>CAMZMU010000080.1:8689795-9377245 GCA_947311845.1 Poa pratensis | reverse complement strand
CTTTGCCGACGGCACTGCCGTCGGCACAGGTCCATCCCTGGAGCGCCCAGCTGCCTCCACTGGCGACGTTGTGCCGACGGCAGGCCGTCGGCACAGACCCCTCCACCACGCCCCACCAATGTGGGCCCCACCCGCCGCAGTGCCGACAAAGTATTGTGCCGACGGTGCGTCTCTGGCCGTCGGGAAAAGCTGTGCCGACGGTTTTTCTTCTGTGCCGACGGTTCAGGTGACCTGTGCCTATGGGGCCCTATGCCGACCACCCTGTGCCGACGGTGGCCGTCGGCATAGGTGTGTGCCGACGGCATTGGTTCCTTGCCGACGGGCTGCGGCCGTCGGCACAGGTGGCCATTCCTGTAGTGTCTTGGTCACAGCGTCATGGTCACCGGAGAAGGTCAACAACGTCGCGGTCACCCGCGAGGATCCAATATTTGGCTTCGTCTTTGAGGACTGAGTACTGACGGCATCGAAGAGTAGCAAGCCTAATTGGAATCTCACTTCTAATAAACTTTTGTTAAGGGAAACTAGAAACTGTTATAGTCTTATGGACCGTGCAGCAGGTAGGCGGGCGGGCACGCGGAAGGTTCGTCAACGCGCCCCAATGCAAGCCCTGTGGATCGATCCCACAGCTAGCTTAGGGAAAGTATAGTCAAGGACGCAGGATGGCACACGCGATGCAGGCAGCTCCAAATCATAGGACTGTGTGACCCAAAAAACACCCTGCCGCTGCCAGGATATATCCTCCCTCTTTTGCATGTAAACCAAACACAAGGTTCGCTCCTCCTTTGTCTCCCCCCACCCATGTGGCTATAGCCGGCCGCAACGAAAAACTCGATATCTGCATGCCAGGATGCATGGAAGGGAACCAAAGCAAAAGATATCATCATGCATGGCTTGGCGTCGATCCATCTGGAAAGGTAACATGGTACCTGGGGCTGTTTGGTAGGCTGCAGCCATTTCGTGGCTCACCTTGGTCAGGCTCTAGAGGGCACTGCTAAGCACATACGAGCCTTGAGCTGAAAACAGTGGTTGGTTTGGTAGGCTGCAAAAAAACGTGGCATCAGTTCATGCAGGACAACCAACAAGATGCTTGTGTTTACGGCTATGTTAAGCCTCACCTCTTCATACTTAGGTGTACTTACCTCTCACCATGTAGTAGCAGCAGAAACACGAGTATGACGACCACGAGAGCGGCGGCGACGGAGGTAGCCTATCCGCGAGCGGCGACCATGACGACGGCTCGAGCGGCGGCGGAGCTGGACGCATGGCGGCAGCGAGGAGACGGCATGGCGGCGGAGCTGAACAGTGAGGAGACGGCATGGTGGTTGCAGAGCTCGACGGCAAAGCCACGCATGGCAGCATCATACCTCGACGACGAAGAGGAAGAGCGGAGGTTGAAAAAGACGTAAACATCAAGAACAGTTTATATACGCATTCTACAGTATCCTATCTGTCCATCTACAAGCATCAAAACGCAAAACTTACAACACGATAGTTTGTGCGGCATGACGAGGTGAAGCTGCCCTCAAGGAAATCGAAAACGATCAACTGTGTGCGACAAGATCTTCAAAATTCGGCCAAAAAAGTTTCGAACAAGAACACGAAATTAGGATAGCACGGTTAACGAAAACTAACTGATCGTCGGAATGGAACCGCAACATCAAAGCGCATCATTTTGGTGTAGAGCTTTTTTTAAACCGGGCAATCTATGAAGGATTGGAAGGAAAAAAGATGAAGTGAGATTAAGGAGAGAGGAACCAGAGTCAACGTAACTGTTGGAGCGAGGGAGGAAAGCAACGGGCCAGGCTCCCTGGAAACGGCCGATTCGGCCGTTCCTATGGGGCCTGGCCCGAGGGTGCTTTAATCAGCGCGCTGGCCAGGCTCCAGGAAACGGCAATCAAACGCGCAGCCCGTTTCTGCAGCCAGCGGGCCGGCCCGGCTGGCTGCAGCTACCAAACGCGCCCCTGGTGTACGTAGTACCTGCAAGCATCTTTTCCCGCTCTCTCTGAGATGCACACGAGCGCAGATCGATCTGGTAGACAATACGCGTACCCGGCCCTCAGCTCTCAGTACTTGTACAAAAAACGATGTCGCCTCGTAGGCTACTGCTAGCTACGTGCAGTGCAAGCGTATTCTCCTACGTACGTACTCATATAAACAGTGGGTGTGCGCTGTGTGTACACTCGTATAAAAAGTTTAAATTTGAATATAGGTGATGGGCTCCGCCCCACCAAATGTTTCGTTCAGGAGAAGTTTACTTGGATCAAGACAAGCATCTTGGCATGCGTTGTTAAACCGATTAGATTCCATCCATATATCTGAAGGTCAGATAAATTCAAATGGAATCTTACGCAGAATGGCAAATTCTCGTTGATTCTATGTATAGAGCATTAATCCAACCCGAATTTCCGGTCGATATTAGTGATAATAATAAAATTTGGAAGATGAAGATCCCGCTAAAAACAAAGGTGTTTGGTGTGGTATCTTCGTCGAGCTGTAATTCTTACTAAAGACAACCTTGCAAACGCAATTGGCACGGAAGTAAAAATGCGTCTTTTGTCATCATGACGAGACTATTACACACTTATTCTTTCAGTGCGAATTCGCCAGGTCTAATGGTCAGCCATCCAGATAGGTTCTACCTTACATCCCCGAGCGGCGTTGCAAATATTTTGGCAGTTGGTTAAACGGGGTAGATCCTAGGTTTAAACTATTCAGTAGGGTGGAGCGATTGCCGTCATTTGGTCATTGTGGCTATTAGAAATGACAAGGTTTAATGATAAAAATGCTTCTTTTAGCAGGTTATATATCGGTGCACAGCAACGCTGCGTCTTTGGTCGGCCCTGCAGCGTGTGGAGCACCGAGACTTGTTTTTGGAGTGGCATCTCGGTGGAGGCAGCGGCCAGGGAGTTACCTCCCGGCATGGATGGCAACATAGTCTCCGGATCGATCTACCAGCACCTTAGGCTCGTTACAATTTCTCATTATGATATGTAATTCGCCTTTTTTTATTTTCAGTTTGGGTTATTCGTGAACTCGTGTTCATGGGCTGTGTGCATCTCAGTTATGCAGAGCCGGGGTAATACTTAAACCTATTAAGTAATAAAATCCCTTTATCCAAAAAAATCAAATTGGATTGAAACTAAAATGAAATTTCAATAAAACTAATTAATCAATTTGTCTTTTTGATTTCGGTACGACATATGTTCGAGTATAATAGGATTTCATGCATACTTCATTATGGTTTCTGTGATACCATAAATATTTCATAAAAGTTTCGCACGTGTAGAGATTTTCATCGTGTTTTAACACACCTTTTTACTAATTTATTCCCAAAAAATGAAACATAATGAAACTTGTAAAACTTTTTTAAAAAACCGTGTTCCAACCATAATTGATTGAAACATAATGAAATCATCCAAATATGTGCGCAATATGCGTGGATTTTTGAAATGACTGAAATTTCAATTTTAGAAAATTTTGAACTTTTCCAAAAAAACAACATATCGACGAAAATATTAAGAATTTAATAAGAAACTAAACTTTTGAATTTTTTGAAACTTTATTTTAAAAATCGTGGAAAACAATGCAAAATTATTTTTGGAATTAATTAATAAAAATTATTTTCTTGACATAATATATTACATATATGTTAAAATATGAATTAAATACATATCTATCGTATTTGAATACGAGCATAGGTGACAGCTCGACTGGTCGCATGCATGTCCGGTAGGGCATGGCTGGGGTCTTTGTTTTACTATAACTTGGGGTCTTTTGTTTTAACGCCTTTGGTGACAGATGTAACTTTCTAAACTTTTATCACTCCTTAATTAATATCTTTGCCCTGTTTTTAAAAATAGTTTTGGCGATCAAGAAAGGAATTGGACTTCTTTGCTTGGATCCCTTATCCACGCACACCCGCAGTACCATGTTTGCCACTAACTTTCTTCTTATTCCACCGTTTGATCTCGCATAAGAGCTTCACCTTTTGTTTGCCGACATCATGCTCCTCCACCAGCGGCACAAACCCTAGCCACCGCGGCCATTGCCGATCCGGTGGACAGCAAAGGAAAGCACAACCACAAGGCGGGTCGTCCTCGCCGCCGCCCGCTCACCATCTCCACCTCCCCCCCCTCCCCCGCACATCCCGCCGTTATGCATCGCGTCGCCGGACTGCTGGTGATACTGGAGTGTGCGGTGTCGGTGCCGTGGTCGGATGTTCATTTGCTTGACCACTTGCACTTGAATCCGCAGCGGATCCCGGTGCAGCCGATCCCAACCGCGGCCGCACATAGGCCAGGGAGATCGGTGCCACCGGGACACCTTCCGCCGGAATAACCGGTACGACTTCGCATTCGCGGTCAGTTCTCCGTATTAGAATACGTTCCGTGAAGAGTACAACCTGCGGCGGCAGGCGCTCTTCACGCGGCTCCCACGCCGCCACTTGGCCGTTCATCACCGCCGCCCCACCTCCGCCACGATGCTCCGACGCCTCCGTGGCGCTCCACCGCGACCCCCGCCACCTGGTGTTGAAGCAGAGCACGCTGTCGACGACCTGGAGGACAACCCCCTCGTTGCGCAAGTCCTCGAGAGTCAAAGAGGACCCTCGTCGAGGACGTAGAGCGGCGGTGGGTGCATGCTCCAGGAGGTCGCCAGGGAGCAGCAGGCGCAATGGTGGGAGCCATGGACGTGGACCAGCCGGCGCCACCCCTCCCCGAAGAGCCCTACCGCCATCCTGGAGCTGGACTGGCCCCCTCCTCCCCGCGCTCCCGCCGCCTCCGGAGCAGGAACAGCCGGCGATGCCGCCGGCCCCGTGCCACCGCCCACCTTTGGAAGGCACCAGAGTACGTCAACCTCGGTGACGACGAGGACGACGAGTAGAACCCCGCAGGTATTTATGTTTTATAAATTTTTTGTTTTAGTTATATGTAAAAAGGCGGTTTGTGGGCCACCCCTATATATTGCAAAAGCGACCCATATATGGTCTGGTAGTAAATTTGTTAAATAAAAAAGCAAATGGGTCGAGTGCGTTGGGTGCACGAACACGGACGGACCATTGGTGTCCGTCTCGCGACCCAAAAGGACAAAATTCGTGTCCGTTTGGGTCGTCCCGTTGGAGTTACCGTAACTTCTGGCGGGTTAGTTGAAACCACATGAGTTTTAAAGAAACATTTACACAAGATGATTTCCCCTAGGATTGTCCATCCGCTCTAGCTTTAGGGCCATCTCCGGTTGCTTGGTGGAGGAATTTTGTTGCTTCCGTTGAGGACAACCACGCTAGTACTTGCATTGGCTAGCAAAGTAGAGTGCAGCTAGCGCAGGAGTAGTGGCTATGGTCACGGCTAGCTAGCTAGGGCACTCTGTAGCTGCTGAACCCTAGCTAGCTCCAACGAATTGACATCATGAAGTAGCCAACTCGAAGGCCATCAGCCTTTCTCTTACAAAAGGCTGTCGGGTTTGAGAGAGCCCCATCCCCAAGCATCATCCGGTTTGCCTGTTACCACTTCCACTCTCGCGTCGCTGTCCCTCCCGTCTTCTCCCGGCATTTTCGTGTTACTCCATTGCCATTTTTGCACAGTGCTCTTCTGCCTTTCTATACTACGATAACTCTCTTAACAGCGCACGTCTCTGTCTGGCGACGGCTCAATCTGCTTGCACGTCTGACATGATGGCATCAAAAATCAATGGATGGATGGATGGATGGATATAATAGTTTTTTGCTTGTCAACGTGTCATGTAATGCAAGCAACAATCCGCATGTCTGATTGATTGATGTTTTATCCAACATTTTAACCAGGCATGGTATATTGGTTGGAAATACCAAGTGAAATGAGATGGAACGATTCCACGACTTTTTGTTAGATAAAAGGATATAAGAGTCTGACTTTAAATTAAAAACTAACCCGGTCGCAATGTCAAGGAGAGCTTCTTACAAAGTAGATCAAATTCCAAGCTACAATTAGAAGAAAAAAATGCCGAACACCTATCCCTTGCGACGGGAACGACACCAATCGATGAGGAGAACCGCTTGCTGGACGGACAAAGTTATCAGGTCAGAGCTCACCTAGAGCTCGGGAACACCAAAGTAGAATCAGGGAATTCGTGGAATTCACCAACATAGACCAGTGCCGGTGCTAGGATATAAGACCTCGTGATGATGCTTCCGTTTCAGTGGTGTCACTGATGTGTGTGGATCTGTGCAGCTGGTACCAAGATTGGTTGGGAGCATCACGAGGTCTTGGTACCAGCTTGTGGTTGTGGTTGTCGGATCATTTTGCGATAATTAATTACGCGATTTTCTTTTCCTTAATTATGATCGACGGCCGGAGGGTTGCTTCGCGGCTGCCGTGGTGGATCTGTGAGCCTCTTGTCCAAGCATGGCGGTCGGTCCGGCGGTGACCCCCATGTGGTGGATTTTGTGCTTGGTCCTCGCTGGCGCGGCGATGAGGACTCCGGCGTCGTCGCGAGGACATGGAGCTTGTACAGGAGTAGCTGTTCTGGGATCTCGGAGCCCTTCGCCGGCTTCGCGTTGCTTCTTCCTTCTCCGGCCGGCCGTGGTGGCGAGGGGAGATGGTGGAGTCAAGGTGTGGTTTCGGTGGCGGCTCCGGCAAGCCGTTTCGAGCTCAGTACAGGGTTGGATGGAAGAAGGGTGGCTGCGGGACGAAGGCGCCATGGCCGTGCGTGTTTCAGCGATCTTCGTTCCGTCGCTTGCGGCGGACGGCTCCTGCGGTCTTCTACATGAGTGGGGTGGCTCCTTCCCGGGTGCGCGGCGGCCTGGCGTCTCCTGCTCCGGCAGTGCTCGGTGTTGGAGGTCTTCTTCAGGTTTGCGGTGGTTCAGCATTCGGTGCTGTGTGTTGAGTTCGTCGGGTTGTTTCGACTGCGTTTTCTGTTCTTCCTTGTGTATTCTGTGTTGATTCGCAGTTGTTGATCCTTTAAAAAAAAAAATAGATGATGCACATTTCTTGCCTCGGTTTAGAAAAAGGACCCGTGCTGCAACGGCGAATTTGGTTAGCTATCTTAAGTCACGTGATATGTTTTTATGCCTAAGTTCAGTCTGAAACGTAACTTCAGATTTTAGTGAAATTGTATATCAAGTTGATTTAGTTTTCACATGAAGTATTTCCTATTTTTGACTAAACTAAAGTTGCACTTTAGAAATGAACTTAGACATAAGAATATATCACTGACTTACATGGACGAACGGGAAAAAATTCAAGAGACATTTCGGCATTCTATGAGTTAACATAACAACTTTATGCAGCGATGACACTGGACTTCTTGGGTTCTTATCCTCTTAGAAACGCACTGCTGTTATACGGTGTATTGCATATGAGCTCCCGCAGATTTTTTGAACAAACACCTCCGTATATCTGAATCCACAGACACTAAAGCCACGTACTACATGTTTTGCAGGGCGGTGAATGAAACAAACATAACTCGTGTCACAAGGTGCATCGAGATGATTCCCTAGGATTATCGGAACATCGATTGCATGCATTGAAGATGAAAAAATTGTCCATTCGCTTGGAGGGGATGTGTAAAGAGGACATGTTGGAGGGCGCAGTGTTATACTTAAAACCGTGGCAGATTATGATATGTGAATTTTGCACTAACTTTTCGACATGGCCAGTTCTCACAATGATATCAGCATGCATGCCGCAAAGCTCTCGGGTTTTTGCGAGACTTGTTGAAGACGGCCAAGATCCAGAGTGTAATTATATGATCAAGGGCGATGGGTACGACAAGGTGTACTATCTAGTAGATGGCATCTATCCTACATGGTTGACATTCGTGAAGACAATCCATAACCCTCTTGGTTAGGCAAACTCTCACTTTGCATCCAAGTAAGAGAGTATCCGAAAATATGAGGAGCGTCCAAGCCCGGCTTGCGGCTGTCGGTTACTGTTCTCTATCTTGCTCGCTAGAACATATGTGGAAGATCATAAATGATTGTGTTATCATGCATAACATGTTCATCGAGAGAGTGAGTGAGATGCTAACAAGGTGTCCAATGAGCTGTTTGAGTACCAGGACCTCCTTGCCGAGCCTCATCAGGCGTGTCGGGCGAATTCGTTGATTTTCTCGCTATGCATCAACAAATTGGTGATGAAGAACTAATAATCAACTGCATAATTGATCTAGTCGCGCACTTGTGGCGCTCCGAACACATGAGTAGTCAAGTGTCTCATGTTTTCTCTCGAACTTGACGAATTTGAATATTGTCGGGGGGTTACCCCCGGGTAGGGTAATGATGAGGTAAAGACATGTAAGGTTAAGGCAGTAAGCTGTCCGAGGGAACGATTGAGCAAGGACGCAGGAGGCGTCATCCGACGTAAGGTGTACGTCCGAGGTATACTTTCCGAGGTATATCCTCTATCACCACAGGAATAAGATATTCTCCACCGAGGTATATGATCAGGAGTGTTATCCGAGGTTGGCAGCAAGGATCGAGGCATGTCAGAGAGGTCACGGGTGCCGCAGAGCTCGTAGCCCGAGGCTTCAGAGGACGGCGAGGTCCGTCCACGGGATTCCCGGAAGCTCGGGGGCCTAGGAGCTGACTTGGCTATTTCGGGAAAGGTCTACAGGCTAGACCTCGGCAGGCTACTGAAGTATGACCGAAGAGGAAAGCTAGGCCTGGCTGGCCTGACAGTCCGGCCGTTGGGCTGGCAGGAGGCAGAGGCTTGTCTTCTACCTTTTGGCCATGCCATTGTCAGTTGTAGGCAGGGGTAAAAATGTACTTCGGCCTGTGTATATATGCGGCTTCTCTACCTCCAGAGAGGAGAGACACAAACCCTAGCTCATTTCCCCCTTCGTAGTTTCACCTTCTACCTCGAGCTCTCACTTTGGTAGCAACATACAGCTCGAGGAGCACCTTGTACTTGAGAACCACACTGATATATTGAGAGAGGCAAGGCAGGAGTAGGGGTTTTACTTCCTCACGAAGGCCCCGAACCTGGGTACATCGTGGTGTCTTTTGTGTTCTTGGCTTTCTTGGTTTCTTGTTCATGTTCTTGTGGTTTCTTGCATGTTCTTGCTTGTGCACGTCTTGAGTGCATAAACCCTCCCCGGATTCCCCCAACGACCGTTCGGCCCCAACTAAGCCATACCCATGGCATCTGCCGTGATCCCACCACGACAGTTGGCGCCCACCGTGGGGCAGATTGAGGCGTTGGGTGGAGTTTCCATCCGGACGGGCTCCTCTGGGTGTTTCTTTCTGGCCTTGTTACCAAGATCGGCGAGTTCGCCTTTGTGAGCGACAATGCGGGGTGCTTCGCCGGCAAGCCTTTCCCCACCGATGGTTCCTCATGATGCTCGGCAGCTTCCCCACTTACGTTGCTGTCGAGGTGGTTCGCGAGTACCCGGAGCAGGTGCTCGTGGACGACGAAACTCCTCTCCTGGCGGCTTTGGGTCGGCGTGTCACTCGCCCTCCGAGGTGTGTGGAGGTGATGATGGCTGGTACCAGGCCTGCAGCTAGCAAGGCAGATGCTGGCAAGGTCGCGCTAGCCGAGGTGGAGGCGACGCCAACCGCGCTGCCTGAGAAATCAGGTCGGACGGCGAAGTTTCCGTACGAGAAACCTAGTCAGAATGAGCAGTTGGGCATGCCAAGGGAAGAAGTTCCCTTAGAAGCTATCGTTGATAGGTTAGCTCGGCCACTCGCAGTAGAGGCAAGTGTGGAGCATACGGTGGCCGGGTTAGAGGCAGAGCGCCAGAGGGTGCTGAGAGAAGCTCGGTTGCTGGCCGAGGCTAAGCAGCAGTTCGATATGGAGCAGAAGGAGTACAATGCTGCACATGGTATAGAGGATGGTTTTACTCCGGTTGTGCGGCGTAAGAAAGCTGCTCTGCTCAACCGAGGCAAGGACCTCTATGGGGAGATGGCTAGGGCTGCAGTCTCGGGCTCGAGTAAGGCAACAAGTAGCAGGTCGGCTACTGGTAGGCCGGTGTATAGTTCACCAGCTAAGAACCTTAGAGCAGCCGAAGCAGTAAGGGCCGGGCTATCGGAGTTGACCGGAGATGCATGGCGTGAGCAGCAGAAGCGGCTCAATGAGTTAGTGCATGTGGCCAGCAAGCAAAATGAAGCCCTCCGCAAGGCCGGGCTTGGCGGTTCGCAGGCGGTCCATTCGATTAGGCCAGTTAGCCAGGGGTCCAAGGGGCAAGCCTCGTCTCCACACGTCGGAGGAGCCGATCGTGCCCGGAGTGTCACTTCAGGTCGGAACAAGGAGATGCAGCTGCAAGTGTACGATCCGGTGTTAGCTGGGAAGCAAAAGGTCGGCAACGCTAGCCGAGCCAATGGAGACCCCGGCCCAGGTGATGCAAGCCGAGCTAAGGGCCGTTCAGCTCAGGGAAATCAGAACGGTGGGCAAGCAGCGTCGGCTGGCCGAGGTAAACCACCTCAGCCCCCGAGGCATCAGCAGCAACCCCGGCCGCAGGAGCAGTATCAGCAAGAGCCGGAGTATGTTCCGCAGCCGAAGAACGTCGGTCGAGGTGGCGACCGATATGATGATGGAAATTCAGCCATGGAGCGGGCTGGATTCTATAGAGTGGATGGTGCATTGGGAGAGCGTATCGGAGCTCGGACGTTGCCTACAGGTGATGCGCGCTACAAGCTAGATCGGATTTACATGTCCGAGAGTTGGAGGAGGAAGGCCCTCCTGGTCCGGCGTGTTTTGGACCTCGGATCATGAAGGAACCACCTCCACCGGTGTCTCAGTTTCAGTTGGGTCGGAGTACCAGGCCGTACAATGGGAGCACCAAGCCGCAAGATTGGCTAGCTGATTATGTTTCAGCAGTATACATTGCGGGGGGCAATCGCCGATGGGCGGTCCGGTATCTCCCGCACATGTTGGAAGGTCCTGCTCGGATCTGGCTGAACAATCTGCCGGAGAATAGCATCGATTGCTGGCTGGATTTAGAGGAGGCATTCAATAGCAACTTCGCCAGCACTTACAGGAGGCCAAACCGACCTCAGCTTTTGCAGGCGTGCAAGCAGGAGGACAATGAGACTGACCGAGAATTCTTGACTCGGTGGAGCAATGTTCGGAACTCCTGTGAGGGAGTTATCGAAGCACAGGCTATAGCGTGGTTTGCTGATGGATGTCGGTATGGTAGCATGTTGTGGCAGAGGCTCCAGAGAGATATGCCAAGACTCTGGCCGAGACGATTCGGATAGCTGATTCCTATGCCCTTGGCGATCCGATGCAGCCTCTGCTGGATGGGAATGCCCGGAACAGGAGGAATCCGATGAACAACCGCAACAACGGACCGAGGTTTGATAACCGTCAAGAGTTCGGGCAGAAGAGGAGAGAACCAGATTTCCAAGTCAATGCTGTAAACCCAAGTCAGTCCGGACCTGGAGGCGCCCAGAAACCGAAGACTGAGGGTCAGGCGTGGACTCCGAACCAGAACCAGAATCAGGGAGGTGGTGCGAAGCAGTGGCAGGAGGCCGGACCACCTGTGACTTACGAGTCATTGGTGAATGGACCATGTATCTATCATGGCAGGAATGGCAGAACACCCAACCATACCACTCTGCAGTGTAGTTTTCATCACCGAACCGCTGCAGAAGGGGCGAAAGCTGGGGCAAACCGGAGTGGGCCACCGAACCAATGGCGTAGACCTCAATATCCGAACACGCAGCAGCAGCATAAGCCGACCATAGCGGCGCAGAATCAGAGCTTAACCGGAGCAAATTCAACCCCGGTGCATGCGGCCCAAAATCAGAAGACGGTGCAGGCGAAACCGGTGAATGCAGTGAGTGCCCAGGGCAACAACAACAACGGTGGTGCCGGCCAAAGCCAAACGTGGTCCTTTGAGAATCAGAGGTATGAGAACCCCGGTAATGATTATAGGGAAGTACATCAGAGCTACGTGGTGTTTGTGACTGAGTCAACTGATAAGAAGAGTATGCTGAGGCGTGCCAAGGAGGTGAATGCAGTATCTCCGGCGGTGGTGAAATACATGAACTGGTCCGAGCAAGAGATCACTTGGAGCAGGCAAGATACACCTCGGATCATGCCGAGCCCTGGAAACTATGCACTGGTGGTGGATCCGACGTTTTGTGGGCCGACCAACAATGTGAGATTCACCCGAGTCTTGGTGGACAATGGGAGTGCCATAAATATCATGTACCGAGACACAATGGTCAAGCTGGGATACTCACCGAACCAGTTGCAGCCTAGCAGCTGTACATTTCACGGTATTGTGCCCGGGGTCTCTTGTGCACCTATGGGAAAGATTTGGGTCGACGTGGGTTTTGGTACCCGAGATAACAGCCGAGTTGAAAGTCTTGAGTTCGAGGTTGTGGACTTGCAGAGCCCTTACCATGCCTTGCTGGGAAGGCCAGCCTTGGCCAAGTTCATGATCTCCACTCATGTGGCTTACCTAAAGATGAAAATGCCGGGGCCCAAGGGAATAATAACCATTTCTGGTGACTACAAGAAGGCTATGCAATGTGCCTCGGCGGGATCCAGTTTAGCCGAGTCCTTGGTGATCGCGGCGGAGAAGAAGCAACTTCAGAAGGTGGTGGCAATGGCGCAGTCTACTCAGCTCGGCATGTCCGGACTAATTACTCCGGACATGAGCGCTTCATTCGAGGTGCCCAAGGAGACCAAGAAAATCCCGCTGGACTCGGAGAACCCGGAGCGTTTCGCCATCATTGGTACTGGCATGGACGAGAAATAGGAAAGCGCGCTCTGTCACTTCCTCCGTGAGAATCGGGACATTTTTGCATGGTCGGCTAAAGACCTGCCAGGTGTTCCGAGGGAGTTGGCAGAGCACTCTTTGTTTGTTCGGCCAGAGGTGAAACCAGTGCGTCAACCGACGCGGCGGCTCTCAGATGACCGAAGAAAGGTGGTACTCGAAGAACTGGCGAAGTTACTGGCTGCAGGCTTCATCATGGAGTGCTGCATCCGGACTGGATATCTAATCCAGTCCTCGTGGAGAAAAAGAAGGACGAACCGGCGGTAGTCAAGGTGTGGCGCATGTGCATTGACTTCACCAACCTGAACAAGGCGTGCCCGAAGGATCCCTTTCCTTTACCTCGGATTGATCAAGTGATCGATTCTACGGCTGGATGTGAGCTGTTGTCTTTTATTGATGCATATTCTGGTTTTCACCAGATCCCACTGAACACTGATGATCAAATAAAGACTGCCTTTATTACCCCGTACGGGGCGTATTGCTATCGTGTCATGTGTTTCGGTTTGAGAAATGCCGGGGCAACTTATCAAAGGTGTATGCAGAAGTGCTTACATTCTCAAATGGGCAAGAATGTGCAAGTGTATGTCGATGACATTGTTATCAAAACTAAAAAGAAGCATACTCTCATCGAAGACCTCGAAGAGACATTTGCAAATTTAAGAAAGTATCGGTTGAAACTTAACCCGGACAAGTGCACCTTTGGTGTCCCGGCTGGAAAATTGCTCGGTTTCCTCGTATCGAGCCGAGGTATAGAAGTTAACCCGGCTAAGATCCGAGCTATCGAAAGAATGAAGTTGCCGAACTGTTTAAAAGATGTGCAGAAGTTCACGGGATGCCTTGCATCTTTAAGTCGGTTTGTAAGTCGGCTAGGAGAAAAAGCCTTACCATTGTATCAACTTATGAAGAAAAGTACCAGTTTCACTTGGACCCCGCAGGCGGACGCGGCGTTCAATGAGCTGAAGAAGATGTTGTCCACTGCTCCGGTGTTGGCATCCCCTTTGCAGAATGAACCGATGTTGATATACATTGCGGCTACAAACCGGTCGTAAGTGTTGCAGTGGTGGTGGAGCGAGACGAAGGAGGCAAATCGGTGCAGAGACCAATCTACTACCTGAGCGAGGTGATATCCACGTCGAAGCAAAACTACCCCCACTACCAGAAGATGACGTACGGAGTATACCTGGCGGTTAAGAAACTGAAGCATTACTTCCAAGAGCATCCCATGACGGTGGTATGTGATGCTCCAATCTCGGAGATCATCGGATGCAAGGACGCAACTGGGCGAGTTGCCAAATGGGCGATCGAGGTATCTCCATACACTCCGCATTATGAAAGGCGAGATGCAATCAAGTCGCAGGCGCTGCCGGACTTTTTATGCGATTGGGCCGAGATGCAATATGAGCCGCCCTTGCCGGACTATAATTATTGGAAGATGCACTTTGATGGGTCCAAGACCAAGGTCGGATTAGGTGCCGGCGTAGTCCTAACCTCGCCGAAGCAAGACCAGTTGAAGTATGTGCTGCAAATCCATTTCTCGGCGTCGAACAACGTGGCGGAGTATGAGGCCCTGATCCATGGGCTCAAGGTGGCAAAGGAGATAGGTGTCCGGCGTATAGAATGCTTCGGCGATTCAGCTTTGGTGGTGCATCAATCCACCGGCACTTGGGATGCGTTGGATGCGAACATGGAGTTGTATCGGTTTCATGTGCAAAAGGTGTCTGGGTTCTTCGAAGGATGTGAGTACAAGCACATACCTCGGGGGGAGAATGAAGCCGCCGACGTATTGTCCAAGC
Organism: Poa pratensis; assembly: GCA_947311845.1. NCBI lineage: Eukaryota > Viridiplantae > Streptophyta > Magnoliopsida > Poales > Poaceae > Poa > Poa pratensis. The sequence continues at coordinate 9,362,756 of CAMZMU010000080.1, read as the reverse complement.
TCGGTTCATCCAAAGAACCGGTGCCACCGGGGATAGCGCTGAACCATTTGAGAACTCCTTCAATCAAGCCCTCGCCTGACTCCGAGTCAATTTTCTTACCGCCAAGTTCGGAGTCTGAGCCTATTCCTATGGAGGTAGACGTCGGATGCGTTTGGCCGGACTCGGGGACTGCTTCGCAGTATCCGAGGACTGATGGAGCTTTTCCTATGGAGATAGATGATGGGAACTTCGGGTCTGACCCGGGGACTTCGCACCAACACTCGGGGACTGGCCGAGCAATGGTGGAGGAAATCATGAAGGAGATCATGGCGACCGAACCAATGGAGATAGATGAGAGGCTTTTTCCTCTGCATCCAGTGCCGGAATGGGCGGAGCAGATCATGAACTTCATAGCCGATGGAAGTTTGCCAAGTGATACAACCGAGGCAAGGAGAATCCAGAGGAGAGCTAAGGGATACACCATCATCAACAAGGAGCTATACAAGAGAAGTGTGACCGAGGTGTTGCAGAGGTGTGTCGAACCAGCTGAAGGCAAGGAGATGCTTTTAGAAATCCACCAAGGAGAATGTGGACATCATTGCAGCACAAGAGCTCTGGTGGCCAAGGTGTTCCGGCACGGGTTCTATTGGCCCACCGCCAATGCCGATGCAGAAGATATAGTTCGGAAATGTGAAGGGTGCCAAAGGTTCGCCAAGCAGCAGCACATGCCAGCTTCGGCGCTCAAGACCATTCCTATCACGTGGCCCTTTGCAGTTTGGTGTCTGGACATGGTGGGAGAATTCAAGCCAGCCCGAGGCAATATGACTCACATACTGGTGATGGTGGACAAATTCACTAAGTGGATCGAGGTGAAGCCAATCCGAAAAGTGGATGGTCATACGGCGGTGACCTTTTTGAAGGAAATAATCCTGAGATATGGATATCCTCATAGTATTATTACAGACAACGGCACGAACTTTGCTGTCGGAGAGTTTGCTCGGTTCTGCATGAGTAAGGGAATTCGACTTGACGTAGCCTCGGTGGCTCACCCACAGGCTAATGGGCAAGTAGAGAGGTCAAATGCATTGGTATTGGCCGGAATCAAAGCTCGGTTGGTAGAACCACTGTTGAAAACACCGGGGTGTTGGATCGATGAGATACCAGCAGTTCTGTGGGGTCTAAGGACCACACCGAACAGATCAACTGGCTATACGCCATTTTTCATGGTCTATGGGGCCGAGGCAATGCTGCCAACCGACATTGAATATGATGCGCCCAGAGTGGCAATGTACACAGAAGCCGAGGCTAAAGAAGCTCGGGAAGATGCTGTAGATTGCTCGAGGAAGCAAGAGAATTGGCCTTATCTCGGTCAGCAATATATCAGCAGGGTCTCCGACGTTATCAAAGTCGGCATGTAAAACCCCGAAAGTTTAATGAAGGAGATCTAGTGCTGAGGCTTGTTCAGCGCAGCAAAGGTCGGCACAAGTTGTCACCTCCATGGGAGGGACCATACATTGTGAGCCGAGCTTTGCACAATGATTCGTACTATCTTATAGATGCACAGGAGCCAAGGGGAGATGGGCTGGACAGACCCGATGGAGCTTCAGCGTCCATGGAATGTAGCTCTACTCCGACCCTTCTACTGTTGAAGGAAGTAATGTATGTACCTCGGCTGATCTTTAAATAAAAACTTCGGCACCTCGAGAGTGAGCTCGGGGACTGCCTCGCTCTTATGATTGCATGTTTCTTTTTGTTTGTACTCTTTCTTCGTTCGTATGCCGAACTATTTTGAACCTCGTCTCAAACTTCAAGTACTGTATGCTATGTAACTAATCTTGTGACTCGACTGACGAACGCCAGCATGGCAGTCAAGAGCAAAGACGAAAGAACATGGGAAACATGAAAATGAACTCGGGGACTCGGTCCAAAAAGACAGTTCGGCATATGTCGTTTACTAACCCCTGTTTTTACTTCTTTTTTATGTCGGATGACTTTGAAACATACCTCGGAATTTACCAAGTACTGTATGCTATGAACAACAATCTTGTGACTCGACTGTCGAACGCCAGAATGGCAGACAAGAGCAAAGAATGCCAAATATAGTAAACACGAAAGTAAACTCGAGCAATCATTCAAAAGGATTCGACATAAAGCTTAGAAAAGCATGGTTCGAATGAGCATGATAGTAATAGAGGTAGCAAAGGAACTACTTAAGTTTGATTACATCTGCGTCCCGGCATACCGGGGATTTAATGAAGTTTTTTGGCCAAGCATAAGTTCAGGTCGAGGCATCAGGAATTACGTCGGCAGCAGCCGATGTAGCAGGGATTTCGTCCGGAGCCGAGGTAGCCTGGGAAGTGCTGGCAACGTCGGCAGTAACCTCGGCACCAGGTTGTGGAGAAGCCTCGGTTTCTGCTTCGCGGGTTTCACCGCCGTCACCTTGCTCGGCCTCGACGTCGGATTCTGTTTCGTATTCCTCGTCTTCTGGCTCGTAATCCTCGGCGTCGGAGTAGGTGTCTCCTTCGCTCAAGTTCTTCGTGGTGGCATATCCAGCAAAGTAGTTGGCCATCTTTTGGCGGCGCGCGACAAGGATCGGGTCGGACGACCAAGGTGAGCCTCGCCGGAGAGTGTTCATCTTCTCGAGGTCGATCTTCTCGCACCAAGTCATGATAAACCTGAGAGCGGCATCAGCTCCAGCGCGAGCTGAAGATGAGCGCCACTCTCGCAATCTTCTTTCGGTGTCGCGAAGCTGGGCGGCGAGCTCGGGCGTAGATTTGGGAGCGTCGGCAAGAGGCCATAAGGCTCGGAAAGCAGACGCACCTGCATCAAGAAGTTCCGACCCAATGGTTTTCAAGGGATTGATCCGAGCCTTGATGGCCACGATGTGGTCCTCAACGGTCCAGACGGGGTTCGTCTCCTTACGCCTCTCCCTGTGCCGAGCAGTGATACTGCGGGCCGAGACTTGGGTGTAGGTGAAATGCTCTGCAGAAGGATAGCATGTTAATAATGAAAGAGATAGTTCGGCAAAGAGCCGGTGAGGACAAAGCAAAGCTAAGGGGGCAAGAAACTTACCGTCCATCTCGCGGTTGATAGTTTGCAGCGTCGGGAGAAACTGGTTGACCTGCGCTTGCAGAGCTTCCAAAGCCTCTGTGGCCGAGGTGGCGCGGGTCTCGGCTAACTGGAGCGCTTCCTGGTGATCCTTGGCGGCATCCTCCCGAAGTTTCTTCTCTGTTTCGACAACACTGGCCTTTTCCGCCTGCAGCTGCTCTTTTTCAGACGTCCGCAGCTCAGTGATGCGCTTGAGCTCCTTTACCAGACGAGCTACTTCGGCTTTCTCTTGTTGTAGCTTCTCGTCCAAAGAGTTCTTTTCTGCAAGGACGGCCTTGTGCTCGTCGTGGAGTTTCTTGTGGTCAAACAAGAGGGTATGAAAGATATCCGTGCGGACGTTCATAGTATTCTGCAAGGAAGAAAAACATAGCTCGGTTAGAAAGGCTATACCTCGACAAGAGTCTCGGGGACTCGGAGTCAAATCATTGGGAAAATGTTGCCGGGGTATGCCTCGACAGGAGTCTCGGGGACTCGTACCCGAGGTGCATGCTAAAGTAAGTAAAATGGTTTGGATACGTCGGATGAAAATGGAAAGTTGAGATTCAAGCCAAACAATTTTAACTCCGGCGGAGCGTCAATAGTTTACCTCGAATCTCGGGGACTGGGAATGGTGGATATTAGATGAGATACTGCATGAAAGTAAAGAGAATAGGACTTACGTCGATGTTTTGAGCAGCACGCAGGGCAGCAGTTTGTAGATCATATACGCTTCGGCCGCAGGCGCTGTTTCCCGCAGGATGCTCAGCCACCGGAGCAGCTAGGGAGGCCGAGGAGACCTCGTCTGCAGAATTCCAGTCTGCATTGTAGTGTTCCAAGGAGCCGAGGCTCTGGTCACTGTCAGTGCGCAGAGGAGGAAATCCCCACGGTCCGCCCTGCTCGATGCCCCTAACCGAGGCCTCCAAGGCCAAAGCAGCCTCGGAGCTTGAAGCAGGCCGGTTATCCAATATAAGAGATGCCCTCCGAGCATATTCTTCGGCCGGAGGGGCAGTCTCATCAACGGGTGCGGCGAATGGAGGAATTCGGCGTGTCACCGGGGGAGGAGACCTCGGTTGCATCCTTGAAGGAGAAGAGATAGTCAGGGTGCCAGACCCAGATGTTGGTTTGGGGGTGACCTTAGACTTCACCGTCTCTTTCTCTTTCTCCTTGCCCTTCTCCAACGGCAAGGTAGTCTGGCGAACTGGTTTTTGGGGCTGTTGCTTGGGCTGTTGCTTCTGCTGTTGCTTCTGATGCTTCTGCTGTTGCTGCTGTTGGTTGCGGGCAGTCTGGCTGCGGGGGGAGAGTCGAGGCTCCGGCAAGGCGGTAGCCGGAGTTCTGGCGCGATTGGTCCCCGCATCCGTTTGAGGACGCGGAGAAGTCTGACCTCGGGTGGGGGCAGATTTCCCCAAGGCCGGGCCAGACCTCGGTGGAGGAGATCCGGGGCGAGAGTTCGTCGGGGTGGTCGTGGCTTCAGAGGCACCAACGGGTGCAGTCATGGAGGATACCTCCTGATCCACGTCTATGGGGTCACTGCAACGAAAGAAGATGGTTAAGTGTTAATACCGAGGTAATATGTTTAAGCAACAAACATTGTTGGCTATAGAAGCAAAGCATTACCCATCCGAGGTAGGAAACCTCTTGCCCCCTCGGGCATGAGGAGGATTTCCGGACTTCTTCAGCCGACGTCTCTTGACCGGAGCCTCAGTGGGTCCGGAGGCTCCAGTGGCGGATGGTTCGGCGGCCGAAGTTGCGGCACCAGCGCGTTTCCGGCTGGTTGCTGGAGTAAAGTTCGGAAGGTGAGGAAGGCAGGAGATAGGTACCGCGTTTATTGGTTCCATGACGAGAAACCCCTCCTCGTCATCCGAAATCTCTTGAACTGAAGCTTGTGCTTGAGGCTTACCCGCGGTGGTGATGCGGGCCGAGGCAATGGGCATATAATCCTCGTTGTCAGGGTCCACGTTGGATGGTGGGTCCTCGACAGGGAGATCCTTGCCGAAGTGGTCCGCAGGATGGACTCCATCCTCGGCGGTCTGGCGGGAGAACAGCTGTATGGCAGACATATGAAAAGGAGTTAGGAAGAAAATTGTCAAGATGAACGTCGGTAGCAAGACCTCGGTGGTAAAGGAGTACGAAGAAAACGTCGGAATAGCGTACCTGTTTCGCTGGCTTGGTCCGGTAGTGGGGTTCCCTTCCCCATGTCCAAGCGTCAGGGATCTTGGACTTGGTGATAGCTCGGACTCGCCGAGCTACCGCGGCGTTGTCCAGTGCAACGTGCGTATGGCGGGTGGGGTCATAAAGACCGCTCATGTGGCAGATCTTGTGAGACCTCGCCTGGAGAGGGGAGACCCTGCGCTTCACGAATGTGCAGGCCAGGTCATCAGCCGTCAGGACTTTCCCGTCGTTTCCGGGGTCCTCCGGGTCCTGCCATTTCGCAATGTACTCATGGATGGACTTGAGTTCGCCGCTGTGAGGGGGAGTGTAGTCCCAGTTGAGCTGTTCTGTAGGAGGGCTGAGGTTAAACGCCGGCAGGTTGAGGAGGTCCTCTTCGCCGGAGTTCTTCACGTAAAACCACGTCCGGAGCCACTTGCGAACGGTGTCCGGAGTAGTGATACGTGGGAAGATGGAGTTTCGGCGAGGAGCTACGGTGGCAGCTCCGCAGGCGGTTAATTGCTTGGGCAGATCCTTGTTCTTTGGATCCGGGATCACTTGCCGCTTGAGTTGGAAGTAGCGAGAAAAGAGGTCTACCGTGGCTTTGAGGCCGAGGTATCCCTCAGAGAAGGAAACGATGCAGGAGAGAGTGGTGATGGCGTTGGCGGGGAGGTGATGAACCTGGAGTCCGAACTTGTCGAGGAAGCTCCGGAAGAAATCACTAACGGGCAGTCCGAAGCCGCGCTGGAAGTGCGCGACGAAGACCACCCGTTCCCCTTCCTTGACTTGAGGCTCGAGTTCGCCCTCTGGCAGGCGACATTCTACCCCGGCGGGAATCCGCCGAGTCGCCCTGAGCCACTGGATTTCGTCCGGAGTTACATCCGAACCTTCCCAGCCGGCTCGTTCTCCGACCTCCAGTTCGAGGTCTGGAACCTCGGTTTGTTCCGAAGTCTCAGGAGGAGACATCTCGGCAGAATCAATCTGCAGAGAATGCACAGAAGTTTAGCAAAGGAAAAAGTAAATCTGGAATCTAAGGCTATATCTGGCTAACTCAGGAGGAGTTGGACGGCTATCTAATGTACATAGAGGCACATATATGCTAGGCGAACGTCTGTCCGAGGTATGAAACTCATTTCTACCCAAAAAAGTATGCGAGTAAGATCTACCGGAGGAGGTAAATAGAATTTTATTCAAGAACATATGAAGAACCAAAGCGCGAAGAGGAAGAAACCTAGGGCAATGCCTAGGGTATCAAGAAAGGGAGTACATACCGTGAAAACGAGGTGCTGAAGGGCGGCGCCGGTGACGCGGTCGCAGCGGCGACGAAGGAGCTGCTCGTCGGCGGCGGCTGGAACGCGTTTCTTCTCAACCGGAAGCGGCGGCGCTGGTGGCGATGGAGGCGAGACGGCGAGTGAATGAGGAAGAAGAGGGAAGCACTGCCCTGGGCCCATATTTATAACCGCGGGCGGTAACTGCGCACTACCGCGCGGTTATCGGAGCGGCGAGTGGGATCGTTTGTGCACAATGGCCCACGTGGCACGAAGATAGCGGTGGGCGAGCAGGCCACAGGATCGGTTGCAGGAGGCAAACCGTCGTGCGGCGCGGTTACTGGAGCGCGAAGCGGCGCAAGCGGGAAACCTCCGCTGACGTGGGCCGCGTGGTGGAAAGCACTCGAGTGCTTTGACTATCGTGGACCAGGAAGTGACGGATGGGACACGTGAACAGTGTTCTCTGACCGAAGTCAGTAAGGATGCAGAAATCGAGGGGTTGACGTCCGAGATCTCGGCGGATACTTCGGAAAAGCAGCGTGGCCCGAGGAACAGACCGATGGATTTCTCGGGGTATTGGTTCGGTGACCTGCAAAACATAGCGCATGTGGTTTCGGGTTGAACCTGATGCGGCCTTTCATCCGAGGCTGCGAGACCACATCAGCTTCGGGGACTACTGTCGGGGGGTTACCCCCGGGTAGGGTAATGATGAGGTAAAGACATGTAAGGTTAAGGCAGTAAGCTGTCCGAGGGACGATTGAGCAAGGACGCAGGAGGCGTCATCCGACGTAAGGTGTACGTCCGAGGTATACTTTCCGAGGTATATTCTCTACCACCGGAATAAGATATTCTCCACCGAGGTATATGATCAGGAGTGTTATCCGAGGTTGGCAGCAAGGATCGAGGCATGTCAGAGAGGTCACGGGTGCCGCAGAGCTCGTAGCCCGAGGCTTCAGAGGACGGCGAGGTCCGTCCACGGGATTCCCGGAAGCTCGGGGGCCTAGGAGCTGACTTGGCCATTTCGGGAAAGGTCTACAGGCTAGACCTCGGCAGGCTACTGAAGTATGACCCGAAGAGGAAAGCTAGGCCTGGCTGGCCTGACAGTCCGGCCGTTGGGCTGGCAGGAGGCAGAGGCTTGTCTTCTACCTTTTGGCCATGCCATTGTCAGTTGTAGGCAGGGGTAAAAATGTACTTCGGCCTGTGTATATATGCGGCTTCTCTACCTCCAGAGAGGAGAGGCACAAACCCTAGCTCATTTCCCCCTTCGTAGTTTCACCTTCTACCTCGAGCTCTCACTTTGGTAGCAACATACAGCTCGAGGAGCACCTTGTACCGAGAACCACACTGATATATTGAGAGAGGCAAGGCAGGAGTAGGGGTTTTACTTCCTCACGAAGGCCCCGAACCTGGGTACATCGTGGTGTCTTTTGTGTTCTTGGCTTTCTTGGTTTCTTGTTCATGTTCTTGTGGTTTCTTGCATGTTCTTGCTTGTGCACGTCTTGAGTGCATAAACCCTCCCCGGATTCCCCCAACGACCGTTCGGCCCCAACTAAGCCATACCCATGGCATCTGCCGTGATCCCACCACGACAAATATGAATTCTTGTAATAACTATATATTTCATATGTTTGAATTATTATTTGGAGCATGCAATCAAGTTTTATGTCATTTCATTTACATAGAAATATGAACATATTGAGAAAAATGGGAACAATATGGATAGGAATAAATTCTTCACGGGTCGATACCCGAAAGGTTAATGGGACGGACTGTAAATTCGTTTACAATATGTCTACGTGGGTTCAAATCCAGCTCGACCATTTGGGGTGCCACTGTGGTCTGCACCCTCATTGTGCCGGATGTATCTGGCACGATAAAAACAGACATAATTTGGTGGTATCATATGGATTTCGCCGGGGTACCGGTGGAGATGCTCTAGCCCAAACGGCCGCCCAAAGGCCTTTGGGGCGTGCCGCACCAAATTCGTCTCCCACTCGCGGCGCCCAAATGCGATTTTGGTCCGGCGCGGCCCATTTTTATTGTCCGGCACGCGCAACCTGCGCCCTCCACTTGTGGAGTCGATGCATGGGCTGCGCCGGACGAAACGAAATGCTGCACCACGTCGGCCTCTGACGCGCGGGCCACGCCTGTCATTGAGTGACGAGTCGTCTTCTCGTCTCATTCATTCCAGCCGCCTTTCCTCGTTGGAACGATTTTGAACACCGCCGCCTCCTCTTCCCCCACCTCGAACCCCTTGGACGCCTCCGCGCCGTCCTCGCACTTCGCCGTGGCTCTGGCTTCCGGCCGGCGGTCAACGACTCTAGCATACGCCGTATCGGCAACTTCCCGCGATCCGCCTTGCATGCAAGGTGTTCGATAGAATTGCTGGTACGTCTGGTATTCGACCGAATTTACCCCAGCCGGCGATTGATCGATCCCCTTTGCATTGCAGATGGGTAGCGACGCCGAGTTGATGGCCGCGATGCAGTGGGAAGAAGTAGGCGCCATCGCCTAGGAGGAAGATGAGAATATAGCGACCCTCGGCAGTCTTCTACAACTTCAAGCCGACGAGGCCGCCGCTGCCGCACCCAAACGAGGAGGCTCGTCGCATGGGAGGAAGAAGACCAAGTCGAGGCAGAGAATGGAAGGACATTGCATGCTAGTCTCTGATTACTTTGCCGATGTTCCAGTATACACCGCCAAGGATTTTCGGCGACGCTTTCGGATGAACCGTGGCTTGTTCAACGACATTGTGCATGCTGTGAGGAAGTACGATCCATGGTTCAAGTTGAAGAAGGACGTTGTGGGAATGCTTGGTTTCTCATCCAGCCAGAAGTGCACTGCTGCCATGAGAATGCTTGCATATGGAGCACCTACAGATGTTGTATATGACTACATATGCATGTCAGAGTCCACAACTATCAAGTCGATGTACAGGTTCTGCAGGGCGGTGGTTGCTATGTTTAGCACGCACTATTTGGGAGGATCAAATGAAGAAGAACAGCTCGGATCATGGAAGAGAATGCATGAAGAGGATTTCCTGAGATGCTTGGAAGTATAGACTACATGCATTGGAGGTGAAAGAACTGTCCATTTGGTTGGGAATGATTGTACAAAGGAGGCCACAAAGGATATTGCAGTGTGGTACTTGAAGCTGTGGCCGATCATGAACTATGGATTTGGCACGCTTTCTTCGGCATGGCAGGACCACACAATGACATCAACGTGTTGCAGAGCTCTCCTGTGTTCGCGAAGCTCGTTGAAGACCATGCTCCACCAGTCAACTATGAGATCAATGGCCATCAGTACAACAAAGGGTACTACCTAGCCGATGACATCTATCCAAGGTGTGCAACGTTTGTGAAGAGCATCTCCAACCCTCGCGGCAGCAAAGATTGTCATTCTGAGGCGAACAAGAGAGTGTCAGGAAGGATGTCGAGCGGGCATTTGGAGTGCTCCAGCAAAGGTTGGCTATCGTTCGATACCCTGCTCTGACATGGTCGAACGACCAGATGTGGGAGATGATGAATGCGTGTGTGATCCTGCACAACATGATCATCGGGAGTGAGGGCGCTAATCCAGTGCAGTATCATATGCCATTTGACTTTCAGGGTCCTCTCGCCGATGTTGATCACGACGTGCCAGCAGATTTCGCTGATTTTCTCTCACATATGGAGATTCGTGATGAAAATACTCATCATCAACTCCAAACTGATCTAGTGGAGCATTTGTGGGTGCGCCGGGGAATGGCAGCGGCAGAGCCGTAAGAGTAAGATGTTTGAGTTGTAATTTTGTTTTTAGTTAGTGTGAAACTTTATTTTATGTGTTTGAACGAAACATTCATGTATATTTGATTTGTACTTGTCAAAATATTTAAATTTAGGTAGAAAACCAATCTGGGAGGCCGATTTGGGCGCCGCGAGTGGGAGCGACGACGCCCAAAGCTATCGGCTACTCTGGACGGCGCCCAAATGGCCTGTCCAGAATGCCTTTGGACGGTCATTTGGTCGCCGCGAGTGAAGATGCTCTAACGTAGCTAAATTAGTGACACTACTACACGTTTATGCATCAAATGTTGTTTGGCTAGATTGGGATCCCTACGATCGTATGCCTTTCTGTTCCAAACCGGTATCTTCCGCCACCGGTTTGGCCGCAGCCTAGCTAGCTAGCCTCACATGAAATCCCTCGAGCATCTCTCAAGTATTTCTTGTGCCTCTCCTGCCCACAAGCTGCTTCACTCCACTTCAAACCTGCAAAGTTGCAGCTCACTCTCTGTCTCTCAGACTCCGGGCCAGCTGCCTCCCACTCTTTCCGGCTCTCAGATCATGATGAACCCACACCACCTGCCGATGCCGTCCGGCCTGCACCGCTCCGTAGTGGCGACGGCGCCGGTGGAAATGGACCCGCGCGTGTGGCGCCGGCTGCCGCAGCCGCTGCTGGACCGCGTGCTGGCGTGCCTGCCGACGCCGTCCTTCCTGCGCGCCCGCGCCGCCTGCCGCCGCTTCTACCACCTCATCTACTCCTCCCCGTTCCTCCACTCCCACCTCCTCCTCTCCCCGCACCTCCCCTTCTTCGCCTTCGTCGTCCCCTCCGCCGCCCACCTCCTCCTGCTCGACCCCAACGGCCACTGGTTCCTCCTCCCCCTCCCCATCCAGGCCCCGGCCGCTGCTGGCGGCGGATTCTCGGCGGCCGCCGCGTCTGCTGGCCTGCTCGCGTTCCTCTCCGGCGCATCCGGCCACAAGACGCTGCTCCTCGCTAACCCCATCACGCGCCTCCTCGCCGCTCTCCCGCTCGGCCCCACGCAGCGTCTCTCCCCCACCGTCGGACTCGCCGCCGGGCCGACGTCCATCATCGCCGTGGTCGCCGGTGACGACCTCGTGTCCCCCTTCGCCGTCAAGAACACCTCCGCTGACACATTCGTGGCCGACGCCGCCTCCGTCCCATCCTCCGGCTTCTGGACTCCCAGCTCGCTCCTCCCCCACCTCTCCTCCCTCGATCCTCGCGCCGGCATGGCTTTCGCCTCCGGAAGGTGATGATCTTGTACATGGTCACTACTAGTACATGCAAGTTTTATCTTTTATGGTATGGTTCATTACGAAACTGTGTTTTCTTTGCAGGTTCTACTGCATGAGCTCGTCGCCGTTCGCGGTTCTGGTGTTCGACGTGGCTGCGAACGTGTGGAGCAAGTTGCAGCCGCCGATGAGGCGCTTCCTGCGGTCGCCTGCGCTGGTGGAGCTCGGCGGCGGCAGGGAGAGATCGGGCTCGGCGAGGGTGGGGCTCGTCGCGTCCGTCGAGAAGAGCCGCCTCAGCGTGCCGAGGAGCGTTCGCATCTGGACTCTGCGCCGCGCCGGCGGGCACGGGAGCGGCGGCGGCGGCGGCGCGTGGAGCGAGGTGGCCCGGATGCCGCAGGACGTGCACGAGCAGTTCGCAGCGGCCGAGGGCGGGCGCGGGTTCGAGTGTGCCGCGCACGGCGACTTCGTCGTGCTCGCGCCCCGGGTCGAGCCGGCCGCGGTGCCGGTGCCGGCGAGCGTTCTCGTGTTCGACTCGCGCAGGGACGAGTGGCGGTGGGCGCCGCCCTGCCCGTACGTCGGCGTGGGCGGCGGCGGCGGTCCGGGATTCCGTGTGCTCGCGTACGAGCCCCGCCTGGCGACGCCGGCCATCGGCCTCCTGGACGCCACGACGCCGGTGGCTTTGCATGGCATGCATGGTTAGTGATTGATTGCACGCGCGAGTGGCTAGGCGCGTTCTTGATCTGATGGTGTTTGCGTCTCGGTAGCAATTGGTTCCGTTTTAGTGTATCAAATGCATGACATATGAGTGGCTAGCTGCTGCTAATTTCGCAGCGGTAGTAAGCGTTGTATTTTTTTTATAATTTGTGGTTGAGAACTAGTTATGCAAGTATGCATTTTGTTGAATTCTAGTTTACTACTAGTTGAAGGCTATTTGGCATCTGTAATTTGTGGCATGCAAACAGCAGCCACTTAATTTCAAGTTGTATCTTTGTGTAATACCTATCCAGAAAACCTATTTGCTGGCTGGTGCTGCTATAACTATGCTTTTCGGTGTTCTTCTGTTCTTGGCATGGGATGTGATGAACTGATTGAATCATGGATTCTGAATATAAGTTATAGATCACATGGAGGGGAGTATACAATATTGTATGACTAAATGAGATTTTCTAGCATGTGTTTTATCGGTCCAATTCAAATCTACTAATAGGCATATACTTGACTGAAAATGCAGTGCTCTTGTAATTTCCACATTGTAGAGGAAATATTTTATGACATGTTGTTCTGTTTGAATTTCCGCCCTATTGGAAGCCTTTGAAATGTTGGGTTTCTTTTTGAAATATTTTGGAGGATTTCTGACCTTAGTTCAGTACTCACGTTTTCATTTTCTTTGGGCAACATGTCACTCTATATGATCTCTCTCTCTCTCTAAACAAAATCCAACTCGAGCATTGAAACAATACTCGTTCAATCGTAATTATATACATATCTCATGTAAAATTTTACGGGACATGGCATCCAATTCTTGCGGACGACAGTGTTGTTGGTGCCGGGACCTTATGCTCCCGATTTGAACAGTATAAGCATTACAAATGTCCAAAAAGTTGAAAAAACTCTTAACCCTTTTGACACTGTAAATGGTTGTCTTTTATATGCGCGACTAATCTCATGATGAAAAGACATACCGTGTGCCTTGTGCAGACATAACAAAAAAACACTTAAAAGATGGTATTTGAAGCACCATTTTTTGTACATATCAAACAAATTATCTATTTCCCATGAAAATTTAGATGCGCACATAGGAGATGTACATGTGCCAAAATTTTCAGAATTTTCTCACATTAGGAATGTTATCTTTTTTACCGGGAGCATATGCTCATAGAAGCACCACTGAATTACCGATTTTGTGTATGTTATTGTCAGTGGAATATTCATCATCTCCTTCCGGATTATATTAAAATGAGAAGGTTACTATCACAAAGTAAAATGTGTGATTTCATACATTATGAACTGAAGTCATAGAAGTTACAATTTCATTGGACTATGTAGTTCTAGATTATCCTGGCTTATTTTCAAATTTGAAACAAAACAGGCAATTTGCCTCATTTTATTTTAAAAAGTAGGAGAGAATTGACCAGTTAATTAACGGGAAACGGCCTAAAACCGATATTTTCAAATTTTGTTCCTAAAATATGTTGGTACTAAGTGTCCAATCTCAAAGTGACTTCAATAACCTAGTGAGGGAGCACTACCAATGGTCAAAGGCCGTCAAGACTCAAGAACGCTACTCATGGTTCTTTTTCTAGTTATCTTCTCAATTAGTTCATAAAAATATGAAATCATGGTTCATAATATTAATCATTTTTGTTAAGCACGATAGATTATTCGTCAACAACAATGTGTGGGACAAATGAAAACAAGGATAAATGGCCTCCAAAGTGACATCAGAAAACATCTAGAGAGTTTGTAACACACCAAATCACCAATCTCTCTTTTGTGAATTAATCATATTTTTCTCTCTGGAAATCTACATGGGAGAGAGATATGCATGTACAGTGGAACTATATTTGGTAATGTACAGTAGAATGGAGGAATCTCTCTTATGGGGAATGCACATGAGTTCAGTACTGTGGCCAGGGGGTACAGGTACTTCTTGACCGGATCGATCGGCCTGGAACGCCCACGGAGAAAGCTCCCGTGGTTGGGTGCTGCCGGATTCTCTCATCTCATCTTCTCTTTGTCTATCTGCCTTTGGCTAAAAAATTCAATGGAGCAGTACAGCCTCACCCTCACCTGCCGCACCGAGACAAAAACCACAGGGCCCCTGCCACCTGGCACCCCTAGCCCTAAGCCTAGCCCATGCTAGACTACTGATACATTATTTTTTCACTGGGTGGGTAGATGCTATTTTTTATGAGAAAATATGTCTGGATAGATATTAAAAAGTGATGAACTTTGGTCACTCAGGCACATATTCTCTGCTAATTCTGCATGCATGGTGATAAGACCTAAGAGCAGATTGGATGATTGACCACACGCTGATGTGTCGGATTGTAACAGAAAAGGAGTAATATGTGCTACTCCACACATACCAAAAAATGGAAATATATGTACCTTCGCCATCAAATTAAAGATGATGGTGATCTAAATTAAGGGCTCCTTTGATTCAAAGGAATTACATATGAATTTTGCAAAATTTCAATCCTTATGATTTTTTTTCTATGTGTGTCGTTTGATTCGTAGATTGAATATTTTAAGAATTTTTCCTTATAATAGAATTGCACTATGTTTTGAAAGAAAATTTCGATCCCCTCAAAGCTCATGTTAGGTCCTCTTTTAGTCAGGTAATAGGTCTACTGCTGTTTGGATTATAATTCGAGACATAGTACAACATTCGATACAATGTGGAATCCAACGAGATCGATAGGCAAGTAGATGAGTATTTGTGGACGAAAGTAGGCGAAGTGATCTAGATTGCTACTGGCTTGTGCTTCTAATGAGCATGTGTAGAACTTGGTCATCTTGCGGAGGCTTGGGTTCTTCTTATCTATATGTGGAATGGCAATGGCATCTTCTCCACCTAGTATCCTCTCCATAAACGAGTCAAAATCCATACCGTGCAGAAGTAGAAATCATGGTCGCTTACCAATACCACCCGCAAGGCCGCATTTGGAACCTGGGTTGCGGACCAATTGGACTTGGTGTACCCGTGTGGGCTCTCATGTCATATATACGCCTAGACATGTGTTGGCGGTTATATGTGACATTGCAATACAAAGATTTAGAAAAACTGAAAAATATGGAAAATGCCACTTTAATCCCTTGAATACTTAAATCATGTTTTGTAGTGGTTTTTTTTAATAGGCGAAGTTTGCAGTGAAATATATCGAATTAAACCTTAAAATTTAGTCCAGGGGATCCTTACAATCTTGATTGTTCGCTTATAAAATTAATCCAATAGGAATATTCCTGACGTAGAATCTAATAAAATGGATATCCATATCAACATGTAATCTAGTTTCGAATATCTCGTCTAGACAAACCTGACAGTGAAGACACATCATCAATCACATTCGTGGTTTGAGAACATTTTTTATTTTTGCAAAAGCTTTAATGATATATTGCAAGCATGCGTGTATTGCTAGGAGTTGCCACTAAATCAAATAGACTTTGATTCAAACCCAAACACATCTAGGAAACCAAGTGGACATTCTTTATTTTTTTAAAAGGAGGATGACCTCCGGCCTTTGTGTCGGTCCATGCACACAACTATATGGTATGGATTATTCGACAATATCAAGTAAAGCTAAGCATTAACGCCGCGTAATTTTTTAATAACAATACAAACACAGACGCACACATGAACACACCTACACTCACCCCTATGAACTCACACACTCCCTACTCCTATTAGCATCTCCGAAGAACTGAGCCAGCGAATCAAATTTTTGAGATTGACGAAATCACCACAGGCGACTCATAGTCGACATGGAATGTTGCCTCCCTCTGAAGTTGGCTAACAAAATAGTAAGAAAAACAAAATAAAAAGAAACAAAAACCAAGGCCACAAAAAAATAGATCCACCTTATGACACTATCTCCACAATAGTACCACAAACACGATCATGCAGGAATCTAGTGGCGTGCCATCGCGCGTCTCCATATTTCTCTATTTCTACATTTCAGAATCCTGATGCACCAACGACTAATATTGGTGGCATAAATTATATCTAGCTGTTTAGACTCCCTCCATCTCAAAATATAAGGCACACTTTAATTTTGTTGTTCAACGACGTACAATTTTGACCATGATTATAATATGTCCATAAAATTATATAATGATATATGAAATGAAAGAAATTTGCAAAACGATATCATTTGTAGATTATCAATACATATAGTTTAATATATATTAGTAGTTAAAGTCGAGTTTAAAGACCAACACAAAAATAACGCGCATTATATATTAGGACAGAGAGAGTGCCATATTTACCCTGCAGAAATCGGTACCAAGATTGGCACAGTCATATATGCACACACAATATCGTGTGAGCCATGTTAAATCCCAAGGTGTTGTCAACTCACTGTGATTGAGAAGACAAGTACTTTTCTCTAGACCTAAAGCTAGTTACTAGACTCTACATTCCACGCGTTCATACATGACAAACCAAACAGAGTGGGATAGCAGGATACGTATTAATTAAGTTAAACATGGTACTGAACGACCAGTTGTCTCTGCTGAGAAAATTACAAGGATCTACCACAATTGTGGCTCTGACAACGAGTCAATACCAATTGTGGTGATTTTTTCAAGTCGGTACCAACTCTGGGACTAACCACAACAAATCACACCGATTTCTATCTAAACGCAAATTGACCGCAATCCTGACCAACTGGACCCATTTGTCAGGGATGACATGGCTGTACACGTGGAGCATGAGCTGAGGTGGCCATGGGGCCCACCTGTCAGCCCCCAATCTTTTGCCCCTATCTTCTTCTTCTAGTAGTCATGGCGTTGTACGGATAAGAATATCGGGGTGGCTCCGGCCGTCCGGCAAGACGACGGGGAGGCAGCGCCTTGTCGAGAGAGCCTGTCGGGCGGAGGGCATCTGTGCCGGGACTCTGCACCGGCGTCACCACCTACCTCGCCTCCGCCATCTCGTGCCCCGGTGGTTCCATGGATTCGAGCTCCAACTCCATGGACCCCGCGCGCGCTGCGGAGGTCGCCGGAGGTGCCGCCCCCGATGGAGGCCCCCCCACGACCGCAAGACTCGCCGGCGAGGGACGCAGGCGCCGCCTCCGAAGCTGCTCGAGATCTATGGCTCTCCTCGCCGTCGCGGGTGGGGCGGAGGCTGGCGGCAGAAGGGTTCCCGGCGGCCGGCTCGCGGGCCACTCCAAGGCGGTGACCGGCCTCGCGGTGCCGGCAGGCTCCGGCGCCGCCGGGGGCACTAGGACCTGCTCGCGCTCGCCCTCGCGCACCTGGAGTCGCCGGGATGCCGCTCGATCTCGCTTCCCGGTGCTCCTCCCGCTTGGCCGCCGCTCAAGCTCCCTTCCCAGTGCTCTGCTCCTCGTCGCCGGCGAAGAGGAGGCCGAAGTCGACGGGCGTTCGCCGGTGCTGGAGGCGGACGACCAAAGAAGAAGGGAAGGTGGAGGAGCTCCCATGGACGGTGGTGGAGAAGCTTACTCTCCGTGCAATCCCCTCACCACGGCCGGCCACGCGGGCCGCCGCGCCTCCGTCCTGGAGCTCTGCCGTCAAGGGTTGGTGAAGAAGAAACATGAGAGGAAGAAGAGAGGAAAAGGGGAAAAATATGGGGCTGACAGGTGGGCCCCATGGCCACCTCAGCTTCATCCCACGTGTGCTGCCTAGTCAGCCCTGACAGGTGGGACCTCTCGGTCAGTACTGCTGTTCAAATGCAGTTAGACTGAATTTAGTGCGATTTGTTATCATTGGTCCCAGAGTTGGTACTGACTTGAAAAAATCACCACAATTGGTACTGACTTGTTGTCAGAGCCCCAATTGTGGTAGATCCTTGTAATTTTCTCGTCTCTGCTGGAGTGGAACCAAAGCAACGAAATAAAAGAATACTCATAATACACCTTCTGTTTTGCCCTTTTCCTTTCTTATTCCGTTCCTTAATTTTCTCTCTGACCAAGTAAAGCACAAGTGCTAAAGCATCTGGAGAAAAGAACCAAACACACGTACATCCCTTTAAATTTCATATAAAGTTGGTTAGAGTTGTTACAATTTCCTTTTTGCAATTTTTTTTGAAAAGAGTACGCAATCGCTAATTTTCTCATTGAGGGTTTGATTCGTATATTTCTAAACACATACTAGAAAAAACACACGACTCTAAAAGGTACTATCGAATTTCATAGAGAATAGATATAAACCCCATTGATTTGTAGAATTCTCAAAACTAAAAAATGAAAAAAATGCAGGATTAGAGTGATATGTCCTCTTAAATTTTGTATAATTAGAAAATTACAAAATTTTGTTTGATGCCACATGAAGAACACATGAATTGTAGCAGGTTTGAGGGGATGCAATCTATTCGTCCAAAATAGGTGCAATGTTTCCCCTAAAGGATTCCAATCGTAGCAAATAAAACGACATATGTATTAAAGAAAACATAGTGCTTAAAATCCTGCGAATCTACTTTCCTGGATCTACTTTACCTTCAAATTTGAACAAAGTTCCTCTGAATCTACTTTCCTGGATTGAAGAAGTCAGCATATCCAATCTTATACATTTTTGTTTCATGTGCTTACAGAACAATGCATTAAAAATATCCCAAATATATTTTTGAGTAACATATCAGTCCATGCAAATTTAGTAAAAGAGATAACAAATCTGGCTTGCTAGCTAGCCTAGAATCCATCTGGTGAATTTTTCCTCTGCCTCTGTGCCTCACCTTTATCTCCCCACACGACTTGTGTAGTACTCCCCCATATTCCTTTCTATCACTACAACTGTCTCAAGGTCCCCCGTGCCTCATATATACATGCGTGGTTAAGCATTAATTCAGATCATGCCATTGACCGACACATTGAGCTAATGATGATCAAGAAGCACCCCATGGTCCTCCTAGCTCTCACCATGTCCATTCAATATGGTGCTTAGTGAACCCCTAAGAGACTACAAGTGCACATACATTATTTACTGCATAATCTTGTACTCTTGTTATCTTGTCCCCCTGCTTGCTTTTGCATTGATGAATCATGAATGTATAATATGCATTGTCATTGTCCGGCATTCTTGAGAGTAGACATGTGCATTTAGGTATAGTGTTCCTAATCTCCTGTGAATTTTGCCACACAACTTTGATTTTTGTTCACATGCATGGATAGCAGATTGGACAAATGGTGCCTCGAGGACAGGGGACTGGCCCGACCGAAACCTTTTGAGCTCGCCGCCATTGCCACCGTACGAAGACGTCATAGGAGGAGCCGGGCCTCAAGCTCCCGCCCACGATGTTGTGCAGCCGCCATACTGCGCATACCCTCCCCCTGCCAAGCCCACCTCGCCGGCGGCACCGTTGAGCCCCCCTCCAGCCGGTGTGCTGCCACCGTCCACCGCACCGGCCGGCAGCGCGCCAGGCAACGCGCCGGCGACCCCCGGCGGCGCCCCTCCATCCGGTGCTCCTGCGGACGGAAGCCCGAGAACCGGCACGACACCGCCGGATGCACATGCGGGGCTGTGGTGCGTGGCGAACCCGACGGTGCAGAGCGTGGACGTGCAGGCGGCGATGGACTACGCGTGCGGCTCCGGCACCGACTGCGGCATGGTTGCGCCCGGCGGGCCGTGCTACCTGCCGGACACGCTGATGGCGCACGCCTCCTTCGCCTTCAACAGCTACTGGCAGCGCGCCAAGGCCGTCGGCGGCACGTGCAACTTTGCCGGCTCCGCCATGCTCATCACCAAAGACCCCAGTAAGTTTTTATAGGGAAATATGATCCAATATTAACGTGTAGGTTGCTTGGGCTAAGGCCTGCGAGTTATATCGGCCCATGAAAGGGCACGGGCCTAGCTTTCTCCGGTGACCCGTCAAATACTCCATTCAAATGGGAAGAGAGTTGTCCAAAACAAAAATGGGAAGAGGGGAAGCATTTATCAGTGACATGTTACATCTTCATTTTTTTGTGCTTTTGCAAATTTCACAAGATTTATTGTGTTTTTTCTAATCTTGGGCCCTTTTTTTTTCTCTTTGCAGGTTACAGTGACTGCCGGTATGCTTACATGTGATTGGAACATAGCTCTTCAGAGAAAGACAGTTTTTTTTTCGGACCATCGTGCAACGAAATTCATCCTTCACCCATCTTATTCATAATGTAAATGGGTCATGTTTTGAATAGCTGAACATCCTGGAATGTAACGACATATGAACATTCAGTCATCCAACGTATTATTTTGCTTTTTTTGCAACCATCTCGAGAAGGAACATACGTATGTGAAAACAGACCGAGGGAGGGGGGTTGGAGGGAGAATTAATTTAGAGATCTTCTGCATTAATGGAAAATATATTATTTCACTTTTACACCTATATATTAATTAGTCACTTGTCGTCATGCAACCATTTGTACTATGTGCGACCGCCAGCCTATTTTGACATGTCAGTCCATATCATTTTATCAAATCAAATCAATTAAAAGGCAAGCAATTATTACAACATTTATTGGATGATCAAAGCAGGCATGCTATAAACAGTGCAATGCATTGCATCCTTGATCACATAGAGAAGAGCCAATACACGCCCACCATGAAGATCATCCTCATGCTCCTCCTCGCCCTTGCACCCCTCCACATGGCCGAACGCCTCAAGTGCCCCGGCGTGCCGCACGTCAGCACGCAGGCTGCCTGCAGCAATGCGTGCGGCACGAAGTTCATGTACGACCTCTGCATCGATGCGATGCGGCGCGGCGGCATAGACCCATCGCCGTCGCACACGGAGGAGACCACCGTGTACGCCATCCTCGCAGGGAACCAAGCCTTGAAGTCCTACCACGACACCCTCGACACACTGAGTAACCAGCTCCAAACGAACATGTCGCTCTCCGGCCCGGAGAGGGACGCCTATGGTGGGTGCCTCCAAGACATCGTGGATGCTACGAACTCCATGGCCCTCGTCGCTGTGACGTTTCTGCCTGGTTGCTACTTCAGCGCGCTCGCCAGCCAGTACATGCAAAGTCTGACGAGTTTGGAGAGCTGCAGAGACCGTATGCTGGCGCCATGGATGAAGGTGCAACCGCTGAACGCCAAAGTTGAGCGCGACCGGAACAATGTCCTGCTGGCTTACTATCTTGGCAGATTGCTAGGCATATGAGTGTAGGCATGTGGCAGTATGTAGACCCAAAAACGGGGATTGGCTGCAAAGAATTTACATGTTAGGTGTGGTAAATAAGGGAAAATCATCAGTAGGACTGTGCGGATGGGTCAGTCAGCCCTCGCTATGCATCAGAGTATGTCTTTTCTACTGACTAGTTGACGCGTGACCAACCATTGCAAACCATATAGGCAATATGACAAATGTTAAAAATTCAGTTAATCAGAGAAAAGGAGAGAAGCAGAATTCCTGTCCATACCTATCTCAGAAAGATAAAACAGCAGTCCGATCTTAGTGCACGTTTAGTGTTGCAGTTCGATTCGTTTGTGGCCCGATTTCTTTTCCGATTAGAACTGCCAATCTAGCCTGTTAGGCGGCGTTCCTGTAAAAATGTCTCGCTTGCAAATTGTGTCATCAGAGTTTCAGTTATTCATTTTGACTTCTTTATTTCGTGCAATTGTATGATAAGGGAATTCACTGCTGTTAATTATTTGGAAACACAAAGCAAACAACTCTCTGTTCGAGGATTTCGATTTCCGTTATGAACAATCATATTTCAGATATGCAACAAATCTCATGGCCATAACGTCAAGAAAAAAATGACCGGATGCAGGCAGGCTTCGTTCCTCCTTGCGTGGAGGTGGCCTTGGATTAGGAAGAAAGAGATGGATTTGTCGTCTCGAGCTAGAAGCTGTCCGGCATGGATTGACATGCACCGCCGCGGCCTCTTGAACTCATTGCTGAGGCCATCCCTTCCCCTACTGTACAGATCCACTGTTAGCTTGCCAAAATGTCATCATGTTTTATTGTGTCCTAAATAGATGGATAGGATCAGAGCGGATCGATGCAAGCGGTGACCGTCGGCGCGGGCCAATCCACGTCGCCCCGAACTCCCGCTCACCCTAATGGTCGTTCCCTTCCCCTGATGGCGCACTACGGGCACCGCACATGGCATGGAGCTGCCGTGCGGGGCAATTTCACCTCTCCTCCCCTGCTGGAGGCTCTCCCCTTTCTTTCTCCATGGGCACGGCACGGCCCTATGGCTTGACCGCCGGCAGCGCTGCCTACCGGCGTGAGCCAATCCAGGTCTCCCCCTAACTCCCCCTCCCCTGCTGGCGGTCGACGGCGTCACTGGGTGGGTTGCAGGAGCGCCGAGCCCGGGTGAGCTGCCGTGTGCGACGCTCTTGGAAGGAAGAAGATGCTAAGGGACGGGGTCGGGGTGAGGACCAAAGGGAAGAGTCCAACGGGACCCGTCCTCCCACACGTCGCGCCGCCGGGAACAGACTCCCTATGACCGCCGTCGCGAGCGACCTCCGCGTCCGGCCGCGAGACGGCGGGGAGCAGCCCCAACCTCCTCTCGCCATCTCTGCACGCCGCCGCCAGGAGGCTCCCGTTTCCGCTTGGCCGGAGGCGCGCCGACGCGTGCTGCTGCTGCTGTGGGGAGCACGCGGATCGGCTGGATGGCGGTGGATGGATGCGTTCAGTCCGGGGAGAGAAGAATAAAAGAAACGAAACGGTACAGTGGCATTTTGCTCGTAATATGTGATTTGGTGGGAGGGCAAAACGGTAAAACGTTGACGTATGTTGAGTTAACCGTTGATCAAATATTTAACGGCTCTGATTTAATGTATCAACACAGCACAACACAAGTTTGCTCTTTTAATAGTAGTATAGATGTGTTCCAGTGCCTCTTTGGCTGCTTTTTTTGTTCTTGAGGGAAGCGGCAGGACTCTGTTGCAGGACTATTAATTACCAATAAAAGTTACATTGTTTATGAGTTTGTCTAAAAGGAAACTACAGGGTTCCTGGATCCAACTGTAAGAATTTTTATTTGAAAAACACACCCTAGCTAACTCATGAGCCACCATATGTGTTTTCCTCGGATAGTGGTTAAAGGATACACACTACCAATTTGACACAACCATTTCATTACAATATGCAAAAATAGATGTTGATTAACTCCACCACGCCTCTTCTCCGTGCAACACCGGTTTCAATATAGTCGGATTCAACTTGTGTCCTATCGCATCCTATTCTATTAGCTAGGGATAAGCACTCCTTCACTGCCAAAGCTTCTGCCATCGATGATGATGCCACATGTGATAGAAATTTGGTTTTTGCAGCAATAAACTTCCATTGATTATCATGTAGGACTGCACCAATAGCTCTTGTGCAACCATCCTCATGATATGAAGCATTGACATTTAATTTACCTATTGGGCGCCCTGTCAAGTCCATTTGACAACAATTTCATCGGTCTAGTCTGTGGTCATCGCATCCACCGGAGACACCAGAATGTAACATCGACAACTTCCTTGAGATTTACAGAATCAAACTTGGCATTGTTTCGTCATGCAACCGTAGGGTATGCTCTAAGACCGCCGGACCAACTATATCAATCTGAGATGCCTCCTTGATTAGATCATGTGACTCTAGAGCCCTCCACATTTCTTGCGCCGTCAGGCAATGAAATAGGAGATAGAGCACATCCTTTGCACCTTGGTTACAGATGGGGCAAGCTCCACTATCACCAATATGGCGGTTTGCCAAGATAGATTTCAGAGGTATGATTCCGTAGAGAGCTCACCATACGATTTCTTACCTTGCTCGGTTTTTTTAATTTCCAAAGTATCTTCCAAACAAGGTTATTAGCCGAACTCACAGGGAGCGCCAGTTGGCCTGCTCTAGGACCGAATTGATGCTTCCATTCTAGCTAGTACCCGCATCAAACCGTATACCGACCATGTTTAGTGGAGCCCCAGGCAATAAAATCCTCAATACTTGGTTATTTAGTGGAATTTGAAGGATCGTTCTAACATCCACGGAACTGAAAAACTGTCAAAGCAATTGCTCATCCCAATTATCTGTCAAATGAAAAATAAGATAGGTTACCTTCGTGTACACCACACCACCTCTTGGGGAAATAATTTTCCTGTCCGTGCTAGATGAAATCCATGGATCATTCAAGATGTTAATACTTTCCCCATCACCAACTCTCAAAATAAATCCTCTCTTAAAAGTAGTTAGGACTGCCAAGATACTTTGCCATGTAAGAAGATGATCATGTTTTTGGTCCAGCCTTCAGTATATCACCATTAGTGTAGTACTTGGCCCTAAGCACCCGTGCACATAGATATTCAAAGTCATTGATGAGTCTGCGAACTTGTTTTGCTAGCATTGCTAGGTTGAAGCAATGAAAATCCTAAAATCGATTCCACATTCTTTTTCCTGATAAACTACACTATCGCATGTTTTTCTCTTCGCCTATTTGTATCATTTTCTTTCTTCTGTTTTTTCTTTTGTGAGTGTTCTTTGGATGTGCCTTTATTTGTCCTTAAATTTTCTTATGGTTCTATTTTAGGTCAGGTTTTCACCTTTCTAATTTATGTTTTCAAGATTTTTGTTTCGTTTAGTCTAAATTGTTCTCCTTATAGTGGGGACGGGTCTAGGGGAGTGAGGCCCGTGCGGCCGCACATGGCCCAAATTGGGGGGGGGGGGGGGGATATTGATGAAATTTTATTTGAGTTTACAAAAGTTAAATTTATCTAATAGATAACAATGTGCATGTTATCAATTGCTCATATCTTCTGCATTTGTCCAATAGTATGTCCATCCCTCTTGTAGGAGGATACTAAGGTCCGAATCTCAGTCGTGCTTAGGAAATTTACCTCTGTACTTTGTAGGTAATTTATAAAGGAAACATGGAGAACTTCGGAGTCAAACTCATGACTTCCTAAAGTTGAAAACCGATGTACTACACTAGATGTTTTGTACGGGTGATTTTCATTGTTTTTAATTAGTAAGTAATTCCAAAGGTACCACTAGCTGGAGACCGTCTCCAAGGAGGTGAACCCCAACACGAGAGCCGCGTGCTGGACGTTCTTAGTGTGGCACACATCGGGTATGTTCGATTTTCTTTAGTTTTATGTTTTTATTTCGATTTCTCTATAATGTTTTTTAGGTACAAACAAATACAAAAATTAAACATGTATAAATATAGAGGGTGTACACACAAAAGCATACTAGGTACGCACAAACATGACTAGTGAAAATAATATAGTAAGTACAATCATAAACATGAGAAGTTCAGACAAAAACACAAGTGCACCTTGCATGTATCGATACACCTCCTATACTTACAAGTGCACAGTTTGTATTTTTTTCTAGAAAGAGGATAACTCCCGGTCTCTGCATTGATTATTGCACACAACTATTAGTATTCATAATGTAAAATTCAGCATCCAAACAAATTTGACCCGGAAAAGAAAACCCTAAGCCATAAACCAGGTGCCTCACGACATGAACTCACCAGAAAAACACTACCCCTATGATAAAAGAAACGAACAAAAAGAAGTGAGCCTAGCTCACTTGGTTAGAAAGTGGATGTACAACCCAGTCACCCAGGTTCAACTCCTCATGGACACAGATTTGGGTCTTATTATTTAAAAAAAACGCCGTAGGGGCTTCCCCTACCGCATTCCTTTAAAAAAAAAAGAAACGAACAAACAAAAAGTCCACATCTCTTCTGCTACCCCTTTAAGGTGGAAACACCGCACGTGTTGCAAAGGTGGCGTCAGTATTGGGATTTTCATCCCCAAAGATGAGTTTCGATCCACCACCTTCAGTAAGTACACGACGGATGTGCTTGTCGACATAGGCTGATCTTGTGTTTCCAACATGCACATACTTGTTGTTGAAGCCGCCTCTGACATCATTGCTTGTCCGGATGCCGACGCCTCAATAATCGGATACCACTAGAGGAGATACCGGAAGACATAGAGACGTCTCATACCGCTTGTGTCCCTTCATTGCCGCACCACCTTCAATCTAGCGGCAACATGCATGACTTATCGTCTCTATAGGAGACACCGTGTGTAGCACCTGCCGGCAGCAGACATTACTTGGCGCCACCACCCGAGTCACTGTGCGTAACACCTTCCGACGACAAGCATGACTTGGCGCATTTGCAAGAGTCGTCGCTTTAGCACCTGGTGAGCTCGATCGAACCCAATCTGGAGGTGGAGGGGCATCCAATTCCACTGCCTCAGAGAGGCCATCACCACCTCGAGATCTAGCCTCCGCATCGTCCAACGATCATGAAGGCCGTGCCGTCAAAGAAGTCCGGCCACCATCGCCCCCATCACGAACTCCTGCACCACTCCAGCGTTAAGATGAGTACCGCTGGCGAAACGGAAAAATGTTCGGCAGCAGTAAGTGGTCGCATCCCAGCCGCATCCAGACGCACTTACCGCTGGCGAAATTTTTGCCTGTTCGCCAGCGGTACTCATCTTACCGCTGGCGAACACCATTCCCTGTTCGTCAGTGGTACTAGCGCTGGCGGACGCATATAAAAATTCGCCAGTGGTAGGCTGGCGGCTGTAGCCCTTTTCCTACTAGTGAGAGCGGAGCGGCTAGGCCGCCGCTGCTCGACTAGCAATAGGCTACTGTGCTGCCATGGAGCAGCAACCGTGGGCTGCAACCACCTTTCCGCCATAAGTCGTTGCAGATCCCGCTTCGTAGGCTCATCGTCCTAAAGAACGACGCTACCGCGACCTCAACACCGCCGCCGGGCCACCACACAATATCTCACTTATCGCGAGTCAGCCAGAAGTGAAGTCCCACCAAAGCTCTCCCCTTTGACACTTTTTGAGCATGCCACGTGTCACATGTAACAATTAGAGAGAAAACAAACAAATCTGTGTGAAAAAACAGCTTTTTCGTTGAGTTCGAATTTCTAAGCGTCCAAAGAATTGGCCAAATTCAATTATGAGACGTTATAGTTCTTTTTTCTGAATCACATGTACCTATACTTATCTAGACTATTTAGTATGTGTTTTCACGAGTGCGGTGATTTGGAGGACAAGCTCCAGAGAGTTTTTTTTTTGAAATATTCAAAAAGCATATTTCTAAGTTTCAAAAATTGTGAAAACAATCTTAGAAGCAGATCATGCTTATTTCTACCCGTGTCCAAAAAATCGAAATATTATGTTTTTGGTATGTGTAAAAATGACAAATTTCTGAATCTGAGATGTGAACCGTGCAAAATCCAAAAAAAATCACATTTGTCAAAATTGTCATTTTTGTGTAGTCCAGAATACAAGTTATTTCGTGTTGAAATTTTTCATTATCGTAGAATTCGTCATTGTCAACATTTAGGATTTTTCATAATTTGTTGAAACTTTAAAATGACGATTAATTATTTTTCCAAAAAAAGGCTTCATGAAGCCCGTGCTCCAAAATTCACTCATTTCAGTTCGTATATAATCCATATTGAGATATCCATAACATCTTATAATTAGCAAGGAAGGGAGGGAGTACTTTCAAAAAAAAAAACAAGGAAGGGAGGGAGTAACTAATTAATCTTGGTGTGAACCAGGATGCTGACATGGCACCTATCTCTTACAAAACAATCTGTTTTCCCCTGCTTAGCCACAAACCCGATGAACCAACAAAACCGTGGATGAGCACCGCCGGTATTCTGTTCCCAAATTCCACAGATTTCCACTCCCCATCCCAATACTTAAAGCCGGCGAGCAACACAGCAGAATCCCAACTCCCATCCCCGCCCACTCCCACACCAAACGGGGAAGAATCAGCTTCCCCTCTCCGTTTCTCGAGATCTCAGCCCAAACCTGAACCCGCTGCGACTTGCACAGATTCTTTTTTTCCGCTCCTAGCCGCGGCATCGCGGGATTGGGTTTAGAGGTAACATCTTGCTTGGATTATTTGTTTATTTATCGGTTCCCCCGTGTTCTTGTGCGAAAATATAGGATCTTGCGATGTTTGGGCTGTCGCTGATTCCTGGGGGATCTTCTCTGTTGTGCTGTTCTTGCAGGCATTCTTGGTGAGTGGTGACCGGAGAGGTAGCTTCATCATCTGACTCAGGTAATGGCACCGGAAGAGATTCGTTTTGGATGCGGTGGAATTAGGCACTGCCCTTTCTGTCACTATATCTTGTTTTGACTTCTGAGCCGACCTGACTTGCTTAATACTATGAAATTATTAAGAAATGGGATCTTAATCTTAGTGGTAGGGATCCAACAATGCAATAAGTGCTCTGCATTAGCCACTAGATTCTCCTTCAGTTCATCAAATTTTAGTGGAGTGCGAAGTGTTCTATTTTACTCTGTGGCCCCTGCTTTGTAGGCGCATTCATTTTTGTTGTCCTCGTTATTGTATCTGAGTTATGATGTGATTGGTTAGTATTTCATTTGCTGCTTTCCCCTGCTTTAGTGTGATTTGATTTCCTGCCATTACAATGGATCAATTCTATGCTGATCATTTAGCTTAGCACTGCAAATTTTGCACAGTAGCTACTTCCTTTCTATATTTATCTCAGGTTACGCCCATTGCAATGATATTAGTTGGACAAGGCAAAAAAAAAAAAGGATAGTAGTTGACAGGGAGGGGTTTGTTAGTACAAACTTAATTTCTGGTGTTGAAGATTTAATTTAATGTTAAACTGCTGTTCCTTTCAGCTTTCATGCATGTTGTTAACCTCAGTGCAGTGCATGCCGTATATGTGGGTCGTCTGCTTAGCTGCCAATGAATATAGTCCTAATTCTTGTTATTTGGCTTTGCTGACAGATAATATAACAAAGGTTGTAGTTCAGATCGTCATCAGACATGTCACTCCTTTCGAAATTACGGCTGGTCACTGTGGATGTGACTGGCACTCTGCTTGCTTACAAAGGCCGGCTTGGTGATTACTACTGTATGGCAGCTAAGTCT
Source organism: Poa pratensis (assembly GCA_947311845.1). Classification (NCBI taxonomy): domain Eukaryota; kingdom Viridiplantae; phylum Streptophyta; class Magnoliopsida; order Poales; family Poaceae; genus Poa; species Poa pratensis. The sequence continues at coordinate 9,333,717 of CAMZMU010000080.1, read as the reverse complement.
GCTGGAAAGCCATGCCCCGATTATAACCGAATGCACGAAGGCTTCAAGCTTGCATACACTGAGATGGCCAGAAAATATCCATGCTTTGGGTTTGCGGCAAAGATGCCAACGATCGAATGGTGGCGGATTTGTGTCAAGGATTCGTTCGTCAAGGTAAATAATTTATTTTTGTTGCAAATATGGAGCTTTTCAGGAAATACCAGTGCCCCTTTTATGCTCCCAGTGATCTGATTGTTCTGTGTACTACAGGCCGGCTATGATTATGATGATGAGACATTTGAGAAAGTCTTCAAACGTATTTATTCTGCCTTCGGGTCCTCTGCACCATACTCGGTGTTTCCTGATGCTCAGCCCTTCATGAGAGGGCTGAGAGAAAAGGGGATCACAGTTGGGATCGTCAGCAATGCAGAGTATCGTTACAAAGAGGTCATTTTGCCTGCATTGGGGTTGAATCAGGTTTGATCACACTACACGTGACAGTTTACAAAACAAGTACATATGACAGTTTCTGCCTTTTTAACCATTTGTTGTCCTTGTAAAAGGAGTCTGCCTGATGCATGTCTTAGTTTTGCACTTAGGGCTCGGAATGGGACTTCGGGGTGTTCTCAGGCATTGTTGGTGTAGAGAAGCCTGACCCAATGATCTACAAGATCGCGTTGGAAATGGCAGGGAACGTCGCACCAGAAGAGCACTCCACATAGGCGACAGCTTTCGCAAGGACTATGTCCCCGCACGGAGCATCGGGATGCACGCACTGCTCCTGGATCGATTCAAGACCGCCGACGCCGAGAGCTGGAAGCAGTCTGGCGCGCCGGTGCTCCCTGATTTGGAAGCTGCTCAAGCATGGCTCGCAAGGACCCAAAGGAGGAACCCGAGGAGGAACCATTAGCAGCCACGCTGCTGCGTAGGATGTCCGAGAAACTCTGATTTTCATCCAACGGAAAGTTCATTATGTGCTCTTGCTGTGGAGTGTGGGATCCAAAGAAATGGCTGTAGTAATGTGAAGCAATAGGCTAGTTTAATTGGCTGGAGCTACTCTCTGTCCCTGGTTGTATTTGCTTAGAGTGCAGCAATTCAGCAATGTGCTGGATCATGTTTCTGCCAAGAACAATCATATGATTACGCGGATAATGTTTCAGCAAAGAATAATTATGGTTATGTTAAGTATTACTCATCTGTATGCTTCCTAGCTGGCTACCAAAGGATACATTCTGATTTGGTGATCTACAGACCTTAAAACTAATTTGGTGAAAATTTTAGACTCATGCAACTCCTCAAGCAAGTCTCCTATAACTGGGGTAGCAAACTTGTTTTTAATACTCTGTGCATTCAATTTCCTAAAATACACACAAAGCCTACATGTAGTGTCCTTTCCCTTGACAAGAATCATTGCAGAGGCATATGGACTTTGCTTTTTTTTTATAATCACCTTTTCATGCATTAGCTTATGATGAACTTGTTTTCCAACTCATTCTTTTGTTTATAAGGCACCATGCAAGGACTCATATGAGGAGGAACAGACCCTTTCAACGGAATTGTGTGGTGACAGTCTCTGCTAGGAGGTATCCCTTGCGGTTCAGAGGAAACATCAAAGGTGACAGTGTGCTGCTTGTTCGTCTGAAATAGTGAAAGCCAGACTGTAAAAAAATCCGTTGTCAAGGATTCGGTTGAGTTAACCGGTCAAATCATAACAATTTGGAAGATCCAAAACCCAAAAGTGTGTAAGAATTCACGTTTTGGCTGCAAAATTCATGTCAAGCAATGAGCTGTTGCTGCCGGTGTCGAAGAGTGCGATAGTTTCCTTTCCTCTCCCATGAACACAGCTACGGTGAGAGAAGTAGTGTGAAGTTGAAACATGCATCAGTTGAGCTTTAGGTGCTTGCTCTGCCTGTTGTTACTCAGTGTCAGGTTCTTCTTAGGTTTCAGTAGTTCTTCTTGGCCTGTGAGAATGCTTCAGTCAGTATAGTAGGTCTCAACTGGAATTTAATCACTTCACGTAGTCCATTCACACAAATAATTTCTCAATTAAGTTAGTGCTCTTTTCCTCCACATCAACACCGAGGTCCTGATAAGGTTCAGTAGATTAGACAATGACATTGCTTTCTGTGAGACCATTACTGATAGAGCCAGAGAAACGATGCAAGATTTCTGGGCAAAATCCAGGCCATGTGTATCTTTCCTTTCAAATGCCAGAACATTTAAGACACGCATCAGCACGTCCAGCTTAGGATCCCTTCGAAAGAATTGACTGAGGAGCCGTATGAGGTATCTAGCAACGTCTGTCCATGTTGCTGAAGCATTTAACATACTCAGCGAACGATGCGCATCAGCTCAATCAGGCTTTCAGCACACGACATGCTCGCTTGACCAGGCGCTCCTCCTGCAGATCTTCCAGCCCTAAAACGCCGAACAGAACGAGACGTGATCAGCGAGCTGACTGGACACCGGAGATAGAAAAAGTTAACATTAGATTGAATAAGCGAAGGTTCCATGAACCTCTACAAGAAATATCTTATGAGTAGTTAATTTCCAGGATGATCACTCAGTAAAAAGTATATGAATCATATTTGCCAACAATTATATACCTATAGAAGAAACTTGTGACCTAGTTAAGGTTTATATTCATCAGTTCGAAGAGATTACCTGAAACTGTACTCAGATTGCAAACAGAAACTATCCCCTCAAGAGTCAAGACCAACAGGTGCATTCGAAAAGAAAAGAAGCAGCAGCTTCTTTCTCAGAACATGCAGTGACTCACTCTTGCCCTCCAGAATAGTTCGAACATTCCTCCGTCTATCTTCCGAAAACGGAATCACACAGCTAAAATCTAGAAGAGGCACACTCATCATCTGCTATTCTGCTCTGTGCCATACTCCACATTCAATCGTATTAACAGCATCCAAGAGCACCCAACATGTTCATACTGCCAGGGGCTTCTCGTTCTATTGGCCGCTTTCGTGTCAGATATCCAGCAGCACAACCCCATACGTGTAGGAATCGTCTTTTCTGTGGCTCTTCCCATCTGGATGTGCTCTCGGGCAAGGTAACAAACAGTCCCTGATGCCTACGTTGACCGAGGGTTACCAAGCTTTAATGTACAATTATTTTGAGGCCAACGTTGCCACGAATCTACTCTTCACAGCCAAAGTCGAGTCGATTGCCACCGGCCTCAGAAATTCAGTATACTCTGAAACAAGAATCACCCTGTTCTTCTAAGAATTGTACTGCAGGTATGAGGATTAAGACAGTTTCTGGAGACGATTTCATCCCAACATAGCAAGTTCAGTTAACCAAGTCACCGGTAGTTTCTGGAGCCCGTGTAACCTGTTGGCGTCTCTGACCACCATAACCCTCTCCATAACCAGCGACACCCCCAATGTTCTTGTACACCCTGATCACTGACTCCCTCTCGCAGTGATCATGATCGTGCAGCAGCCACAGCACCACAGCGAGCCTCTTGCTGTGCACCCTCAGGCTCTCTGCACGCAACTCCTCGTCCACGTCGTGCAACCGGGCACCATCGCCCGTGACTACCCGAGCTGCTCCTTCATTTTCCTCTCCACGTCGCAGAGCACACGGCAGATGTCGTGTCGGCTGGGTGCGCGTCGCCGCTGTAAAAGAAATGCGCCTCCTTGCCGACCTCACCCAGCTGCACCCACCCTGCTTCGTCAGACCCCGGCACCGCTGGCACTCGCGCAACTCGCCGGCCTCGGCGAAGATGTTCGACAGCATCAACGTAGTTAGCCAGGTTGTCACCGTCCATGGCCAAGAGGGTCTCGCCCGCCTCCCGTCCCACGGCGACTTCCTTGTGCACCCTGCAGGCGCTCAGTAGAGTCAGCCACACGGCTATGGTCGGTGACATCGGGATTGTTCTGATCATGTCTCTGGCCTAAGAGAGCTCCCCGGCGTGGCCAAGGAGGTCGACCATGCACGCATAGTGCTCCACTCTCGGCCTCAAGCGCCGGTCATGGGTCATGGCGGATTGCCGAGAATACCTGCGGCACTTCTCGGCGAGGCTTGAGTGTCTGCATGCCGATAGGAGAACCTGGTAGGACACCTCGTCAGGCTCGACTCCCTCTGCCCGCATCTCCTCAAATATGCCGACGGCTCTATGACCGTGGCCATGCTTCACGAGGCCGTTGATCATCGTGGTTCATGACGAGACGTTCCTCGCTGGCATCTCCCGCCGCTCTGCCTCGTCGGTTAGCCCGCACTTGAGGTACATGTCAACCAAGGAGTTGGCCGCCGACACGTCACGTCATGCACAGCCGGGTCCTTGACCATGTAGCAGTGCACTCCTCCCTTGCTCGATCAGAGCAAAATCAACAAGCACGCCGACCATGGTGGACAGGACGTGCCCGTGGGCTCGGACGCCAGTCGCCAGAGGTCCAGAACCACCGGAACAGCTCAAGCGCTTCCTTCACCTGCCCTTCTTGTTTGGCCGACGATCGCCGTCGTCCACGGGATGGCATTCTTCCCCTCCAACAGATCGAACACCAACATTCGACGTACACGTCAAGCAGCGGCGAGGATGGCATTGGACGTTATGGATACCCCTCACGAGCCGTGCCTAGGCCGCTGCATGCTTTCAGCAAGCTGGCGAAGGTGAACTCGTCGGGCTGCTCACTTGTCCCGGTTGCTTTACAGGAAGAGTTGCCCAGCGCGTCCCGGCCGTGCCTAGCGTTCACAGAGCCGGAGACCATGGCGTTCCAAGTGACAAGGTTCCTGAATGCCCCAAATCGAACACCCGTCGTGTGTCGCCGATCGTCCCACACTTACAGACTTGGAGTACACCAGGACCACAAACTGGCGATGACGCCGTGCCCCTCGAACCCCATCCTGACGCATCCACCTTGCACGCAACGCCGGCGCCTTCAAGGTCGCCGATGACACCGCACGCCTTTAGGGTCGTCCAGAGCGTTAACTCGTTCGGCGCGGGTGCCTTCGTGAGCTGCCGCAATGCCGCGAAGAGCGTGAGGCACTCCCTGGCGTGCCCCTGCCGCAGTACGCCCACCATGAGGGCCGTCCAGGAGTAGGACACCACGTTCTCTCGGGAGTCGCGCATTCGGTCGAACACATCGCGGGCCACGTCGAGCTTCCCGCACTTGGCGTACATCTCCACCAGGTTGTTGCACTTGCACAGCATCGTGTCGGAGCCGAAGCCGAGCCTGAGCAGCGCGCCGTGGAGCTGCACGTCGCCGCGGATGGCCGCGCTCCCCGCGCTCGCCGGAGGAGGTCGGCGAGCATCTTCCGGCGCCGCTCCATTGGATTTGCGGGCAGAGTACGACATGTCAGTGAGGAGATGCCTAGTCGGTTGGTACACCAGACCAGACGTGCCACGTGGATGTCATTCACCTGCTTCATTTGAAAGTTTTGAAATTGGTAGCTTGGATTTATTTTCGAATTAATTTGTGGTAGGTAATCAATATTTGATTATTTGTATGGAGGGGATGACATTGCGCTGTTTCTCGTGATGCATTTTATTCGATGCATTTCCTCGGACAAATGGGAAACGTATCTTGTTGTGATCTGTATGTGTTGTAGTACCATTTGGTAACAAAAAAAAATCAAGATGCTCCCGACGGCGAGGCAAAACGGATCCGACGTCACACGTTTAGCCTCGATCTATCGAGACCAAACTTATCAAGTGTAGTCGTAGTGGAAGTAGACCATTGTGGGCGCATCACATTCTCCTACGAGTTCAATGGCACGATTAAGAAACCGAGGTCACGGGTCGCCCTCGTTCCGTAGTTGAGTTCTTTCGCATTTCTCGTATCGTTTTTCGTGGATTAGCATCTCGAGGTTCTTTAATGGGCATAAAGAAATCGTCGGATTTGATACTTTCGATGGCACTGAATGCCCGAGAGCATGGGTGCTCCTCAAGCCCATGTTACACACCATGGAAGCAATGCAAGCGATCGAAAAAATTAATATGAAGATTGCACATGCGTGTACAGTTGTAAAATTTAGGAATATTTCATCCTTTCGGTGCATTTGCCGTGTCACGTCATTGATGTCACATATTCGGTCTGATTTCCATTCACAATGCACTAAATATTGAATTATTTTGATCAATGCCGCTGCGTGTTAGGATTTTGACCCGACAATATATGCTTGAGTTTTTTAGGATTAATATGAAAGATTTTCATTTTTATGAATACTGAATTGGGTGCATCGACCACTTCGCAAAGTCTTAACCTTGGGATCGATTAAGGCCAAAACCCTCCCAGTTGATCAAGGCTCCATCTTGCATGCTCAAATACAAAATGATTTCATCGGTAGATGCCCCCTACCCCTACCACCATTTTGGTTTTGTTGTCCTGTTTGAGGAGGGTAGAAGGGCATTTTATTTACTTAGTCAGGTTCAAGTTTGACTAATTTAGGCTCACATGTTGATTTGATGGTGAAATCATTTAGAAGTACCTTGGGAAAAGAGGAAGGGCAGAGGAAGTTAATTAAATATGTATAAAAGAGTAGAATACATGTGGTGCAAGTCAAAAACATGATTAGCAAAGGCACTAATGACAGAAAGTTGACTAGTTTGCAATGCAGGTTTATACCTGTAAGCATATTGAGTAATATATTATCATTCATTTGTAATCTAACAATGGGCCAGTTCATCAAGAACCTCAAACGCTTCAAAAAAATACTGTATTTTAATGGAGCATATTAGCATCTCAATTTTCAGTGGAGCAATTTATCAAACACCCAATCTCCTCTTCACTTCCACAATAAATCCATATTTACTATACATTATACTTCTCCTCAAGCTCATCTTCACTTTGCAGCGCCACGGTTGCGAAAGAAGAACCACCAAATTCCAACGGCCTCCACAGACCAACCACCATGATACAATTAATTATTCTTTTTAATCTATTAAGACACCTAATCATCATTTAATTTCTCTTACCAAAACTACTAATTAGATAAACAAGAAACATGTTAGCTGGGGCGAGGGGGGTGCAATGCCCCCCTTGGATCCCATGGATGCTCACTTTGTTTGTTGTAGTGCATCATTACATAATTGTATCTGGCCCTCTCAATCCTTTAAGGCAAACGAATCGGCACCTCCATGTACCACAAGCCCCTTTAATGTATGTCATGGGAACATGTAAACCAAAATTGAGCCCATGTTCTCACAAGAATCCCTTCCAAATTAATATGGCGTCGAAGTGGTAGCCATATAATTAATCTAGTAAGTGGAAACTATTCGTGCACGTGCATTGTGTGAACCTTCTCACAACGGTGTTGGCTATATATTGACTTCTTCCATGTTCCACCACACTTAATTTTGTACATATATCTGGACCGAGTGCAAGTCCTAGCGAAACCCTGATATGTGGGTCCCACTTAATTAGGGCATGCATAGGTTAATTATAGGATCATGTAGTGAAACCCAAATTAAGCTCATGTTCGCGCCACACTTGGGGCGGCTATTGAAAAAAGCAACTCCACATCTAGTGCACAAATTATCAATGCATTATCAATAATTTTCGGATTTATGTAATTTTTTTGATTCATTTACTAACAAGAAGTTTCCGGCCAAAATTATAAAAAATAGCATGCATAAACATTTTTTTGTTTTTTCAATACATGTATGGTACTCTTCAATATATTTCCTGCTGAAATTATCCCTGCAATAATTTATATTGAAAAGACGATAGCCAATTTATTGGCTAATTCGAATTCAGGCGCTAATTCGAATCCCTCAGGCAAAGTAAGAACATCACCCACATTTAACCCTCTCTTTTTTCCATTAGCAAGAACTTGTTTCAATTGCATATCATAAGAAATTCGGAGAACTTATAGAGTTGAGCTAAGGAGGCCTTGTACTTGCACCGGACACCGGAAGTGCTCCTCACACCGATGAATCCAACCAGCAGGTTGTCGCCGTCAAAGCGAGGGAAATCCATGCGAGGACCCTTGGCAATTGACTTCATGAATTGGGCAGGTATGTCTTCTTCATAATTGCGATGGTAATCCTACCTTTTCTGACGCATATTGGGGGCATATTTGCTTTGAAAGTTGCTAAAAGCTGGAGTTGTGGGTGTTCCTGCAGGTGTAACTGAACCCAAGATTGCATCCGTCGGAACTGCACACACCAGAATCTGCTGCATCCTGCATGTTTTGCAGATTTGTTTTTTGATAAAGGGCTTTATTACTTAAAAGATTTAAGCATTACACTCGGCCTCTGCATAAGAATGCACACAATCATAATCTAGTAGATTGAAAACAAAAAAGGAAGCACTAGACGGATTACAATCATGAATAAGTAAAACGCCAATGCCAAAGACGAACGCCAAAGCCTATGGAGGACCAATCCGGCGATCAGGCGACCATCAATGTCGGGTAAATATATCTCTCGCCACCTCTTCCAGTCGAGCACATGCCTCCGTAAGTACCACCCGTTGTAACGTGGACCATGAACGAAAAATACTTGTGCACCGGTAGAGTACCTATAAACAGAAAAATATTTATCATTGAAAACCTTGTCATTTCTACTCAGCCAAAGCGTCCATATAACGGCTTTGCTCCCACCCTAATAACAGTTCTAAACTTCTTGTAGCCAGTTGCCAAATACATTTGCAACAGACTTGGGTGGATATAAGTTAGAACTATCTGGAGAGATGACCAAATAGAACATGCAAAACTACACTCGAAGAATAAGTGTTTTATTGTCTCTTGTTGTGGACAAAACACACACTTTGTACTTCCATGCCAATTCTGCTTAACAAGGTTATCCTTTGTTAAAATGACACCCCTATGAAGATACCAAGTAAAAACTTTAGTTTAAGTGGAATCTACATTTTCCATATTTTTTTATTATTGACTGGTACATCGTAATGGACTAATGCCCTATACATGGAATCTACCGAGAATTTTCCCTTCCACATAAATTCCAACGAAACTCGTCGGAACCTTGTGTAAGTTGAACTGAAGTCAATCGTGCCAGCGTTCGAATACATTAGTCTCAGCCTGATTAGATCTCGCCTGAACGTCACATTGGGAGGTGAAGACTGCATAGCCGTGGCTAAGGTATCCCCCTTGTGACGAACAATATTGTATAGGGCCGGGTATTGATCCCGAAGGGTGGTATTATCTAACCATTTGTCCTTCCAGAATCTAATCTCCGATCCATCCTTGATTTTAAATACTCCGAAGCGGAAGAAATGCTTGTTTTGCAGATGAGGCTGCTCAAGACAAGAAGAACAACTCCCCCAAAAAATTGAATTGATCGTGGGCAAAGATGAGGGTCAACTCCCTACTCTTCTTCAACTCCGCCCCTTCCCGCTCTATTCTTCCTCTACTATGACGAAATCGGGAGTCCTCCCCATCCCTCCTTCCTCCCACTCATCACAGCCATCTCCTTCTCCTCGTCCCTCCTTCATCTCGCGGCGCAAGGGAACGGGGCAACCCGAGGTGGAGCTCATGGTAGCGCGCGTCGGCGCTGGAAGCGGGCAGGATGGCGCAAGGCGGGCCGGAGCAAGGGAGTGAGGACGAGGGGCGTGAAGAGGCGGACTAGACGATAAAGGGTTGAAGATCGCACTCACATTTGGGCCTCCTAGAGTTCTTCCTGACCGCGGTGCCCGCGTTCCCATCCGCCCCGGATCCGGCGTCCCTCGTGCCGGCGGCGTTGCGGTGCAACCTCCTAGGAAGGTCTGGCGAGTTCTTCCTGACCGCGGCGCCCGCGTTCCCATCCACCCCGGATCCAGCGTCGCTCGTGTCGGTGGCGTTGCGGTGCATTATCGGCAGGGGTAGAGCTACGTACAAGTCAGGAGGGCCACCGTCCCCCCCCCCACCCCCACCAAAGTCCAAGAAGAAATTGCAAAAAATCAGTGCATTTTGGCACATTTTTGTCCAAAAACTGTAAGGAAGACTGCGGTCCGGGAGTCCAAAGGTGGTCAATGGAGTTTCACTGTACTGGACTACATTAACCGTTCGTTTAAGGAAGCAGGGCAATAACCAAAAACGGAGTCCACACACCTTTTTTTTCTGATGATAATTCTTTTGGCCCCAGTGCTCTCTTTATTTAAAAATTCGGAAAACATATTTAAAAAATTCGAAAAATGCTTGATGTAGTAACTATGTATGCCACGGTAAATTCTTTTAACTCTAGGCTACACGAAAATGGCAATTATGAATTTCTTAGTTTTGAAAATATGCACTCTTCACTATACTTGGATCCATAGTTTTGTTTTATTTTTGTGTGTAGCTTAGAATAAAAGTATTTTTAAGTGAGAATTGACACTTCCGTATGATACATCATGGAAGTACATCTAGCCTTTTTAGAAAAAAATGTAAATATGATTTAAAAAAAATTAAAATAAAGGGGGCACGGGAATGTGGGAACCAAAATTGCGTACTCTCTAGCGCAGCTTTTAATTGAGAATTAAAAGAAAAACTAGAAGGAAAAGAGGCGCGTTGTCGCGTCCACTCTACTACTACCTAGATAGATGAACAAACAGTTTTTTAGCAAAACATATATAAGAATCATAGTAATAATGGAGAAAGTAATCCCAATGGGTCACTCTCTTGCAACACGATCACTCAGGCATTCTCACATAAACATAGAGAAGTAAAGAAGGTAACACAATTATGTCAGCTGTAGCAAAGTTTCGAGTACACCACTTAACAGAGAGAACATGACCCCACATAAAAAGCTTAAACTCTGCAGATACTCAGTTGGACGATCAAGATACGACCACAATTATGAAATGTCATGAAAGTTAAATTGTGTGCTTGGTTCTATGAAGATTTAAGAAAAAAAATGAACAAAGTTCCGACATTCTATAGACAATGTACGATATGATGAACGTTGCAGACTGAGAGAGATAGATTAGCCAATATTTGATTAGTTATCTAGATCCTACATTCTAGGTCATTGATTTTACTATAATGAAATCAAGTAGACTTTCCTGACATAAATTATCCCAAATCAGAAATAGTTGGCGTAATTATGTTCTGGCCTACTTAAATCAATTGCATCGACTACAATCGATATTATATAAAAACAGAGAAACATATCACCGATAAATATTAAATAATACACCAAAAAACAGAGCAAAGTGAGATTTTAAGCGGGTTACATGCCATCTTATGTGTGCATTAGATTCTGATTACATAAAATAAAATATAAACAAAATAAATGGCATGAATACCACTAACAATTTGAGTATATATCCTAATTGTAAACTTGGTTTTATCAAAAGGCTCTCATTCAGATAGATCAACGAAAGCAATAACAATGCAACATGCTTAAATAGTTAAAAGTATACTAAACTTGGTTTTATCAGGTATAGCAAGGAGAATGAAAATGCCAAGAAAATACAGAGCCAACCGACTGTAAGGTATGCAAACCCAAGAAATTCATTCTTTCTTCCAAGGCAGGTTGCAGTGGAAAGCACCAACTTTTCTTGCACCAAAGCTATATGTATTGTAGTTGTTACTCAGCCTCACGATTATGGTATCATTTACCTTGAGATCAACATATATCCTTAAAAAAAAATCTCTTCCTGTTTTTGAGAAACGAATCGACCAATGAATCACAGAAAACTATGAACAATTTAGATCAGATTCAGCTCAAACGGCTGAGCCATCATGATATACAATATTGCATAGAGTATTTGTTCTAGAGCTTTGCAACTGGGGAATAATCCATAGCCGACGCAGCGTCACTATCTCAGCTTATATAGCTCAAGTAAATTACAGCTCAGTGAATTAAAGTAGCTGTAATGAAACGGTAACGGCAACAGCTGGATTTACTACGGTTTAGTGATGAAGCGGTAAGTAGGAATCGTGGCAATAGATACAGACAACTTAGGCCGTCGGATAACTGAGCAAACAAACAAACAGTTGCGCTTCAGAGTGGCGAAACCTTCAGGGTTCAGAGAGTAGCCTGACACTTGTCCGCCTGCATCCTGAATCTTAGCGGCCTGCAGGGCGTCTGTTCCAGGACAAGTAGTTGTGATCTCCCAGTTTCCTGCAAGAGGCCATAATTTAGACATCAAAATACTCTCATTCAGATAGATCAACGAAAGCAATAACGATGCAACATGCTTAAATAGTTAAAAGTATACTGACCTTGGTTTTATCAGGTATAGCAAGGAGAATGAAAATGCCAAGAAAATACAGAGCCCACCGACTATAAGGTATGCAAACCCAAGAAATTCATTCTTTCCTCCAAGCCAGGTTGCAGTGGAAAGCACCAACTTTTTCTTGCCACCAAAGCTATATGTATTGTAGTTGTTACTCAGCCTCACGATTATGGTATCATTCACCTTGAGATCAACATATATCCTTCCATATAACTTCCTGAAAGTAGGAAGTGCTGCCGTCCGCATCCAGACGATAAGATCCTCTTGCTCGCTCAACTGTCACATAAAATGAGAACTGAGATAAGTAACTCCTACAGGTATTCCATACCGAGTGAAACTTATTTTAACTATCTAAGTGAAAGAACTCAAACGAACTGCTGTTCCAAATTAAGATGTTGAGGGTAATATATGAAGTGAAAAATTGTAGCCTACACATATAAGCAACAATGTGATGGTACAGGCTAAGAATTTGCATACCGGGATACTTGCGTTAAGGATTTTTCCACCTATGAGCGCACCATTCTGGAAGTTGCTTGGGTAGACATTTTTGGCAAACTTGTGCTCCCTATCACTCTTCCAAGAGATGTCCTTCTTATCTACTGTCAAGTTATCATTACCGCGACTGAAGCTATACGTGTCATTGAACAAACTCCAGGCAATCAAACCACAGGGAACAATTGGTTTTCCATCAGCCGTGAACCTCTCAGGTTCACACGACGTTGTCTGATTTGCCTTCCTAGAATCTCTTAGCTGTGCATCATTTCGGCTCTTCACGTACCTGAAATCGGAATTGTTATACAGGCGATGCTAAGCCCCAAATACATGCTATTCTTAGCATATGGTAGCCAAAGTCATTGGTTAAATAATATTATACCTCCTATGATTCTGATAGAAGTTGTCAAGTTCGTAATACACGAAGATTGGCTGCTTCATATCCTTTGTAACCTGCACAGAAACACCCCGATCACTGAGCAATGGCGGAGGTGTATGTCGGGGGGGGGGTACACCGCCCCCCTTCCCCAACCCATGATTTTTTCCTAACAACACTTGGTAATTGGCCAATTTGGCCCCTAAAATTGGTAATAGCTGCACGCGCACAGCTTTATAAGTGTGCAATAAGCTTGAAATGATTATTGTAACTCAATCATTCAGTTATGAGTACTACCTTGAGAGTCCTCGTGCAGTCTTTGGATATGGTCTCGTTCTGGATGTACCCAAGTTTGTTATCAGTCATGTTTTCCGGGACACATGCATGATCGTACCGATCAATTATCTCCACAACCTGCAGTCACTCAGCATAAGTAAAGCCACAAACTGCCACAGTGCATATGTTGACATTAGGTGTAGAAGACACTGAGCTCCGTACATCTCGTGCAGCTATCAGCGAAACGATGCCAACAGGGACAAAAACGATGCCAACGAGGAAAAACACCGAGATAACCTGCATAGCGAAAGCCCGAAACATCCGTGAGTGCTCCAGAATGCGTGTTCTTATCCTCTAGGAAGCAGTGAAAACGTAGCCTCTAGAACCAGTAACAAGGGTGTACCCATTTTGGAGTAAGGATCGGCTTACAGGCCGGCAGCTCCTGCTGCGTGAACTTGGAATCTGCGCACAAGAATGAATTCAGGATTAAGAATTTCCCTACACAACACAAACCACGCCATGAGAACAAAAGGGGGCCATGTCCCCCCTCCCCCATAATGTTTTGCTAAACCTAAAGATATCACATCAAAATTCACTCTCTGTTTTGAGTGTTTAATTTGTAAACCTCTCGAGGCTGTCTCCCTCTACAATTATTCCAAACATCGGCCACCATGTTTTACTTAACACTATATCAACACTCTAATCCCCAAAGGTTTAGGTTGCTTTTGGAAGCAAAGTATTTTTAAAATAATCCAAAAAAAAAACTGTGGTTTCTAGAAATACTATGGTCTTAAATACTTTGATGTGTTTGCCTTAGCAAAAACTGTAGATTTATATACTCTGCTTTCAGAAACACTTCGATGCCAAACCGAGCCTAGTGATATCCATCGCTCATAGTCTCAAGACCATCAGGTAACTGAACACTAGATTGGACTGTAATTTTGCTGCACTAAACTAAACGGCAACAATCACTAGGGTATATAAGCTCCGCTGCACAGCAAGCGGAGTAGTTCATAAAGCAGCTAGACTACGCTTCCACCACCGTACCGCAGCGCCAACCCCAAGAACACTACTAGCACCCCATCCGTTCTCATCTCTGGTCGGTGCGAACCGAGAACCAAACGGGGAGGAAGAGGCGGCCAGATCTCACTCACACTTGGGCCTCCTGGTGTTCCTCCTGGCCGCGTCCCCGTCCGCCCCGGGCCGCCGTTGCTCGCGCCGGCCGCGTTGCTGGCCATGCCCCACCCCCGGAAGAGGATGCTTCTGATCGGAGGCTGCCGGCGGGCGGGCGATCTCGGGGCTCCCGGCTCTTGCTCGCTTGGGTTGGAGGGAAGAGGAGGAGGAAGGGGACCCCACGGAACGGGGTGTGCTCGTTTCGAGCCGGCCGAGGATGACCCCGGTCCGTCGGAGTCCACGGTGGTCAACAGAGGTCGTTGTTGGGCTCTTTCGCTTTGCTCAGGCTTATTTATTCGGGCCGCACCCGGCCCACGCACCGCTCGACTAAGCGAGCTGGGCCAGATCCTACATATCGCCCGCTGAGTATGGGACTGGACCGGCACGTTCGTCTCCACCAAAAATATTAATCCACTGATCACACTGTCCCACAACCCGCTTATCCCACTAACACAACTTTTACTGGGCTTTTTAGGGATTATCCCATATATCCCGCCAAATTTGCACATTGGTGAGTTCAGGGGAAAAGCGTCTCCTCCATGGCCGATACCGACACCTGAGCCCCTCCCTTCGTGTCTCGAGCAGTCCTTTTCCGCCTTCAAGCCCGTCGACACCGTCCTCCGGCCACTCGGCGGTCATCTCCCCCGTACTCGACGCTGGAGCCCCTCCCTCCGCCCCCGCCCCCGTGCCATGCCGGCCCAGATCACGCGGTCGGGTCATCGACGCAGAGGATGATGCTAGATGAGGTCTCGGCTCGCGCCGCCACGCTCGCGTTGACCAAGGTATAAAGGTAGTTTTGTGCGGCTCTCATAGGATATGTGACCTCCCGATGGATTAAGTGGCTTTGTCCTTTTCATCCCGTTCGGGATAAGTGGACTTTGTTAGCGGGTAAGTGGGATTATTTCGGCGGGATGGGACACGGGATAAGTGACAAACCCGTTCCACTTGAAACCTTTACCGCTGAGCCAGCCCATTTCAACGGATTTTCCTTATATTTGTTTTCCTTCTTTATTTTTTGTTTTCTTTTTAGTCTTTTTTCTTTTCTGTTTTGCTCTTTTTCATTTTGTTTTCTTTTCATTTTTCTTGTTTTTTTCTTTCACTTCTTAATGATTCTTATAAAAGGTTCAGTTTTTTAAAATTGTTCATCATTGAAAATTGTTAATTTTTTTGTAAAATGTCAATTTTAAAATATGTTCAGATTTGAAATATGTTACTCTCTTCGATCCTAAAAGAGTGTCGCGGGTCGTACTTATAACTTGTACATGATCATGGCGTTTTCTACGACAATCATACTTTGTGTCACATACTTAATTAACTTTTTCTGCAGTGCCAATTACTGGAAGCTTGACAAAAATTTCTCGAATTACAATGGCCTATATCATACGTATGGAAATATATGCATCGCAATATATTCACGGCTAACAACCTAAGCACTAATGCTCTTTTTTTATTCCTCTGTTGCATCCTGAATCTTAGCGCCATGCAGGGTGGCTCTTAGAGGACAGGTAGTTGCGATCTCCCATTTTCCTCCAAAGACCATACTTTGGAAGTTAAAAGACTCCCATTAAGATAGGTCAACAAAAGCAATAATGGTTTTGTTAAAGCAATAAAAACACATTTTGTTACTTCTAACCTTGGTTTTATCGCGTATAACAAGGTGAATGCAAATCCCCAAAAAAAATGCAGAGCCCACCGATTGTAAGATATGCATACCCAAGAAAATAATTCTTTCCTCCAAGCCACTCGCGGAGCTTGGGCCGAAAAGTAATGGACTTTAGCTAAAAATTTCTTGGGCTGGGGGGCGATGGCCCGCCCGGCGTCTACATAGCTCCGCCACTGCTCCAAGCCATGTTGCAGTGGAAAGGATCAACTTTTTCTTGCCACCGAAGTTGTACATATTGTAGTTGTTACTCAGCTTCATTATTATTTTATCATTCCCCTTGAGATCAGCATGTATCCTCCCATTTAACTTTCTGAACGTAGGAAGTGCTGACGTCCGCATCCAAACGATAAGATTCTCTTGCTCACTCAACTGTTGCATAAAATGAGAACTGACATAAACAACTCATACTTTACCGAGTGAAACTTATTTTATCTATGTGTAAGAACTCAAACGAACTGTTGTTCCAAAATACACGTATATGCAATGATGTGATAGTACAAGATTAACAACCTGCATACCGGGACAGTTGCGTTGAGCGTTTTTCCATCTATGAGTGCACCATTGTGGAAGTAGCTTGGGTAGACATCTTTGCCAAATTTGTGCTCCCTATCACTCTGGTTTTAGAAACACTTGGAAGCCAAACTGAGCCTAATGATATCCATCGCTCCCATCAGGTAACTGAACACTAGATTGGGCTGTAATTTTGTCTTGATTAAGCGGGAAACAATCACTAGGGTATATAAGTTCCGCTGCTTGGCAAGGGGAGTACATAGAGCAGCTATATTGAGAACGTATCTTGTGAAACAGGAGAATCTATGCACCCGGTGCACCCGACTTTAGTTGACCACTTAAAATGTTTTCAAAAAATCCGCAAGAAAGTTTAGACATTGGTACTATCCATATCTAACATGTCACCAAATTTCAAATCAAAATTCATAACACATGTCATAAAATAAAATAGACAAATCTGACAATGAATAGTGCCAAAATGTAGTTGGGCTTTAAATTTAGCCCATTGTTAGTATTGATAACAAATTTGTCATTTTGAGTGACGATGTATATTTATGTTATGTCAATGTCTACACTTATTTTCAGATTTTTTGAAAACTTCTTTGGTGCTAAACCGGAGATGGTGCACCTGGTGCACAAATTCGCCCGTTTCACAGGCAGCCAGGCACACACGGCTATAATATGTCGGTATAGGTAGCTGCTTTCTCCATGGACTTCCTTTTGCTTTTTCACCGCGAAGCTAGATTCGGCATGCACTGCCAACGCAAGTGCTGCCACCGTGCCGCCTGATCCAGACAAGGCAAGCTGTACTGCACGCGCGGCACGCAGAAGGCAAACTCAGGGGAAGCTTCCGCCTTCCGGCGGCAGCCTGCAGCGTGGTCTTATCTCTCTTTTGCTTGCGGCTCAAAGCTGCACGCGCCCATGCATCTAGCTAGGGACGGCACGTACCTATACCAGTTTTCTTCAGATCGAGTTCAGACTTCAGAGCAAGTGAAATCCAGGTAAACCCTGCAGACGATCTGCATCGTGAGTTGTGCCCGCCTCACAAAACTAGGCAAAAGAAAAGACCGTAGAAGAAGAAGAAGCTTCCTCGGAATCTGTGCGTGCCCCTTTCCTTTTTTGCTTCATCTTTCTCTAGGGTCAAGGACTCAAGACTAGCTACTTCTGTATGTGTAATTTTTATTCAAACTCGATTTGTATGATACTCCCTCCGTCCAACCATGTCTAGATACCTCCACTTTTGAGCAAACTTGAGACACTTATTTTTGGACGGAGGGAGTAGATGATAGGGCGACCACAATTGTGGAAGAAACTAAGAATGTGGATGTCCAGCGCAGGCAATACTAATTAAGTTCGCAAACGAGTAACATTAATGTTTGTAAACTAGTTAGAAGAAACTACCTTCGCCTAAAAACAACAACTTAACAAAAAGAAAAACCCTTCCTTTCGGCCCCAAGGGGCGACACTGGATGCGACCGACCCTATCTCTAGACCCACACTTCCTTACACCCCTGCTGCTGCCTAGTGGCGGGCTGTTTACTCATACAAAGGTGGTGGTGGCCGGTCGACTACCCGGCGGCGTGGAGGCGAGGTGACACATTGGAGCTGCATCATGGGGTCGTACGTGTGGTGGCCAACGCCAGTTCCCTAGGGGACAAGGCAGGCACTATCCAGCAAGTGGCGGAGAACCGAAATTTCCGGAGGGGTGGAAGGAAACATATGAGTGTTTGGGGGGAGGGGGGGGGGGGGGGGTAGGATTATATTTTTTGCATCTATACCCCTCTCCAAAAAAAATCTGCATAACTTGGTCCAAAGCTGGAGGTGCGTGGCCCTTTCTAACTTGCACTAAACTCCACCTATTTGTCCAGGAAGTGCGAGCATTTGGGGTGTTCGGCTCCAAATCTGGCCTCTTTAGTCTCGATCTACATTGTAGTGGCTGACATTGCCAGGCTCTTGCAAAACTTCCTTCTCTATCGTTGGAGTAACAACACCGGTTAGGTCTGCAATTTGGCCGACATAGGTGGCGACCATTTTCTCGTGGTGCACTCCCGGTTGGTCTAGAGTGTTTCTTGAAGCGACGGTGACTCATGTCGTCTCATGTTGTTTGTCTACTCCTCTATGTTTTCCTAGACTTTCTCTCCATGGCATGCCTCTCTCCCTGTTGGAGTGTGTACATATGCATTGTGCTCCTGTTGTTCAATGACATGTTTTTATTGGCACATGTGGTTATCTTTTGCCTTGTCAATTGGGTCATGACGGATCGAGCCTGGTTAATGTTGTTTTGACTCATCATTGCACGACGAGTGTCTCTAGTGGTGGTGCAAGTCCATTATCGTTGGTGTGTGATTATCTTCTTCAAAGCGGGTATAGTTCAATTCTGCCCTCTTTTAAGGGAAAATTTTTTTTTGTCACACTAGTTTTTGCCCATTTTGCTTTTGCCACTCTAAATTTTGACACTTTGCTTTTGCCCTGCCAGTTCCTGGTAATACATCATTTTTTCCCTTCGTGGGGCAAAAACAATATGAAATTGGTGAAATTTTGTTTTGCTTTTGCTCCTACTGTTATTGTTTTGTTTTGGTTTTGGTTTTGCCACTCAAAAGGGCAAAAGCAAAATGTCGAAATTTAGAGTGGCAAAAGCAAAATGGGCAAAAACTAGAGTGGCAAAAACAAAATTTCCCCTCTTTTATGGAGCTGACTCTTCTGCCTGCGGTGAAGGTTCAGTTATGCGGTGATCAGCCTATTCACGTGGATGTAGGTAGTGGACATTGGTGGCATGGATCTTGTTGTATTAGTTGTTTTATCTCGTATATAGTTGTATTTTTGCAGTGTTATTTGATGTCTTTTCTTTACCCTACCCACATAATCTTGTGTTTGTTCTTTTTTCTTGTGGGGTTCCTTTATAGTTTCAGCATGTGTACCTCCTGAACGGATCTTGTATGGTGTGGCCCGTGCATCTCGAAGGTTTTTTTTTTTTGACTTAGAACGTACCCATTCCATTAAACAGGCTCAGTGAACTCACTGGCCACCAGGACTCTTACAGAGTTCGGACATGGCTCAGGCCAAAGCCGTCATAATTGCCCGTGATTTACGTGGCCATAAGATGTGTTCCATAATTAGTCATTAATTGGTGAAAAATGGAAACAAAAGGGGGGAGCAACACTCATGCACGTGTAACGGAGGCATACTCTTTTTTAGATAGGAGCGATAAACAACGCGGTGATGGTTGTCCTGTAAACAATAACTGGCTTGAAGAAAGAATCTGTTTGAAAAAAAAAGATAGACGGAAAAGACTTGCACCATGTCTAAAATCACTTGACGCAAAAGGAGAACACATTATCGCATGCATGAGTAAACAATATGTCACTCCAAATAAATATCAGAGATTTTTAATTTCTCTATTATTGTTAATACATACACCGAGTAAGAATTAGGATAGAAGCATGTTTCACACCAGAGGTTCTTACACCGACACCAAAATTTACAAAACTTAAACCAACGCCATGTTAAAACACAATTAGCTATCCTAAAAAAACAAAGCAAAAACATATGGCATCACCAAGCAACCTGATGTCCCGGCCCTTCTCTCTGAACTGACCATACTATGCTTATTTAGTGATCTTTGCAAAAGAGACAAATTTAAGCTTGGTCTATGACAACACGACATTAACTTAACCAGTTACCCCATAATGATGTTTCCAATGAAAATATATTATATATTTAAGATATTTGATCAGTACCGATTACCCGTAGGACAAGTTCCTCTCACTTCCTACTTGTTGTGGAGACGCCCTCATCTCAAGTTTGGAGCTGATCGGGCCGTCGAAGCCCTTACTGCCCAAGGAGTCGCCAGACAATGACATGATCGGATCGATGCCATCACTGCCACCAGCGGCCTCCATCATCATCGTCGAGGACTGCCCCATCTGGAGGAGGTCATCATCACAACTCTTCGCATGCTCATCGCTGGCGCCCCACATCATCGGGCTCTTCCCAGTGGAGCAGCTCCTATCGGCTGCCCCAATGCAGCTCTCATTGAACGCCAAGAAGCTGTCCATGGCCATTGTTGGCCTCATCTCCATGTGCTGTTGCAGGTCCAGATGGCTCGAAGGCCCACCGTACAAGGTCAGATCCTGGAAGCTCATGGAGCTGCCGACATCGAGCACCGACCTGCCTGGGTGCCACCCAGAGATCGGTACCCGGCGGCTGGCCACGTGGCGCAGTCGCTGGAAGCTAGGGTTTGGTAGGCTTTCTCTAGGATGGACTGCATGTACTTCCCCTGGGCCTCCACCCTCATCTGGAGGTGCTTCTGCACCTGCATGGGATGGCACATAATGTTGGCGTCATTATAATGCAAATTGATCGATTTCCTCTGACTTGAAAAAATAAAAATGCATGCATATATGCCAAGTCACGAGTGCAACCAAAAAGAGGTGTGCTAAGTAAAGTAGTAAACTTCCCAAGAATATTGTTCGTGCAAGCAAGCAAGGCATGGAGGTTCAGAACATGCATGCATGTGGGGGCCACATAACATTGCCATATCACTTGCCAGCAAAGAATGTAAGTTTCCTGAGAACGTTCTGGCATGCATGCAAAACACAGAGAAACATGCATGCGTGTGTGCTTGGTGTAGGACATGCATGCATGAACACATCATAGGCCATATGTGTAAACTTCCCAAGAATGTCAGATGCTAAAATGTAATTTACCTCTAGCTGCTCGTGGAGCCTTCGCTGGACTTCCATCTGCATCCTTAGCCCCTCGTTCACGTGCGTGCTACGGCTGGGTGGTTAAAGTGCCCACAAAAATGGTTAGTTTTAGTCTTGTACAAAATGTTCTGGAACTAGAACTTAATTCGTTTCATGGGATATGATTTTGTGAATCTTACTCGTTCATGCTTCTTCCCATCATACCCGAAGAAGAGGCTGCATTCCGTTGCATCTCCATCACTGCAGGGTAAATATTTTGAAGATTAGGTTTAGTAATTAATTGGATTAATGCTATGAAATAGGATAGTACTTTGCTTTTTGACAAAAAAGAGAGATGTTGTCAAAAGAGAGAGTAAACTTCGCGGCCAGGTTAAGCACCTGTAGACCGAAAACTAACATGTGGCTTTGCGAAAAACACTACTAGCATGCCCCAGTTCAGTAAGCTAGGTTTAACTGAAACTGAAGTGAGAAAATGGAAACATGTATATACTAGCAAGCTGATTAAACCAAGATGATATAATAGAAGAGAAGCATGCATATATATGCGCATCAATTTAGTAAGTAAATCTTGACGATGATATCTTTACCTTCCTTGACCGAGTGATGATCGCCGAACTCCTTGTGCTGCTTCCCTAGCCTGAATTTCTGAGAACAATAAAATCAAAACTCAGACCACATATGAGATCTAGAGACAGGGAGAGAGGGTATACTGAAACACTCAAAACCTAATTCTGGCCATGCATGCACACCTGAAGATGGCTCTTGAGATGGTAGAGCGTGAGGCCCTTGACTCCCATAACCCTCATGATAGTTTTCGGGGTTGCCTCTGACATCAAGCAAAATGAACAAGTACTAATTAAACTCCACAATTATAAACATGTAGACTGAAACAGGCATGCATGGATCGATCTCCTCACTGTCGGGGCCTCCAAGCTGAGCGACGGCATCGACGAAGCGGTCATGGAGCTCGACGGTCCACCTGAGGCGGGGCTTGGGGTCGGTGGTGAGGACGAGGCCGGAGTCGCCGGCCTGCACGCACGCGGTGGCAGCGGCAGCCCGATCATTAATTGACGAGCTCACGGTGGTGCTGCTGCTGGGCTTCTTGGAGGAAGGGAACATTCTATTCTCCCTCTCCTCTCCCCCTCTTAAATCTTTCTCTCTCTAGAGATCTCCTGGGAGGGTAATTCCCACTGCTTTTTCCCTCTCCTCGATCTGATCGATCTCTGCTACAGAATTGGAAGAGATTCAAGAACAAGGAATAGGGTTCGCTCCCGCACGCAGAACGAGGCACCGGACGGTATAGTCGTAGTAGTAGTAGAGGTAGTAGTGGTGGTGGTACTCCCCTGAGTGTCTTCTTTCTTGATATGCTCTCTCTCTACTTTAGTTGCTTTGTTTCTTTATCTCTCTATGGGGTGATGATATTCTCCCGGGAGAGAAAAGGCACCGCCAACTACTGGAAGCCTCGCCGCTGTCCTGACGCCGGGACGCCTTTGCAAAAGATGAGAGAGAGACCCATCCATTCAACAAAGAGAAACCCTCGAATTTTGTCATCCCTAAGCTTCTCTCAAAGACTGAAACAGATGTATTAAATATGCCCTACTTTTTTCCATGCATGCAATGGAGCAATAGCCTGTTGACTAGCTAAACCGAAACTACAGGAGTATCATCTGCATGCTTGTGGGTGCAGCTTATGAATAGTACGTGTTCCAAAAGACATTAGGGTTAATTGAGGTAGTAATATTTTAGTACAACTGAATAACTGATGATATATCTCCCTTTCCTTTTTTTTAAGTTCACATGGTTCATTTGTGTATAAATGATTGGTTGGGTGTTATTGTGTTAATAGCTATAATGTGATGATTGCATTTTTTATATCTAAATGGCAACCACATCTCATCTAGAAACAAGCTCTAAAACAGATGTATTTCCGCATGAACCACACCATATACTATAATCCACATAACCTAGCTGTATGATCTTGTATCCCATCATTAAGAAGTAGCCCGGCAAACTTCTTAATCTCTGCAAGTCATGAATGATGTTGTCCATGCCGTACATAACTATCATGCATGACTAGAGTCTGGTGTATCAAATTAAGAAGTTTAATCATTAGTAGAAGGAGTCATACTTTATACTTTATCATCGACTGGTGCATCGAATCATCAATGGATCAAGCTATGCATATATAACAATGATTCAGGAGAAAGGATTATACCCCAAACACCATCAATCTATATCATGTCTAAATGATGGCTTGCAGATTGTGTCGGAATTTAAAAGGCATGTAGTTGCATTGAGCCACGGGGACTTGTTAGTTGGGAAACTAGACATCACAACATGCCCAATAAATAGGAACCTAGCTAAAGGCGCCATTGCCTCGGAGCAGAGCAACCATCATTTCCATAATCTGAGCCCAATATTTTGGACACTTAGCTTAAAGTCTTAAACTACATTTGCTAGCTAGGTGTACTTCCTGCTAAATCAAGTCTTGAGACTAGTCACAATGGGGAATAACATAGAGTAGTAACATGGTGATGTTACTAGTCTATGTTACCACATTCACAGTGGGGAGTAACATCATTGTGGTGTCATATAAGATCTTATTTATTGCACTATAGACTCATTTTGTCTTGATAAGTGTGATGTTACGGTAACTAGCTAAGTTACTCCAAACACCTCTCTCCTCATTAACTACATGCCACATAATCAAAATGATCTTGAGATGTGTGATGTTACTAACTAAGTTACTCCCATTGTGACTAGTCTGAGGCCTATGACGCTTGTACTCCCTTCTTTCCTAAATATAAGACGTTGTGGGAGTTCAAATTGAACTCGTAAGGGTCTTATATTTAGGAACAGAGGCAGTAGTAATTTAAATACCTTGGCAAGTGTTAATTCCCACCAATAAGAGGGCACACGTGTGGCAGATGATGGTGCTGAGCAGAATCAAAACTGAAACGCTTTCAGACCTACAAGTAGTTTTACAGAGTTTATTAAGTTATAATTAGAGCATTAATTAACGACAGGTGCACGGGAGACAGATAATGGTGCCGCAAAGAATGAGAACCAAACAAAGTTCAACTCATAGTCTCACCCCGCTTTAGTAGAATAGAAGACTGTCTCTACATGCATGCTGCACAGGTCACTAAAAGAATACCTATGTGGCACCCACGGATCCAAACAAAAAACATAGTATTATGGGGGTTTCACGGGCCCATTTTAATAGGAAGGAATTCATAGAGGATGAGTGAGAACCTTGTAAAGCTAAATTACACAACGTGGTTCTATTGGCCTTCTCCCATTGTGGACAGAAGGAAATATCCAGTGAATACCAAATTACAATATAAATAGGTGAAAAGCAAGTGGAATCTATGGTTCAGTAATTTTAAAAATTCTTAACAAAAATTATACTGGGAAAGGGATGTTCTACAATAATCTTAAGAAATCAAATTCATTTTGCATGTGTGAAAACGAGATTCAGCGGTGAATAGAGACAAACGGCCGACCATCATTATTTGAGCATAATTTTTTCGTATACGAGTTTGAAATTCAAATTTCACTTTCTAATAGAATATCACTTTTCTAACATACCATAAATTTTAGAATTGAAAAAAAATCTAAACGTGGTTTTCGAGAAATTTTCATTGTGACTTGTTTCCACCGGACCTCTCTTGATGGACAGAAAATGCATGGCATGCCGCGAGGGATTGTACGATTTCAAACTTCGACGCTTAATTAAGCGAAAATTCCATATTTTTTTATAACTATGGATTGGCTATGAGATGTACTCCCTCCTTAGTTCCGGCAACCTCGTAATATCTCTACAAATATACAACCTAGATATACGAGAATCATATGGTGAAATCCACTTTGGATCCGAGGTGCATATGCACCTGGTATTTAAATAACAGATTTGAAATGTCAAAAAAGATTGAAATAAAGTTTCGCGGATAAATTTTCACATTCTATGTTACAATGTTCTTTGCCGAAAAACCAACATTTTTGTAGCATGCGTCAAAAATACAAAATAAATATCTCGTGAATAGCCTTATATTACCATCCAATTTGTCTTTTTACACAAGTCACCAAAAATATTGGTTTTTCCTCAAACAACTTTGTGAACACATAGTATGTTAAGATATATGTGCAAACAATTTTTTTGCAATCTTTTGACATTTCAAAATGCATTTAAAATATATTATAAATAAACGGTGCATATGCACCCGGTAGCCAAAACACCTCTCTCGATCATATGCATACTCTATCTTGACAAGTACTTTCAACATATATATTTTTTCCTTGTACGAGAACTCTAGGGGAACCCTACTACGTAAATAGGAACCCGAATTCTCATGAGAAATTAAACCCAGGCGGGTTGCACATTCACTTTGCCAAACAAAGTGCTAGGCTTACTTTCAACATGCTATTTTTGGTTTTGGTTTGTTAAATTTGCTTGGTGATTTAGAAATGAAGAATTGGTAAGGCAACCGAAATTAGTAAGTTAATTTAATGTTTGGTCACATATATTGTTTTCAATTGTCTTAGGCTCTTCAAAGGTTGTAAAGTATTTGCCATTCTCTTAGTTGCATTGTCACGTTGTGAGAATTTAAAATATCTTGCCACACTTTACCCCATAGTAGTAACCTTGTGATGGATTTTACCCCATTTTATCAAAAAAGAAAACAGTCCGGCAACCCAGACAAAAATATCAGGATGACGTGGTACTCAGTAGCCAATTCGCATCCCAAAACTCATTAGTCAAGGCGTGGGAGTAGTGCAGCCCACTGTGTCAAATTCTATCGGAATTTGTCGAATAGGTGCATGAAGCATAATTTGCAATGGTCCACTGGCGGAGACAGGGGGACCAGCAGGGGCCTGGCCCCCCCTAATACCATTGATTTGTTGCTAATTTTTGTATGAACAGTGTAGTTTTTGAATTGTTTGCTCTAATCGCCCCCCCTAAGATGAAAAATTAAGTAATCCTGGCTCCGCCATTGCAATGGTCCCACCGAAGGGCGCCAGTCAACTGCCACTTATCGTATACCAATAACAAGTGGTTCTAGCTTATCAGCTTAGGACAAAAATATGGTTAAAAGGGGATTAATAAGGTTCCAACTATATGTATCTGATAAAATATAACAAGATTTTGTGACGAGATAAAAGAATGTCACACAGTTACAACCAGAGGTACAAAAACAAAGATATACTAGGAATTTCAAAGCTAGTTCAAGCCACGCGATATTGGTACGTACTTCACGGTTCTTTTCACGGGAGGCATGCACGGAAGGAATCAAAGGCACTAGCTCAGAACGTTGAGACACGTACGTCAAGGATCAATCCGAGAAAATAGGGCACATGCTGCGTACGACAGCTCGTACCACTTCGAAAGTTGAAGTGTCTAGCTAAAAGCAAATATTCTCTTTTTTTTACGAAAACAGCCGGCGCTAATTTCCGCTCCCTCCGTTCACAAAAAGATGTCTTAATTTTTTCTAAATTTGGATGTATCTACACACTAAATTATGTCTACATACATACAAATAATATAGAAAAAATTGAGACATCCTTTTGTGAATGGAGGGAGTATTAATTAAGCAAGGAGAAAGAACAGTGTCCAGGTTACACGTTACAAGTTAGAGGATGTACTGAAGAATGAAAGAATAGCTATGTTAACAAGTTAGAGCTAAGGCCCAGAGCTAGTTAGGCGGCATCCACATGGCTCCAGGCAGGTGAGCACGCCTCCATTCGCGAAGCGTGTCGAAGATGGCATCAGAGACTCTAGCAGCAGTAGTGGCTTTGGATTTGAAGATCCTGTTATTGTGTTCCTTCCAGATGTGCCACCAGGTGCAGAGAATGGTGGCATTGACCTTCTTTATTGGGAGATGTGGCTGGCGGTGGATGCAGCTGAGCCACCAGGCTTCAAGTGTGTCTTCTTGCGAGGTTGGGGGTTGAGCGGTGATGCCTAGACGATGGAAGACAGAACTGAAGACCTGTCCAGCAAAGGAGCAGACAGCAAGCAGGTGGAAAGCTGTTTCATGGTGGATGCGGCACAAGGAACAGATTGGGTTGTGTGTGATTCCCTTCTTCTGCAAGATGTCAGCGATGGAGCATTTGCCTCTGATGGCCAGCCATGCGAAGAATTGGTATTTAGGCTCGACTTTGGGCTTCCAGATCAGCTCGGAAAGATTGGATTTGATGATGCCTTCAAATTGAATCTGATAAGCCGATTTGGCGGTGTATACCCCCATCAGCAGTCCACTTCCACCTAATGGAGTCCTCCACATCAGGGTCTAGATGAACATCTTGAATTATGGCAGCTAGGGAAAGGTATTCAGAGTCTGGGTGTAATACTTAAAATCTTTCAATATCCAGGATGGCATCCTGGATATTGAAAATGTTGCTGCGCTATGGGATGTCCACGGTCGCACCTTCGCTGGCTCCACCATCTGCACGGCGCTCTCCTGGAGCATTTGGAAGCGCCGGAACGCGATCATCTTCAATAATGTGGATGAACCACTCCATGTGGTCACCCGGAGATGCTTAGATGATGTCAAGCTCTGGGCTAATCGATGTAAATCAGCAGCTGTCGTTGATCGACTTATTAATTGGTGCTCTATGTTTGAGCCACCCTGAACCCCTGCCTCTCCCCTTCTTCCCCGCACACCCCTTGCCTCCTTATACTCAGCTCTGTATGAGACGTTGTTGATTGAATAAAATTGTTCAGGTTGGCCTTTTGACCCGCCGTAGTGCCGGTCAAAAAATACTTAAACTCTTTAAGTAATAAAAGCTCCCTTTATCTAAAAAGGGAAAGATATTCAGTGAGCACAACTTCGTCAGGGTTTGGCTTGATGCATCTGATCCACTTCTGGTTCAGCAGGGCGGCCGAGACAGTCAACTTGGAGCCGGTGCTATGGCGGAAGCAAATATTCTCTTACACGCAGCGCAGGAGTCATGGACCTTCATAAGAACTTGAGAAGCACTCACTCTGCTCCGGCTGCCGTCGCACACGGAATCGATCAGGCTGCCTTATGAGGGGAGTTCCTGGTCACCGTTTTTAGCGGCAGATCTGATTAGCACCGCGTACCCGCTCGTGGATAATGGGCTCGACCCATTACTAGTACTAGCACGCATGACATTCGTTTGAATCTTTTTTCCACCGCGTGCTCGTTTTTTTTTTCTCGTTTTCACAAGTTTTTTTTTTCGAGAAAACTTCCGATCTATTCATTGACTGTCAGTGGGGTACAAAGAACACAAGAAGCAACAAAAATTACATCAAGGAACGTAGACCACCTAGCGACGACTACAAGTACTAGAGCGAGTCGAAGGCGCGCCGCTGTCATCACCCCTCCATAAGTAGAGCCGGGCAAAACTTGTTGTAGAAAACAGTCGGGAAGTCGTCGTGCTAAGGCCCCACGGGACCAACGCACCAGAACAGCAACCGTCGTCGATGAAGAGACGTATAGATCAGAAGAATCCAATTTGTAGACACACAAACGAAGACGAATGAAGATCGGATCCAATCGGATCCACCGAAAACAACCACCGACCGAATCCCGTGAGATCCACCGGAGACACACCTCCACACACCCTCCAATGACGCTAGAAGCACCACCGGAACGGAACCTAGGCGGGGAGGACCTTATTTCATCTCCAGGGAGCAGCCACCGCTTCATCTCCCTGAGTAGAACACAAACCCTAACCAAACACAGAAAACATGTGAGAACGGAGCCCTCCTGTCGGCAAGGACTGGGATCCACCGTGCAACCATGGCACTGAGGCCACAGATACGGGGTGGATCGGCGGCGGCGTCATCAAACCCTTGATACCTTGATATGTTTGGTGCACGGGAATGCGGTGATCCCGGCTGGGATCACATACTATTATCACCGACATGTGAACCCCGCGTGTAAGACCCTTATTTCTCAATTTCGCAGATGCAAACAGGTGCGCGGCGCGGTGCACAGGTACTGCTACTACCTGCTTCAGAAAAAATCCCAGCCTATTTCCACCAAAAAAAACCACATGAATTACACAGGCGCATATGGCTGCACAGACGTTAGTAAGAAAATCAATCTGGTGAACAAGTAGAAGAACCATAAAGTTGCTCCATATCTGTGGTATATATTGATGAATTAAATTGCGATAAACACCTATTCCTTATGATGAATTCATCGGATGCCTCGGCAGCGGAGAGCAGTGGCGGGGTGCACTGTTAGCCACGACCGACAGCGAGCGGCTCCGGTGCCTACTTCATAAGGCGACCGGTCAGAAGGCCGACATGCTACTGCCCCTGCCGCCGCCCTGCAAGGAAAGTGGCGGCAAGAAGCGTGATCTGCTCGTCGACTCCGCCATTCTACAGACTATGCTCGCCGACCTACAACTCCAGGCACAGGCGTAGGGAGAGGCGTGTCAGCAGTACGATGGTGGACATGGAGCAGCCGCGGCGTGGGCGGCGAACCAGCAGCATATATGATGATGAGGTTGGTTCTCAGCGGTGGATGCACCAGGAACTAGGTGTGATTAATTGGGAACAGAGAGAGCAGCTATAGGGGTGGTGGCAGACGAAATTTCCCATGGCCTGAGATTGAATAGAGAGGCGTGAGGTAGAAGATGTATATGACATGTGGGCCATCTTAGTCAGCGAGAGTAGCAAATCACTCAGTTTGAGTTTTGTTTTTTCTGTGTCAAAAATTGGTTCAGAGTTCAAAATAGACCGAAATTCAAAAGATTAGGGAGCGAAAGATAAAGATTTCGACTTTACGGTTCGATCTCTCCGGCCTCTACGAGTTCAAGGTTTAGAATAGACTTTTTCCCTTGTATAAGAACAAGCACTGATTTCCAAATAAATGGTACATGTTTGAAGAGATAGTGCGATGTGTACGCAGATTGGATGAAGGCAAGTTGTTCATCGAGATCTCAAAGTTGATAACATATTTTTCAATTAGGTAAGTGTCCTTATTGGTGACTTTTGTGATGCATGTTTTGGTCGTGACGAACTTCGCTTGAATGGAGGAGGCATACGCAAACTAGGGACCGAGGTGTTACGCAAACTAAGGTAGAAAGGACCTCCGGATAGCTGAGAAGCTGATTCTGAACTGTATGGGATCATCGAGGCCATTCCAATTAATTATTGGACCCGGGACGAATTAAATAAATATAATTACACCGAAATTATATTTTTTTAGTTTTCTTCACCATTTTATGGTTTAAAAAATATATGCTGGATACTTAGCACTATTAACAATTCAATATATTTTAGTTGTTTTCCATTACATAGTTGTAATGTATATCACTGAAAATATATCCGAGTTATGCGAAAAGTTTTTTTCTTCTTTGTGAGATGTTATTCTTAAGAATATACAAACTCGTCTTAAATATGAAAACAAACAAAAATGAAAAAACACACATATCCATGTTGTTCTATTGATGAATTATAGAGCTTATATGTGTATTATGTGGGGATGTTACTCTCTATTTTTAGAATTATTAAATATTTTTGTAGAGATTTCAGTGCATAAACCTACCAAATATCTACGGATGTGTGTAGTGTATGGTTATGTAAGGAAATATATTGAAACTTCTGAAATATGAATTGAACATTTGATATGATTTTTTACTTGGTTAAATGTGTATTACAACTTACCGTGGATTGAGTTACAGTTGATTATTATTGATGATTTATACTTGTTACTAGAATAGCATTGCTTAAACTCCTTGGTACAGTTTACATGACATGCACTTAGTTTAAGGACACACTGTTGGTTGTGCTCATCCTCCTTATTTTTGCTATTAACTATTTTGACATTTCTTTTCATCCTGATAGGTGTTTGAGGCATGTACTTTCAGACTTGAAACGTGTTACATGTTTTATAGGTATCATATTAATGTAATCGGGAGAGGAAATCTGATTGACAGAGGCATGCTTTTCCTCCCTAGATCGTTGTCTAAATGCAGTCTAGATTTCTTTAGGGCGACGAAGCGACGGTCATCTCAGTATATGATTTGACCTCTCTGCTGTATTAAGAAGGAAGAAGACATTGAAGTAATATATTTCTCAAAAAACTGAACATTTTTCAAATCTAAACATTTTTCTAAAATCTAAACATTTTACAAAGAGATATATGCATGGTTAGTCACTGAACTTGGCCGAGATGAGCACTTTGGTCACTAAACTTGCAAAATGTTGCCCGCGGGTCACTCAACTTGGCAGAGATGAGCAAACTGCTCAGTCAATGAGCGGACTACATTGTGATTTTGTGATTCTACAGGGGTGTTTTTGCAACAAAAAAAATGGTCAGAGTCAATGGTCAACTGCTCAGTCAATGGTTTGTGACCAGTTTGCTCATCTCTGCCAAGTTGAGTGACCCGCGGGCAACATTTTGCAAGTTTAGTGACCAAAGTGCTCATCTCGGCCAAGTTCAGTGTGATTTTGTGATTCTACGGGGGTGTTTTTGCAACAAAAAAAATGGTCAGAGTCAATGGTCAACTGCTCAGTCAATGGTTTGTGACCAGTTTGCTCATCTCTGCCAAGTTGAGTGACCCGCGGGCAACATTTTGCAAGTTTAGTGACCAAAGTGCTCATCTCGGCCAAGTTCAGTGACTAACCGTGCATATATCTCTTTTACAAACGTGAACACTTTTTAAGTCTGAACATTTTTTAAATCTGAACATTTTCAAAATCTGAACATTTTTCAACTCTGAATATTTTCTAATTTTGAACAATTTTCAAAAATGAAAGATTTTAAATTTGAAAAATTTCAATAAATAAAAAATTCTCAAATCTGAACATTTTTCAAATTTAAAAATTAAAAATGAATAAGAAAAAAGGAAACCAGAAAAGAAAAACGAAATAGAAAAAAAAGATCCCAAAAGCCGGGTGACAACCGAGTGGGCCGGCCCAACGGCACGCGGCTAATAGGATTTCGCAGACGGCCTCCAGGCCCACACGCAACCCCATTTCCCCGCCCACACGCAACCCTAATCCCCCACCCAACCGGGTGCCCCTGTAGGTCGACCTGTGCGATGATAAGGACGCGTCGCACACCCCTGCCCCCTTCTTCTTCCTCCCCGCCGCCGCCCGGCCGGCCATCCCTCTAAAGCCCTCCCCTCGCACCCGAACCCTAACTTCGGCCACCCGCACCCCCCCCCCCCCCAAGTTAAGTTTTCTGCCTCGCCTCCACCTGCGCCGTCGCCTGGCCGGCGACGTCGCGGCCAGCCCCGCCGTCCCCGTCGGCGGCGAGGTCTTCATGCTCGTGCACCGCTCGCTCCGGTCATCTTCTTCCTCCTCTCCGTCCGAGTTGGGCCGGCCCATATGGGGTGTGCGACGGCGCCCTATCATCGACCTGGTCGATGAATAGGAAATGCCCACCCAACCCGAACCCGGCCCCGACCCCGAGCTCGAGATCGACGACACGGCGGTGCCCTCGCCGCTGTCAATGGAGCCGTTCGGAGCCGGGGCGCCGGAGATTCGCCTCTACCGGCGGCCATCCTACGGCGCTCCGCTGGTGGAGTTGGCGGCGCTGGGGCCGGTGGCTCAGCCCCGCCTCCTCGAGGTCGTCTCCGACCCTACTGGTGAGGAGGTCGACGGCGAGCCTTCTCGCCGCCCCGGCCTCTATCTCGCGCTCGTACAAGGCGGCGCGGTGGTTGATGTTGCGCGGCTCGCATCATACGCCGGACAGACAGCGGGACCGGAAGATCTGGAGGAGGATTACTGGCTGAATGGATCTGACACCAGCGACGACCAGTGGCGGGGCCGCCCCGCGGCAGCGGAGGCAGAAGTAGCGTGGAGCACAATGACAAGAGCACCCGCTCCCGATCCCGTTCCAGCAGGAGCGAAACGAGCAGTCGCGAGGAGCAGAGCGGCAACAGCAACGAAACGAGCAGTCGCGAGGAGCAGAGCGGCAACAGCAGCAGCGGAAGCACAAGCAGGGATGGCCAGGACGGGAGGAGGAGCCGTGAAACCACCAGCAGCAGCCAGAACCTGACAAGCAGCGATGAAATGAAGGTGGATCAACATGAGCGATCTGACCATGACTTGTCCAGCATGGGTGATCTGACCTCTTCAACTGAAGAGAGCAATGATGCTGACGATGAAGTGGAATCTAATGGAGATGATGTAGATGCTGTATACGGTGATGAGGGCTGGACTGTCAATGCAATGGATGAGAGTTCATCAGACGATGAGACTCAGAGGAATAACTCAAGCAATGACGATGAGGATGATGAGGAAGATGTTTCTGTGGATGATGAGAAGATGTTGGTGATGATGAATTTATCCTCTGCCCTAAGGAAGCTTGTGCTAAGATTTTGGAGGTTGAAGGGAAGGAGGAGGAGAAGGATGTCAGCAGCGAGGAGGAGAAGGATGTCAGCAGCGAGGAGGAGCAGTGCCGTTCTGTAAAGCTGAAGCTGCGTATATGGCCATGGCAGAAGCATACATCTATCAAAATTTTCTGTGAGTTTCTCTGTTACTCTTTCAGTAAATCATGTTACTCCTATTGTACAATTTGTACAGTGTAGTAGCGACAAGATACTGCTGTTCTACTCTGCTCATTTGGAAAGACATCATGAATGAAACCATTTTCTTGCACTCCACCACTGTTTTACCCGGGACAGCAGCTTTGGTTTGCATACGTAAGAAAAGCCTTCATAGCATGAACAAGGGCCAGCACCTGAGCCTCTGACCAGGCATCTGGATCTGTTGCGGAAGGTGTTGCAGAAGTTGCTTCATCGGGAACAGGATCAGCACCTGTTTTCTCATTAGCTGCCTGACTGCTGCTGGCAGCAGGTTGTGCAGCCGCGTTGGATCATTCAGTTCCACTCTTGTGGAGAGAGGCGATACAATGGATATTGCTGCTTTGCGTTTCTCAAGGAATGAGCCAAAACCTTCTGCAGAAGAACAATTTTTGTGGCCTTCAGAATCTCTTCTACAGACTTACCACTTCCAATAAAATCTGAAACAACCTCCCATCTCCTAGAAGTTCCCTTAGTAAACTTCTGTATCGCTTTCCTAAGCAATTCAATCTCTTCCTTTCCCCACGGTCACTCTTTTTTTGCTTAGTGTAATGCCTTGTGGGACTGTGGATTTTGGAGTAGGACCCTGCACGACATTTGCATGAAAATTTTCGGTTCTTTTGAGGTATTTGAGGAACTTTCTTCTTTGTTTAGTGCACCTCTCAGCAACCTAGTCTTTTCTGTATGTTTGTCCTCCATACTGTCACATAGGTTCTTCATCTGTTCCATATCAAGTGATGTGCATGCTGTTAGACATCTTCCTGTGACAGACCGAAGTGGTTCTCTGCAACAACCGGTGCTACAAGAGTGTGCATACGAGATTTCTCTTTGCGTAGCAACTTTTTCCTTTTGCTTCAGCTTCTTTTGATTGAGAGCAGCTGCTGCAGCTATATTTGCCTCCTCTTCTTTCATCTTCTTTTCCTCTACTGCAGCCCTTGCAGCTTCTGCATCCTGCAATTTCTTGGCCATGTATTTTGCCTCCTTTCTCTCTGTTTCTCAGCCTTCTCCTCCTCCTTTCTCCTCTTGATTCTTGGATGCACCAACTCTGATGTCATGTTAGTTTTTTTTTTCTGATGTCATGTTAGTTAAGTACAGATGTAAGGGATTGGGTAGTAGAACATAGGTTTGGACAAGAAGAACGTGGGAGAGACTAAATTGCTTAGTATCTTATTGCTTCATTCAATCGGTCACATGCTAGTACTCACAATGTACCATGCATACCATTTTTATAGATGAATCCAGTATTGTGTTTTCCTTTATTTAGTCACACATACTTGTATACAAAACAGGCCAATGGTCACAGTTGTAAATAACAGAAACTATTTGTGAATTTAATGCTTAGCGAAACTTGAAAATAAAGACATGAGCACAATTTGCATGAAAATCTGGAAATTGCAATGTTTTAAAATTAACAAGGTGTTTTAAATGCACAAAATTGACATGGACTGCTGACAGAACTTGATGATATGACAGAAAATATGACATGGTGTGCTTTAAACGGCCATATTTTCAGCCTATTACTTTACTACATATGACATGGTTTGAAATACATCTGAGGCAAAGAACAAAATATTGTCGCAGTGAAGAGTACAATATTCCGGAAGTCAGTACAATCTCTTGAGGCAACTACAGAAAAATGTTAAACACGACGGCTAGAAATGACAGCCCAAGGGTACTCATTGTCCAAAGCAGCATAGTATCGGTCCAAATCCTTATTTGCCATCTTGGTTGTCTGTAACCATATCAGTTTCTTTATCAAGTAATAAGATCATAAAATCGCAGAAACGGAAGAGCATGATATCTATTTTAAGTTGGAGAAGTTGATTGAAAATCTCTTCTCAAAATCCTTGTACCTACAGCTCTGATTTGGTAGCCAAGGACCAGTATGAAAATGCACTTCATCTAGAACCTTCTTTCTCTCTCCCCAGCTGTACTTTTTTGGACTGAAAGCTAGATCCTTATTCATATGTCCTGAGAATACACATCCTTTGTCATATGTCCTTAAAATACGTATCTTGGTAAATTAGGCTGATTAGTATGAAATTTTTTGGGATCTAATAATTTTTTTTTTGTGATATTTGTTTTGTTCAGGTGGTCAGAAGTGGATAGCTTCTAAAGTCTATCGCCTAACTTGGATAAATCATGAAGAGCTAGAAAAGTTGTTCGAATCGTCCTTCAAATTGGATATTTGCGCTCCAATCTCCGCAAACACAGTGAGTCCCTAATTGCATCTTTTGCAGAGTGAAAAGAGTTAGTAATTTGACTGTGACTTGTGTGGCTGAATCCTAACAATTAATGATATTTAACTGTGTTGTAGTGCTTACACTGTTTGTAAAACTGCCTTAAAGATGTATTGAACACCAGGCTTCAGATTTATAACTAAGTTCGGTTTCTTATACAGGTGTTTAGGATCCGACACTGCATCATGGATTTTGAGGCTTTCATGGTCTGTTATCGTATTAACTTCAGTTTTCAACTCCGTATTTATTGTTTGCTCTTCTAATTTCAACTTCTAACTGTAGCTTGACAGTCCTTGTTTTAATGAGCTGATTGACGAGTTCAAATCTTCAGTTCGAGATTTCAGATTTTGCAAAAAAATCAGTAAGTATTCTTAATGATACGTTCTTTACCAATATCTCTTTGCTAGTACTCACAATGTAAGGGATTGGGTAGTAGAACATAGGTTAGGACAAGAAGAACGTGGGAGAGACTAAATTGCTTAGTTTCTTATTGCTTCATTCAATCGGTCACATGCTAGTCTTTTGTATCGGACGACTAACTTGATTTACAAGTCGGATCTCAATGTGAACTTAGTTATAAACTAGTTGCTTCATTCAGTCGGTTACATGCTAGTTGTATAGGACGAGTAACATTGAGACGTTATACCTGTTCTACTTGGTTTCTTTAACTTGGCCTTCTTAAAAGTTAATCGTCATAGGT
The DNA here is from genome assembly GCA_947311845.1 of Poa pratensis. NCBI lineage: Eukaryota > Viridiplantae > Streptophyta > Magnoliopsida > Poales > Poaceae > Poa > Poa pratensis. The sequence continues at coordinate 9,296,979 of CAMZMU010000080.1, read as the reverse complement.
TGGAGCTTTCCTTTTTAGCAATTCCGGACATCATTGTCTTCTTTGTCTTGCGCAAAGAAGTGGATAATTATGCTCTTTATAGGATCTATTTTAGTTACAAGACACAAATAGAAGATGGCAAATTACTAAACACCTATAAATAATCCACTTCATCAAATAGATTGGAAACCTGTACATACTACAAGATTGTTGGCACAAATCTATCATTCAACTTTTGGGCAAAGAAAATTTTGGATTTCCACCTAAAAAAATGGCTGGAATGGGAATAGATAGCTCACACATTGGATATGTTGGGCACTGTACCTCTTCATACTGCCTTTGTTTTTCTAGTGTGGATTTAAGTGATCCACCCAACTTTCCCTCGTAAGCTCAATAAAACCGAGCCTCGCATAGTTAATCTTTGCACTGCCAATAGTAACTACTGCTGCCAAAATAGCAACTACCACTGATGGTAGTTTACTGCTTTTATTTGCTGTAGGTGGAGAGGGAGTCTGTAGAGTCTTCAAGTGTTTGTCGCAGGGTTCTGTATTTGCTCTAAAAACAGTACGCTTGAAAAAATTCTGCAGTACGGAGCCTAGGTACATTTTTCATTATTATTATCTAATTCTGTTCTTGTTCACTATACCTCATATGGTTATCTCTATTCAGAGAAGTTGAAATTATTGCAAGCTTGAAGGATAAGCGAGTCATGGCCTTTTATCAGGTATTTCCGCAAGAAAGTTTTCTTTAAAACTTGTTTTTTTTTCTGACTTTCGATTTCCCCTCTTCTATGTTAGGCTTGGATAGAACCGTGGAGCTACAAAAACAGGCCGATATCGAATCATCTTTTTATCCCGTTAGAGCTATGCGAAAGGTGCGTGTTGGTGGTGATACAGCATTTTCCCAAATACTATACATGTAATTAAAATAGAAAATTGATATTTGAACGAAAATAGTGAGATTAAAGATTTGTTAGTGAGAGAAGATTTCTGGTTGATTGCTGATTGTTTGTCCACGAACTAAAATTTTGTGAAATGAATGTTTGATCCGAAGTAAGTAGTAGTTTCTGATGTTAATTGCATTTTTTCTCATGGCCATGGAACCAGCCAGCCAACCTTGGCTCTGCCCATCTTCCCTGTAGTGATACTTACACTAAGCTTTGAGAAATGAATGCTTGTTCTTAGGGAAATAGTAGTTTTTGATTATTAATTGCATTTATCTGCACAATGTCCATTTTTAATTTCTTGAATTTCAAAAAATGGTTAACTTATTTTTCATAAGAAACATTAAATGTTGATATGTAAGTTGATGAAAGTGGTTATTATCAGCACAATGGTGTAAATGCCATATGGACTGACTCAAATGCTACTAGACTGGCCACACAGTAAATGCTAATGCAAGATAAGAATGAATAGTTAGGAAATTATTATACAGAGATATACTTTAGGCTTGTTCATTTTTGATTTTTGGCTTTCTCTAACTCGGCAGCACGCTAAAAGATAAGCTGTCCCTTGACAACCTCGAGTCCATCGTGGATAGATGGTACCTGTTTGAAGAAATGGCAAAAGGTGTGAAGGCAATTCACGATGAATCCATTGTGCACCGAGACCTCAAGCCGGATAACGTTTTCTTTGGTTCTGATATGGGTGTCCGCATTGGAGATTTTGGTGATGCGTGCATGGGTTATGATGAATTCGGAGGATATGGTGGTACCCCTAACCTTGGGACCCCGTTTTACTCTGCACCTGAGCTTAAAAGTGCCGAGAAGATATCCCAGGAGGTATGTCTTTTATAAGTCTACCATTTTTTTGCTTGTAAATGAACACTAAATCTTGCGGCTATTCATTGGTAGGCTGACATCTACTCGATGGGAGTCATGGCTCTAGAGCTCTTCACTAAATTTAAAACCGGCTCTGAGAGGTTTGAGTTTCTAAGGGGATTGAGAGATAAAGGACTTCCAGATAATTGGGTAGGGGACCCTGACCTTGTTGGTGATCGTGAGGGGGTACGTGAATTGGTCCAAAGAATGACCGCAACTGAACCTGCTTACCGCCCCTCTACTGCTGAAATTTTGGTATGGTTTGTTGTGCGCTCCTCGTGGATTCGCTGCTGGGCAATTTAGACAGAAAATAATGCTTAATGTGTTTGCAGGTCTATCTTCAGAAGCATGATGATCTGGAAGAGCTGTGAGATGAAGCGGCGTAACATCTGATTTCAGCATCCCCATGTAGGCACACATCACCTTGTATATATTTTGTACAAAATTCTGAAGAAATGCAAATGCTTTCACTGCTCTAAGAACGAATGGCTCCCTATTGTGCAGGAGACTACACTTGTTTGATTCCAAGATATAACCCATTACTTCCCTTTTGATAAAGATTATAAGTTGCAGATATCACCCGCTTCTGAAACTAAAATACAAGAACGAATAGTATACTAATATAGTGGAAGAAAATGTTTATTTGGCCTTCCATTGAAATACAAGCTGTGGTTTGAACATGAGCTAGGAAATTGCGTGCTTCTTAACTTTTCCTTCGATAAAACGACTTTGCAGTTGTAGAGAAAACTGTAAAGAGGTGTCCTAGAGTATATTTTTATTTCTGCTTGTAATAGTATCATGGGAGCTTCATGATGTCGACATTATCAAATTTCTTGGGATGAGTATGTAGGGATATTTATTCGCCAAAAAAAAAAGAGTATGTAGGGATAGTCAGAGATATCTTGGGATGAGAATGTTTGGATATTCAGAGATACTTCTGAATTATTGTGTTTTTTAATGAAAATGTTAAAAGCTCGTGAACTGTAGAATATCATTCCTTCGTTATAAAATTGTGCTCCTTTTTCCATTACTTCTATAGTGGAATGTGTCTTTTCAGCAATATAACATCATGAAGTTCAGTGGTCACTGGGTCATGTGTAACTCTGGACATCAACATTGTTAAGCTTGCATCCCTAGAACTGCACTTTACATCATAGACCTGGTCAGATACTGTTACACATTAATAGATGCTTGTCCAATCTTGCTGCTATCTCTATTGTAGCTTTTTTTTTTGAACAACTATTGTAGCTATTGAATTCTTACTGGTCAGTGCAAGTGTTGTTTCTTGCTGTGCTGGTAGTTCTTTATCTTCGCGTACACGCTTCTAACTTTGTCATTCTGCCTTGTAAAAATGCCACAGGATTGGAGCGATATCTGGGAATGTAATATTTGGGCCGCAGCTTCAGAAGTACCGTGCAGGGAAGCAGCAGCAAGATTAGGAAACAAAAGAAGTTCAAACTGGGTCGGCTTAACAAAGATACTTTCAATTTTCACTGAGTCAATGTTGTCATACTTATCTCGATCCGTTGCCGACACAAATTTCTGAAACTAATGCAGTGATGTGAAATGTAGTATTTGGTTACTATGATAGCCACCGTTTTTGCTAGTTTTGTACGAAGGCTAGGACATTCCTGTGACATCTGACACATTTTGCACGTGGGCTCAACTTTCGTAACATATCACATTTGTGCCCGTACATATCGCACCATCATGTCTGTTAGCTTGTACGTGGACATAATATGCTTTGTCGTTCTGCATTGGCTGACCTGTAGAGCCAGGATCTGGTGTCGAGTCATGTTGATGAATGCATGTTGCCTTTTGTGTTGAGATGCGGCCTTGATCTGGCGACCCATTTAGTCTACACGTGTCCGTTTGTGTCTGCGTGACCAAAAACCAAAGTCAAACGTGGCGACATAAATGGACTGTTGTCCTTTTTTCTGTCCCACGGTGAGCCATTATCGACTCAAATTTGGGCTAGGCTTGCGTCTCCCTCGAACAAGCGCGGACAGCTCTTCTATCCGCCCTTGGCCCGTCCAACAGACCACTCCCAACCTCTCCACCCTAATCCTCTATGCCCTCCTCGCACCTCCTACTGCCACCTTTTGTCGCCATCCCGATTTGGTCCTCTTGGCCATCCCCGGCGGCCGCTGCGTCTTCCTCTTCAGCACCACCACCGGAGCTGTTGCCTCCCCATCGTGGCCGGTGTTCCTTGCAGCCCTGAGGATCGTAGCGCCCGTGACCCGACGTCGTCCACAAGTTATTCGTCCGCTTGCCCCGCCCATATCGAGGTACAAATCTGCCATGGATAGCTCAGATGAATACTTTTACAAGAACATCCTCATGTACTTGTCGTCGTCCGACGATGATAGTTATGTCCTTGTTGTCACCCTTGTCGTCAATGAACACATGGCATGGCAGCATCGTTGTTCATAGGGTCGTTGCTGGGCCATACTTTTGCCTTGAACCGATATGATGAACTTTTTTGGCGCCGCTTCAGGATGAAAAGATCGTTGTTCAACCGCCGACTGGGAGTGATGCACTATGCATAGTTTGAAAAACCGGACCGAGCCATCGAATGGTCAGGCCATCGGTTCAGGGTTCACTGTCCGACCGCTGGTGCTGGTTCATCGGTTCAATAGCTGAACCGGTAATTAAGAAGTAATGTTAATTTTGGTAGTTCAACAAAGACAATACGGGTAAAATAGAATATCTTCCATATAATATACAACAAACTAGCATGTCCTAGTTGGCTGTTGCGTTGAGGAGAGAATGACGGAACCCACGCTTTACCAGTGTTCCAATCTCCTTCTCCACGCATTTCGTTTTACTAGATAATACCCCGTGCGTTGCTGCGGGAATTTTTATACTCACAAAGTAGAATAATCGGAAGAATTTCTTGGGAAGAAAATTTATTTTGAATCAAGGACCCAATCTATTCTATGAGTGTACCATTTTGTATCCTTTAAAATGATAATGCTATGTCCACAATCATGAACATAATGAGAATAATTGCTGGTAAAAATTTAAGGATCAAACATGCTCTTTTGTGTAGAGAATACTGAAACACATAAAGTTGAACAAAGTGTTCAAGATGATTAATAATTTTTGATAATTTGAAATGGACAGTTACAACTATACTGTGTTGTACAATTATATTACAAACTTTCAGTTCCCATGCTTGGGACCAAGTGGGATCTTTGTTTCTGTTGCTAGCACCAAGTGTATTATTGGTTTTGTAATGATCATTAACAAATGAAACTCAACACAAATTACCAGAACTTCATATAACTATGTATGTTGCATGCTCTCTAGTTTTTAAATAAGAAAGTATGACCGTATACATTGAGTTAGATGCGTCCTGACACTACGCAAACTCCAAAATCTGTAAATAACTACTGAATCCTTACTACAAACTATTGAATCCTAAAGTTGGAACCAAAAACATGTTGTACAACAAAAGGTTTGAGTTAATATGGTATCACGGCTGAGGCGTACAACTAATGCAGCATCGATCTTCATTATGGATTACATGCTTCCGTTGCAGCCAGTAATTGGGCGCTCATGTTGATAAAAATAAATAGATCATTCTGTGAAATCTACAACTTAGCTTTTCATCTTTCCACTGATATTCACAACCTAGAGCCAAATATGAGTCTTAAACCCAATCCCTGAACCTTATAGATAACAGAAAAGAAAATACTAAATCTCACCTGGCTACATAGACCAGTAGGCATGCAAACCAGATAGGACACATCAATCGATGTGATACCGCACGAAACAATCGGCCACCTAGTCGAAGTGCGGACAATACATAAAAATATGTAGATCATTATATTATTATCTGGGCCATCCCACTTCTTTGTATTATGATGAATAACTCCACCATGTGCTGGCAAACCTACAAATGAAGAGAAATAATCAATAGAAAGGGTATCATGAGTATGATCCACATAATAGGAGATGATGAACTTGTTGTATTTCCTGCAACCATGCTGATTTGAGCAACCAGGAGTGCGACTAACTCAAAGCATTACCTGTAGATGTTTTAGTACTGCTTCTGCAATAGACATAATTAGATAATCAAGGGAAGTCCCAATTGCATCATCTAGTTGCACTAAAAAGTGCAATCCACCTCCGGCAATCACTCGAAGCTAGAAAGGAGAATCTTGTAGGAATCTGATGAAAATTTAAATAAAATTAATAATGGTCAAGCTCTGAGACCCTCTGAAGATCGGTTTAGCACATTAGCAGACGTAGGAGGAGCACGCTACTTGTACTGCTAAACGGAGACATGCAGAAAAAAAATCCGGCCGCCCATTGCATATACCAGCCAAAATGAAAGAGCATAAATATAAGGTGAGGGGCCATTTACAATCTGTCCAAAAAACTGTGACACTGTTTGACGCGGTGTTGTCATCTGAATTAAATGCAAGCTTACAAACCATGGAGACGTGCAACTAAATTTTGATGAAACCCATGAAGAATTAATCCGAACCTGGGAACAAAGAAAATGTAGGAAAATAAGTATCTCCCATGCATGATCCCATCTACTTCCTCAAGTGCTATGGTAACATGGTTGATGAAAAATAATGAAGAAAACCAGATTATCAACAGCGTCTCATGGTACAAACGAACAGAAAATTTTCATTGAGCCACCCCTGTCTCTCCTCGGTGGAAGCATATCGTGATGTAGATGTCTCTCCACGTTGCGGCAGACCCATGATGCAAATGACAAGAAACCCGTCGACACTGTTGTGCCACTGCTCTTCCTAATCACCATGTCGACTGTTCAGCTGTAGCACTTGGTGGCTGATTCAGATCAGTTGATGGAGAGAGCGGTACGGGAGAGAACTGGCTGCCTTGCAGCCCAATGTGAGAAAATGACGGTGCTGGTGGCGCCGGCCGGTAAGCAAAGCGCCGAACAGGCGAGGGTGTGAGGAAGGATGGAAAGGGGCGTAGATTGTACTGTATATGAACTTCTTTTATATTGATTGTAAATGAAACTTGTAAAGGAAAGGAAAGGTCACCACGATTAAAGGATAAGAGAAATCGTCGATGGCTGTTCGGTACATCTCCGGAGAAGATAAATAGCAATGGACGTCAGACGGGTGCTATAATGGGCTGGATGTGGGGCTGCACCTAGACACATAATGCATGAAGAGAAGCGGATGGGCTCTCAGCCCAGTGGTTGGGACGCGGTGGCGTCAACCAGCCGGCCAGAGTTCGACTCTGCGTCCCGCACCTGCGCGCGGCACTGTTCGCGTGAACAGTGTCCAGCGCAACACTGTTCACGTGAACAGTGTTGTCGCTGTAGCAAATTTCTGGAGGGTCCCATGGGCTGCATATATTCGCAGAAGACTGAGCCCATAAATCAGTCTGCCCCAGTTCCAGCTACGGAGCCAATTCCACCGCGGTTTGACACTGGTATTGTGGTGTGCCCACCACCGCAGGGATTTCCCGGAAGATCTAGGCTCGCGGAGGCTCAAGTCTTAGTATGGTTTGGTTAGGTCTAGCTTGCGCACGGGTGGCGTGCGTGTGGTGTTGTGTGTGTGTGGAGTGCGTAGTGCGTGAGTTCAGATACTACAAGCTGTAATAATAAGACCAGGAATTCTCAAAAAAAAAATAATACATGAAGAGAAGGTAAGTGCTGAATTGGGAAAACAAAACGCATGAACGGAACCTTTTTTTCTTGCGGGGAGCATGAACGGAACTTAAGTAGTTAATACAACGCTAGTCTGTGGTGAATAAAAGAATTGAAATATGATGTGGCATGGTGGATGACATGGACCAATTAGAGGCTTGCTGACTTGTATAGCTTGCATGTTGAGAGAAATCACTTAGTGGGTTGCTCCTATTTAGATATGATAGATTCCGAATTACTACTGCAATTAGCCTGTTTTATTCCGAATTACTACTGCAATTAGCTGACACCGGTCGTCCACGCATTTCATTTTATTCCGAATTACTACTGCAATTAGCCCGTTTTATTTCAAATTACTACTGCAATTAAGCTGACACCGGTCGGACTGGCCTCCGTTTCAGGCAAAAACCAGTGAAAATCATCTCAAACCGCCGGTTCGACCGGAAAGGAACCGGCAGAGGCGTTCGATCCGGTTTTCTCTGGTTGAACCAGTGGTCCAGCCAGGTTTTTCAACTAGGGCACTATGTTGATTATTTATATGCGAGAGAGGTGTTGTTGATATGCTCAGCTTCTTCTCCTACCAAAAATAGCTATTCGGATGGTTGTATATGGAGTTGCCGGTGATCTTGTGAACGAGTATGTGCCGATGAGCCAGTCCACACGATACGAGTAAGACTGTAAGAGTTTGGCAAAAGCCGAGCGGACCGTGGATTAACGAATGTACGGCTGATTATGTACGGACCAATTCAATGCGTAACTTACGCACGTCGCTTCCCGAGCGCCGCCCTCTGTTCTCTCTCTGCTTCCCGGTCGCCCTCCTCTTCTCACCCGGCCAGCGAGCCGCCCGTCCACCGCGGCCACCATTGCCAGCAACAACCGCCGCCAGTGACAGTGAGCCAGTCTTCCGCTCCATTCCTTCTCGGCTCCGACCACCCGCTCGCGCTCAAGCCCTCCACCCAGTCGCTGTACTCTTTTTCTGTCCGCGGATCTGATTCTGCAGCCAATCTCCTCTCACCGAGGAGCCATACCCGGCGGCAAGACCCGAGCTAATTAATCTCCCTATAGGCCAGGGCATAGAGTTACCCGTGAAACTTTGGCTGTGGCTGGCAGAGGAAGCTGATCGCCATCTCCCTCCAGGCCTTATCTTCATGCAACGAAATTAGCGTCTTCTTCCAGCACTCAGATGGAGCAGTGCATTGTTTCTTTCTCTGAATTTGTGTATACAACAAAGCCGTTTTGTTGTCTGACATAATTGTTCAGCTCAAAAACTGGGATATGCTCATGTAAAGGGAGCATGCTAGGGATTACCTACCTGGGCGGGTACATCTCAACTAGATTAGAGTTGTGGCCAACCTGAAGCAATACCGGTGAATACTCTGAATAAAATGGCACCTCCTTGCATATGTATCCGGTGAGAGAGGCAGAGAGCAGATCTCCCGCACACATACAGTTCAGTTTTAGTGTCATCACAGACAGGGGAGTTCGTAGCGAGTGCCATGTTCTAATTAGGATGGAAGATAAAGTACATATCTCAGCAAGTAAATATCTTGTCTGTGCTCAGCTACAGTTTTCATATCACTGTGACACTGTTGACACCCAAGTTCAGTGTGTGCTAGTGCATACGTGTTGTTTACTGGCTGAACAAGTCACCTACACCTCTCCTAAAATTGCAGAAAAAACTTATTTGTGGTAGCCTACATTTGTCGTGATCTTGCTCTGTATGTGTATACCTTGCTTGCTTGCATACCTGAACTAAAGACCATCCTGTTGTACAAGTGTCAGCTACACTGAACCATACCAATCTGAGAAATAGCAACTGATGAACACACGACTAGTACTAGAGAAGAAGTTAGACATCAGTAACACCACTCAGTTTACACTCGACAGCTTAGTTCAGATAAGTCCATTAGCATATGTTCAGGTTCTAAATAGTTGGAGCTGGTTCAGGTCATATGCATGCTATTTTGAGGAAAAATACAATTGTGTTCAGCACAATAATGCACTGGCTATTGTTTTCAGAAAAAAAAGGAACTATTGCGGACTCGGGTCGAGTGCAGATGCACCTCCTGTGTAATTTTTAAAAAAAACTTTTCAAAATGTCAAAAAAAAAAACCCCAAAAAAAGGGATATACGACGAGTTTCTAGTTTGAAACTGTGTTGGCTCCTTGGTTATATTTGCGGTGTTGGTCTCTCACCATTTTGGTTCTGATTTTTATGAGTTTGGTGGCACCAATCATTTCAGGGGAGTAGCAAAATTCCTCAATCAAACTCTTTTTTATCCCGGAGGAACGGGTATAGAATGAATTCAGGAACTTAGGTGGATATCTTCACCTTCAAGCGGGGTATTGTTTTTACAAATATGCTTGCACTATGATCCCCTTTTAAGATAGATAGGATGGGAGGTACAATGGACGCTTGCACCCGCTGAAACTGCAACAAGTTGCATATGCAACCTGGTGAAATCGATGGCAACTTGCTCTCTACCAGAGTTTTTTGTTACATACTATAGGAAAAATCACACATGCTTGGATATATTTCCAATCAAATCTCTCAAAGGCATAGCACACAAGCTTATGAAGATGGATTGGGATTTCAGGGTGGAGATCATACACTACGATGTACCTAGGACATTCTTCATATGTGAAAGGGTTATTGTTTATACATTCCTAAGTGCTCACTTATGGAGAAAACGGATCCATCATAAGCTGCAGTTTTTTGCGGTCATATTCGTCAATGGGCTTGTTATTTATGTAAGCATAAGAGCTTTGCCGTCTATTGTAATAGCATGTTTCTCAAATACAACCAGAGGGACATGTTTTCTCCTCCTCACAGAATATAACTTAGCAGTTTTCAGGATACAAAGTGCAGCGAATAATCAATGAGAATTATTTACTAAATTATGACAAAAGTATATTTTCAGAGATCAGCTTGGGTTCTTGTGCAGGAGTATGATTAGCTTGCAATTGTTATTTTCAAGATAGATTTAAGATACGCGGCAAACACTCAAAAATCGAGATACATTGGGTATCATCAGTTTTGTCTTAATTTTCAGAAGGGTCCTATTTTATCCAAATGTTAAATGCATTAGTTGATTTATGAGACTTGCACGTCCAGGGTTACTAGTTACTTATAACATCTGAAATTCCATAAGCCTCGAGTCAATTATTGTTTCAGGAACTAAGGACTAACCCCAGCCGCATCATAGTGGCAGAATGAACACAAACGTGCACATTTATGAGCCACGGCCATGCCCCCGGAGGAAATTGACCGGGAGGTTAGAGCATCTCCTCCGGGATCCTCCAAGTGACCCCCAAAGGCCCATTGGGGTCCGGACGCAAAAAAAAACGCCACTAGCGGCACCCTCCAAAGGGTCATCCCGAGCAAATTCGTGTCCGGCACCCCCGAAAGGGCCTCAAAGTTTGGAGACCCTCTCGGGGGTGCCGGACATGGGGCGGACATGGTCTCTGACAGGGGTGGCCCGCCCGTCATAGGCACAGCGCCCCGCGCCCGTGTAAAATTAGGCTTGGCAGGAGGCTGTTCCGCTGCGTTTAATGGCGAAGCGACGAGACGGCGGCTCGCCTGTCAGCACGCCTCGCAATAACGCTCCGCCAGTTTCCCAGGCGGGCGCAGAGCGAAGCGACGCCTCGCAATAACGCCGCGCCCGTTCCCATGGCGCAGACGGAAGCGACGCGTGTGCAGGGCGCCGCCGCTCATCAGCGTCAATGCGTGGCCAGGCGAACCGGTGGCGCCGCCTTTAAAACCCGGCGCGTCGCAGCCCTCCTCTCCCCACACCACCGCTTCTCCCTCTCCCTCTCCCAAGTCGCGCCATCAGCATGGCGGGCAGCCGTGAGACGCAGGAAGAACGAGAGGGTTGCCTTTACCGCGACCGCCTCTCGGCGGACCGTGCGCGTCGACGATGCGAGCGACGCGTCCAGGAACAACGGGAGGCCCAGGAGCGGCGCCGACGCAACCAAGAGCAGCAGATGGCCAGCGTGCCTCCAACCATGCTGCCTCCGACCATGCTGTCGGAGGAGAACGCGCCTCCGAACATGCCGCCTCCGACCATGCTGTCGGAGGAGGACGCGTGGCTCTACATCCGCAACAACACCCCGTTGGAGCCCGGCGTCACCTTACCGGAGGGGTGGGTGACGAACATCGTCAACGTGTCGGTGGCGCCGCGTCTCAGCGGGCAGGATCGCGTGGACTACATCAACCTGTGCCGGTCAGCTATGTCGTGGGAGGAGCGACTCGACCCCAAGTACGCCGTCTCGGCGCCGTACTGGGACAGGACGGTGGAGGCGGAGTACGAGGCGCGACGTGGCAGCTTCTTCCTCCCGACCGGCATGCGAGAGCCACCGCCGGAATGGGTCGATTCTGACGACGACGACGACGACGACGACGCGCAGATACCCGATCTCCGGCTACCACCTGCGCCGGCAAGTGCAGGCGAATCTTCCACGGCAGCGTCACGGTCACCGAAGACGTTCATTGTCATCGGCCGCACCCTCCGCCTTGGTGGTCGCCATGGGTAGATAAGAGCCCACCATGCGCCGCGAAACCAGATCATTGAGGCATGCAAGTCTCTTGATGATCCGGCGGCCCTTGGTTCGCATCTTCTTCGCCGACAGTTTATTAAATCTCGTTTAGATTCGATGTTGTAAGTTTGTTAAATCTCGTTTAAATTCTGCCGGAGTTGCTTATTATGAACGAAAGTTAAAAAAATAATTGGCGTGTTTGTTTGGGATGCGCCGCTGTGGGCGGCATCCAAAACTTGGCTGGACACATGTCCGGCACCCCCAATTGGGGGGTGCCGGACACGAATTTGGGGCCTCAATTGGGGGGTGCCGAACACGAATTTGGAGGCCCCGATAGAGATGCTCATACAGAATGTGGAATTTGTGGGATCCCCAAGGACACGAGCCACGTGTTACAGAAGCACACTACTCTGAAACTAGCACACACACACAGAAGTTACTAACATTATCAAGTACAATAACAAGTGATTTCTGTTCGTGTAAGCTCATGCTTGGATTCCAAGAAAATATTAATCTGGTTGTATGAGCCATAGAAAAGGGCAAATCAACTATACAGCTAGCACCGTAGAATCGCAACTCCATTCAAGCAAAGTTAACTGACGGGCGTGGCCTTGACATAAGCAGAGCATGTACTGTAACAACAGCCACAAGCTTCAGAATCAGACAAACTGTCTGATCTTCTCTTTAGCTACGCAAGCGCATAACTCACATACATTTCCAAGACATGCAACGAGATTTCTGAAACAAACTTTGACACCCTGGGCACATCTCGCCCGAGAGGCGGTCGTCCCGTGCGTCAGACCAAGATATCTGGCCGCACGTCACGACAATGCAACATAATGGAAATCATTACACAATCAGGCACAAGAAATGCTACAAATGGTTTACAAGGCCATCGAGGCATGACAAAATATCAAGCCAAGCATGGCTCATGACAGAGTTTAACTGGTAGCGGAAGACGACTAAGGCAACGGCTTGGAGCGGCTCCACTCCACAGGCATCTGGCTGGGCTACTGATCCTAGCACGATCTTGCTCCATATCCTTGCTAAGATAGAAGATGAATCCTCACCAAAATCTAGCCATTTGAATAGCCAACGTGAATACAATGACGTACTCGCAAGAATAACCACTTGACACGAATAATCCAACAATCATGCAACAAGATATACATAGGAAATAAAATCCTACAACATGGCAAGGTGTACTCTAGATACATGACATAAAAGTAGCATGGCATTGACAACCAAACATGTCATAAGCAAGCAACAGGGGTATCACCAGTACAGAGTCCAAGCCAGGTGGGGTTGGATCGTGCACCGGCAAACATACAAAGAGATTATCTGTGACGAGTAAGCGAGTGTACCAATTGGTACCAAATATTACACAACAGCACCTGTGATCACTGCTAGGCCCACTGGTCTCATCTTTCCACTCTGGGCATGCTCGGTTGATGTTGGCTCAGGCCTAACTCTAGGCTCCCAATGATCACACCGCCATCCCATATCTCGGGTTACCATCGACATCTCAAGGCAACATTCCCTGCGTCATCTTATTTGTTTATTTAGTGAAATCAGGTTGTTCATTAATTCTTTCAAACAGATCTTACGTTTAACCTCCTGACACGACAAAGACGCACAGCGTGACCGACACTGAACTGTTGTTCCATATCCCAGGAACGAGCCTAGCTGCTAGATTGACACTCTCGAGAGGTTCCAGTTACCACTCATCCAAATGGACCATATAGCCGGTATTTTAGGAAATCATCCTCAAGACGACCTGATACACTTACATGACCGTTCACGCCACCGAGACACTACCTGTATAGCTACCGACATAACTCTATGTCTTATGACGAAGTGAATCCGGCACGTCCCCAACCCATGAGCGACGCCTAGCTCCGGAACCTTCGCAAGACTAGCCCCGACCACAAAGGTAACCGACTAGACTTGCCAAAATGGTAGCATCAAAGGAGGCTCAATAGGTTACGTAGGTCAAGGCCTGCCCATATGAGCGACAGTGGTAGTGCTTATGTTGTTCAGATTAGTGGCACCATGGACTGACCCTATCGATGTTTGGAGGGGTGTTTCATTTAATCAAGTTTCATCATAACAAGTCCAAACAACAGATGTTCCGTCTAACACAACAGTCACAATATCATAATAATATATCGTCAAACGACAAGACATTAGCAACACAATATTTCAAGAAATAGTAGCTTGTATTGACTGGGTGACTAAGGCGCCATCACATATCACTGTCCAAAAAGCATCAGTCGGATGACTGTGGCGGAGCTACCTCCGACCAGCGCCTTCTCGTTTGACTAGAAAAGAAACGTCAACCGGATGATTGTGGCGGAGCTACCTCCGACCAGCGCCTTCTCGTTTGACTAGAAAAGAAACGTCAACCGGATGACTGTGGCGGAGCTACCTCCGACCAGCGTCTTCTCGTTTGACTAGAAAAGAAACGTCAACCGGATGACTGTGGCGGAGCTACCTCCGACCAGCGCCTTCTCGTTTGACTAGAAAAGAAACGTCAAACGGATGACTGTGGCGGAGCTACCTCCGACCAGCGCCTTCGCAGATCGACGTTAATGTTTTAGTGAGGTACATCACTCCACCATTCTATCGACGGCGGCGGTTCCCCCAGTCCATTGTCTCAAGAATGATGTGTGTTTGGTAACGCACGCAAGTGCGATAAATAAACATGTAACGTGATATGTAACATGGCAGGAGCAATATTCCAAGTAACATATTGAACACAAACAATAACAGACCGACATAATATATACCGAACGCAGACAAATATAAACACTCGGCATGGCAATAAGCAAATAACAAACAACATTGCGGGACTGCTCATAGCAAGGGGTTAGCTTGCCTGCGAGGATGGTCTTGGTCTGGCTCGGAGGGTCCCGGGCTTGGCGCGGGGTTGGATCGGAGGACGCCGACCGCGAAACGTGCCTAAGCATACAACATCTCTACTGGTTACAAAGGTATTTCACTAAAAGGTGAAACCAGTACCATTGGATAGAGATTTTCAATACAAGAATTTAGGAATTTGAATCACCTCAAACGGAGCTACGGTTTGCGATACACGGCCGTTCAAAGTTTTACACAATTCACAGAAAATTTCTGCGAAAAAAAACTGCAACGGGCTGGATCTGAGAATCAGGCTGGGCTGCGCGAGGCAGGCCGACGCGGACGGCCGCGTGACCTGGGCTGCCATGAGGAGCTGGGTGCGAGCGGGCCGCCGGCCTGGGCTAGCCTGCACGGAAGGCCGCGGCAGGCGCGCTGGCCAGGCTGGGCGAGTTGGGCCGCCTGGAGGCCGAGCCGCTGGGCGCGGGCAGACCGGGGGCGACGCGGGTGGGCCGACAGACTTGGGTCGGCCTTGCCGGCTCGCGTGGGGCGGCGTGGCCGCGCCTGGGCCGCATCTGGCCTGCGTCGACGAGGAATCGACCCAGCACCGAGCCGCACGAGGCTGCCTGGCCCAAGACGACGCGAGCTGGCCGTGGTCCACGCCGGGTCGACGACTTGTCGTCGGTCTTGGATCGATTCCTCCCAGGTCGTGGTCTTCTTCTTCCTCAAAATGAGCACACGCAGAGAGCTCCCGGGTGAGGTCGATCCTGAGGCTACGGGCCACCGATTCGAACGCCGTTTGGATGAGGAGGAAGAGGAGAACACGGGGAATCTTTCCAGGAATTTTATTCGGATTAAGGAGCTCTAAAACACTCGCGATGTTCTGAAGAACACCGGAGACGATTTTGGCCGATTCGATCGAACGGGAGCTCCATTCTCCGAACAAAATTGCAGAGAGTTTCCAGGGGGAGGGAGGAGTGCACAGGGGTGATTTGGAGCTTCGGGGTAGCCTTCTTATAGCAGGGGAGAGGCAGCACCGGGAGGGCAAAACCGGGACGTCCATTGCTTTGCATCTCGAATGGGATAGGGACGAGGGGGCATGGCTCCGGTTTAGCAGGGCATTGATGAGCACCACGACAAGAGGGGGACAAGCTGCTACTGCTGGTTGCTGTAGAGAGGAGGAAATGTCGTGTCTCTCCGATGCCTTCCATGGAGAAAAGAACAAGAGGAGAGGATAGGACCGAGGCTTGGAGGGGATAGGAACGAGCTCAGAGCTCACCAGGTCGGGGGCAACCATCTACAGGAGGGGGGGTCAGAGGAACAGGGGAGAAGCCAGACAAGCAGTGCCATGGCCATGCCGGTCGTGCGCGCTCTGGCGCCGGCCACGCCACGAGTGGCATCGCCGCGTTCCCGGGCTACGGGTATCCGATTGCAACAAAAAGGGTACCGACGGGTTCGCAGAGACAAGGGCTACACAACCACGACAAAAGAAAACCGCAATCAGAAAGTTGGAAAACTAGATTTTAGAAAACAACAATGTGCTCGATGAAATGACAGTGGCATCCGTAACTCATAAAAATCTCAAACTTTCCCAGATGGCTTTATTTGGTCTCAGTAGATGATGTATGTAGTGAGAGATCAAATGGGTACTTAGAAGTTGGGTTTCGAGACGGTGCCCAAAAGATGCCATATTGGCATGATTATACAAAAGTGGCTTTGCCAAAATGATATGGGGCTGATCTCCTGGATGTGTGTGTCTATTATACGTGTGATCATATCTGCTAAGTATCATGGCCATATGAATTATTTGGCTATGGGTTGCTTTGGAGGTCGCCAAATGGCATTATTTTTGGCTTACAAAGGGAGTGGTGAAAATATTGTTCAAATGGATCTGGCCCCAAAAGATGAAATGTAGATCATATAAAATTATTCATCTCCTGAAAGTTTGAGGTCATTCCGAGGTGCATAGGTTGGCCGAAATATTTTTGGCGCAGAAATGGCATTGCAGGGAATATGGAATATGTGGAGAATGTTGTATTGGGGTATGCTATATTTTTGCATGGCTAGGCCTTATAAATATAGGGGAGTCATCTGGTACCTTTGGTGGAATTTTATTGGCAAAGAAAATGGGTGCTTCTTTGGTCGGTGGGGAAATAGGATTTCCCGATCGATGAAAGAGTATCGGGTATCAGAGAGGGATCATATGGAATTCGGAGGTGAGGAGGTTGTGGAAAGCTCCAGGGAACATGGGAATAATCAGAGAGAATGGAACCAAAGGCAAGATCAAGCACAAAACATTTTAATAAAAATTTGAGATGAGAGGGAAAAAGTTTTCCGGTGGCCGAAGACGCCACTAAATAAAGGATTTATTTTCGGGGCGTTACACAAACAAATACATACACCGTAATAAGACGAACACCTGGCAACTTACTCAAACACGAAAACAACTAAAAGAAACAGTAAATAGAGATAATAAATGATTCAATATCTGAAAGGGTAAGCATCAACCTGAAAGCAGGGTTTTTCCCTGATTAATACCAATCAGAAGCTCAGAGAAAAATATTATTAGGTCTAATGCAAGTTGATTACAAGTTACAACACGGTTTTTTTTTGACATTGTACGCCCGAAGGCACACATTACTTGTGTTGATAATCGTACGGATACAAAGTTGACACAAATACAAGGAACATAAAACTAGGAAAAAACGAGCGATAAAACTGCTACAAACCGCCATCGCCGCAAGTACCAAGCATCCACGTCTTTCGCCGTCGCCGGAGTAGAAAAACACCAGCAGTTGGTCCACATGTTGATGCTGAAAAACCCCTTGCCATAAGGCGTTAAGGAGCCGCGATAGCCACCAGCCCCGTAAGGCTGGATCTATCCCGAAAAGAACATCGGCCAGAGGAGCTCTCCAAGTCTCTTCAACGTCGCATCCGGGGCCAACGCCACCCCACCCTTCAACAGGCGGCCGGATCGCCCACCATCTTCCGCAGATCCACAGCAGTCAGCACCGCCGCACTCCAAGAGTAGTCCCTTCCCGCCGCCACGCCTAGACAGATTGAAACTGCTCCAACAGCTTGAAACAACACGGTTTCCTTACCATCAGAGACTCGGTGTGAACCAGACTTCCAACGGATAACACGTTCCATACTGTCCTCCGCTTAACAAGAAAGCAGCCTCAAGGGTCCGTTTCTTCAAGTCATAGACCTTCACACCTTTCCATTCGTTACAGAATTTCTCGAAAAGATTATACTTTGCGAGACGGGGAGTTGTGAATTAGATACAGTCCGGTTTGAGCTCAGGAAATTCCTTAGTGGATAGAAGACATGGGCTATTCTGTCCGACAAAAACCGAGTGCCCCCGTAGAGCCTTCGCCGAGCTCAGTCCTACTATTTTTCGACTCTTCATATCCAGCCTGTCTATTTCAACCCTAACATTGTTGAGCTGGTCTCTGTCAAGAATGACACGTAGCTGCAGGAGACGACCCCAAGGAGTCGAAACTAAGTATCTGGTGATAACATCATCAGAGTCATCATCGTCCTCGGCTAGGACTGTTTTCATCCACGGATTTCCAGGTTCATTAAGGTCCCAACACTTCAATCTACCTCTCATCGTCACTGCATAGAACCTTCCGCGGTGGTACACACAATCGGCAAAGATATCATCTCTTTTTCGTATCTTTGAAACTTGGCGCCAACATGCATCCCCTACCCTCGCGAAAGATAGTCGCGTGCCATCTAAATAGATGGACAAAGCAACTGTGCGACCAGCAGATGGAGAACCAGACAGCACAACCTTGTCGTAGAACCACCTACCCAGTCTGTGCAAATCATCGACACGGTCAGACTTGTAACACGCGAAGCGATACCCCACGAGGGCCTTTCCTTCGTCGTCTCCATAGACACCCTCGATGCACGAATCAAAACTGGTGATCGGCGGGAGGGGGATCAATGCTGCGGTGAAGGGATCGTAGAGGATGAGATTTGAGTGCTTGTTTGCCATGATAAGCCAGCCGTGGGAGGCACCGCACAGGGCCACGGCCTGGCCCCAGGAAAAGCTGACCTGAAATTTTTTCTCGTCCAGGAGGTTACGGAAACTGGCAGTGGGATCCCATAGCTTAAGATTTCGCTCTCTACCATAAAGAGGCCCCTCCGGCAAGGACACGAGCCACGGCGTGCAGCGAGGTGGGACACTGGTAGCGGTCGCCTTAGAGGCAGAGCGCCATGACGGGCATACAGCTCGGAAGGCGAGAACATCCGGTAGCTGAAGGAGATTCAGTACGTGGATAATGAGATCGATGGGAAGGTCCGACCATCCTGTACTTGCATAAGGTCCTGCCATTGTGAAAAATCACGTTAAGGTATTCTTTGAAAGAAAATACATGTAAGCAGATGTATATAGCCAGGCAAGCAGGCTCGTGTCCGTTGCCCCCTCGGACTAGTGAACTAACAAGTATGCAACACGAACTGGGAAACCGATTTGGAATCGTTTAAGGTCCTTGTGTGTGTGTGTGTGCGCGCGCGCGCCTTTGAAGACGATATCGCTGTGGTTGGGATTTTCAAAGAGCAGAATAACTTTAGGCTCTGCTTGGAACAGACGAATACAAACCAACGAAATAGGATTGCAAAATAATATGAAATCTAGCTCAGAAGGATTGTCACTAATTAAAAAGGTATTATGCATTGCTATTGCTCCGACTAGTAAGTCCCCTTCCTTTTCGATTCGTAAAAGCTCTTGGGTCCGTGTCCGTTTTCGATTCCAAAGAACATATCAACGTACTCCAATTGATAAGGGACACTGGAAGACCTAAAATCGCAATTTGATTCGCGCGCGAGTTAACTGACGGCCGGACGCCCAGGTAAGTTAAGAGGAAGATCTAAAAAAAATTACTACCTCCGATCCATATTAGTGGACACAACTTTGTCTAGATACACATGTATCTAGTCTAAATACTTAACTAGATACATATGAATTTAGACAAAGCTATGCCCACTAATATGGATCGGAGGGAGTAGATAAAAAGGGGTCGACTTCTGGTTCCATTACCTACGCAACCACAGAAGTTTGGAGGATCTAAAATTCGATCATTTTTTTAAGAAGCCGGCTCTATTGCGGAGAATAAAACTAACATAAGCGATACATCTTTATGAATTAACCCATTGAACTGGCAGTAAAAATCGCATCTTTGCTCCATAAGGGAAAAAATTGGATCTTTAGGCGTTGAGGGAAAGATCAGTGTAGGCTTACCCGAAGCATCGGCCTGCATGAATTCATCATTAAGCGAGATAGCAGGAGCGGCCGTGGAAGCTCCTCCGGCGGTATTCCCCTTATCCGAAGTGGGAGGAAGGGGAATGGAATCACGGGATGCGTGAAATCCGCCCCACGAAGAAGAGCCGGCGGTTGTGGCGGCGGACGGCGCGCGTCGGTATGGGAGCGGCATAGGTTTCGGGGAGGGGGGTTAGCCCGCCGGCGGCGTAGGGCGGGGGCACCGGAGCTGTATTGTTTTCTTCGATTGAGTGGGGGATCGGTCGGGAAGAAGAAGATAAGCGGACACGTCACTATTTGCGCCACGTCAAGTTATCTGGGCATTTTGGTACGGGTCCTTGTTGGGCTTCATCTGGATTGGGCTCAAATTGTTTGAAGAACAAATTGGAGTGGTGCGGGTTGAGTAAAAAAAAGATTTTTTTACATTAAGGTGATTCATATCCACCACTGGATTAGAGATAATAGAGTTGACCCAAATTATAAACCATACTGACCCGTTTATAAGGGAAACCGGACAAAAAGGTACAAGCGAGGGAAGGGGTCGTCCACACGACGCTAGCTCACCCAAAAAAAACCTCCAACCCCGGGGCCGCCGACCCGATTTAGGGCAACTCCAACGCGCCGACCCAAATGGACTAAAACGGACACAATTTTTGGTCTGTTTTTGTCCGTTTGGGTTGGCACAGCGACAACAAATGTATGTTCATGCTCACGCGTCCACGTGACGACCCAACGCGCCTAACCAATTTGTTTTTTAACTTATATTATATAACAAGCCAAAAAGCCCGTTCTCCTTACATATACCCAAAAAACGAGCGTCGTCGTCAAGGTTTTCCATCGGCACCATCATCATCACTCTTCAGCGACACCAACTTCATTGAAGAAACGACCATTTAGGAATAGCTCGCTGTAGCGGCCTCGTGATGCCCATGCCAAACCCATGTAAACAGATGATCCTTCACGTAGAAAACTGACAACTATGACTCTGATGATGAGTTTCAGAGAGATGTGCAAGACCTGCATCGAATAAGATCTTCATGACTAGACTGCCCTTCACACGTTCTGGGTCGCCGCCTGAAAGGAAGAAGATAATAGATCCAACTTCCTAGTAGCGGAGGTCCAACACGAATAGTCATACACACTAGAACAAAGTCAGCTACCAAAGCCATTCCAAGACCAAACCATCACTCGTCAACAAGGCACCATGCGACCAAGGCACCATGCAGATTCCTCACATCATTCGATAGACACCTTCCAACCGCAATGACGTGGAAGTCCTGCAGAGCATGCAAGCGAACACAAGCATCAAAACTACGCCCTTAGGAGGGGATCAGAAGCGACGTGAGACAACATCAACGTATGACCCTGCATCGTATGTTCTTGGCCTTGACCCGAATATGTAACTAGAGGGCTCACGGGGTCGGGAAGCTCCAGGACTACCCTCCAAAAAGGAGAACAACGTCCATGAATGTCTCACCGTCAGACTTTCGCTCGGAGTAAACCGGCCTCCATATCCCCAGGCAGTCGGAAAAAGGAGAGGAGAACCCACAACACCGCTAGCCTGCAACTCGGCTGGCCCAAGTACATCCTGGGAAGCGGCGACCGCCACACAAAAGCCACTAACCTTGTTGCCGACAGAAGTCATGCAGAACTCAGATCAAAGTGGGAGAGGAGGGATGTCGGATAGTAGTGGGTTTAGGCATTAACCTCAAGGGCCTATAGCATTTTTTCAGCCCACGACGTCTAAGACTCCCCATCGGTAGCTCTATTCCAGAAGCTTCTCCACTGATCTAGACCTGTTGTGCTACACCAAGGCTCTACGAAGATCTACTCAATTACGGACTACATTCGAAGGAAGGCTACAAGATCAAGACTTAACGTACAAGGCAAGACAGAAACCCTAAGCGCCTGGAGGATCGGGCGCCACCTCAACCTATATATATCGAAGGAGTTGACCAAAACAGACATCCATTACACGCCAAAACTCAGCCCCCAGACCTCTCTGTAAACCCTAGAAACTAGATCCACATCTATAGTTTCCGGTCGAGACCTTGTATAACTCGCCGAGATCGCCTTTGTACTAGCACTGTAGCTACTTCATGAATAAAGTCGGGTAGATCTTCATCTATATTGTCTACGACTCAAACATGTTGACCTGCACCGCCTGCCGTACAAATAAACTTATTTGTGTTCTCCGGAAGTAAGATTGTCGGGGGATCGTGAATCACTATCCTTCGACAATTGGCACGCCAGGTAGGGGGTGTGCACGTCATACAGATGGAGTCCTACAAGCATGTCGACGGGCCCTTCACCGATGCAGGTCAGCACGCTGCCGCCTTCACCAATGGACACTTCGGCTCTTATCCCAACACACGATGAGACACGCGAGGATGTCACCGTGGAGGTCAAGATGCGTGCCACTTCGACCGACGCAAAATGTGCCGAGACGCGATCGATCGCAACCGAAGAATACAACCCAGAGTCCCGTGAATCGCGTGCCAACAGAAAACTCGCTCTTGTTAAAGTTTGTCTTGAGGCCAGATAATTGTTCAAAAATATAAAGGATTAACTTCATGTTAACAACATTTTTTTAGATCATGCTCCATAAATAAAATAGTATCGTCCGCATATTGCAAGATGTAGACCCCTCCTTCAACAAGATGAGGAATAAGTCCTCCAACTTGTCCATCCTCCTTTGCCCTTGCAATAAGAATGGCTAACATATCTGCTACTATATTAAAGAGCATCACAGACAACGGATCTCCTTGCCTAAGTCCTTTTTTGTTTGAAAATAATCGAGCCACCCGAGACAGGTGCCAGGTACATGTGAATTCAAGCATACATATCACAAAGTAATGGTTAAATCGTTGAATTTGTTTGTTGCAACATTTGAGAGCCGAGGTTGGAAGAAGAGGTAAAACAGAAGGTGGAAAGGTCCATACACACAGGAATGTTCAGCCGGATAGAGTGAGAAAGCCGAACGATAGCATGGATGCCATGTTATGAGATCCGAACTACATGTCGAACGAAGACCAGGTGTCAGAGGTTGTGTTTTTATAATCAGAATGTTTATCATTGATAAAGAAAAAAACTGAAGCCAACTGAACTTTTCGTTGCATTAGGATTTATTGGATTGATTGACTTGCTTATGATTTGAATTGCTGTCAACCAAACTCGTTGGGCATTAGCATGGTCCAGCTACAATTTTGTAAGCTGTTACCCGAGAGTACTTATGGATTTGGAATATCTACTTTAGGGCGAATGGTTCTCTCAGTGACATTAATGCTAGTTTACCAAATGGGGAAGTGCCAACATGCAATTGAAGGTTAGTGGCCATGACTGATATTGGTACTATATTTATAATGACATCTATCTTATTGCTCCACCTCTGTGAAAAGTGGGGAGTAGGATTTGAGCAACAAGATACCAAGGCAGTATAGTTCAACCTTCTGGAAATCAGGAAATTACGATTCGACCAGTGATGAGGAAGAGCTGCCACAGGAGCTGGGTCACGAGCTGCATCATGAGCTGAATCAGCGGGAGCTGCATCTAGAGGTGGACCAGGAGCTGGGTCTGGAGCTGCATCATGAGCTGAATCAGAAGATGCACCAGGAGCTGCATCTAGAGGTGGATCAAAATAATGAGAGTGAAGAGGAGAATGAGACATCTATGCAGATTAATCTCAGATTATGGCCAGCATATAAGCATGTTGTCATCAAAATGTTTTGTAAGTTCAGCTTTCCTTCAATCCTTGTTGTGATCAAAATATTTTGCAAGTTCAGCTTTTGTTTAGTCACTGCTCGTTGTCGACCATAAATGTCCCTGTTCATAATAGTTTGTTTTTATTGTTGATAGTTTGTGAGAATGATCACTCTTCATCATGTAGACACTTAGAATGAAATGGATCTCCTGATAGAAAACTATTTTGTTTTTGTTTTTGGCCAGTGGAGGCAAGTGGGTACTATTAAACAAGAAAACGTGATTGTGAATTGTATGGGATGATAAGCTCGGTCGTTCCATTAAATTTTCGGAACCCGGAGCAAGTTAAATAAATATAATTACACTGATTTTTTATAATTTTTATTTTTCGCCGTTTTATGGATTTAAGTAAATATATGTTGTATACTTAACACTATTAACAATACAATTTTTTAATTGTTTTCCCTTATATAGTTGTAATGCATATCACTGAATATATATATATATATATATATATATATATATATATATAATTAGTAGGGGCTCCTAAGTGCCCAGGCTCCTAGCTCAACAACCGTTTGATTCATTTGATCATGATCATTAGGGCAGGAACCAATTCGGGTATGTGAGGTCTAGAATACCCGTTAGTAACCCGTTTTGCATGTTTGAAATTTTGAACCGTGGTGCTATTTCCTTATTAAATCAACCAGCCATTAATAGCAGGTTTGAAATTTTGAGCTGCTTGATTGTGCGCTCCTTGATTCATGCTGAATTATTGGCAGCATACCCGGATTCCTACCAAAAAAACAAGGTATCAAACATATCTTATCGTCGAATTGTCTTGCTGAAATTTTGAGCTGCTTGATTGTGCGCTCCACAATCACAGCTTCACCTGATTCAAACGAATTGTCTCTCGCCCTCACGTCATGAGCTAGTTGGAGGTGAAGCTGGCTGATTTTGTCCATTCTTTCAATCTATTTGTGGCTTCAGGTATGTACGTGCTCCCACCAGCCTTCATTCCTAAATGATCTTTTTATGCACAATCTTGGAACTCGTCACCGTCGGGCTTACTTAGCGTCGTTGCATGTCATGGCCGCCGCCACCGTCAGCGAGGCCATTGGGGACCCGTGCTCAAACGATCAGCACTTGTTCGTGTACAGGATTTGTACGAATCATCAGTTTGTAGATTGCATTAGTACAATATTGGGTACTCATCTTGTTGCATATCTTAGTTTAGATGGAGCTGGATTAGAGCGTAGTTTTTTAGAATTAGAAATGATGCATGCATGTAGGGGCATACGCAAAAATGAGTGTTTTGTTGCAGCTAGTACTTCCTACTCCATCACAGGTTTGGTCTATTTTTCTACTACTGTACTTCATACTTGATCAGGAATTTCGGTAATCTTGTTGCATCTGGTACTTTATACTCGATCAGGAACGTGGGTATTAGCACATTAAAAGATGATGATGCGTCGTCCCCTGATTCGTGCAAGGATTGATGAGACAATACACATTGGGATACATATGAGGCGACACAACTATGGACAATGTTAGAACTGAGATTATGTTGGCTACAATTATCTTCCATATTAAGAAATGTCTATGTAATAATTTCAATGTTTTTCTTTTGGAACAATGCACTCTACTAAGAGAGAGTGTTATGTAATAAGTCCAATAAGTTTTCTTCTAATTTTTTTTGGTCCAATCGTAAGTACAATAAGGTATGTAAGAACTGATTATGTGACATAACCATACCCAAAACACTTTGTTCCTACTGTTTACTCAAACTAAATTTTAAGTTAAAGTGGGTATATCATATGATATGAGTATGCAATCGACAACCCACTGAATCTTCTCGGCGGTAATGGCCCGATCGGCCCGATCGGCTGCCAAAGCGTTTGCGGGTATCGCATACCCATCATGTAACATCGCTTGCGTGATATAGTTAAACCCCATACCATATAACGAGTATGCTATACTCAATACCTCATTTAATTGGGTATCGCATACCCTGGGTATCGTATACCTAGCATGTGATGACGACGACTTGATATCGCTAACCGTGTACCACATAATGAGTATGCGCTAATCCATACCTTATTTACTTAGGTATGATACATTGATACCTCGGGTACCATATATTGTGTATGAGATACTCTATTATTTGCGCGAGATACTTAAAACCTCGTTGGATGGACGAGTGATCATGGAACGGTGTCTGTCGCCCAAACGTCACTAGGATCACATGGTACCTTGGCTCACCTCCGACATTTCATACTAGGTATTAACATACCAACATACCCAGAATTCGCGACTGGATATTTTTGGCAGCATCGATTGTTATTAACATACCCAGAAACAAATTGAGTATACCCAAATATAGACGCACACAATATCATGTAATTGAGTACTATTAAACCGAGTTACCAGATTATTTAAAAAAGCAGCTCAATTTCATACTTTAATTAGAGTGTCAAATTTATAGACCAATTCAATTGACTTACAGTTACCATATACCCAGTCCAAAATTAAAATTCGGACATGCATGCATAAGAAGCAGGCACACACCATCAAATACCCTAGTCCATAATAATAAGATCCAATATATTAGCACAATGTATGTACAGCTATACATGACGAGTCCATGTTTTTTGGGTATCAATTGCACAATATCATGTGTAATTACTACTAAAACAATCACACACTTGTTCGGACCAAATCATGGCGTAGACGATTCTTGGTGTTTCCAGTGCACACGATCATATACCCACTCTAGTATTCAGTCAAACAATCAATCAGGACAAATTATAATCATCTGTCCATTAATGTTAGAAAATTCGTCCACGATTTCTGGGTATGCATTTGAAGTTTCATGGCCTCAAATATCCTTTTTAAATATGTGGTCGACCAATTGAGTCAACCGTTTCCACCAGCATCATCCATCATGATTATCCTCAATTAAATGGTCAGCATTTAATACTCCTACATACACAACCATAACAGATACCTTAAATTCCGTTCGGTATAAAACGAAATCTGGGTATCCTAAGATTGTGCCGGTCAAACAAGGCAACAAAAGGTTGAAAAATTGAAATGCTTTCCTCTCTCTCTCTACTCACGTACATAATGCATACAATTTTTTTTAATTGCCACCCTAACGGGTTGACCCGGCAAACTAGAAACCATTACAGAGGCTCTATCTAGATACTAATCCGACGGTTATGATGCATGGTGCCCAGGCTCCTTGGTGCCCCAATTGAGCTTCCTATATATATATATATATATATGAGTTATGCAAAAAGTTTTATTTTGTGAGATATTATTCCTAGTAAGATACAAACTTGTTTTAAATATGAAAGCAAACAAAAATGAAAAAACACACGGATTCTTAATGTTATATGTATAATATTATGTATGTTACATTCTATTTTATAGTTATTAAATAATTTGGTAGATATTTCAATGCATAAACCTAGCAAATATCTACAGAGGTGTGTAGTGTATGGTTACGTAAGAAAGTATATAGAAATTTCTGATATTTGAATTGAACAGTTGACATGATTTTTTTCTTGTTCAAATGTGTCTTTTAACTTAGCGTGGATTTAGTTATAGTTGATAATTGTTGATGATTTATACTTGTAACTACAATAGCATTGCTTAAACTCCCTCCAATACAGTTTACATGACATGCACTTGGTTTAAAACACACTTTGACCATTAATTGGTCAACAAAATATAAATATAGATCACAAAATTATATCGTTGGAAACACAGTTTGAATATAAAGCCAATGGTATATTTTTATGACATATAATGTATTTTTTGATGACCAAATTTAATGGTCAAAGTTTTTCTTAAACTATGTGCGTACCCTGTGAACTGTACCATGATGAGAGTGTAATCACCGACGAACCCTACTACACAAACAGAATTCAGTTATTATATATGCTCACTGCAATGTGTTTCTGTATTCAACCGATTATGTTAGTTTCTTACATAAGCAATTATGGATGAAATTAAACATTAGAAATATATCAAGTGTGATACGACATGTGTATGGTATTCACAGGGAGACACCAACCAAGTTAAATTTACCACCGCTTTTTTAATTATTTTGTTCTTATGTGAAACATTATATTTGTCTGTCATGTGCAATCTTTACCTAATAATAAAAGCGCTAAGTCTTCCGCGGTTTGGTGTGTCGTTGGATTCGATTGGCCTATAAAATTATGAATAATTACCCACCAATGCCACTCATAAGTTAAAAAACGTTTCGATTACCTAATTTATTACACATATTACAGCCATTGCCACCACGTTAGATAAAAAGACGGTTCGTCCCCTTGCTTTTCCGTGCGTGTCAGCAGGCCACCCGCCCGTCGTCTCGCGTGTGTCGGCGACGACTCACGGTAGCTCACCTCCTGCTCGTTGGGCGCTGTCGCTGCTTTCCTGGTCGACGGCGAGCTCTCGCCTCGACCCCGGTTGCCCTGTCCCCGCCTACTAGCATATTAGTCCATGCCCTCTCCGTTGCAGGCACGAGAGTCATGTCCGGCCGTCCGGAGACCGAGCAGTGACGACCGACGAGCTGCTAGGCCTTTCACCGGAGCGGATTGACGTGCATGTCGCCGTTCTTCCCAAGTTGCAGCAGCGACGCAGGCGCTCGGCGTTGGAGCTGCACACGAAGGTACACGTCGCCGTCAGGAGCTGCTTCACTGTCGCTGGCGAGCTGGTCGAACATAATCTGCTCCATGGTCCCCGTCGGATGGATCGATCGTCTGATTCCTCTCTTCCTTATCTTCCTGACTTGGTGGGATCAAGATCCGTTGAAGATGCGTGGTGCTAACTTTCTTATAAACCCAATGAATTTTTTCCTCCGCGACGGAAAGGTAGTTTAGCTGAACTTGATTTTTCCAGCACAACAATCATATAACAGTTTCAAGTTTTTTTTCAAGTAAATATAACAGTACAGACAAAGTATTCCTCAGTTCCTCAGTTACCAGATGTTCTCGCCTTCCGAGCTGTCTGCCCGTCATGGCGCTCTGCCTCCAAGGCGACCGGCACCAGTGTCCCACCTCGCCGCGCGCCGTGGCTCGTGTTCTTGCCGGTGGAGCATCTTCATGGGAGCAAACGAAATCTTAAGCTATGGGATCCCACTTCCAGTTTCCGTAACCTACTAGACGGGAAAACTTTTCAGGTCAGCTTTTCCTGGGGCCAGGCCGTGGCCCTGTGCGGCGCCTCCCACAGCTGGCTTATCATGGCAAACGAGCTCTCCAACCTCGTCCTCTACAATCCCTTCACCGCAGCTTTGATCCCCCTCCCGCCGATCACCAGTTTCGATTCGTGCATCGAGGGTGTCTATGGAGAATTGGAGATGAGGTCCTCGTGGGGTATCGCTTCGCGTGTTACAATTGTCACCATGTCTGCGATGTGCGCAGGCTGGGTGGGGAATTCTACGACAAGGTTGTGCTGTCTGCTTCTCCGTCTGCTGTTCCCACAATTGCTTTGTCCATCCACTTAGATGGCATGCGACTCTCTTTCGCGAGGGTAGGGGATGCATGTTGGCGCCAAGTTTCAAGGATACGAAGCACACACGATAGCTTTGCTGATTGTGTTTACCACCGCGGAAGGTTCTACGCAGTGACGATGAGAGGGAGACTGAAGTGTTTGGAGTTTGGTGGACCCGACGAACTGCGGATGAAAACAGTTATCAGCAAGTATGATGACGACTCTGATGATGTTATCACGAGATACTTAGTTTCGACTCCTTGGGGTCGTCTCCTGCAGATACGTGTCATTCTCGACAAGACCAGGTAAACAACGTGAGGGTGGAACTAGACAGGCTGGATATGAAGAGTCAGAGAATGGTGAGACTGAGTTCTGCCAAGGCTCTGCGGGGGCACTCGGCTTTTGTTGGACAGAATAACCCAGGTCTTTTATCCACCAAGGAATTTCCTGAGCTCAAACCGGACTGTATCTACTTCACAACTCCCCGTCTTAGAGATCATAGTCTTTTCATGAAACGCCAAAACGAATGGAACGGTGTGAAGGTCTATAACTTGAAGAAACGGACCCTTGAGGCTGCTTTCTCATTAAGCGGAGGACATTATGGAACGTGTTATCCATCGGAAGTCTGGTTCACACCGAGTCTCTGATGGCTTAGCAAACCTTGTTGTAACTTGTAAGAGCCGTTTCGGTATGTAATCAACTTGCATTAGACCTAATAATATTTTTCCTGTGAGCTTCTCATTGTTATTAATAAGGTGGAAAACCTGCCTTCAGGTTCATGCTTGCCCTTTCAGATCTTGAATCATTCATCTACAATAGGTTATATTCTTTTGATTATTTTCATTTGTGAGTTATTTGCATGAAGAAGATGCCAGGTGTTTGTCTTATTACACAGTGTATGCATTTGTTGTGTTTCAGATAATGTCGTTGCATGACTTGAAAAATGTGAGTTCTGTTCTTGCGTAGCTCAAGAGAAAATCAGACAGTTTGTGCAGTTGGTGTGATTACGCAGTTTGTGGCTGTTGTACAGTACTAGTCCCAACACAGCTAACTGATTGAATCTTTTCTAGTCTTGTTGTGGATATGCTCTGCTGATTGTCTAGGCCAAGGCCGTCAGTTAACTCTGCTTGAATAGAATTTTCAGATCGTGAAATCAAATTGAGTCCTAGTCTTAGATCTGTAGTGTGTTCCACAAGCCTACACTGATCTTTCCAGCAACGCCTATAAAGATCCAAAAACAATTCCCTTACGGAGCAAAGATGCCATTTTACTGCAATTCTATGGTTAATTCATAAAGTTGTATCTTTTATGTTAGTTTTGTTCTCCGCATAGAGCCGGGGTGCTTAGCTCTGTGGTTCTACAAAACTTAATCGAAGTTTAGATCTTCCACACTCCTGTCTCCTGTGGTTGCGCCAGTAATGGAACCAGAAGACGACCCTTTTATCTATTTTTTAGATCTTCCTGTTAACTTACTGGGCTCCAGCCGTCAGTTAATCACGGGAATGAATTGCCATTTTAGGCCTTCCAATTACAGTGATGTTCTTCGGAATCGAAAACGGACACGGACCCAAGAGCTTTTACGAATCAAAAAGAAGGGGACTTGCTAGTCTGAGAGGGCAACGGACACGGGCTTGTTTGCCAGTGCTATATACATCTGCTTACATGTATTTTCCTTCAAAGAATACCTTAACGTGAATTTTTCACAATGGCAGGACCTTATGCAAGTACAGGCTGGTCGGACCTCCCCGTCGATCTAATGACTCCTGGAGCTACCCGATGTTCTCGCCTTCCGAGCTGTCTGCCCGTCATGGCGCTCTGCCTCTAAGGCGACCGGCACCAGTGTCCCACCTCGCCGCACGCCGTGGCTCGTGTCCTTGCCGAAGGAGCCTCTTCCTCGGAGCAAACAAAATCTTAAGCTATGGATCTCACTTCCAGTTTCCGTAACCTCCTGGACGGGAAAACTTTTCAGGTCAACTTTTCCGGGGGCCAGGCCGTGGCCCTGTGCGGTGCCTCCCACGGCTGGCTTATCTTGGCAAACACGCTCTCGGATCTCGTCCTCTACGATCCCTTCACCACAGCATTGATCCCCCTCCCGCCGATCACCAGTTTTGATCGTGCATTGAGGGGGTCTATGGAGACGACGAAGGGACGAAGGCCCTTGTGGGGTATCGCTTCGCGTGTTACAAGTGTGACAGTGTCGACGATTTGCACAGGCTGGGTAGGTGGTTCTACGACAAGGTTGTGCTGTCTGGTTCTCCATCTGCTGGCCGCACAGTTGCTTTGGCCATCTACTTAGATGGCATGCGCCTCTCTTTCGCGAGGGTAGGGGATGCATGTTGGCGCCAACTTTCAATACGAAAACGAGATGATATCTTTGCCGATTGTGTGTACCACCGTGGAAGATTCTATGTGGTGACGATGAGAGAGATTGAAGTGTTGGGACTTCATGAACCTGGAAATCCATGGACGAAAACGGTCATCGCCGAGGGTGATGATACCTTTGATGCTGTTATCACGAGGTACTTAGTTTCGACTCCATGGGGTCGTCTCCTGCAGCTACGTGTCATTCTGACAAGACCAGGTCAACAATGTCAGGGTTAAAAGACAGGCTGGATATGAAGAGTCAGAAAATGGTAGGACTGAGCTCGGCGAAGGCTCTGCGGGGGCACTCGGTTTTTGTCGGACAGAATAGCCCATGTCTTTTATCCACCAAGGAATTTGCTGAGCTGAAACCGGACTGTGTCTACTTCACAACTCCCGCCTCGCAAATCGTAATGTTTTCGACAAATGCCTAACGAATGGAATGGTGTGAAGGTCTATGACTTGAAGAAACGGACCCTTGAGGCTGCTTTCCGTCAAATGGAGGACATTATGGAACGTATTATCCATCGGAAGTCTGGTTCACACCGAGTCTCTGATGGCTTAGCAAACCTTGTTGTAACTTGTAAGAGCCGTTACCTAATACTAATATTTTTCTGTGAGCTTTCATTGTTATTAATAAGGGGAAAACCTGCCTTCAGGTTGATGCTTCCCCTTTCAGATCTTGAATCATTCATCTATCTATAATAGGTTATATGCCTTTTGATTATTTTCATTTGTGAGATGTTTGCATGAAGAAGATGCCAGGTGCTAGTCTTATTACACAGTGTATGCATTTGTTTTGTTTCAGATAATGTTGTTGCATGACTTGCAAAATTTATGTGAGTTATGTCCTTGCGTAGAGCTCAACAGTTGTCGGATTCTGCAGCTTGTGGCTGTTGTACAGTACATGCTCTGCTTTATTGTCTAGGCCGTGGCCGTTAGTTTACTCTGCTTGAATGGAATTGCGATTATATGGTCAAGCTCTAGACTTGATTAACTCTTTTTAATGTCTCAATCAACCACGTTGATATTTTCGTTGAATCCAGACAAGAGCTTACACGAATCGGAACCGTTTGGAATTGTATACATGTTCTTTCTGTACGTCTGAAGGGGGAAAAGGAAAAGGAATTCTTGTCCGAGTGAGCAACGTACAAGGGCTTGTTCTCTTTGCTTTCCTATCGCAAAACGTCTTTTAATACAAGAACGGAGGCAGCTAGTACTATCAATCCACAATGGCAGAACCTTACGCAAGCACCGGCTGGTCGGACCTCCCGATCGATCTCCTGATCAAGCTCCTCAAGCTCCCCGAAGGCTCTCGCCTTCCACGCCGTATGCCCGTCGTGGCGCTCCGCCTTTACGGCCGGCGGCGGCATCCCGCGTACTCGGCAGACACCGTGCCTCGTGTCCTTGGCGATGGACTCACCTCACATAGAAAAACAACGAGTTTCTTCCAAGTTTCGTAGCCTCTTGGACGCCTGGGTCAAGGCCGTGGCCTTGTGCGGCGCCTCCCATGGCTGGCTCATCGCGGCCAACGAGCTCTCGGATCTCGTCCTTTACGACCCCTTCGCCACTCCCATGACGACGATCGCGCTGCCGCCGATCACCACCTTCTCCAAGTGCATCAACGCGGTCTACAGAGACGAAGAAGGAAACATCATCAAGGGCTACCGTTATCTGTTTTGCTGCCCTAGCGATGACTCTATCCATGATGCGGCGTCTGCGGGCAAGTACTTCTATGACAAGGTTGTGTTGTCAGGTTCTCCATCCGCAGGCGACACCATTGCTTTGGTCGTCCACGCAGAGGGCACACGACTCTCTTTCGCAAATGTAGGAGGCAGTTCTTGTTGGAAGCAGGTTTCCGTGATCCAGACAAGCCGTGACAGTTTTGCCGACATTGTCCACCACTGTGGCAAGTTCTATGCCCTGACAATGAAAGGGATGCTTGAGTCCGTAATCTATGGTGGACAGCGCAAACCAAAAAGGGAAACGATCATCGCCCAAGGTGACAACAATTCATCTCATATCATCACGAGGTACCTAGTTTCGACTCCATGGGGACATCTTCTGCAGGTACGTGTCATCCTCGACAGGGACCAAGAGAACTATGTCAGGGTGGAAATAGATAGGCTTGATCTCAGAAGTAGAGAATGGTAGCACTAAAACCCGTAGAGGCTCTATGGGGACACACGTTGTTTCTCGGACAGAATAGCCCGATTGTTTTATCCGCCGACGAATTCCCGGAGCTAAGACCCGATTGTATATACTTCACAACTCCACGACTCAAAAATGACAGCATTTTCAGAACCGGTATAACCGATGGAGCGGTGTAAAGGTCTATATGACTTAAAAAAACAGAAGTTGGAGGTTGCTTTCCCGTCGGGTGGTGGTTATTACAGGCCAACCCATCCATTGGAGGTCTGGTTCACGTCGAGTCTGTAGCCATACACAACATTCATTGTTCCTCTTCTCCGTATGATGCATTAGACCTAATCATTTACTGGAGAGCTTCTCCATTGTTGTTGTCACCTTCGGCGGGAAAAAGACTATTAGGTCTAGATCATTTCTTTTGTTTCGTTGTTTTTGTTTTTTCTCTTCTCAAGTATGAGTCGTTTGTGTCATTCGTAAATATGCACTTGTTGGTATCACGTTTTGTGCAATGTAACAGGGGTGATTAGCCCTCTGATGCTACCCATAAAAACATGAAATTTTCGTCTTCTTCATGTGAACATGCTTTTCTTACTATCTACTATTAGGTCGCACGAATGGAACTGCAATCCGTTGGAATTCTGCTTCATGTCGAGCCTGTCGACATGCATGGAATTGTGATATCTGCATTTGTTTTGTCTCTGATAATCCGCTGAATAACTTGGAAAATGTGAGTTCTATGCTTGCGTAGCTCAAGAGAAGATCGGTCAGTTTGTATGATTCTGCAGTTTGTGGCTGTTGTACAGTACTAGTTCCAACACAGTCATGAGGAACTGATGCGATTTTTTTTCTAGTCTAGTTGTGCACATGCTCTGCTTATCGACATGGGTTCGTATGATCCTGCAGTTTCTTTTTCCAGTTCCAACACAAGGTTCAGTCGACCAAACGGAAATGCGCACGGAGCTTAAAACACCACCGCCTCTGAATTTAGGAGGACCTCAGCAGAGAAAATAAATAGTGTGAGAGAAGGCCAGGCTTGATTTATTCTTCTCGCAACGTTTTGTGCGAGTGCGGATTGTTGGTCAGTGATTTGGCCATTGGCACAAGGATGTGATTTTCCAAATCGTACGTGCCTTCTGATTCCAAATCGGTTTCTCTGTTCGTGTTGTATGCTTGTTCTTCCACTACTACATCTTAAGGTCCCTTTCTGTCTTGTTCGAAAAAAAAAAGGTCCCTTTCTGTCCAGGTAAAAAAAAGAGACTTTCTGGCAGAGTTGGCGACGTGCACGGAGGTGGTCCTATATAAATCTGCTCAGGTCTATTTGCAAAACGAATAGCATAACCCTAGTTATTCACAATGGCCGGACGATCGGATGCAAGTCTCGGCTGGTCAGACCTCTTCGTCGATCTCCTGATCCACGTGCTTGGGCTCCTCGATCTCCCCGAAGCTCTCGCCTTCCGCGCCGTCTGCCCGTCATGGCGCTCTGCTTCCACGGCCGCCGCCGGCGCCCCGCGTGCTCGCCACACACCATGGCTCGTGTCCTTGGAGCCCGAGCCTCAACCTGCAGGCCAAAGAGGCCATAGGTTATCGTATAGAGCCGTTTTGTTCCGCAATCTTCTGGACAAGAAAACCTTCCAGGCCAGTTTCCCCCAGGGCAAGGGCAAGGCCGTGGCCCTGTGCGGCGCCTCCCACGGCTGGCTGGTCGTGGACATCGAGCACTCAAACCTCGTCCTCTACGACCCCTTCACCGCGGCATTGGTTCCACTCCCCCCACCGATCCCCTGCTATCTTGGCAGGCATTTGTACGACAAGGTTGTGTTATCTGCTTTTCCGTCCGCAGGCACTGCCATTGCTTTTGCCATCCACACACATGGCAGGCGACTCTCTTACACGAGGGTAGGAGACAGTTCTTGGCGGCGAGTTTCCACAATCCAAACAAGCGGTGAGAGTTTCGCCGATTGTGTCCACCATAGTGGCAGGTTTTACGCCCTAACAATGAAAGGGACACTTACGTCTTGGGACTTCGGAGGATCGCACATACCGCCGGAGGGTCCGGAAAGAGAAGAGATCATCGCCAAAGACGATAATTTCCTTGGTGTTATCACGAGGTACCTAGTTTCGACTTCCTGGGGACATCTTCTACAATTACGTGTCATCCACGACAGCCATCTGCAAACGGTGTTAAGGTTGAAATAGACATGCTGGATCTTAATAATCGCCAAATGTTAAGATTGAGCCCCGTGAAGGCTTTGCGAGGATTCACGGTGTTCCTTGACTGAATAGCCCAGGTATTTTTTCCACCCACGAATTCCCGGAGCTGAACCTAAGACCCGACTGCATCTACTTCACCACTCCTCGACTCCGGAATGTCATAACTTTCCGGAGTAGCTATAACAAATGGTGCGGTGTAAAGATCTACGACTTGAAAAAACAGACATTGGAGGATGCTTTTCCATCAGGTGGTGGTAATTACGGAACAACCAATTCATCGGAAATCTGGTTCACGCCAAGCCCATTGCCCATGGCGAGCCCGTTGCCATAGAGAACATC
Source organism: Poa pratensis (assembly GCA_947311845.1). Lineage (NCBI taxonomy): Eukaryota > Viridiplantae > Streptophyta > Magnoliopsida > Poales > Poaceae > Poa > Poa pratensis. Next base: position 9,260,623 of record CAMZMU010000080.1, on the reverse strand, counting down.
CGATGCTTCACCATATAATTAGCATTTTACTTGATCATTTTTCGGCTATCTTATTTGTTGTTGTTATCTTTTTCATTTTTTTTGTTATCTTTTTCATGAAAAGTCATGTTTTGTCTTCTTTTTTACAAATAAACGACCGTCTCAAGTTGATGTCTCCTCTATTCATAGATGGAATCATTTCTCTTCCGCAGATAAATTCTCTTGGTGCCTTTTCTTACAACTATGAGTCATATATATTATGTCACAAAGATGCATTTTTATGTGTTGGTTTCCTTGTGTGTAACGGAACTAGGCTGCTTAGTAGGGTTTCCCTATGATTCTACCAAAAAAATGTGATATAATTTGCCTGTTTTCCTTCTGGACATGATTTGCTTATTATGTAGACTTTGGCATCAGTTAACTCGTATAAGAAGAATCCTCCTCTTTTCCGAAATTATCTTACATACAAAGCAGTACTGTTATGAATTACACTATCAACTGGTAGTGGAATAAGGTTTTGTTACAACCGTACCTAAGGCAACAAACAAAAGAAGCAAAACAAACTAAAGTACTCACAAGCGATGTAAGCTTCCATGCACCACAACTTATTGTCCCACCACTCCCATTTTCCAAACCCCAGCAATCCTCTCATGGTGATGCTATATAAGAGCATCTCCGATGCAGGGCCGATCCTGAGATTTTTCGGTACTTGGGGCGAAACTAAAACTTGTGTCCCTATGTATAGACATCATAACAGTAATAATTAACATACGTGTAAAATATATGTTTTCACACAAACCTAAATGCATCCAAATCAATACACATATCAAATAATTACCTTAAAAATTTCTTCTAACATTTCTCGATGCAGATTCACTTATGATGGGGTCGATGTCTATGTTATCTAATAATGTTGTAAAACCTTTTAACCTTTTTGACTCATTGTTGACCGCAAGTAGTTATTCAATAATTTCAACTTTGAAAAGCTTTTTTCAGCCGACGCGGTCTAACTTCTTTCCATGCACTACAACACATAAGTTGATCTACGATGGATTCGACTCGCTATGATGCCTTCGGTATTCCCGTCATGGATCGATGTGAGGCCCGCCCGGCCCCAAAATATCCAACAAAAAGTGTCCTAAACATCACCGATCTTTAGGGGCCTTCCGTCATAGGCTACTTGGTGGGCTGAACAGCACGCGCCCGGACTCAAATCGTCACAAACCACTAGCCTTCGACAACCGACACACATGAACCCCACCCAGTTTGAGGTTCGTGTTCCATATTCGTCCGACGTCTCGCTATCAGATCTGGATCCACACTATTCTCACACCGGTCCAAAAGATGTTGCTATCCACATGTCAGGACAAGACAATCTTTATTCCGCAGTGTACTGGAACAATCTCAAATCGGACTAGCTACTTGACAGCTGAGGAACCAAAATGTACGGGTATGGCTTTTGGTGAAGGGGTAGACAGTCGTAAATAATCCCACATGAAAGAGTATATGAGCTGACATCCATATGGCTTGCCTGATGCCCCCACTTCACTACTCTGCTTATTTTAGGGGCCCAAGCTTATTAACAGCTAGCAACAAGTTAACTTTTCACATAATATTCGATCCGGTACCACATGCACGTTCAACTTGAATATGATGAGAACCATCAGCAGGATTACCAGTTAAACAAGCACATATTTCTCAGCAAATGGAACAACGCTCACAAGGGCAAAACTAGACGACACCAAACAAGGCAGAGTTTGTCTCTGAGCAAAACGATTAAAAAGTATATCTCCATCCATTGAGCAAACACACATTGGATCCAATTGGTCTTACCTAGCTAGCAGTGGTAAAATGCAATACTGCGAAGTTAGTCTAAAGAACCAACAACAACAACGCTTAGCTCCGTCTCGATCCATCAAGCAACAAACACTAGACAGCTACACGAGTTAAACCTAACACTGACACATCATAAAGTCTTTCCTCGCGCATCAGATTGCAGCGAGACTCGAGCGACTATGGCATTTCTCCCTTGCCATTGCCATGATCAGCCTGCCAAGAGTCACATATCAGTATGTTGTTGCGAGTATCAAATAAAAAATTCAAGAACCAACTTGTTTGATAGGAACAGCTTTCGACCTCACATCGTCGATTCACAAATGTAAAAACAAATGAAACTCCAAATTTATCAATAGAAAGAATGCCATTAGTGCACATTGCACAACAAGTTCCACCCATTGAATCACAAAGTTAGAGTCACGTATCAGTATGTTCTTGCGACGAGCAAATGAAAAAAGTCAAAGAACCAACTTGCTTGATAGTAGCAGCTTTGGACCTGACATGGTACATTCGCAACTGTAAAAACAAATGAAAGGATTCTATCGATTCCTGATTTATCAACAAGAAGAATGACAATGGAAAAAGCTCCACCAATGCCATTCACGAACACTGCACGCAAGTCCCACATGAGTTTGACTATCGCATCCATCGCAGGAACACAACAGTACTACCATGAATTAATGCAAGCAAGAATTCTTGTATCTTCCCAGGACGAGACGGCAATAAGGGACCACACTGCACACATCATCCACCCACAATGACACTAAGCTCATGTATATATAGATGATTCTGCACATGACACCTGAAACTAAAACTAATGTACAGCTGAAACCTTGCTAAATGTAAGTTTCTTGAACTGTGCTAAAATGTAAAAATGATAACTAAAAATAAGGTGACTTACACAAAAAATATGGGAAAAGCTAGGAGAACCAACAAAGACTTAACAGCCATGTCACCTCTGCCTACACACCAGGCTAAGAGGAACCTGCAGATAAAATAAAAGATAATATAACGGCGTTCATGGACAATACAATCGATTGCATATAAAACATAGCATAGTGAACGAACTAAGCAAGAGACGTCACAATAGAGTATAATCCTGCCAACCTCAATGTAGAAATAATCTGGGAACTGAAGACTTATATCACACAATTCTGATCATAATGGCAAAATATGCCCACTCAGGGCAAACCATTTAGTCTTTTACTATAGAATGAATTAATAGAGAACACTTAATGTGTCAAATAATATAAGCTCTAGTACCTACGGAACATCCTCTTCAACAGTTATGCTGAAACCATAATTTAATTCAGAATAGTAATTGACGATAACAATCGGGCCAGAAAAAAACCGGCATTTAGTTCAACATTTATCTCAAACCATTCAGCAAAAAACACCTTGGACCCAACTGGTCTAGTTAGCGGTGGTAAAAGCATTTCCCTCTCACCGTTGTCGTTATCCGCATGTTACAGCCACCCACCTCCTTTCCACCCAAGGGCCCGCTCTGAGTCTGAAGGGCCCAGTCCGCACGGGTCGGCCCCTTCTCCTCCGAAGCCCCGCGCGCGCGTCGATCGGCCCGACATATGTTCAAGCAAGAAAGAGCTTACACAAATCGAAACCGTTTGGAATTGTATACATGCATGGTAACAAACCCAGGTAACCTGTAAACCCTAACCAAACAATACACGCAGGACATAATCAAACACAAACAATAGCATTTTTTTTTGCGGGTACAAACAATAGCATCTTGATACAACCATCGAGCTAACCGAAGGTGTTCCAGTAACACAGTGACATCCGTTCCAATATTACATAGTCAGGAGCATTATCCATGGTCAGGAGCAATATCAAACACAAACAATATCATCTTGACACAACAACTAGCTGAGCTAACTGCAGTCTCCCCTCCCTTGCTGGATTGCAAACACACCAATGTACCATTCGATTACAAAGGTAGGATCTAACTCTGAATAAACTTTGCCTGAAACCAAACTGAAGAGCTATCCAAAATAAACCGAATATGCACCTGCATATTTAGACCTGTACCAAAGTGAGCATGTAAGCATGCATCATGAATCCTTGCTGCTGCATTAGTATTCTTAAGGCCACTCACAGATCAAGCTACATGGTTGTCTCAATTCCTAGTGATAAATTTTCTGCATAAGTTTGGAAAATAAATGTGTACAACAGACTGATAAAAAGGGCGAGGAAGAATCATGTTTACTGAGTCTGCAGCAGCCTGCAGGGTAACATGGTGACTCACTCTCGTTAGCATATGCTGAGTCATTGCATAGCATCTTATTTGACACTGTGAATATAGCCCGGCTTTACATTGATCAAAAGCCTAAAGCCTAAAGGAATACAGTTCAAAATTCGGTGGCCCTTTACCGAGTGTTCGGCGCACTCAGCAAAGTGGTGATCCCGTCCTCTGGCCGTCCGTTAACTTTTTTTGCCGAGTGTGCTATTTTGCAGAAAGGACAGGACAGCAAGCCATCTTTTTTCTGTACAACTTTTGCAAAGCTGAATGACTACCTGCCTCGTCTTTGGTAAAGCAATTATTTTCTTTGTCAAAGCGGCATCCTAGTAGGTCTGGTCTGGGCCGAGAAGTGGAGATGCATCATGCATGTGCATGCATGTTCGTTCTTTGTTTTTGAGGTCCACAATTCTAGGACAAGTCCATGTAGATTTCCTCCCTCGCTAAGAAAAGCCGCATCTATCCTTATTTGAAAAGAGAGAAACTGATGTGGCTTTTCTCTTCTCCCCGTCATCTCCGTATGTAATGTTTCTTTTGTGCTTTTACATTGTCACTCGGACAGTAAAGTGGTGAGATGTTAATCGGATTAGCCTTCGTTTCGTTTATGTTCTTTATTTTACTACTCTCTCCGTCCCAAATCATAATATGTTTTAACTTTTTATGAATCGCATGTATATAGACGCGTTTTAATGTCTGTGTTCACTTATTTCAGTCTGTATGTAGTCTATATTGAAATATCCAAAACATCTTATAATTTCGAACAGAGGGATAACAATATTTTTAAAACAAAAGTTAATAAGATACAAGTGCAAGGTGCTGCGCAAAATAATATACTCGGACCATAAAAAGGTACCCCCGTTCCAAATTATAATATGTTTTGGATATTTTAATATAGACTACATACGGACTAAAATAAGTGAATAGACACACTAAAACACGTCAATATACATGCGATCCAGAAAAAGATAAACCATCTTATAATTTGGAACGGAGTGATACATGTTAATTATAACTTTAATAGTAGTACAATTTGTTATCTTTTTTCTAAAGTTAACATATTATCATATATATTTTTCACAGAATATCGCAGGTGCACATATTCTCATGCATTATACTAAAAGATGACATTTAATTTTGTTTGGAGCACATGAATTAAAAAAATGCTTTCATACTTTCAAAAATCATAACAATTGCTCCAAGGCTAGTGAAAACATATATGTATGTAGAAAATTTGGATCGCAGTAGCAGGACCACTATTAATTTTCTGCAAAACGCGTTCCAGGTCAAGCTGACACAATATCAGTATGAAAAAGTAATTGTGATTACATCTCAAATAAATGTCAAGGCCTGGATTTAAACGCAGTAACTTTATTTTTGTGTCAAATAAATTATTTTCAAATAGGATGTACAAAGTTGTTAATCAAACATTTCTGAAAAATATAAACAGAATACATGTCAGATACAACTATTTAATTGAATGATAGTGAATATATAGGAGATGGTACAATTTATATAAATAAACTTATTGAGTTATTAAGTTTATTAGTTAATGTATATTTTCTATTTAATTTTTACCCGTATGCCCCGGTTAAAAAATGAATTTAGTGGCCTAAAGAAACCTTCATCACAACACATAAAATCCATGAGGATGGGCAATACTCCTTCCGTTCCAAAATATAAGGTGTATTTTATTTCGTGAAGACAAGGCTTTGACCAACAATTAGTCTACTAAGATAAGGTTTGTGCAATACAAACCTACAATTGTTAGTAAGTAATTTTGAATACGAATCTAATGACATCAAATTTATGTTAATAGAGGAATTGTTGATCAAAGCCTTGTCTTAACGAACCGAAATACATCTTATATTTTGGAAACGGAGGGAGTAGAAAGTGAAGCATGTCCCTTTCAACTTGCTACCTAACCGGATCTTTGCTATTGTATATCAAACTGCCACAAAAGATCGTGCAAAGTGGAGAGACTGCCTGGGCAACTCACAGTCTCGCGGCGAGCGATCTCGACTGGCTTGTGGCAAAGAAAAAGTGTGTACATGACAGACTCGTATGGTTCCGCTCGGTCAAGCTACCTAGAGACCCAAGGCAACTGACTACACCGATTTGCAGGTTTCTAGAAAAATCTCGTAGCTCCTAGGCAGTTCACGCAAGTACACAAACAGCTCTGCGCAGACGGGCCAGGAGAGGCGAATCCAGCGCATGCTAGCCGTTAGATTCGTGTTGTTGATGATTGATGAACGGCATAAGTCATCCTATGATGGCAAATCAACGGCTGAAGCAGTCACTCAAGGGGTGTTTTGGTGGGGAAACAGAGAGAGAAAAGTGGTAAATCCGACTTCAAGACTGCTACACTATAATAGTAGAGTTTTTTTTTTTTTGACAATATAGTAGTAGAGATTCTTAATTAGTCTCAGAGTTACGTGGTTCAAAGTTTTATCTAATTTGAACTAAGATTAATTGTTAAAATGCAGAATAATATATACCCACTTGATCTAGATCGTCAAGTGGACAACATTTTCAAACTCATAGAACCACCAAATCATCACAAGTGTACGTACATCCAAACAGGAATTTGAATTGCCTCCCCCCCCCAGGCAGATGGTACAGTAGTTTTGGGAAGACGGATACTACGTACGTGGTGCTCCCAAAGTTGCCTTTCCTTTTTTTTTGAAACGAGGCAAAAGATTTGCCTTTTTTATTGATATAGAAGGAGCAAACGGACACGGCCTAACCCAAAGTAAAAGGAATTACATGCTGTAAAAACTCACGAAACAATCTCTCCAAAATGCTTTGCGCCCGCCAGGACCCAGTTCTTCCCTTCAACCTTAATTTTATCGAGGAGGGATGACGGCATGGTGAACTTGTTGTTGAAGACCCGCGCATTTCGCTCCTTCCACAGCTCCCAGGATATCAGAATTATAGCCGATCTGAGGCCCTTGGGGTGGGCAGTTGGAGTCTTCGCAAGAGCCTGCCAGTAGGCAAGCACGGTGGGGCGCCCGGTGCCAAGATCTTGAACCAAGGAAGGGCAAGACAGCCAGGACGCGGCTGCCTGCCAGATGCGGCGAGAGTAGCGACACTCGAAGAGGATGTGTCTTGCCGTCTCATCATGTGTTCTGCAAAGCTGGCATAAGGGGGTATGAGGCCATCCCCTGACAGCGAGGCGATCGGAGGTCCACAACCTGTTTTGCACCCAGCCAAGAGAAGAACCTGCACTTCGGGGGCGCCCGTCTTCCAAATCAGGTTGCCAAAGGAGCATGGGATGGACCCCAAGAATTGGGCTTTGTATGCCGATCCAGCCGAATATTTTCCATTGGGGGATAGGGTCCAGGTGATGGTGTCAGCAGTGCCAGGCGAAAGCGTGACCTCCTGAAGACAATCCCAAAGGTTGACGAACTCGATCATGTGATCAAAAGAGAAGTTCTGAACCGACATGTCCGCAATCCAACTGAGGTCGGTGAGAGCGTTCTGGACACGTCTGTTCTTCTTCTTGGAGGCTGCGAAGATCTTTGGAGCAATAGACATGGGAGCTGTCCCATGCAGCCAAGACGACGTCCAGAAGCGGGCCATCCTGCCGTCCCCAATAGTGACGTCCGTGGCAGCGTTGAAGAGCTCAATATCAGCAGCATTGTTGGGGTTTCCAGGCCAACCCAAGGCTCCTCCAGCAAACTTTGCACTTTCCTCCGGTAAAGTTGCCTTTCCATGGCAGACCGAGGATAAAGTCGGACTGCTGGCGCCTCCATAAATAGCCCGCCATCGATTCTTGCTTCATTACTCATACTCCTCCAAACTATTAGTAGCAGCATGCAGCACATTCCTGTCTAGCCTGCCCGAATCGTACATTGATTATTAATGCACCTGAAGATCGAGGAAGGTGAGCTTGTAATGGGCGACGACGTGGAGTGCTCCTCGGCCACATGCAGCGCCATGGCGGCCTCGTACAACGACCAGATCCGGCCGCTCCTGGACGCCGTGGACCGGCTGCGGCAACTGAAGGTGACCCAGGAGGGCATCCAGCTTCCCACCATCGTGGTGGTTGGCGACCAGTCCAGCGGCAAGTCGAGCGTGCTGGAGTCGCTGGCCGGCATCAGCCTCCCACGCGGACAGGGCATCTGCACCCGCGTGCCGCTCATCATGCGGCTGCAGGACGACCCCGACGTCCAGGACGCGTCCGTGCTGCAGCTGGAGTACAGCAGCGGCAGGGTGGTGACCACCTCCGAGGAACAGGTGGCCGACGCCATCAACGCCGCGACCGCCGAGATCGCCGGGGGCGGCAAGGGCATCTCGGACGCGCCTATCACGCTCGTGGTGCGGAAGAGGGGCGTGCCCGACCTCACCCTTGTCGACCTTCCCGGAATCACCCGCGTGCCCGTGCAGGGCCAGCCGGAGGACATCTACGACCAGGTCGCCAGGATGATCAAAGCGTACATCGCACCCAAGGAGAGCATCATCCTCAACGTGCTGTCGGCCACGGTGGACTTCCCCACGTGCGAGTCCATCCGCATGTCGCAGCAGGTGGACCGCACCGGCGAGCGCACTCTGGCGGTGGTCACCAAGGCCGACAGGGCCCCCGAGGGCCTGCTAGAGAAGGTGACCATGGACGACGTGCACATCGGCCTCGGCTACGTCTGCGTCCGGAACCGCGTCGGCGAGGAGGAGACGTACGGGGAGGCGCGGGAACAGGAGAGGCGGCTGTTCGCGGAGCACCCTCTGCTCTCCAAGATCGACAAGTCCATGGTTGGCATCCCCATGCTGGCGCGGAGGCTCACCGAGATACAGGCGGCCATCATCGCCAGGTGCCTCCCCGACATCGTCAGGCAAATCAACGATCGGCTAAGCCGCAGCAGCGACGAGCTCGGTCAGATGCCACCGGATCTCAATAACGTCGCCGACGCGGCCAGAGCGTTTTTCCACATCGTCAAGCAGGTGTGCGCCTCGCTGGAGAAGCTGCTCCTGAGGGGAGAGTTCGACGAGTACCCAGACGACGCCCACTTCCATGGCACCGCGCGCATCGCCGAGATGCTGACTAGGTACGCCCGTGAGCTGCCTGCCCAGCCCCAGCACCAGCCCCAGCTGTTCCTGGCGGAGGAGATGCGCGTTCTGGAGGAAGCCAGGGGCATCACTCTGCCCAACTTCTTGCCGCGGTCGGCGCTCCAGGTTCTTCTCAAGAAGAAGGTGGAGACCATCGTGCACGTGCCGCACGGCCTCGGCAAGCAGGTGTGGGAGTACGTTGAGGACCTGGTGATGAGGATACTGCTGCGCCACTCGCACGAATACCCTCAGGTCCAGTCGTCGTGCCGCCACGCCGTCCAGAGCCTCATGGACAAGGCGCGCCAACGGTCGGCGCACCACGTGGAGGAGCTCATCGAGATGGAGCTGGCCGCGGACTACACGGCGAACCCGGAGTACATGAAGACCTGTGCCAGCATAATGCAAGACCAGGTCATGTTCCTGAAAGCTCTGGAGGACGACCACCCGGAGTCGGAGATCACCCTCCAACGCTTTGGAGTGGTGGACGTGTCGCATCTCACGCTAGACGACGCTGAGCTGGCTGGGCAGGCGTTCGACCTCAAGGCCCGCCTGGCTGCGTACTGGAACATCGTCCTGCTCCGCATCGTCGACGGCCTCGCCCTGCACGTCCTTCTCAGCATCAGGCGGCTCGTGGAGAAACACCTGGCGGAGGAGCTCACGGGTGAGGTTCTGGGCAAAGAGATGGCCGGCGCCAAGCGGATGCTGGTGCCGTCGCCCGGCACCGCCGCAAAGCGCGACCGCCTCAGGAACACCATTTCTGTGCTTCGAGAATCCAGGGAAGTCGTTGCAAATATCATGGACAGGATTAACGCGGCAAGCTGTACCTAGGTTCATCGATCCTTCGGGGCGGCTGTTGGTTACTTAAACCCTGCACATGCTCTTCTGAACCGTGCACTGATCGACAGTTTCAGAGTTTAGTTTGCGGTTCTAGCCGTTGTTGGCAATAGCCAGTCATTTCTGTCAGAATAAGCCGCGTGTGTTGATCGCCTGTGATCTCGCACGTTTAGTTAGCTAGCTTAGACCGTTTCCTTTGCTGTTTGTTAGGATAGCTGCCACGCCAAGCCGATCGTGGGATGGCACGTTCAGTAGGTGCTCGAGGTGGCTGGTTTTTCGGCCAGTTAGTTGGCCTCGTTTCTGTACTCGTTAAATAACAGAAAGAACAACAGAAAAGCTGCAGAAGAGTTGTACGCAGCACAAAATCTTGTGTCTTCCTTTCTTGTTCTTACTCAGTTCTTGCGATTGAGAGAGACAGAGTGAGAAGAGAGAGTTGCTTCTGCAACGACATTTGGTATCAGAGCCATGTCGTCCAAGCCACCTCCGTCGGCGACGGAGAAGAAGAAAGGAGCACAGGGCGACGGCAGCGGGTCCAAGTATCCAACGACTGAGCGACGCCACGCCTCCCGGTCTCCGGCTCTGCAGCAAGGCCGCAGCCCTTCTCGTCATGGCGGTGGCGAAGCTCGACGTCCACACCGGTCCCGAGACCGCGCACTCGCCTAGCCGGCCAGTTTTATGACCTACTCCCTCGAGCCTATCAAGGTGCTTGTTTCCGGACAAACCAACAGGGTTCTCGACGTCCAGATGATTCGTGCAGAAAGAGATGCACTCTTCGGTGAGAAAGCACTGAACGATGCTTCCATCCGGACGGGCCCTGTTACGAACGAATCATTTGATGACCCCATTCATCATTTCGAACGGCATCATGTTGTGCAGGAATGACGGCCCGAGATGGATGATATCATCCACGATATGGACCAACAGATGCACCATAACGTCAAAAAATGCGGGCGGGAAGTAAAACTCAAGCTCGCATAGAATCACAACGATCTCTTCCTGCAGCCTTGAGAGTTGCTTCACGGTGATCGACTTTTGCAACCGGAAGGGTTTCACGGACGTGCTTGTCCATTATCCCTCGGATTGCAACCGGAAGTATTTGCATCATCATCACGTGACAATCATGAGACTTCATCCCGTGAATTTTTGTTTTTCGGGTCTAGATATCTGCTTATCAGCCCGAGTAACCCAAAGGCATTTTAACTCCTATAAGGCACTTGATCAATTGTTCGATCTCATTCGGACTTAGAGTGAAGCAGGAGGGGGCAGTAATAGTCATTCTGCTTAACCCTTTTGCCCTTAGGACCGTCGTCCGTCTCCTTTGTCTGATCAATAATAGGCGGCGTCGGGCATCCTCCGTGAAGCTCTTTCCTGATACCCATTTGTATCAGGTCGTTTCTTACTTTCGGCCATCTTTGCTCCTATCCGGCATGTTGAGCAGAGTGCCAAACAAACTCTCGAACACATTCTTCGTGATATGCATTAGATCAAGACAATGAGGCGTACCGAGGATTTTCCAGTACGACAAGTCCCAAAACACGGACTTCGTTTTCCATACCTCTAGTAGCGGTTTTGGTGCCTTTTGCTTCTTTCCCGGCGTAGGGCACTGTTCCCAATCATTCAACAACGTGCAGATTTCTTCGCCGCACCTCTTACATGAAGGTCCTCGGAGCTCATCTTCACCGTTGAAAAGGTTTCCACGCCTTCTCCACGGGTCATTCTTGGGTAGCCACCTTCGATGCCCCATGTAGACGGTTTTCGAAGACCCGGGATCTTTCTTAAGCTGGACAAACGTCGGATCATCCATGCACCTCACACATCCGTTATGTCCGTGGCACACCTGGCCTGCGACATATCCGTAACCGTACAAGTCGTGCACCGTACAGATCAACGCGGCTCTCATAGGGAAATAATCTTCTGCGACGGTGTCCCATGTATTGACCCTTTCCTTAGCCCATAACGTGTCTAGCTCATCTTTTAGTAGCTTCAGATACAGATTGATGTCGTTGCCTGGCTGTTTCGGCCCTTGAATTAGCATGCTAATGTGTATGTATTTCCTCTTCATGCACAACCAGGGGGGAGGTTGTATATCCATACAAACACGGCCAGGTGCTATGTGTGATGTTCTGGTTGCCAAACGGATTGAGTCCGTCGGTGCTCGCACCCAACTTGATGTTTCTTGGCTCTGCCCCAAACTTGGGTATTCACCATCTAATGATTTCCACTGGGTTGCATCCGAAGGGTGTGTCAACCGTCTAACTTGATGTGTTTTCACACCGCTTTGGATCTTTCAGCACTGCCTTCTTTCTTTCCGCGTGCCAGCGCATGAGCTTTACTTCCTTGCGGTCCGCGAAATACGCTGCAGACGGGAAATGAGCGGAAAGTACCACACAACTTTTCGAGAAGATTTCTTCCCTTTCTTGTATCGAGTAGCGTTGCACACTGGACATGTGGTCTTGTCCGCGTCCTCTTTCGATAAATGTTGCAATCATTGATGCACACGTGGAATTTTTCGTGCGGTAAATCAAAGGGGCACACGACTTTCTTGGCCTCGTCTAGACTACTAGGACACGTGTTGTCCTCGGGAAGGATATTGTGCTAGTATTGCAGACAAGCGTCGACGCTTACGTCGCTCCATTTGTGTTTTGCCTTCATCTGCAGAATATCGAGCGCTACTTTCAACCGGGACTCCTCTGGCCCGCAACCTGCATACAACGGAGTATTCGAGTCTATCTCTAGTTGCGCCAGCTTAGATTTCTCTCTAGCAGCATCTCTGGAGTTAGTCGTCTTCTTGAGAAGCAGTTCTGAACATGAGGGTCCCGCACGACTGAAGTTAGCGGCGTCCACGTGTCCTCGTCTTCTACATGTTGTTCAGCCTCTTCTCCACCATCGTCATGTGCGGGAGGCCCTTCGTCTTCTTGCCACTCGTCGTTATTGTCCTGCTGCGGCCCTTCCTGATCATTTCCTGCCGCCGCCCCATGGATTTCATCATCTTCATCACTTATCCACTGAGTATGGCCATCCATGAAACCACGCATGAGCAGGTGCTCCTGCAATTTGCCGGAAAAGGGGTTGAGCAAGCCTCTAGTTTGCATTTTCGACACGGATATCTTATCTCTTTGCGGTTATTTAGAAACATGTCTTCCGTCGCGTATTTCAAATATCTATCCACGACCCTTTCGCTCATTATGACCACTAGTGGACGTGCACGTGCAACGCACGTAACCTAATCTATTGTTAAAAAATCAGTGTAAACTAAAAAAACCGGAACCGACATGTTAGAAAAAATGACTAAAAGCGTCACTCTCACTCTCACTCACCCTCCCCGATCCCACTTTCTGCACCAAGATCCCCACCGCGTTGTTCCAGAACATTGGGTACAATATTAATCGTGCACGTGGTGAATAACATAATATTTCCATAAGTTAATTTGAAATTATTGAAGCCATCACTTAATATGTGATATTATTATTTGGAAAGTTGAGGATGGAAAACAACAAAAACTTTGATTTGCATAACATCTATTGATGCATGAGAAGGCAAGGACAGGGTTATGTGATGTATGTGTGGCATTCATTTTCTAAAACCAGTGGCAGATGCACTATCGAAGCAACATAATTATGTGCACCACCCGCTGCACAAATGAATGGACTGGTATTCTTACTTTACTAATTTTGATACATGTGCTAACAAAGTTGAGCATCTATGCTAAAATAGCAGCAGGACATACAAAAAATAGGGAGCATGATAATTTTTAGGTTTCGTTATTCATAAAACAACTATGAAGGGAATAATCTAGCTCATTTATTCATTAAGAAAATCGAATCAAGACATCACATATGTAGGTACAAAATCTGACATCAAGATATCAGAAACATGGGTTGCCATATATTGGCCATGTAAGGTAAATTCGATGTAAATTCAGTTAGCAAGTCGTAGATATAAAACCTGATCTCAGATTGCAGTGTTAAAAAAATCTGATATCAAATCAATTGCAACACAATCCATGTGCGCTCACATGCCCAAGATGCAGGGCAACAGGGCTCCAACCAAGCGTGCAAACAGGAAATGTTTCTGTAGCCGTTGAAATAATTCAGTTAGCATAAATTTTTGTAAGAACGACACATGATTCCATTGAGCTGCAAGATATGAGCATGTGAGTAATCTGATTTATAAAGCTTGTGCAATAATTCTGGAGTGTAGAAATGTGAAATTAAATAAATGGATGAGCAAGGATAATAGATTGGAGAGCAATTAAATTATCCAACAACCAAGAGAAATAAATATTCCTAGTAGCCAAGATCAAAATAGCTCAATTTATGAAACCAAACGTGTACCGTCGGTTAAGTGTGAGAGGAGCAGAGGCAACAAGCGTATGAAATAAGAAGATGCAATGAATCTTGGGCTTGAAAGTTCATATATATAGCATGATTAAACGGATAAGCTGTATGGAGTGTCGAGTGGCCCATAGTAAAACACCAAGCACGCAAGCCTTGTTAACTCTTGCAGAAAAAAAACTGTTATGCCACAATCAAACAAAAGTAAAAATTGGATGGTCCAACGTTTGCAGGCACCTATACTCTTAGCACTTCCTCAAGGAGCATGACTAACCTCTCTCCGCTGCCTTCTATTGCGACCAATCCTCTGCTGTGCCGCCAAACCATCCAAGCATACGGATGGCATATGGATTTCTGCTTTCTCTATCCTAGAAAAGTAATAGGTATAATAAACAATACCGTCCCTGCAAACTGCAGTTGCATAAATGAATATATTCGAGAATAATTAACTTATACACTTAACGAATTACATAGTACTGGAGAACTTGCCTGTGGCAAGATGGTTAGGTGGGTGGTTGTACCCCCAGACCATCAGAGTTCAAACCCAGGTTTGACGCTGGTGTTTCTCATTTAAGGCGGAATATTCTTCAGTGGGAGGCGACGTTCCCGTCGACAGCGAGGCGCCCGTGGTAACTTCGTCAATCTCAAGACTCGACCCGCCGACTCAGTCTCTTGGAGGTGCTCATAGGGGTAGGATGTGCGTGCGTGCGTTCATAGGGGTGAGTGTGTGCGCGTGTATATGAGCGCATGCGTTGTGCTGTGTTTCGCAAAAAAAATTACATAGATTGGCAAGCAATTCTCAGAACGAAGGCAATGATTATTATATCATGGCCTACGGACACGGTTGTTTTCGTCTTAAAATTGCATGACAAAAGACCATTGTTTTCGTTCTAATGTAGGTCATTGCCTCGAGGAAAAGCAAGAACCTGATGAAATCTCTCCTTGTCATGGAAAAGTTTGCTCCTAATAAATCATTGCTTCACGTCACTTCTTGAACCCAATCAATAGGTACAGATTAAAACGCAGATCAAGAGGCCTTGGAAGACGTCGAACCTGCTGAAGAAAGTGCGGCGCCGCGCCCAGTGTTCGAAACTTCGAACTGCAGTGAAGATATGGAGTTGTTGGCGGCCAGGCGGGTGCAAGGATGTGCAGGCGGCGGCCGCCGCAGCGTGCAGGGCAGCGTGGGTGCCGGCGTCCAGGGCGACCTCGCGTGCCGGGCTGCCGGCCTGCAGGCGTGCATGGCGTGGACATCGCGCTAGACGGCGAGGGGCTCGGCGGCACGCGATGCAGGCGTGGAGTCAGACGGTACAACCGGAACTGGATCGAATTGATGGAGCCAACACCAGCAGCACGGACAGCTTCCGGCAGGCCGGAACCGATGCCGGAGTGGACAGCGAGCGGCGACGAAGGGCAGAGGAAGGCATCCGTGGGAGCTTGGAGGCGGAACCACACCAGAGATGCTCGGCAGGCGAAAGAGAGCGAGGCGGGGCGCGGCGGCGTGATTCGTGGAAGAGATTGGTTCGGGAAATCCTCTAGCTCGCGATTTTCAGCGCACACCTCGCGTGCGGTCCCCCACCCAGAGGATGGCGAGGCGCCTGGCAACCGGCCGGAAGGGACGACTGAGGAGCGGCGCCGCACGACAATCTCTGTTGACGCAGGAACGCAACAGAACAGAGGAAGGCACGCACAGGGATCGGAACAGAGGCGGGGCGAAACGCTGGAATGGACAGCAAGCAGCAACGAAGGGCAGAGGAAGGCATCCGTGGGAGCTTGGAGGCGGAACCACGCCAGAGATGCTCGGCAGGCGGAAGAGAGCGAGGCGGGGCGCGGCGGCGTGATTCGTGGAAGAGATTGGTTCGGGAAATCCTCTAGCTCGCGATTTTCAGCGAACACCTCGCGTGCGGTCCCCCACCCAGAGGATGGCGAGGCGCCTGGAAACCGGCCGGAAGGGACGACTGAGGAGCGGCGCCGCATGACAATCTCTATTGACGCTGGAACGCAACAGAACAGAGGAAGGCACACACATGGATCGGAACAGAGGCGGGGCGAAACGCTGGAGTGGACAGCGAGCGGCGACGAAGGGCAGATGAAGGCATCCGTGGGAGCTTGGAGGCGGAACCACGCCAGAGATGCTCGGCAGGCGGAAGAAAGCGAGGCGGGCGCGGTGGCGTGATTCGTGGAAGAGATTGGTTCTTGAAATCCTCTAGCTCGCGATTTTCAGCGAACACCTCGCGTGCGGTCCCCCACCCAGAGGATGGCGAGGCGCCTGGCAACCGGCCGGAAGGGAGGACTGAGGAGCTGCGCCGCACGACAATCTCTGTTGACGCAGGAACGTAACTGAACAGAGGAAGGCACGCACAGGGATCGGAACAGAGGCGGGGCGAAACGTTTTTTTTCATTTAAGCGGTGGCAATCTGTGTAATTTCACAAAACGAAAAGTTGTGTTGAGTAGCTCAACATCAGCGGAACAATCTGGTTCGTTGATCAGATATTGAACGACTTAAATTTAATGTATCCGTAACATGTTTGCTCTTTTAATATTAGCATAGATTATCGCCTACACATTGTGTAGAACAAGAACAATTAATTAGAACCATATATCGGTTGTCATGGCAAAATTTCGGCATGAACTTCCTACAAATAGGACCTATGCGGAGTGCCAAAAAATTGCTGAAACGGAAATGAATCAACATTTCGGCAAAACATTGGCAACTCATTTTCATGTCATCATCTTTGGATCGAGAACACAATACAAATTTCACATATATAGTCCATTTCATCATCTCTCGCACACATGCATGATCCGGCCAGATTTCACAATTTCATTTATATAGCCGCTATTACATCGGTCCTCTTAATCACCTTAATTAATTAGATAAGCGCACGGGAAGATTACCGAGAGCGAGTGGTGTGTGATGCTTCTTTGTTGGAGAGAGATATTTAGTAGATCTAGATCTAGTTAAGGGAGTGGTGTGGGGGGGAAATATTTTGGTAGAGAGTGATGTGGGGGGGATTGGGTTAGATCTATCAATTAAAATAGTTTTAATTGGCTAAAAAGAGGGGAGAGGGGAGGAGATGGGGGAATGAGCTGAGAATGGAGAAGAGTCGAGCTAGTGTATGGGGTGAATGAGGTAGCAACAATGGTGGTGGTAGGTGGCTGGGCAAGTAAAGTCAAATGCCAGGTTACCGCTCGCGTACAACCATGCATGTGCGTCAGCGGTACTGCTCTTACCGCTGGCGGGCCCCGGGGGCCAGGCGCGGCTAACTATGGTACGCCAGCGGTACTGCTATTACCGCTGGCGTACAGGGTAGTCGGTACGCCAGTGGTAGCTAGCCGCGCCAGGCCGCCCGGGCCCGCACTTACCCCTGGCGTACCAGTTGCTTTGTACGCCAGCGGTAATCCATTACCGCTGGCATACGGTATATTTCGTATGCCAACGGCTTTAACGCTGGCGTACGGTTTTTTGCGTCCGTCAGCCATATGTTTTCTTCTATAATCTTTTTCCAACTAATGTTCTCCTCTACTCCACAAACGAGGCTTCCGCCTGCGCTGCCGATTCCGCCAGCCCGCGCTGCCAATCGATGCAGCTGCTCACCGACTTTAGCTCATAGCGGCCTCCTCTACCGATTCCCTGCCGTCGTCTGCTGGCCGCCCTCCCCTCCCTCCTCCAGACCCCTTCCTCTGGCACGGCCACGACGAGCAGGGCATCCGTCCCGTCCTCTGGCATGGCCACGACGAGCAGAGCGTATGTCCCCTCCTCGCGAAATCCCCTTCCCCTCTCGCCGCGCCGCGGCTCGCGATTGACCGCGAGCAGAGAGCGCGCTTCCTTCCCGGGCGGCGGATCATGGAGCGTGTCTTCTCCGTCGAGGAGATCCCCGACCCGTACCGGCACTAGTAGAAAAAAGGCTACTAGTGGCGCACCAAAATCCACTATCAGTGGCGCACGGTGGTGCGCCACTAAACTCACGCCACTTGTAAGTGTTACCTGTGACGCACAGCTCGGGCGCTACAGGTATCTCACTTACCAATGGCGCACAAGCCGTATTGTGCGCCACAGGTAATTCAAATACCAGTGGCGCTCAAACCTGAACTGTGCGCCAGTAGTAATAAATTAGGATTTAAAAAAAAATTCACCAATTTAGTTTATTACTTTATTAATTTGTTTATCCATATTTACATAAAAGCCCCCGCCCAACCCTAGCCCGGTGCCGCCCCACCGCGCCGCCGCCTTCGCCGACACCTCCCGCTCTCCGCCGCGGGAAGAGGGCTCCAGGGCGGCACACCTCGGGCCGGGGCGGGGATGGCAGCGGGCCTGGGCCACGGCGGGGATATGGGGCTTGAGGTCGAGGAGGAAGGCGCCAGCGGCAGGGGCGGAGCTACATAGCTCTAGGGTGATGCACAGGCATCAGGGTACTTGAAGTTTTACTTGAGGAATTAGCTTGAAAAACAGTGTGTGCACCACGCTAATCCTGATAAAATGCACCCTGGCGGACTAAAATGCACCAGGTTCAGTTTTAGTCTAGCTCCGCCCCTGGCCAGCGGCATCCGTGGCGTAGGGCACCGGCGGCATCCGTGGCGGAGGCTTGGAGGCGGAGTTCATCTAGCGCGGGAGGGATGGGGCCGTCATGGAGGACGACGACCACGACGGGCAGAAGCTAGGAGAAGCGGCGCGGGGATGGGGACTGGGAGAGGCTGGCGCTGCAGGGCGAGGTGGAGGAGCGCCTTGCCGCTGCCAGCGCCGCCAGCGGAGGGCCGAGGTGGAGAAGGGGCGCGGGCGGGATGAGACCGGAGGCGGCGCGGGCGGGATGGGGCGGTGGCCGGCGCGGGCGGGGATGGAGAGGCGGCCGGCGGAGTGCCGGGGCGCGGGCGGGATGGGGCGGCGGTTGGTGGAGATCGAGTGGAGGAGGAGTGCGGTTGGTGACTTGGCGGTGGGCAGGTTGGAGAGAAGCTTGGGGAGAGAGAGGATAAGGTGAGTGAAAAAAAGAGAGAGAGAGAGAGAGAGATAAGGTGCGGTAGAGAGAGGAGAGAGTCTACCAAAAAAAAGAGGATAAGGTGTGGTTGTGATGCGTGGTAGCAGATGCGCGTGGCACCATCCCATACACTATCAATAGTGCAGTGCTGCTCATTAGCAATCACGTAAAGATCCCAAAAGAGAATGGCTAGGCTACAAGTACCCAACCATATATCTTCCCAGAACAGGACATAATTTCCTCTACCAACCTTCCACCGATACCCAACTTTCGCTGCTTGTGCTGCCCACATCACACCTTTCCAAAAAGGTGAGCAATGTTGAGGGTTAGCCCAGAAAATGTTGGGAGATAAATCATATTTAGAGTCTACAATAGACTTCCAGATTTTATTAGTGTCCATGTGGTATCTTTTGATCCAAGAAGCAAGGAGACAAATATTGTACTCCCGCAAATCCTGCACACCCATGCCACCAAACTCCTTTTTCCTACAAATCAAGCCCCAATTGGCTAAATGGTACATATGTGCACCATCAGCAGAGGCCCAAAAGAAATGAGCCATCTGTGAGTTGATCATCTTGATCGCCCACTTGGGAAACTTAATGACCGAGAGGAGATATAAAGGGATACTAGCAATACAAGTTTGCAAAAGTATCAATCTACCTCTATACGAAAGTAATTTCCCACACCATCTTTTGCTAATTAACCTTCATGATTGTTTAATGTAGCTGAGCTGCAACTTGCAATTTTTGCAGAATTGAGCTAGCTGCTTCGTGCATGCAACTGGAGGGAGATTTTGCCATAGATAGGTTCGCGACTCCTTCAATACATGAACGGCCCCGTGAAAATATTCTCCTAACTATAACTAGGAATCAATGGCGCGATGGCAGAATCAATTCCCGAAGCTCTCGCCTTCCGTCCTTGTTCTTTCTGTCCAGGTCATAGAAAAAAGTGACTTTTGTCTGTCCGAGTTTGTCACGTACACGGACGGACGTGCTCCTATATAAATCTCCTCAGATCGTAGTAGTTGCAAACAGAGTTAGCATAACGTGAGTTATTTTTCACAATGGCAGGAGGATCTGATGCAAGTCCCGATTGGTCAGACCTCCCCATCGATCTCCTCATCCACGTCCTTGGGCTCCTCGAACTCCCAGAAGCTCTCGCCTTCCGCGTCGTCTGCCCGTCATGGCGCTCTGCCTCCAAGGCCGCCGGCGCCGGCGCCTCGCGTGCTCACCGCAAGCCGTGGCTCGTGTCCTTGCTCCCTGCCGGCCAAACAAGTCATAGATCATCATGGCCTCCAGCCGCTTCTTCCACTGTAATATTCCGTAATCTCGTGGACGGGAAAACCTTCCAGGTCAATTTCCCCGGGGGCAAGGGCAAGGCAGTGGTCCTGTGCGGCGCCTCCCATGGCTGGCTGGTCGTGGACAACGAGCACTCCAACCTCGTCCTCTACAACCCCTTCACCGCGGCATTGGTTCCACTCCCGCCAATCACCAGCTTTCGTCCCAGACATTTGTTTGACAAGGTTGTGTTGTCCGGTTCTCCGTCCGCCACAGGCGCTGTCATTGCTTTTGTCGTCCGCAAAGGTGGCGAACGACTCTCTTACACCAGGGTAGGAGATACTTCTTGGTTTAAAATTTCCACGACGATGAGCGATGATAGTTTTGCCGATTGTGTCCACCACAGTGGCAGGTTTTACGCCCTAACACTGGATGGAATACTTACCTCTTGGGACTTCGGAGATGGATCGCTCAAACCGAAAGAAGAAGAGATCATCGTCCATAACGATCATTTCTCCGGTCTAATCACGAGGTACCTAATTTCGACTCCCTGGGGACATCTTCTACAGATACGTGTCAGCCTCGACGGCCGTTACAACGTTGTTATGGTCGAAATCGACATGCTGGATCTCAATAATCGCAAAATTGTAAGATTAAGCCCCATGGAGGCTCTGCGAGGATACACTGTGTTCCTCGGACAGAATAGCCCAGGTATTTATTCCACCGAAGAATTCCCGGAGCTGAACCTCAGACCCGACTGCATCTACTTCACAACTCCACGACTCGGGACTTATCTGAGTAGCTGTGGCAAATGGTGCGGTGTTAAGATCTACGACATGAAAAAACAGACACTAGAGGATGTTTTTCCACCAGGTGGTGATAATTACACACCATTCAATCCATTAGAAATCTGGTTCACGCCAAGCCCATAGACCACGCGAGTCCATTGCCATAGAGAACATCCGGATACTTAAATCATTTATCTGTTATCTTTTTTAGATAATCAAGGGCTCGCCTAGGTCTATTACACTATGTTGTTGTTATCATTTTTCATGAAAAGACTGTCTCAGGTTGACGTCTCCTCCACTCATAGATGGAATCATTCCTCACTATTTTCTGCAGATAAATTATCTTTTATATTTTCTTCTCAACTGTGAGTCATATGTAGTATGTTATAAAGGTTCATTTTTATATGTTGGTTTCCTTGTGTGCAACGGAACAAGGGGTGCTTAGCAGGTTTACCCTATGATTCTATCCAAAAAAAAGTGATGTACAACTTGCTTTGCTTATTATGTAGACTTGGGCCGTCATAAAAGCTACAGAAGCTAAGACGTGCCAACGAACCATATCAAACAGTTTATAAAACCTAACAATGAGACCAATACAAATTTCAAGACCTCCTAGACCTAGCTTATATATACCTAACAACGAGGCCGGCAAATATGGGTCAAGGCGCATCATCATCCGATGAGATCTCGTGAACTTCAGTTAACCGAAGAGCGAGAAGCAGCCGAATGAACATCCAGAGCATGATTTCTCAATCTTCTATATCTAAATAGGAATGACCCACTAAGGATATTTCTCTCAACATGCAAGATGTCCACTTCACCATGAATCTCTAAGCAATCCTAGACAGCCACGTATGCTCACCATTGCCACCTCAGCCCCAAAATAGTATGTTCCGTTGACAGTCCACGTGATGTTTTCCCTTGGCATTCTTCTTCAACTTAGACTTGCCACGTGAATAGTCACCCAGCCCGTCGAGTTCAGCTTCCAAGCTTTAGTGCCCTGTTTTATTTCTTGCTGCATTGACTCCATTCGTTGGCTGCTCGCCTTCTGAACGTGCATTAACTTGTGATGATTTGTTGGTCTTTTCCTCTCCCCTCCCTTCCGCATCACTCCATGTCTCCTCCCTATTAATCATTTATTCCTTTTCAAGTTCTTGGCTCTCATGGTCTCGCCGTTTGCACACCTTATTTCGTTGCGCCCCTGCCAGCGACAAAAGCAGGCTTCTTATCCCTTCCACTGGTCGCCTTCCGTTCACCAAATCAACCACACGCACTTGCAACCAGCAGCTTGCAGAAACGTTGCTCTGATCATGAGCTGCGGCCTCGAGTGATCATGATCTAGGATTCTAAGCATACCTGAGAAGCCAATCTTCCATTCCTTTGTGCCCAAATGATATTGAATATTGATGGAGGCCCATCCTATCATCAATCGCACTGTCGCATGTAATTCAGGTTTCTCCATTTTGTTTGCTAAATACAACTTATTTTCATGGATTTTTTTCGGTTTCCTATTTCCTGAGAAATTACCATGCAAATCTGAGAAAAAATTTCACTATAATATTAATGCAACCGGTCCCTCCTGCAGCTTGAAATGGCCTGGAAATTGTTAATGTTTATACAAATCGGGTGTTTAGGCACATTTTTTGTTGGAAGGCATCTTTCTCCTATCAACACAGCACTACCAAGACTTATGTTCTATGAAATTGTACAAGGAACTGAAGATTACCTTTGTTTATCATTAGAAAGCAAACTGTGTACTGGTGGTTCCTAGCTACAAGGTTGGAATGGTATTCTGTGAAATTGTGCTTTGGACGATCATAACTGATGGAGAAAACAGTTTGAGGTATCGATTCAATTCAAACTTGACATCTCACTTTAGTTTGTACATTTCTTTGTGCAAGATCTTGCCTCATCATATTCTCCTACCCAATGGCTATTTCCTTCGTCATAAACATGTAAGCTAGAAGACGGAAATTCCATCCATTTAAGTGACACATAATCTTGCCCTTTTCCCTTTACAGCCGCTCATTTAAGTAGCCCTTATGTTTTTTTGTTTACGGTCGCCCATTTTTTTCAGTGAGTAAAAAATATGTATCATCATTGATCATAAAGTTTCGCTAACTCGGAATTTATGTATTTCTGTTTTTTCTTGAATACCAAGCAATTCCAAAATTTTCTTTTTTAATGAGAAATGATTTGCTATTTATATATATAGACGGTGCAAACATAGTGTGAGCCAGAAGTAAAGCACTTGAATCACGTGAGGAGAGAGAAGCACTTAGTTCCACTTCACGAGGTGTTCCACTCCATCAAGCACCCACATTTTCCATTTGTCCTTGATCTTCTGGAAAAGTGTAACTGGCAATGTTGATTTGTTGCTAAAATCCCTTACATGTCACTCCTAATTTTCCTATGCAATCATTTTATTAAACATTGTCTCTTGAACGTGCGCAAGCGAGTTGTTTTGTCGCAAACTGAAGCAGCGCTGGGAGGCCTAAGAAGTATAAATCGGTAATAATGAGTAGCAAAATTCAAAGAGTAAATATTTAGCAATGTCAGAAGTGTTCTTGCAAGTACGGCGGATGATATATTTGCAGCAACCACACCAACTTAACATTAGATTTAGTATACTGCCAATTCTCAGTAACTAAATAGTTGGCTCACTGAGTATTTTTACTGTGTCATCCATATTGTTTTTCCACATTTACTTTTTACTCGCCATTGACCACTCATTACAGGATGATCAATATGCAAAGTGAAACTATAATTTACAACCATATTTTCCGCAGCAACGCGCGGGGTATCTTCTAGTTTCTAAAGAGCCCAAAAACACAAAGACGGCTAAACCCACGTATTCTGAATTCCAAGCAAAGTACCGAGAGAAATTGGCAGGTCTAGCTAGAGCTCCAATATAGAGATCGACCATACCCCACAAGTATGTAGCAGCCGGGCGCAACAAAAAAAATGGTGGATGTGGTCTCAAGCTCATCAAATAACCTGGGTTACAAAAGCCCCCCCCCCCACCCCCCCCGCGCTTGGTCCATCTTATCGCTAGACGTCATACAAGTGGGTTAGATTCGAAATTTTGTACTCTGATGAATATGGCTATTTAGTGTTTAACTTTCGAAAACAGGGCAGTTTGGTGTTTTTCACGACTTGACCCAACTCTGGAGCATCTCAGGACCGGTGAGGCGTTGACCCTGACAAGAAACGGTCCAGAACACAATGGCACGGCGGTAGATTTGCGAGTAAAAGTAAACGGATTCCAAGACCCACAGAAATGCATGGTCCAGAAGACACTCGAGGCACACGGTCGATCGGTGACGACGCTCGAGCCGTGCTGTGCTCTGCAGTCTGCGCCCACCCATCCATCCAAAACCAAGACTCGCCCGATTCACGACTTAATTTTTGCTCTGTTTTCCTGACCCGAATTTCATTTCATTGGTGACATCTCATCCTATAATTCGGGTTTTTCCGGAGGGAAAAAAGGTGCGCCGCTCCTTTCGCAGTTGGCAGCAGCTCCCGCACAAACACACACGGACGGACACATGATCCTCCTCTCCTCCCCTGCCAGTCCCTCTCACCTTCTCCCTTCTCTTCTCTTGCACGTCACTTAATTTTAGAAGCAGATGAATGACACCACCAAACGCATTCCATCTGGTTCCGTCCTCGGCAGCTAGCAGTAGAATCCAAGCAAACCTCCCTCTCCATCGACTCCGTCCCCCTCGTCCGTCCATATCTCTGCCTCGCGCGCGCGGCTTGCAGTTGCACGAGTGAGAACCCCGCACGAAGCGAGAGCGTACACGTCTCCCTCGTCAGTCCTCGCTCGCACGGGTCGGACGTGACCATCGGACCCCGCGGTTGGTTCTCGCTTATTTCGCGGGGCGATTGGATCGACGTGATTAATTTCAAGGGACGTCACTTCCCCGGCCGTTCGAAGAAACAAATCAACATGTGCTAGCCATCTTGGAGACTCGTTCACTGGTACGTACGTACTACTCCGTACGACGATCGATCGATCGGTTACGAGTTTTCTTCCTTCCCCGTGGACCATTTCAGAGCGATTCTCCAACGTATGCCTCTATATATCAACCATCCCCGCCCAAGAATCCATCCAAAGGAGTTTTTTAGAACTGGAGTGATGCCTAGTGGTATAAATGAGACGGTGATTGTGTTGATACCCAAAACGGATGATCATGAGCTGGTGTCCCATTTCCGACCCATCAGCCTCTGTAATGTGATCTACAAAGTTCTTTCAAAATGTCTGGTTAATCGTCTTCGGCCTCTTTTGGATGGCATTGTCTCGGAAGCCCAAAGTGCTTTTGTCCCCGGCCGGCTCATTACTGACAATGCACTCCTAGCCTTCGAATGTCTTCATTATATTCAGCAGGAAAAGCACCCTGGAAAGAGTTATTGTGCATACAAATTGGACCTCTCAAAAGCATACGATCGGGTGGACTGGGGTTTCTTGGAGCAAGTGATGATCAAGCTGAGCTTCGCGCACCGTTTGGGTAAGATGGATAATGTCATGCGTTACCTCGGTACGCTACTCTATTCAATTAAATGGAGTCCAGCGGGAATCGTTTGCACCGACGCGTGGCCTTCGGCAAGGTGACCCTCTGTCCCCGTTTTTGTTTTTGTTTGTGGCTGATGGTTTGTCCAAGCTACTAAAGCAGGGTGTTGATACGGCTGCTATTCAACCAGTGAAGGTGTGCCGAAGAGCTCCTGGGGTCTCACACTTGTTGTTTGCTGATGATACTCTTCTATTTTTCAAAGCAACTAGGCAGCAGGCCCAAAGTGTGAATGATATCATAGAAGTATATGCATCAGCCACGGGACAGCTTATTAACAAAGGGAAATGCTCTATATTCTTTGGGGATAGCTGCCAAGATGACTTTAGACAAGATGTGAAGGCAGTCCTTCAGATCCAGGCTGATGAGTTCGAAGAGAAGTATCTTGGCTTGCCGACTCCGAATGGCAGAATGCACAAGGGTCGTTTTCAAAACCACCAATAATGTCTGACGAAGCGTATTATGATGGGAGGTGATGGTATGCCCTCTCAGGGAGGGAAAGAAGTCTTCATAAAAGCTATTGCTCAGTCCATTCCCACGTATATTATGAGTGTGTTCAAACTCCCCATGGTTGTGTGTGATGACCTAACACGCATGGTGAGGAATTTTTGGTGGGGCTCCAGCAAGGGCAAGAGAAAGACCCACTGGAAGGCATGGGAAAAGATACAATAACCTAAATGCCATGGGGGCCTTGGTTTTCGAGATTACCGGGGCGTGGCGATTGCTTACAAATCCTCCCAGCCTTTGCGCACGGGTGCTGAAATCGAAATACTATCCAAATGGAATTTTGCAGGACACGGTGTTCACAGGTAATGCTTCACCGTCATTGCAGGGTATCCAGCACGGTTTGGAGCTGCTCAAGCTGGGCCTCATCAAGCGCATTGGCATGGGAAGAGACACCCGTATCTAGAGGGATCCATGGGTACCCAGGACTCACTCTTATAGGCCGGTTTCTAGACAGGGCGGTTCTCGTCTGCGGCGCGTCTCTCAGCTTCTGACGGAGGAGGGACGGTGGGATATGGCAAAACTGCACCGCCATTTTATGCAGGTCGATATCGATGCCATTCTGATGATCAAACCCTGCCCCCGCATCGATGAAGACATCCTCGCCTGGCCCCTACAAGCAATGGCATCTTCACCGTCCGCAGCGCGTATTGGCTGGGCATGGATGTGCTGGCCTTGTCATGGCGCCACTAGCAGGGCACCAGATGGCCATCGGGCCATTTGGAAGGCTCTTTGGGGGTGCCCTGCCCCCCACAAGGTACGCGTGTTTGCTTGGAGAATTGTGACCAACTCTTTGCCCACTTGGGAGAATAAACACCGTCGAAAGTTGGAGATTTCTAATATCTATCCTGTTTGTGGCCTGGAATGCGAGGATACTTTCCATGCTATATGTAGATGCCCGGCAGCCAGATCTCTTTGGTCGTCGATGGAGGAGGTATGGCCTATCCCCAAGCTCGATTCGGTGGTTAATACATGCAAGGAGTGGCTCCTACACTTGCTAGACGTGAAAGCTGAGGAGGTGAACACCATGATATTGATGACCATGTGGAGGATCTGGCACGCCAGGAATGAGATCGTGCATGACAACCCAATGCCTCCTATAGAGAGCTCTAAGAGGTTTCTTTGTAGCTACCTGGACTCGCTACTGTCGATCAAGCAGTCTCCTAATCAAGACCCTGTGAAAGGGAAGATGGTGATATCCTATGAGCGAAAGGCCCGTGGAAGGAAGCTGAAGTCAAAGGTGGCTTCTGAGAAGCCGCCTAAACCTTGGATCATGCCGTCAAGTGGAAGAGTGAAACTAAATGTTGACGGATCGTTTCATGCTACTGACGGCACAGGTGGTGCCGGCTGGGTGCTCCGATATGAGAATGGTGCAATCATTATGTCCGCTTGAAGGTTTATGAGTTCATGCAGTTGTCCGCTTTCTGCTGAACTCGTTGCTTGCCATGAGGGCATTGCCATGGTGCGGGAGTGGTGCGAACTACCCTGCTTGGTCGAGATGGACTGCGCGGAGGCAGTCAAGATGATCAAGATGCCAGGTATTGACCGTTCTGAGCATATGGGAGTAGTCCAGGATATAAAGAAGATGATCGAAGAGGATGGTAGGATTCAGATTGATGCTATCAGGAGGGAGCAAAACAGTGCGAGCCATGTTCTAGCAAACCTGGGGCGTCGTCAAGGTCTTTCAAGGGTCTGGCCCAACTCGGGACCGGATGAAGTTCTGACTTGTTGTCAGACAGATAGTAATCCTACCTAGGGGTTAGATATCCAATTCGCAAAAAAAAAAAACCTAGCATGATTCATGATGCTTTTGGATTTTCAAGAAATATTGGGGCTACGTACGTACAACTAGGCTCCAGAAATTACACGAGTTAATTACCTGCTGCCCTGCTCGAAGAAGACGAAGAGCTCGCGGCCGGCCAGGAGATCCAATCGATGACGTAGTGCTTGCCGCCACGCCAAAGATCAAAGTCTAAGTCGCACGCGGTAAGCTAAACCACCATTCATATTTATAGGCAGGGGTCAACCAAGGACGCTGGGTTGTCTTGTGTACGTTGCTTGCTAATGTGGAGCCAACGGTGTGGATGATTGGTGCCTCGGATCACTGCTCACATGTACGGTGGATACCCTGTAAACTAAAAACGAGGCAATGATTACTCGCCTCCCTTCTTCCGGCTGGATTAATAATGCGTGCCACCGTGATTCAAGCCCAGATTTTGCTATTAAATGGAGTTGGATTTCCCTTCCGTCATTCTAGGCTTGGTTCTTCTCCAATGGGTAACTGAATAAATGATAGCCATGTCTCCGCTGTGATTAGAGGCTCCCGGCGGGCAAAAAATTCTCTGGGACCGGGCCGCAGCGTCCTCCTCCTAGGGCCCCTCGTGAGATATCGACACCTCATCATCAGCACGAATCCCAAAGCAGCTCGTAATCGACCTTACCCGTTGAACCGCCGCCGCCTCACCCGCTCGTCGAACCGCCGGAACGCGTTGAGCAGGCAGGTCTGGCGCCGCTCGACGAACCCGAAGGCCGAAGCAGTTGCCGTCGGAGTTCATGCAGTCGGAGCAGTACCAGTTCCAGCTCCTGACGCCGGGACCGGAAGCCTCGGTCTAAACTCCGGAGACAATGCTTTTCCTTTTTTATTTTCAAGTCGTGTATTTTACTTCAGGTCATGCATTGAAATATGGATGGTTTTACCAAGCTTTAATTTCCACAATTAATAATAAGCATTATAATTATTTCTGTTGTGAGCCAATGGTGTAACATGATGTTAGGACTTAGGAGAGATTTCTGCGGATTTTTGGCGTGGAGATTAATGTCCTATTTGATGGGGAAAATGGTGTAACAATTCATCAACCGGCTAGTGCAACAGTCCACCAGGAGTTCAACATGGACGGCTGGGAACTGTTTTAATTTATGCCCCATGTTGGCGGTTTTATGCCGGAATTAATTGTTTTTCACTAAGCTGACAATCATGCACGGTGTCGATATAGGTAACCACCAGTTCGACTGAAAGCAAAGGTGATCACCATCAAGTATAGGGCATCAAAATAAAATTACCACACAAGGGAGATATGATAGTATGATGACTACTTCGCAACTCATAACAGAAGAATGTTGCTTACATATTGAACCCGTTGTTTCTACAGCTAATGTTTCAAATCACTACAGCTAAATAGGAACACACACAAAAAGTATGTTGCTTCACCACCACCACATTTTAGTCTTAACACCACCTCCTTAGCTTGCTAAGTTGTTGTGTTACCTCACTTGGTCTTCCATAACTGCAATAAGCAACAATATATCCGAATGGCAGCAAATGAGAACTTTATATACATTTCAGAGCACTTTGTCATTTCTCTCATGGATGCAAGAAAAAGCTCTATCTCCCCTACAGTTGCATGCCGGACCAGCAACCAGAGAGACTTGGAGCACGCGTGAGGGAGAGCAAGGCAGGGGGAGAACCGATGGCTGCTGCCGTTGCTGCTCCCTCGACCGCCCTGGAGAGGACGGCGCGGCAACCTCCTCCAGCTTGCCGTTTGCCCGTGCCGCGCTAGCCAACTTTTCGAACAAAGCAACAAAAATAACTTCAGCGTGCTTGGTTTGGTTTCAGATTTTGACTTCGAGCTGACCGTACTTGGAAGAGAAAAGGAGGTTGGTGGCCACTTACAGAGCATCAGACGACGAGCTAAGTGGAGGACGCCAGAGCTGGTGCTTCTTGATGTGTGCCTCGGCAACTGCGGCGGTGGTGAAGTTCTCCTTTGGACGCGAGTGGGCCGAGCGTCTGCATCCGGGAATATCATTTCAGTAAGTACAAAGACAGGAGAAAATTGGATAGCATAAGGGATTTATTACAAGATATAATTGCTGACCAAGACACCAAAAATGCATATTGCTAAAAACTATGCAACCAAAAATTCTTTGACCGACTGTTGGCATGATTTTGTCTAGGATTTTGCACAGGCACACATGACCCTACCGGCAAGTCAATTGTCATGCAACAGATGCAGCACGGCTGAAATGCAGTCAAGAGCAACTACTTGAGCAATACCAGTTGGAATCAGAGCTATCATCCGGCCATAAGCAGACAAGGCAGCAAGCACAAAATAATTTCGCACATTAGTACTAGTCGATTCGTATGGTACCAAGGACGCACCTTTGGATGCCGATGTAGATGAGCTCCTGAACGGTGGCATCACGGTCGCTTGGGGCCAAGCAGCTCGACCTCCTGCACGACATGGACTCGTCCCACCCGGCCTTCAGATCCAGCGCGTAGAGGCGCCACAGAGCCTCCCTGTTGCTGGGCGCCCCAGCAAAGACGCTGGTCGTAGGCAGAGGCGGTTGAGCAGCGGCGGAGGCGGAGGTGAGCAGCGACAGCCGGAATCGGATTATCGGAGTCCAGGCGGAGGCCGCCAAACACCGCTATATCCTGCTCCAAGAAGACGCGTGGGTTGACGGCGCTCCATGCAAAAAAAAAAAAAAACGGAAGTTGACGCTCATCTGGATGTAATGCTGGATCTGCTTCTCCATCGACGGGTTGCCCACTGCGACACCCATACAAAGCACCTTATTTTTCTTCTCAACTACGAGTCTATTATGTCATAAGTTTCATTTTTGTATGTTGGTTTCCTTGTGTGCAACGGAACTAGGGTGCTTAGCCAGTTTGCCAGGTGATTCCACCAAAAAAAAAGTGGTGAAATTTTCCCGTTTTCCTTGTAAACATGCTTTGCTTATTATGTAGACTCCGGCCATCAGTTATCTCGCATAAAAACAAATCCTGATTTTTAAAAAAATATATATCTTCCATACAAACAAATACTAGGAGACCAATATAAATGATTAAGTATAATGCTGATTAGGCGATGATACATAAGTTAAGACGCGCGAACGAACCATATCAAATAGTTTAAAACATAGCAACAAGATCAATACAAGTTTTAAGACCTCCTGGACCAAGCTCATACATGCAATCTTCCCATGCATAGACGAGTGAATCGCCACGACGCGGCTGGACGGTTATTTTGTGCCCGCGGTGGTTAGGCAGATCGTTTAAGAATATGGTCAAGGCGCACGTCGATAAGAAAGGATGACACATAGGCGTAGGCAAATCGTTCGGTGATGAGGCAGACCGGTCAATAATAGGTATGGATGTCGTGGAAACTATCAGGCGGAATAGCTTGGCACGTGCTCCTGGAAAAAACAACGGATGGTAACAAACCCAGGTAACCTGTAAACCCTAACCAAACAATACACGCAGGACATATTAATCAAACACAAACAATAGCATCTTTTTTTTTTGCAGGTACAAACAATAGCAACTTGATACAACCATCGAGCTAACCGAAGGTGTTCCAGTAACACCGTGACATCCGTTCCAATATTACATAGTCAGGAGCATTATCCATGGTCAGGAGCAATATCAAACACAAACAATATCATCTTGACACAACAACTAGCTGAGCTAACTGCAGTCTCCCCTCCCTTGCTGGATTGCAAACACCAATGTACCATTCGATTACAAAGGTAGGATCTAACTCTGAATAAACTTTGCCTGAAACCAAACTGAAGAGCTATCCAAAATAAACCGAATATGCACCTGCATATTTAGACCTGTACCAAAGTGAGCATGTAAGCATGCATCATGAATCCTTGCTGCTGCATTAGTATTCTTAAGGCCACTCACAGATCAAGCTACATGGTTGTCTCAATTCCTAGTGATAAATTATCTGCATAAGTTTGGAAAATAAATATGTACAACAGACTGATAAAAAGGGCGAGGAAGAATCATGTTTACTTAGTCTGCAGCAGCCTGCAGGGTAACATGGTGACTCACTCTCGTTAGCATATGCTGAGTCATTGCATAGCATCTTATTTGACACTGTGAATATAGCCCGGCTTTACATTGATCAAAAGCCTAAAGGGCTAAAGGAATACAGTTCAAAATTCGGTGGCCCTTTACCGAGTGTTCGGCGCACTCAGCAAAGTGGTGATCCCGTCCTCTGGCCATCCGTTAACTTTTTTTTGCCTAGTGTGCTATTTTGCCGAGTGTTTCCGGAACACATGGTGAAATACAAATTTGCCGAGTGTCCACCGAAAAACACTCGGCAAAGCTGTCTTTTCTGAGTATAGGTTTTCTGAGTGTTGCGCTCGGCGGACTCTTTGCCGCGTGTCTGCGACACTTGGCAAATGAGGCGTTTCCGGTAGTGTGTCTTCTTGATCAAAACTTTCTGCAAAAAATTATTGTGTAGATGGAGTTGAATTTGGGACAAAGCCTTACGATCCTTTCTCTTCTCCTCATGGGTCAAGTGCATCCTCATAGTCAGCTTGTGCCAACAATGCTCTCATCTTGACTTGCCATATATACCGAAAACCTTGAGTCATGATCCAACAGAGGAATGTCGAACTCCATGGTGGCCATGAGTAGATAAATTGTGTACACAAAGTAAGTAGTGCAAGCCGGATAAAAATCCTTGTAAAATTAAATTGCCGAGCAAGGAACTAGACTAGATAGCTAGCCCCTACTAATCGGAGAGAGAAAAGAAAATTGATCCGCAGGCTTGGGTTTCACGTGAGGAAAAAACAGAGCGACACGGTTCTCGAGGTCCGATTGATTTTTCACGGTGACTAGCTCTGCCTGCGGTCTGCTTCGGTGATACTCGCTCCGGTTCTTTTTACTCCACATATTAGTTTGTTTTAAGTCAAACGTTTTAAAATTTGACCAAGTTTATAGGAAAAAATAACAACATTTATAATACCAAATCGATACGATAAGAAAATATATTTCATGATGGATCAAATGATATTGATTTGGTATTGCGAATGTTGTTATTTTTTCCTACAAACTTGGTCAAAATTTAGAAAGTTTGACTTAAAAGAAACCTAATATGCAGAGTAAAAAGGACCGGAACACGCGCCTATATGCTTCGCCCGATCTCTGAATTTCTCCGCGACGCAGCCTAACGTGTTCCTACCGGTCTCAGTTTCGGCGAACTGTGGCGGCATCGGAGAACTCGGCGGGTTTCTCTGTACAACTTTTGCAAAGCATGACAGTTTGCAACTTTAGAATGGCGGAATTGCTCTACGTACGACGTCTTCTGTCCGACGTGCATACGACGGTTACTATGGGCCGTGAGATGGGCCAGCAAGGAAAGTTTGACGGATTGAGTTAAACGTCGTACGAGTATTTACTATTTATAAAGGATAGGACAGCAAGCCATCTTTTTTCTGTACAACTTTGCAAAGCTGAATGACTACCTGCCTCGTCTTTGTTAAAGCAATTATTTTCTTTGTCAAAGCGGCATCCTAGTAGGTCTGGTCTGGGCCGAGAAGTGGAGATGCATCATGCATGTGCATGCATGTTCGTTCTTTGTTTTTGAGGTCCACAATTCTAGGACAAGTCCATGTAGATTTCCTCCCTCACTAAGAAAAGCCGCATCTATTCTTATTTGAAAAGAGAGAAACTGATGTGGCTTTTCTCTTCTCCCCGTCATCTCCGTATGTAATGTTTCTTTTGAGCTTTTACATTGTCACTCGACTGTAAAGTGGTGAGATGTTAATCGGATTAGCCTTCGTTTCGTTTATGTTCTTTATTTTACTACTCTCTCCGTCCTAAATCATAATATGTTTTAACTTTTTTCTGAAACACATGTATATAGACGCGTTTTAATGTCTGTGTTCACTTATTTCAGTCTGTATGTAGACTAAAATAAGTGAATTGACACACTATAACACGTCTATATACATGCGATTCAGAAAAAGATAAACCATCTTATAATTTGGAACAGAGTGATACATGTTAATTATAACGTTAATAGTAGTACAATTTGTTATCTTTTCTAAAGTTAACATATTATCATATATATTTTTCACAGAATATCGCAGGTGCACATATTCTCATGCATTATACTAAAAGATGACATTTAATTTTGTTTGGAGCACATGAATTAAAAAAATGCTTTCATACTTTCAAAAATCATAACAATTGCTCCAAGGCTAGTGAAAACATATATGTATGTAGAAATTTTGGATCGCAGTAGCAGGACCACTATTAATTTTCTACAAAACGCGTTCCAGGTCAAGCTGACACAATATCAGTATGAAAAAGTAATTGTGATTACATCTCAAATAAATGTCAACGCCTGGATTTAAATGCAGTAACTTTATTTTTGTGTCAAATAAATTATTTTCAAATAGGATGTACAAAGTTGTTAATCAAACATTTCGAATACATGTCAGATACAACTATTTAATTGAATGATAGTGAATATATAGGAGATGGTACAATTTATATAAATAAACTTATTGAGTTATTAAGTTTATTAGTTAATGTATATTTTCTATTTAATTTTACCCATATGCCCCGGTTAAAAATGAATTTAGTGGCCTAAAGAAACCTTCATCACAGCACATAAAATCCATGAGGATGGCACTACTCCTTCCGTTCCAAAATATATAATACCCTGTTTGGTTGCGCAGAATTCGGCGCGGAATTGAATTGTCAATGGAATACAAATCAACGATTTCAATGGAATTCCAGTTTTGCTGTTTGGATGCGCATGGTATTCGTCCGTAGAATCAAGGCTGGAATGGAATTCCAAATCCTGTTTGGATGTACATCATGCGGAATTGAATTATTTTGGACTTTGAACAATATAACATGGATGATAAATATGTCTCCAACACATAGCACAAAGCGGGTAGTTTAAGTCTTACAAATAGGACACAGCGGGTAGTTTATGTCTTACAAATAGGAGAAAGCGGGCAGTTTAAGTCTTACAAAGTACATAAATAATAGTTCATAAGAGCCACCACAAGGGTAGCAATCATCTAGGCAAGGTCAACAACCATGGCTTCCTCAACTCCTGGGGTAGTGCCATGAGTGACTGAAAGGTGCGCTCATTGGCTGTGAGCTTCCCATAAGCTCTCAGCAGATCATCACCCACCAAATCAGGTATCTCCTTTAGTTTAGCAAGGATTTCAGATGGATCAGTCACCTTTGGTGGCGAAAGTGCACTTGTTGTCTTCAAAGCCTCGTCAAAGGTGCATCTCAGCTCTCCCACCATGCTAAGATAGCATCCGCAGCGCGTGGCCTCTTCTTGGGCGGCTCAGGAGTTTCTTCATCATCATCCCCAACCTGAGCAACTGATGAGGATTGTGTAGAGCACACTCGCCTCCTGTCTTTGCACCTGCACCGGTCGCATGGTCTTTTGAATATATAGTAGATATAGCTTGCCAATTCTTCACTTCCTTGTCCCTGTAGTAAGCTGCATACTTGTTTGCCTACATAAGACACACATATATTAGAGACGATGTTCAAGTTGCAAAAGAAAACAATATCATAAAATTGAAGTGTTCCCTACCTCCACATAACTTTGCCACACTTCATCACTTTCAACCATCACCATGTTTTTTTCCCAGTCCCATCCAAAGCCACTCTGAGCAAGCATCTTGTTAATGATATCATATTGTTTGTCAAATGTCTTAATTCTTGCCGCAATTTTGTCCTTGTTGATGACAACGTCACATGTCTCCTTCACATGCTTTATGCAAGCATTGTACACATGCGGCTTCCAACCATTTTGAGCATGGTCACCCCTATTGTGATGCTCAACAAGCATGGCCAATAATGCAGTGTCCATCTCAGGAGTCCATGCTAAGTAAACCCTACTGGCTTTCTTAGCTTTTGCTTCAGCCATGATTCTACAAGTGTGATGCAACATAAATAAATAAGGACAAAGAGCAAGTTGTAGATCGTAAAAACATATGTATATATTAATTCCTAGATGATGCCTGTAAAAAATACCACACAAAAGCCACCATGACAGAAAGCTATCCTATCACACAAAAGAGCAAGCATTTCACATCACTACTTATCTACTCCATTGCTAGTTCAGCGTGCGTCACAAGGTACTCAGCAAACATCTCGTCAGCCAAGTCCTGTCTAAACAACTTCCATGCATCGGTTTGCTGTACACTTCTAATGAAAGCTGCATCATCTCATGTTTTCTTCGGTAACATAATCAACCAACTCTTGACTAGCCATGATGATGCTACATGATGAACAACATATTTGCATTTTATCATTCAGATATGACCATATGGAACTAATTTGCATTTTAACATGACATGATGAAAATGAAAACGAAAATATGGAAGCAATTCATATCAAGAAAAGACATATTCATAGCACATCCTAGAGTAACGAAAATCATACCTTTTCTAAGAATCAACAATTCCTATTCTTCTGAAATCTACAATTTTTGAGCAAGAACAAACACAAATTAGTAACTCACAATCTGCAATTAGTAACAAACACAAAAAATGCAATCCTAGAGTAACGCAGTGAAGGCCACCATGCCCAGGCCGCCACGGCCACCATGCCCAGCTCTATGCTCGAGCGCCGCCATGCCCAGGCCGCCAAGGCCGTACCCCGCCGCCACGGCCAGCACCGGCGGCGGCTCGCCTACTGCGGGGCTCGAGGAGGATGCAGGGGACGTTGTCCCGTCGCGGCTAGGAGAAGAAGGGCAGGGAGAGGCACCTGCTCCGGCCGCCACGCTGCCACGACCGGACCTCGCCGCCGCGCCCTTCCCCGCCGCCACGGCCAGCACCGGCGGCGGCTTGCCTCCCGCGGGGCTCGAGGAGGATGCAGGGGACGCGTCCCGTCGCGGCTAGGAGAAGGAGGGCAGGGAGGAGGAATCAGGGGAGAGGGTACCTGCTCCGGCTGCCGGCGACGAGTTCCGGTCGCCGTCCTTGGCCGCGACTCCGGTCGCCGTCCTTGGTCGCCACTTGCTCGCGAGTGGATAGGTGCTGCGCGACGAGGCCAATTCCGCGCGTTTCCGTGCTCTCGAGCTCGGAAAGGTGAGTCCAGTTTTTACACGCGCAGATACCTCCCCGTGGAATTAAGTATCGATTCCAGAGACAAATTCCAAACACATCCAAACAGCGGAATTGCCCCCCTCAGTTCTAGATTCCCCAATTCCGTGCCCAATTCTGTGCAACCAAACAGGGTGTAAGGTGTATTTTATTTCGTGAAGACAAGGCTTTGACCGACAATTAGTCTACTAAGATAAGGTTTGTGTAATACAAACCTACAATTGTTAGTAAGTAATTTTGAATACGAATCTAATGACATCAAATTTATGTTAATAGAGGAATTGTTGATCAAAGCCTTGTCTAAACGATCCGAAATACATCTTATATTTGGAAACGGAGGAGTAGAAAGTGAAGCATGTCCCTTTCAACTTGCTACCTAACCGGATCTTTGCTATTGTATATCAAACTGCCACAAAAGATCGTGCAAAGTGGAGAGACTGCATTGCCTGGGCAACTCACGGTCTCGCGGCGAGCGATCTCGACTGCTTGTGGCAAAGAAAAAGTGTGTACATGACAGACTCGTATGGTTTCCGCTCGGTCAAGCTACCTAGAGACCCAAGCAACTGACTACACCGATTTGCAGGTTTCCAGAAAAATCTCGTAGCTCCTAGGCAGTTCACGCAAGTACACAAACAGCTCTGCGCAGACGGGCCAGAGAGGCGAATCCAGCGCATGCTAGCCGTTAGATTCGTGTTGTTGATGATTGATGAACGGCATAAGTCATCCTATGATGGCAAATCAACGGCTGAAGCAGTCACTCAAGGGTGTTTTGGTGGGGAAACAGAGAGAGAAAAGTGTAAATCCGACTTCAAGACTGCTACACTATAGTAGTAGAGTTTTTTTTTTTTGGCAATATAGTAGTAGAGATTCTTAATTAGTCTCAAGTTACGTGGTTCAAAGTTTTATCTAATTTGAACTAAGATTAATTGTTAAAATGCAGAATAATATATAACCCACTTGATCTAGATCGTCCAGTGGACAACATTTTCAAACTCATAGAAACCACCAAATCATCACAAGTGTACGTACATCCAAACAGGAATTTGAATTGCCTTCCCCCCCCCCCCCCCCCCCCCCCCAGGCAGATAGTACAGTAGTTTTGGGAAGACGGATACTACGTACGTGGTGCTCCCAAAGTTGCCTTTCCATGGCAGATCGAGGATAAAGTCGGACTGCTGGCGCCTCCATAAATAGCCCGCCATCGATTCTTGCTTGATTACTCATACTCCTCCAAACTATTAGTAGCAGCATGCAGCACATTCCTGTCTAGCCTGCCCGAATCGTACATTGATTATTTATGCACCTGAAGATCGAGGAA
The DNA here is from genome assembly GCA_947311845.1 of Poa pratensis. Classification (NCBI taxonomy): domain Eukaryota; kingdom Viridiplantae; phylum Streptophyta; class Magnoliopsida; order Poales; family Poaceae; genus Poa; species Poa pratensis. The sequence continues at coordinate 9,222,045 of CAMZMU010000080.1, read as the reverse complement.
GGTGAGCTTGTAATGGACGACGACGTGGAGTGCTCCTCGGCCACATGCAGCGCCATGGCGGCCTCGTACAACGACCAGATCCGGCCGCTCCTGGACGCCGTGGACCGGCTGCGGCAACTGAAGGTGACCCAGGAGGCATCCAGCTTCCCACCATCGTGGTGGTTGGCGACCAGTCCAGCGGCAAGTCGAGCGTGCTGGAGTCGCTGGCCGGCATCAGCCTCCCACGCGGACAGGGCATCTGCACCCGCGTGCCGCTCATCATGCGGCTGCAGGACGACCCCGACGTCCAGGACGCGTCCGTGCTGCAGCTGGAGTACAGCAGCGGCAGGGTGGTGACCACCTCCGAGGAACAGGTGGCCGACGCCATCAACGCCGCGACCGCCGAGATCGCCGGGGGCGGCAAGGGCATCTCGGACGCGCCTATCACGCTCGTGGTGCGGAAGAGGGGCGTGCCCGACCTCACCCTTGTCGACCTTCCCGGAATCACCCGCGTGCCCGTGCAGGGCCAGCCGGAGGACATCTACGACCAGGTCGCCAGGATGATCAAGACGTACATCGCACCCAAGGAGAGCATCATCCTCAACGTGCTGTCGGCCACGGTGGACTTCCCCACGTGCGAGTCCATCCGCATGTCGCAGCAGGTGGACCGCACCGGCGAGCGCACTCTGGCGGTGGTCACCAAGGCCGACAGGGCCCCCGAGGGCCTGCTAGAGAAGGTGACCATGGACGACGTGCACATCGGCCTCGGCTACGTCTGCGTCCGGAACCGCGTCGGCGAGGAGGAGACGTACGGGGAGGCGCGGGAACAGGAGAGGCGGCTGTTCGCGGAGCACCCTCTGCTCTCCAAGATCGACAAGTCCATGGTTGGCATCCCCATGCTGGCGCGGAGGCTCACCGAGATACAGGCGGCCATCATCGCCAGGTGCCTCCCCGACATCGTCAGGCAAATCAACGATCGGCTAAGCCGCAGCAGCGACGAGCTCGGCCAGATGCCACCGGATCTCAACAACGTCGCCGATGCGGCCAGAACGTTTTTCCACATCGTCAAGCAGGTGTGCGCCTCGCTGGAGAAGCTGCTCCTGAGGGGAGAGTTCGACGAGTACCCAGACGACGCCCACTTCCATGGCACCGCGCGCATCGCCGAGATGCTGACTAGGTACGGCCGTGAGCTGCCTGCCCAGCCCCAGCACCAGCCCCAGCTGTTCCTGGTGGAGGAGATGCGCGTTCTGGAGGAAGCCAGGGGCATCACTCTGCCCAACTTCTTGCCGCGGTCGGCGCTCCAGGTTCTTCTCAAGAAGAAGGTGGAGACCATCGTGCACGTGCCGCACGGCCTCGGCAAGCAGGTGTGGGAGTACGTTGAGGACCTGGTGATGAGGATACTGCTGCGCCACTCGCACGAATACCCTCAGGTCCAGTCGTCGTGCCGCCACGCCGTCCAGAGCCTCATGGACAAGGCGCGCCAACGCTCGGCGCACCACGTGGAGGAGCTCATCGAGATGGAGCTGGCCGCGGACTACACGGCGAACCCGGAGTACATGAAGACCTGTGCCAGCATAATGCAAGACCAGGTCATGTTCCTGAAAGCTCTGGAGGACGACCACCCGGAGTCGGAGATCACCCTCCAACGCTTTGGGGTGGTGGACGTGTCGCATCTCACGCTAGACGACGCTGAGCTGGCTGGGCAGGCGTTCGACCTCAAGGCCCGCCTGGCTGCGTACTGGAACATCGTTCTGCTCGCATCGTCGACGGCCTCGCCCTGCACGTCCTTCTCAGCATCAGGCGGCTCGTGGAGAAACAACTGGCGGAGGAGCTCACGGGTGAGGTTCTGGGCAAAGAGATGGCCGGCGCCAAGCGGATGCTGGTGCCGTCGCCCGGCACCGCCGCAAAGCGCGACCGCCTCAGGAACACCATTTCTGTGCTTCGAGAATCCAGGGAAGTCGTTGCAAATATCATGGACAGGATTAACGCGGCAAGCTGTACCTAGGTTCATCGATCCTTCGGGGCGGCTGTTGGTTACTTAAACCCTGCACATGCTCTTCTGAACCGTGCACTGATCGACAGTTTCAGAGTTTAGTTTGCGGTTCTAGCCGTTGTTGGCAATAGCCAGTCATTTCTGTCAGAATAAGCCGCGTGTGTTGATCGCCTGTGATCTCGCACGTTTAGTTAGCTAGCTTAGACCGTTTCCTTTGCTGTTTGTTAGGATAGCTGCCACGCCAAGCCGATCGTGGGATGGCACGTTCAGTAGGTGCTCGAGGTGGCTGGTTTTTCGGCCAGTTAGTTGGCCTCGTTTCTGTACTCGTTAAATAACAGAAAGAACAACAGAAAAGCTGCAGAAGAGTTGTACGCAGCACAAAATCTTGTGTCTTCCTTTCTTGTTCTTACTCAGTTCTTGCGATTGAGAGAGACAGAGTGAGAAGAGAGAATTGCTTCTGCAACGACATTTGGTATGAGAGCCATGTCGTCCAAGCCACCACCGTCGGCGACGGAGAAGAAGAAAGGAGCACAGGGCGACGGCAGCGGGTCCAAGTCTCCAACGACTGAGCGACGCCACGCCTCCCGGTCTCCGGCTCTGCAGCAAGGCCGCAGCCCTTCTCGTCATGGCGGTGGCGAAGCTCCGACGTCCACACCGGTCCCGAGACCGCGCACTCGCCTAGCCGGCCAGTTTTATGACCTACTCCCTCGAGCCTATCAAGGTGCTTGTTTCCGGGCAAACCAACAGGGTTCTCGACGTCCAGATGATTCGTGCAGAAAGAGATGCACTCTTCGGTGAGAAAGCACTGAACGATGCTTCCATCCGGACGAGCCTTGTTACGAACGAATCATTTGATGACCCATTCATCATTTCGAACGGCATCATGTTGTGCAGGAATGACGGCCCGAGCACTAGTAGAAACATGACCATCCATCCGGAGCTTTGGTCCCGGCCGAATTATAACCCGGGATCAATGCACCATTGATCCCGGGTCGAGCCGTCGTGGCGCCCGTGGGCATTGATCCCGGGTCGGTTGGGACCTTTCATCCCGGTTCGTGACACGAACCGGGATGAAAGGGTCTTCACATGCGCCACATGCGTCGCCGCGCTGGGCCCCTCTGGCAGGGGACCTTTGGTCCCGGTTCGTGTTACAAACCGGGATCAAAGGGTCTCCCTGCTATATATCATCTTCTTCCACCCGAGCTAGCTCGAGTTCATCACCATTTCTCCTCCATTTTCCTCTCTCCCACTCAAATTAATCCCCATTTTTTTGCACCATTTGAGAGGATTGAAGGCACCCCATCTATTCAAAGGTTAGCAACATCGTTCTTTCCTCCGGCGTTGCAACTTTAGCTCATTTCGTTGCTAGTTTAGCTCATTTCAATTTTGTAATGCTAGCAAGGTGTTTGATGAAATGCCCAAGCTAGAAAGTGTATTTGCGAGCCAAATTAATTTATTATTTGTGGATTTTAGTGTTGTCCCCGTCCTCACCGCCGTCGATAGCCCGCGTCGTCCCGTCACCGGCACCACTTTGGTGAGCCTCTTTTTTATCTTTTATTTTTAAAACCTATATATATACTTGTATGATTTAAATGCATATTTATTTCTTGTATAATTAATTTCTTTTGTTTTTTATATGTATAGTGTCATGGTTTTGATATCCGTCCCCGTCGGCCCTCGTCCGATCTATGATTCGGATGTGGTATATTTTCATAACTATTTGTTTCGTTTCGTGTTTATCACACTCATGCCCGACCAACTTGACGTAGAGATATTTTTATTTAGGAGGTAGTTGAACCGGAAATTCCAGTCGACCCTATTGTCGAGTATTTTAAAAAGGAAAACGACGATTTGAAAGCAAAATTGAAGATAAGCGAAGATCTTTGTCTCCAATACCTAGAAGAGAAGAGTGTATTGGACTTGAAGATTGCCGACATCGATGATGCTTACGGGGTCGTCGTCGCTGCTCACGAGATGAAGATGGAGGCAATGCGCTTGAAGCTTAAAAAGATTAGAAAATATGCCATTAGTCGAGAGGCTTGGTATCATTATGCTGTTGGTTCAATAGTTACCTTAGTTGCGATTTTGATCGCATTTGTTGTTGGATTTAAATTCTTTAGATAGTTGTATGTTAGGTTCAATTAATGTATGTTTCATTAGAACAATGTATTACATTTGGGCACTACTCTACTTTGGTTTTAATGTGATGAACTTGTATTAATTAATTTGGTCAGTACTATATATTTATGATGTAGTGTAATGGTTTTTGATATATTTATATAATGCAGATGAGCCGGCAATGGATGTACAGTGACCGACGCGGTCTCGACTTTATCAATGGCATGCATAGTTTTCTCCGTGTGGCTAATGATAACAAGCCGTCGAGTGGTTATATTCTTTGTCCATGTAGAGTCTGCAAGAATAAGCGGGATTACTCTACGTCAAGAACCATTCACGTCCACCTGTTGGAGGAGGGTTTCATGGATGGTTATTATTGTTGGACCAAGCACGGAGAAAGAGGGGTTATGATGGAAGAAAATGAAGAAGAAGAGGATAATGACACCTATCCTACGTTCACTGCAGACGGTGATACTCCAATGGGGGAAGACGAAGCTGAAGAAGAGCCCAATGATGATTTTGGCCGGGCCATTCTTGATGCACGGATAAACAGCGGAAGTGAAAACGAGAGGTCGAAGTTGGATAGCATGTTAGAGGATCACAAAAAATTGTTGTACCAAAATTGCGAAGATGGCCAGAAGAAGCTTGGTACCACGCTGGAATTGCTGCAATGGAAGGCAGAGAATGGTACAACTGACAGAGGATTTGAGAATTTGCTGAAAATAATAAAGAAGATGCTTCCAAGGGATAACGTACTGCCCCCCAGTACGTACGAAGCAAAGAAGATTGTGTGCCCTCTAGGATTAGAGGTGCAGAAGATACATGCATGCATCAATGATTGCATCCTCTATCGCGGTGAGAAGTACGAGCATTTGAATGCGTGCCCGATATGCGGTGCGTTGCGGTACAAGATAAGGCGAGATGACCCTGGTGATGTTGACGGCGATCCGTGCCCCAGGAAGAGGGTTCCTGCCAAGGTGATGTGGTATGCTCCTATAATACCACGGTTGAAACGTTTGTTCCAAAACAAAGAGCATGCAAAGTTGTTACGATGGCACAAAGAAGACCGTAAGAAAGACATGATGCTGAGACACCCCGCTGATGGGTCGCAGTGGCGAAAAATCGACAGGACCTTCAAGACGTTTGCAGATGACGCTAGGAACATAAGATTTGGTCTAAGTACAGATGGCTTTAATCCTTTCGGGGAACAAAGCTCCAGTCATAGCACCTGGCCTGTGACTCTATGTATGTATAACCTTCCTCCTTGGTTGTGCATGAAGCGGAAGTTTATTATGATGCCGGTGCTCATCCAAGGTCCGAAGCAACCCGGCAACGACATTGATGTGTACCTAAGGCCATTGATTGAAGAACTTTTAGAGTTGTGGAGTGACGAAGGGGTACGTGTGTGGGATGAGCACAAACAAGAGGCATTTGACCTACGAGCGTTGTTGTTTGTAACCATCAATGATTGGCCTGCTCTTAGTAACATTTCAGGACAGTCAAACAAGGGATACAATGCTTGCACGCACTGTCTAGATAAGACTGAAAGTATATATGTAGGCAACAAGAATGTGTACCCAGGTCATCGTCGATTTCTTCCACCTGAGCATCCCGTAAGAAAGAAAGGCAAGCATTTCAAATGTGAGGTTGATGACCGGACGAAGCCTACCTGCCCTGATGGTGATGCTATATATGAGATGGTCAAGGATTTAGAAGTAATCTTTGGAAAGGGTCCTGGCAGTCTATCTGTTCCGAAAGACGCCAACAAGCGCGTACCCTTGTGGAAAAAGAAATCCATATTTTGGGAGTTACCCTATTGGAAAATCCTAGAGGTTCGCTCTGCAATCGACGTGATGCACGTGACGAAAAATCTTTGCGTGAACCTGCTAAGCTTCTTGGGTGTGTATGGGAAGACGAAAGATACACCGGGTGCACGACTGAACCATCAACATATGCACGAGAAGACGAAAGACGACCAACTTAATCCAGAGAAGTATCAAGGTCCTGCCAGCTACGCTCTTACCAAACAAGAGAAGGAGATCTTTTTTGAAGTCCTGAACAGTATCAAGGTCCCGTCTGGCTTCTCGTCGAATGTGAAGGGAATAATTAACATGGCAGAGAAAAAGTTCCAAAACCTGAAGTCTCATGACTGCCATGTGATTATGACACAATTACTACCGGTTGCATTGAGGGGGCTTCTACCGGAAAATGTTCGACTACCCATTGTGAAGCTATGTTCATTCCTCAATGCAATTTCTCAGAAGGTGATCAATCCATTGACTCTAGGAACTTTACAGAAGGATGTTGTTCAGTGTCTTGTCAGCTTCGAGTTGGTGTTCCCACCATCCTTCTTCAATATTATGACGCACCTCATAGTTCACCTAGTCGAAGAGATTCAAGTTCTCGGTCCTGTATTTCTACACAACATGTTCCCCTTCGAGAGGTTCATGGGAGTCTTAAAGAAATACGTTCATAACCGTGCTAGGCCTGAAGGAAGCATCTCCAAGGGTTATGGAACAGAGGAGGTCATTGAGTTTTGTGTTGACTTTATTCCTGACGTTAACCCGGTCGGTGTTCCTCAATCGCGCCATGAGGGGAGATTGCGTGGAAAAGGAACACTAGGAAAGAAACAAATATTTTCTGACTGGGATTCTTTCAATCGAGCACACTACACAGTTCTACATAATTCGAGCTTGGTGGCTCCGTATATCGAGGAACACAAGAATACTTTACGCTCATTAATGGCTGAAGAATGCATTGAAAAAGAACACTTGAAGACTTTCTGCGGGTGGTTGCACACACGTCTCATTAATGACAACACTGTCGAAGAACAGCTAAACTTGTTGGCCAGAGGACCATCTTCGACTATATTGGCTTTTCAAGGGTACGAGATAAATGGGAATACATTTTACACGGCCGACCAAGATAAAAAGAGCACCAACCAAAACAGTGGTGTCCGCTTTGATGCATCAAACAACAATGGGACAAAGGACACATATTATGGGTACATAGAGCAGATATGGGAACTTGACTACGGACCTTCTTTCAAGGTACCTTTGTTCCGGTGCAAATGGTACAACCTGGATGGTGGGGTAAACGTAGACCCGCAGTACGGAATGACTACAGTGGATCTCAAGAATTTTGGGTATGACAACGAACCATTCGTACTAGCCAAAGACGTGGCTCAGATTTTCTATGTGAATGACATGTCTTCCAGACCAAAAAAAAGAAAAGATAAGCAAGCGAAGACATCATATGATGAGCCAAAGCGTCACATAGTTCTTTCAGGGAAAAGAACTATCGTGGGAGTGGAGGACAAGACAGACATGTCAGAAGATTACAACAATTTTGAAGAAATCCGGCCCTTCGCAGTGAAAATTGACCCAAGTCTCGCGTTAAATGGAGAAGCTTGTCCATGGCTACGGCGCAAACAGAAGAAAGTGACGGGTAGAAAGTTGAAGAAGATTGTGTAATGAGGAGGATGACGACGACGATCCGTATGCATCCTTACAGTCCGTTTTATGAAAAGTGTGAGTGATGTGTAATAATGTAACTGTGTGAGTGAAACGATCCGTATGCTTCTTCAGTCCCGGTCGGTTAGAAACCTTTATGTGATGTATAGTAATGTATTAAAGCATTAAAGTCGTCGTGAGCAGCAAATCGACCTTCGATCCACAGCGGCAAGACGTCTCTGATGATCTACGACCGTCCCAAAAAGTGTTGGGAATGTCGCAGATCATCAGAGCGCCTTGCCGCTGCTTGGATCGGACCGAGGGGCATGGCTACCACTTCCACCACCACCACCACTCCCACCTCCTCGGCAATTCATCATTGCGTCACCCTAATCCAGTGGCTGGATTCAACCTACCTGAGGGCTTGTGTTTCCAACAGCGTCGTTGTGTTGTCATTGTTCACCGACCTACAGGAGGTGGCTCCAATGGCTGGCCGGTGAACAAGGACGAACACAATAATGCCAAGGAACATGCCAGCAGGTAGGCTAAATCCAGCCATTGGATTCGGTGGCGAAGGTAGAGGCTCGTTGTGTGCCGTTCGCTGCAGGGACGCCGCTATTTATAGGCGATTAGAAAGTGTACCTGTGGATGAGGTGGGAGTGGTGGTGGTGGTGGGGAGTGCAGATCCAACAGCTCACAATCCCTCAAAAGAAACACACCCCTGATCCAACGGCTCACAAGCGCTTGAAAGAAACACACGATCCGTGTGCTTCTTTAGTCCCGGTTGGTGTGTTTCTTTCAAGCGCTTGTGAACCGTTGGATCAGGGGTGTGTTTCTTTTGAGGGATTGTGAGCTGTTGGATCTGCAGTATCACGACCACTTCGTGATCCACATGACCCGGTTGGTGTTACCAACCGGGACTAAAGAAGCACACGTACCCTATATATAGCCCCCCTCCTCAGACAGGTTACTCACACACAAAACATTCCAGCGTCACTCGGAGAGGCATCTTTGGGCAACCAGCGGCAAGACGTCTCTGATGACCTGCGACCGTTCCAAACGGTTGCAGATCATCAGAGATGTGTTGCCGGACGGTTGTAGATCATCAGAGACGTCTTGCCGCTGCTTGGATCGAAGTGGTGCTCAAACACAAAACATTCCAGCGTCACTCGGAGAGGCATCTTTGGGCAACCAGTGGCAAGATGTCTCTGATGACCTGCGACCGTTCCAAACGGTTGCAGATCATCAGAGACGTCTTGCCGGACGGTTGTAGATCATCAGAGATGTCTTACCGCTGCTTGGATCGAAGTGGCGCTCAAACCTAGGACAAGGGTGCCGCGTCGTCGAAGGGGAAGGGTGTTGCGTCGTCGAAAGGCAGGAGTGATGCGGGAGGCTGCGTCGATGGTAGATGAATTTTATTTTTCTAATTTGCAGAGGTTTCGCCGGAGAAGGTAGGCACTATAAGATTTTATATTTTATGGCTCCACCAGGTGCCGCCGAACCTCCACCTGTCTGGTAACACCAACCGGGACTAAAGGCGGGCTTCGCGGTCACGACTCGTGTCAGTCACACGTGTCCGCCAGCGGTAACCGTCGCTTTATAAAAGGGGATTGCAGAATAATTCAAAGCAGGGAACAGTATTGTCCTCACTTTACAAAAACATCATCGATCAAATATTCAAAAGTATCACGCATACATCTTTATTTAATCCATAATACATCACGAATAATATAACTAACTTTTGCCGGGTCCTAAGCCGCGAGGTGCTGAGCGGCCGGCGGCTTGCACCCAAAGATAAGGAACCATCACTGGGGCAATACTCACATGAGGAGGATCCCTATGAAGTGTATACCACATATTGTCATGCACCGCTTGCGTATCCAACCTAACCAGGTAACGACGGACGTGCTCGTCCTCCTCTCTGATACGGTGACGCACCTCCACCTCGGGGGCCGGCGGCCTCTGCACCGAGGCTGGCCCACGCGACGGCCACCAAACAAGATCCGGGTCGACGACGTCACCCGGATTCCTCACCAAACTACGCGTCCCGGAAGACACCTCCCAGTGCCAGCCCGGCGGAGCCCAGTCCCGGACACTGCCCGGTTCCAACAAATGGGTGGTCGTCATCGATTCCCGCCGAGATCTGAAAAAATGAGCGGGGAATTTGATCAAACAACTAAGGTGCGTGCAACCTAGGTAGGGGAGGGAGAGGGCAGCACCTTGGCATGGGGACGGAGGGGAGGTCCACGGTGGTGTGGAGGATATATCGCGGCGCCGGCGGAGGCCACGGGCGTGGAGGAGGGCATCGAGCGGCGCAGACAAGGGCGGCGGCGGCGCGGATTAGGGGAGAGAGCAGGGGCAGGCTCTCAGTCTCCCGGCCCCTGGCCTTTATATAAGGAGGAAAGATAAACCTTATCCCAGCCCCCACCAACCCCACCTTATCCCGGCCCCTGGCCTTTATATAAGGAGGAAAGATAAACCTTATCTCAGTCAAAAATCAAATTTATCACGAAAGCAATTAAATCAATAGATATAAAAGAAAAAGAAAACACAAATAGAAACAAGAAAAAAAAGGCCTTTCATATATATTGGACCATTTAAGTTAAATTTTAAAAAGAAACTAAAATAACAATTCAAAAACATGTAAAAGAAAAACAAAACTACAAAAGCAATTAAATTAATAGATGTAAAAGAAAAAGAAAACAGAAATAGAAATAAGAAAAGGAAACAAGAAAAAAAAGAAAAACACCATTCATCCCGGTTGGTAACACCAACCGGGACCAAAAGCCTGCTGGGCTTCGCGCGCAATTTTTCGCGGCCCAGACAGACCTTTGGTCCCGGTTGGTGTTACCAACCGGGATGAAAGGGTCTTCCATCCCGGTTCGTGGCTGGAACCGGGATGGAAGGACTTTTCCGCGTTGATTTGGGTGGTTTCGCCCCCAATTTTTTCTCAAGTCCTCGATTTCGACTCCCCTCTCTCGTGCCGCCGCCGTCGCCCGAGGTGCTGCTCCGCCTTGCCGTGCCGCCGCCGACGCCGCGAGGTGCTGCTCCGCCCTCCCGAGGGCTGCCCGACGCCGCGCCCCACGACGCCGTTGCCGCCCATACCCGGCCAGGTCCGCGCGCCGCCCGCTAACGCATCTCCGCCTCTGGCTCCCTCTCCCGACGCCGCCGCCCTCCCCTACCGCCAGGCTGCCGCACGCCTGCCTCGTCGTCGCAGCCTCCCTTTCCCCTGCCGCGCTCGACGCCGGAATCCCTCACACGCCGTCGCTCCCCACGGACGTCGCGCTCGATCGACGCCGCGCCGCGCTCGCTCTCCATCCCGGCCTCTCCCCGCTGCGCTGCTCCGCCACTCTCGGGTGTCGCGGCGCCAGAAGTCCACCGCCGTGTCGCGTCGTCGCCGGAATCCCTCTCCACGCCAGCCACCGCCTCCGACGGTAATTTCCCTCCCCTACAAATTCCAAATTGCATAGCTATATATTGTTAGGAAAATTTTGTTGGTGGTTTAAATTTACTAGATGCAATTTTTTCAGTACCATTTTGATATTTGCATAGTTTAAATTTTGAGAATTGTATGCAATTGTTTAGATGATGCTAGGTTTAGGAAATATTGTGTTAGGAAATATTTTTTAGTTTTAGGAATTTTGTGTTAGGAAATATTGTTTCTAATTGTAGGATTTTAGTGTAGTTGTTATAGTTGCTATGAATTTGAATTCCATTTTGTTCTAATTAAGTGATGTTTAGATTAAGTTAAATTTTTAGTGATGTTTAGATTAAAATTTTATGCCATTTTGTTCTAATTAAGTTCATGTGGAGATTAAAATTGATATGAATTTTGGATCCAAATCATTGATCTAAGTTGTAGTAAAATTTGCCATCTTGTTCATCTCGTAAATCAATTTGCCATCTTGTAAATTTGCCATCTTGTAAAATTGATATGAATTTTGCTATGAATTTTGCTATGAATTAAGTTCATTTTGTAACTATAACCAAAATGAATTATATAGTTAAAATTGCCATCTTGTTCATCTTGTAAATCAATTGTAGGCTTTCTTCTTTTGCAAATTTTAGATGTAATTGAGCCATGGATTTGAGTGTCATTTAATTTTACATATGGATATTCATATTCTTGTTACAAAATTGATTGCAGGCACATTAATTGAGCCATGGATCCAAATTGTCCGGACGACTTCGGCATAGACGAGGAGCGTGGAGAGCCATTGGATCCACTTTTTACGGGCCTCGGCGTTAGAGACGAGGATCGTGAAGAGCGAATGTGTATGATTATAGCAGGACGTGCAGCCGCGCCTGTCGGTGAACAAGACGTTGTGGCAAATTTAGAGGAATTCAGCTCCCAATTTCTCAATGACTCCGGTGAGGGAGCAGAAATTTGTGTAGAGAAGGAAGTGGTAGTAACAAACTCAGGCGAGGTATATATTAATTAAGCCTCTGTTGATCGATGACATAGCTTAATTATTTGATCCTACGGTTATTAACGAATCTTTTTTTTTCTTTTAGCCCTCTGGAACAAGCAAATCATCTGCATCTAGAGTGTCGAAAGGGTCGAAAGGGTCGAAAGCCATGAAGCCTCGAGGCCCGTCGAAGCCGATGAAGGAGGGTCAAAGGGTAGTGATCGACATAGTTGATGCTACTGGCCAACCAATGCAACCCTTAGAGTGCCGCCGCAAATTTATAAACCAATGCGGAGTTTTAGTTAGGGACATGGTACCGATCACATGTCAAGAATGGCATCCGCGGAAGGACGGGAGCAACACTTGGACTTATGTCGACGACCAAACAAAAGATTTGTTTTGGGAGAAGCTCTTGACAAAGGTCACCCTGCCTCCAGAAGTGACAGAAAACGAGAAGTGGATGGAGAAAGTCAAGGAGTGGACTCTTGGCAAGGCTGCCGAACAGTTCCGAACCCACAAGAAAACTATATGGAAAGATTATTGTGAAGAGAAGGAAAAAGATCCTGAATACACTCCAGTATTCACCGGAGCACAAGTGAAGCTAAACGACCAGTGGCCCTTATTTAAAGAGCAAAGAGAATCGGAGGCCGCTGTGGCCCGATCGGAAAGAAACAAGTTAAATGCTGCGAAGAAGGAATATCACCACACTTTGGGGGCAGGTGGCTACAAGGCTGCCGTGCCTAAGTGGGAAGCATTTGAAGCAAAACTGCTTGATGAGGGGAAGATTCCACGTCATGATCCATCCCCCCCACCTCAAGATCCTCCCTCCCCACGTCATGATCCATCCCCTGCACCACCACCTCAAGATCCATCCCCCCCACCTCAAGATGCATCCTCGCCACCTCGTGACGACTGTCGGGAGCCCAGCCCGAGTCAAGAGAGAGTGCGCTCTGTTTCGCGGAAACTAAAGATCCCGTCGAAATATACAGAGAGGTGTGCTTTAAACTTCCCGCCAGAAACTCGAGAGGAACGTGAGTTGCGAAAGCCTCTTCCAAAGAGATCCTACGACTTGAGTCCAGAGGAACTCGAGGAGTCGGTGCGAGCTGATGTGAAAAAACAATTGGCACCGAAACGGCACATGCGAAAGGAGGTAATAGCACCGGGAAAAGTGGCACAATTTCTGAAAAATCTATCGACTGGGCCGGCACGGCCGCCTATTCTGCGAGACGACTATGATCGTACCATTGAAAAGTTAATTAGAGAATGGAATTTGCAGGAGAATGAGGCATGTCGCCAAAAGAGGGAGCAGCAGCAGATGGCAGCTAAAAAGGCCCAGCAGGAGAAGGAGGCTGCATTTCGCCAAAAGAGGGAAGCTAATAAGAAATCCGGGAAACAAGTGGCCCAGCTCGGAGAACAGGCAAACCAGTCGGTCCCCGCGTTCAAAGTGGTGTCCGATAAGGAAATACAGCAAGACACAATTCTCATAGAAAACCCCAAAGAGTATATGTATGCATGGACATATGCCTACGGGAAGCCCTTGGTCAGACCTGAGATGGTCAAATCTCTGCCGACACAATTGCGACGTTTGCATGAGTGGTACGAGGGAGCCGTAAAGGGGCACCATGAGTATTTCCACGTTTCATATAAGAAAGACCATTATTTAGAGGATAACGCGATGTATGTGCCGTTTGACGAAATATTTCAGTTATTCAATCAAGACTCCCTCGACAAAGCCATCATCAGCTGATATTGTTTGTAAGTGATTTATTTTATGCAATTTAATTAAGTCTCTATCTCAGCTCGTTCGTTGCCAATTATCTAACTTTATTCTTTTGTACGCTATTATATATGCAGAATGAAGATCGTCGAATGCAGAGACAACGGAATCTATAGTTTAGGGTTCATGGACCCATATTGGATTCATGAAGTAACCGTAAGGAACCATCCCGAGGACACCGAGCATTACATGCTCCAATATCTAGTGAAACACCATACATGTGAAGATATACTTCTTCCTTACAACTTCAAGTGAGTGTTACCGTACCTTCTACACATTCTACTTTGCTTACTCGATGTTTAGTGTAACTCATGGACATATAAATGTGTGAAGGAACCATTGGATTCTGGTAGACATTAGACCTGAACAAGCATGCGTTCAAGTCCTGGACTCGTTAAGGAAAGATATGGACGATTATATCAAATTGCAAGCAATGTTTCAGAGGTAACTTCAGTCATTATCGCTCTATATATCGATCTCTTTCGTTCGTTCAAGTCCTTTGATTTTTTCTTTTGCCGGCCAGGGTTTGGGAAAAGTTCATTACCAAGGTTCGTGGGACTTGGAAACCGCACCTGTTTTGGTATGAAACCAAGGTAAGTAGTAGTACTATATATATATGTCCGCGCAACTTTTAAATTCTAGTTTCAGCACCATTATCATGCTTGATTGTTATTTTGATTAAATTCTATTATTTGTAAAGTGGTGTCTGAGGCAGGCACAAGGGAATAATTTATGTGGATATTATGTTTGCGAGTACATACGATCTTTTGTTCATCAGCGGGATAGAAAGCTCAGAACAACAGAGGTCTGTATACACTCTCGGCAATTACTTCATTACCATATTTGTGTTCATTTCCATTTTCACATTTTTTGATGATTTCACATTTTCTTATTGATTTAGATGGAACGAGAGAAGGACAAGCTCATACCAACGAAGCGCCTTATAGCAATTCAAGAGGAATTGGCGGGATTTTTGAACAAGGAGGTCCTGAAGAAATCCGGAGAATTTTTTCACCCTAGAAATTATTTTCTGCCTCCAATGTAATTTTGACGTGATCTCGACGTGAGAAACGTGATGTCGGTGTGTGACTTAATTATATATGTATCAAAACGTATGTGTGTGACTTATATGTATGCATCACGCGCGTGACATCGATCGATGTGTCAACTTTATATATGTGTGTGACTTTGTATGCGCGACGTGATCTTAATTAATAGGAAATAATTAAATGGAAAACAAAAAATCGAAAACCCTAAAAAATAAGCAAATAAAATACAAAAGATGCAAACCCTTTGGTCCCGGTTCGTGTCACGAACCGGGACCAAAGCTCCCCCCTCTGCGCGCCCAGCCGCGCCCACGTGGAGGCCCATCTATCCCGGGTCGTGGACACCCGGGATAAAAGCCACCCCCCCCCCCTCTAGTCCCGACCATTTAATCCCGGTTGTAAACCCGGGATCAAAGGCCCTCTGGACCCGGGATAGATGGTCTTGTTTCTACTAGTGGAGATGGATGATATCATCCACGATATGGACCAACAGATGCACCATAACGTCAAAAAATACGGACGGGAAGTAAATCTCAAGCTCGCAAAGAATCACAACGATCTCTTCCTGCAGCCTTGAGAGTTGCTTCACGGTGATTGACTTTCGAGAGATCACGTCGAAAAATTTACAATGGCCAAAAAGGGTTTCACGGACGTGCTTGTCCATTATCCCTCGGATTGCAACCGGAAGTATTTGCATCATCATCACGTGACAATCATGAGACTTCATCCCGCGAATTTTTGTTTTTTCGGGTCTAGATATCTGCTTATCAGCCCCGAGTAACCAAAGGCATTTTAACACCTATAAGACACTTGATCAATTGTTCGATCTCATTCGGACTTAGAGTGAAGCAGGAGGGGGCAGTAATAGTCATTCTGCTTAACCCTTTTGCCCTTAGGACCGTCGTCCGTCTCCTTTGTCTGATCAATAATAGGCGGCGTCGGGCATCCTCCGTGAAGCTCTTTCCTGATACCCATTTGTATCAGGTCGTTTTTACTTTCGGCCCATCTTTGCTCCTATCCGGCATGTTGAGCAGAGTGCCAAACAAACTCTCGAACACATTCTTCGTGATATGCATTAGATCAAGACAATGAGGCGTACCGAGGATTTTCCAGTACGACAAGTCCCAAAACACGGACTTCGTTTTCCATACCTCTAGTAGCGGTTTTGGTGCCTTCTGATTTTTTCCCGGCGTAGGGCACTGTTCCCAATCATTCAACAATGTGTAGATTTCTTCGCCGCACCTCTTACATGAAGGTCCTCGGAGCTCATCTTCACCGTTGAAAAGGTTTCCACGCCTTCTCCATGGGTCATTCTTGGGTAGCCACCTTCGATGCCCCATGTAGACGGTTTTCGAAGACCCGGGATCTTTCTTAAGCTGGACAAACGTCGGATCATCCATGCACCTCACACATCCGTTATGTTCGTGGCACACCTGGCCTGCGACATATCCGTAACCGTACAAGTCGTGCACCGTACAGATCAACGCGGCTCTCATAGGGAAATAATCTTCTGCGACGGTGTCCCATGTATTGACCCTTTCCTTAGCCATAACGTGTCTAGCTCATCTTTTAGTAGCTTCAGATACAGATTGATGTCGTTGCCTGGCTGTTTCGGCCCTTGAATTAGCATGCTAATGTGTATGTATTTCCTCTTCATGCACAACCAGGGGGGAGGTTGTATATCCATACAAACACGGGCCAGGTGCTATGTGTGATGTTCTGGTTGCCAAACGGATTGAGTCCGTCGGTGCTCGCACCCAACTTGATGTTTCTTGGCTCTGCCCCGAAACTTGGGTATTCACCATCTAATGATTTCCACTTGGTTGCATCCGAAGGGTGTGTCAACCGTCTAACTTGATGTGTTTTCACACCGCTTTGGATCTTTCAGCACTGCCTTCTTCCTTTCCGCGTGCCAGCGCATGAGCTTTACTTCCTTGCGGTCCGCGAAATACCGCTGCGGATGGGAAATGAGCGGAAAGTACCACACAACTTTTCGAGAAGATTTCTTCCCTTTCTTGTATCGAGCAGCGTTGCACACTGGACATGTGGTCTTGTCCGCGTCCTCTTTCCGATAAATGTAGCAATCATTGATGCACACGTGGAATTTTTCGTGCGGTAAATCGAAGGGGCACACGACTTTCTTGGCGTCATCTAGACTACTAGGACACGTGTTGTCCTCGGGAAGGATATTGTGCCAGTATTGCAGACAAGCGTCGACGCTTACGTCGCTCCATTTGTGTTTTGCCTTCATCTGCAGAATATCGAGCGCTACTTTCAACCAGGACACCTCTGGCCCGCAACCTGCATACAACGGAGTATTCGAGTCTATCTCTAGTTGCGCCAGCTTTGATTTCTCTCTAGCAGCATCTCTGGAGTTAGTCGTTTTCTTGAGAAGCAGTTCTTGAACATGAGGGTCCCGCACGACTGAAGTTAGCGGCGTCCACGTGTCCTCGTCTTCTACATGTTGTTCAGCCTCTTCTCCACCATCGTCATGTGCGGGAGGCCCTTCGTCTTCTTGCCACTCGTCGTTATTGTCCTGCTGCGGCCTTCCTGATCATTTCCTGCCGCCGCCCCATGGATTTCATCATCTTCATCACTTATCCACTGAGTATGGCCATCCATGAAACCACGCATGAGCAGGTGCTCCTGCAATTTGCCGGAAAAGGGGTTGAGCAAGCTCTCTAGTTTGCATTTTCGACACGGATGTCTTATCTCTTTGCGGTTATTTAGAAACATGTCTTCCGTCGCGTATTTCAAATATCTATCCATGACCCTTTCGCTCATTATGACCACTAGTGGACGTGCACGTGCAACGCATGTAACCTAATCTATTGTTAAAAAATCAGTGTAAACTAAAAAACCGGAACCGACATGTTAGAAAAAATGACTAAAAGCGGCACTCTCACTCTCACTCACCCTCCCCGATCCCACTTTCTGCACCCAAGATCCCCACCGCGGGGTACAATATTAATCGTGCACGTGGTGAATAACATAATATTTCCATAAGTTAATTTGAAATTATTGAAGCCATCACTTAATATGTGATATTATTATTTGGAAAGTTGAGGATGAAAAACAACAAAAACTTTGATTTGCATAACATCTATTGATGCATGAGAAGGCAAGGACAGGGTTATGTGATGTATGTGTGGCATTCATTTTCTAAAACCAGTGGCAGATGCACTATCGAAGCAACATAATTATGTGCACCACCCGCTGCACAAATGAATGGACTGGTATTCTTACTTTACTAATTTTGATACATGTGCTAACAAAGTTGAGCATCTATGCTAAAATAGCAGCAGGACATACAAAAAATAGGGAGCATGATAATTTTTAGGTTTCGTTATTCATAAAACAACTATGAAGGGAATAATCTAGCTCATTTATTCATTAAGAAAATCGAATCAAGACATCACATATGTAGGTACAAAATCTGACATCAAGATATCAGAAACATGGGTTGCCATATATTGGCCATGTAATGTAAATTCGATGTAAATTCAGTTAGCAAGTCGTAGATATAAAACCTGATCTCAGATTGCAGTGTTAAAAAAATCTGATATCAAATCAATTGCAACAGAATCCATGTGCGCTCACATGCCCAAGATGCAGGGCAACAGGGCTCCAACCAAGCGTGCAAACAGGAAATGTTTCTGTAGCCGTTGAAATAATTCAGTTAGCATAAATTTTTGTAAGAACGACACATGATTCCATTGAGCTGCAAGATATGAGCATGTGAGTAATCTGATTTATAAAGCTTGTGCAATAATTCTGGAGTGTAGAAATGTGAAATTAAATAAATGGATGAGCAAGGATAATAGATTGGAGAGCAATTAAATTATCCAACAACCAAGAGAAATAAATATTCCTAGTAGCCAAGATCAAAATAGCTCAATTTATGAAACCAAACGTGTACCGTCGGTTAAGTGTGAGAGGAGCAGAGGCAACAAGCGTATGAAATAAGAAGATGCAATGAATCTTGGGCTTGAAAGTTCATATATATAGCATGATTAAACAGATAAGCTGTATGGAGTGTCGAGTGGCCCATAGTAAAACACCAAGCACGCAAGCCTTGTTAACTCTTGCAGAAAAAAACTGTTATGCCACAATCAAACAAAAGTAAAAATTGGATGGTCCAACGTTTGCAGGCACCTATACTCTTAGCACTTCCTCAAGGAGCATGACTAACCTCTCTCCGCTGCCTTCTATTGCGACCAATCCTCTGCTGTGCTGCCAAACCATCCAAGCATACGGATGGCATATGGATTTCTGCTTTCTCTATCCTAGAAAAGTAATAGGTATAATAAACAATCACTAGTAGAAAAACCACCTTTCGTCCAGAGCCGAACCAGCCATTAATCCCGGTTCATAGAAAAACCGGGACCAATGCCTGGCATTGGTCCCGGTTCGAGCTGCCAGGGGTCCGTGGAGCATTGGTCCCGGTTCGGTTGGGGACATTGGTCCCGGTTCGTGCCACGAACCGGGACCAATACCCCTCCCCTGCCTATAAATAACTCACCCCCTCTCTTCTCTAGTCTTTTTTTTCTGGTTGGATTGGTGGGAAGTGGGTGCTAGTTTTTTTTTCCTTTGCCACGCACAAGATGTGTTCGATGAAATGCCCGAGCCACACTTAAGTTCACACAAGATGATATCCTCGGCCGAGGTTAGCAACTTTATCCTTTTCATCTGTAATTGATACAGAAATATTGCACGTGTCGATGTACGGTGGTCATTTCACTATTCAAGATGTTATTGTAATGGTATTTGATAAACTTAATTATATGATGCAGATGGATGCACGGATGCGATGGATGTACGGCGGACGACGCAGTTCCGAGTTTATTGCAGGCCTGCATAAATTTCTCGAAGTGGCTGAGGCAAACAAAGTGGATAATTTTATGCCTTGTCCATGTGAGAAGTGTCGGAACGTCAGGGAGTACTCTGACCCGAGAACCATTCAAGACCACGTGATTCGGAGAGGTTTCATGCCCAGCTATAATTGTTGGACCAAGCACGGAGAAAGAGGGGTTAGGATGGAAGACAATGAAGAAGAGGAGGATGATGACAACTATCCTATGTTCCCTGAGAAATGCGGTGATACTGTAATGGAAGACGTTGAATAAGAAGGAGGTGAACATCGGGCATCAGATGAGCCTGCTGATGGTCTTGGTGGGGTCATTTCTGATGCAAAGCGAGAATGCGATACAGAAAAGGAGAAGCTAAAGTTGGAGGCCATGCTAGAGGATCACAAAAAGTTGCTGTACCCAAATTGCGAAGATGGCAGCACAAAGCTCGGTACCACACTGGAACTGCTGAAATGGAAGGCAGAGACTGGTTGTTCTGACAAGGGATTTGAGAAGTTACTGAAAATAATGAAGCCGAAGCTTCCAAAGGATAACGAATTGTCCGAGACTACATACGAAACAAAGAAGGCTATCTGCCCTCTAGGATTAGATGTGCAGAAGATACATGCATGCATTAATGACTGCATCCTGTACCGCGGTGAGGAGTACGAGAATATGGATAAATACCCGGTATGCAATGCACTGCGGTATAAGATCAGACAAGATGACCCTGGTGATGTTAAGTGCGATGACGAGCCCCCCCGGAAGAGGGTTCCTGCTAAGGTGATGTGGTATGCTCCTATAATACCACGGTTTGAAACGTCTGTTCAGAAACAAAGAGCATGCCAGGTTGTTGCGATGGCACAAAGAAGAGCGTAAGAAAGACGGGAAGTTGAGACACCCGCCGATGGGTCCCAGTGGAGAAAAATCGACAGAGAGTTCCCGACTTTTTCAGATGACGCAAGGAACTTAAGATTTGGTCTAAGTACAGATGCCTTTAATCCTTTTGGGGAGCAGAGCTCCAGTCATAGCACTTGGCCCCTGACTCTATATATCTACAACCTTCCTCCTTGGTTGTGCATGAAGCGGAAGTTCATTATGATGCCAGTGCTCATCCAAAGCCCGAAGCAACCTGGCAACAACATTGATGTGTACCTAAGGCCATTAGTTGATGAACTTTTGCAGTTGTGGTCCGAACCAGGTGTACGTGTGTGGGATGAGCACAAACAACAGGAATTTGACCTACGAGCATTGTCGTTCGTAACCATCAATGATTGACCTGCTCTTAGTAACATTTCAGGACAGTCAAACAAGGGATACAATGCATGCACGCACTGTTTAGATAAGACTGAAAGTATACATTTGGGAAACAAGAACGTGTACCTGGGGCATCGTCGATTTCTTCCGAACAGTCATGCCGTAAGAAAGAAAGGCAAGCATTTCAACGGTGAGGCAGATCGCCGGAAGAAGCCTAACCTCCCTGATGGTGATGTTATATATGACATGGTCAAGGATTTAGAAGTAATCTTTGGAAAGGGTCCTGGCAGTCTATCTGTTCCGAATGACGCTGACAACCACATACCCATATGGAAGAAGAAATCTATATTTTGGGAGCTACCCTATTGGAAAGTCCTAGAGGTCCAGTCTTCAATCGACGTGATGCACGTGATGAAGAATCTTTGCGTGAACCTGCTAGGCTTCCTGGGCGTGTATGGGAAGACAAAAGATACACCAGAAGCACGGGAGGACCAGCAACGTATGAAAGACCCATACAACAAGCAGACGGATAACGGGCGTCAATACTTAAGCAGCTACGCTCTTACCAAAGCAGAGAAGGAAATCTTTTTTGAATGCCTGAGCAGTATCAAGATCCCGGCTGGCTTCTCGTCAAATATAAAGGGAATAATAAATATGGCAGAGAAAAAATTCCAGAACCTGAAGTCTCATGATTGCCACGTGATTATGACGCAGTTGCTTCCGGTTGCATTGAGGGGGCTTCTACCGGAAAATGTTCGAGTACCCATTGTGAAGCTATGTGCATTCCTCAATGCAATATCTCAGAAGGTCATCGATCCAGTAACTCTACCAAGTTTACAGAAGGCTGTGGTCCAATGTCTTGTCAGCTTCGAGTTGGTGTTCCCCCCATCATTCTTCAATATTATGACGCATCTCCTGGTTCACCTAGTCGACGAGATTGCCATTCTCGGTCCTGTATTTCTACACAATATGTTCCCCTTCGAGAGGTTCATGGGAGTCTTGAAGAAATATGTTCATAACCGTGCTGGGCCAGAAGAAAGCATCTCAAAGG
Organism: Poa pratensis; assembly: GCA_947311845.1. Classification (NCBI taxonomy): domain Eukaryota; kingdom Viridiplantae; phylum Streptophyta; class Magnoliopsida; order Poales; family Poaceae; genus Poa; species Poa pratensis. The sequence goes on along the minus strand of CAMZMU010000080.1, from coordinate 9,200,116 downwards.
GCTATGGAACAGAGGAGGTCATTGAGTTCTGTGTTGACTTTATTCCTGACCTTAAGCCGATTGGTGTTCCTGAATCGCGGCATGAGGGGAGACTGAGTGGAAAAGGCACGCTAGGAAAGAAAGCACTGATATGTAGGGACGGGCATTCTTTAACTCAAGCACACTACACAGTTCTACAAAGTTCCTTCGTGGCTCCGTATATCGAGGAACACAAGAATTATGTACGCTCCAAGAACCCGGGGGAGGATGACTCCTGGATTAAAGAAAAACACATGGAGACTTTTGGCAGTTGGTTGCGATTACAGCTCATGAATAACACCACTGTCGGAGATCAGCTCTACTTGTTGGCCGGGTCACCATCTTCGACTGTATTGAATTTCCAAGGGTACGAGATAAATGGGAATACATTTTACACGATCGCCCAAGATAAAAAGAGCACCAACCAAAACTGTAGGGATATGCGCGACAGAAAATCAAAAAATTTCTCTCACATGCGGAAGCAACACCCAAAGATCTTATCTAAGGAGATGCAAGTAACGGGGAGGGTAATCAACATACCCTCGAAGAACACGAGCGTTGGACGTTAATCACAACGCAGCTTGGTGTAGACCTTGATGCGGTTCACTCCGATCAGCACCACAACGAGCGGTGCCTCCGAGATTTACACACGTACGGCTCAGCAACGTCTCCTCTTCTTGATCCAGCAAGCTTGAAGGAGAAGTAGATGGGATTCAAACCAGCAGCACGACGGTGTGGTGGTTCGGTGAGCTCTCACGCGGGCAGGGCTTCATCAAGCCAAGACCAAGTGTACCGACTTAGGAATCAAAATCATATCTTTCCCCAAATGGTACCCTCCTTATATAGGATGTGGGGAGGGGGTGTGAGGCTATCTTCCCCAGGAAGAAACCAGCCTCCAATCTTCCCTAGGAAGAAACCAGCCTCCAAATCTTCCCTAGGAAGAAACCAGCCTCCAAATCTTCCCAGGAAGGAACCAGCCTCCAAGGCTTCCCCAGGAAGGAACCTAGCTGCCAAGACTTCTCAAGGAAGGAACTTGGCTGCCAAATATCCTAAGTGGGACGTTCGGGATAGTGGGCCCCACCATGGGACCCACCGGAACATTTCAGGAAAAACCCCGATACAATATCGGTTAATTCCTGAACTTTTCCGGAACCCAAAAACCACATTCCTATATATGAAACTTTATCTCCGGACTCTTCCGGAGCTCCTCGTGATATCCCGGATCCTATCCGGGACTCCGAACAACCTTCGGTCTCACCATTATAATTATCCCAAAGCTACTCTAGCGTTACCGAACTTTAAGTGTGTGACCCTACGGGTTCGAGAACAAGTGGACATGATCGAGACTCCTCTATGATCAATAACCATTAGCGGGACCTGGATGCCCATAATGACTCCCACAAGTTCAACGAAGATCGTTATCAGTGTGAACCACAATGTCAACGTATTCCATTTCCTTTGTCTCACGATATTTTACTTACCCGAGATCTGATCGGCGGTATCACCATACCTAGCTCAATCTCGTTACTAGTAAGTACTCTTTACTCGTTCCATAATACAACATTCCATGTGGCTAACTCTTTAGTCACGTGCTTGCAAGCGATACGAATGTGCATTACCGAGTGGGCCCAGAGTATATCTCTCCGTCACACGGAGGGACAAATCCCAGTCTTGATACATGCAAATCAACAAGTACTTTCGGAGATACCTGTAAGACACCTTTATAGTCACCCAGTTACGAAGTGACGTTTGAAGTCCCCAAGACGTATTCCTCAGTACCCGGGATAGACATAATCTCATGGTCAAAGAAACAGGATACTTGACAATACAAGACATGGCAATATATACTTATTTATCCGATCAATATTGCTATGCTTGGTTGGGTCTGTCCATCACGTCATTCTCCAATGACATGACCTCGTTATTAATTGACAACTCATGTCCATGGTTAGGAAACCATAACCATCATTAATCAACGAGCTAGTCTAGTAGAGGCTTACTAGGGACTCTGTGTTGTTTACATAACCACACATGTATTAGGTTTCCGGTTAATACAATTATAGCATGGAGAATAAACATTACCATGAACATGGAAATATGATAATAACTCTTTATTATTGCCTCTAGGGCATATTTCCAACAGTCTCCCACTTGCACTAGAGTCAATAATCTAGTTTACATTGGTAAAGATCTAACACCCATGGACTTCAGGTGCTGATCATGTTTATCTCGTGGAAGCTGTTTAGTCAACGGGTCTGCAACATTCAGACTCGTATGTACTTTGCAAATCCTAATATCTCCCACGTGAACACTTTCACGAATTAGATGGAAACGGCGTTTGATATGCTTGGAGGTCTTGTGACATCTTGGTTCCTTGGCTAGAGCAATGGCACCAGTGTTGTCACAATAGATCTCCATAGGATCCAGTGCATTCGGAATCACACCGAGCTCTGTGGTGAACTCCTTCAACCATATCCCTTCTCTTGCTGCTTCGGAAGCAGCCATATATTCCGCCTCTAATGTAGATGCCGCAACAACGTTCTGCTTGGAACTCCTCCAGCTAACCGCAGCTCCATTCAAAACAAAAACGTATCCAGATTGAGATTTCGAGTCGTCTGGATCAGTGTCGAAGCTAGCGTCGACGTAACCTTTTACGGCGAGCTCTTCACAACCACCATAGACAAGAAACATGTCCTTAGTTCTTCTCAAGTACTTAAGGATATTTTTAACTGCTGTCCAGTGTTCCTCTCCAGGATCACTCTGGTACCTGCTCGTCAAACTAAGAGCATGAGACACATCTGGTCTAGTACACAACATGGCATACATGATTGAGCCTATGGCTGAGGCATAGGGGATTTTACTCATCCTCTCTCTTTCATCTGCCGTAGTTGGACACTGAGTCTTACTCAATGTCTTACCTTGCAACATGGGCAAGAACCCTTTCTTTGCATGATCCATTTTGAACTTCTTCAAAACTTTGTCAAGGTATGTACTTTGACTGAGTCCTATCAAGCGTCTCGATCTATCTCTATAGATCTTAATGCCTAATATGTAAGCAGCTTCACCAAGGTCTTTCATTGAAAAACTCTTATTCAAATAACCTTTTATACTGTTAAGCAGCTCCACGTCATTCCCAATAAGTAATATGTCATCCACATATAACACTAGGAATGCGACCGAGCTCCCACTCACTTTCTTGTAAACACACGCTTCTTTATAATTTTGGACAAATCCAAAACCTTTGATCACATCATCAAAGCGAATGTTCCAACTCCGGGATGCTTGCTTCAGCCCATAAATGGAACGCTGAAGTTTGCATACTTTACCAGCATCCTTAGGATCGACAAAACCTTCGGGTTGTATCATATACAACTCTTCTTCAATGTTTCCGTTGAGGAACGCTGTTTTGACATCCATCTGCCAAATTTCATAATCGAAAAATGCAGCAATTGCTAGTAGAACCCTAACAGACTTAAGCATCGCTACGGGTGAGAAAGTCTCATCGTAGTCAACTCCTTGAACTTGTCGAAAACCTTTTGCGACAAGTCGTGCTTTATAAACGGTGACATTACCGTTAGCGTCTGTTTTCTTCTTGAAAATCCATTTACACTCGACAGCCTTGCGGCTATCAGGAAGATCAACCAAAGTCCATACTTGGTTTTCACTCATGGATTCCATTTCGGATTGCATGGCTTCTTGCCATTTCCCAGAGTCTGGGCTCATCATTGCTTCCTCATAACTCGCAGGTTCGTCATTGTCTAACAATAACACATTCATGACAGGGTTACCGTACCACTCAGGAGCGGTACGTATCCTAGCCGACCTGCGAATTTCAGCTAAGACCGAAGTTTCATGATCACCATCATTAGCTTCCTCTCTAGTTGGTGAAAGCGGCGCCTGAACAACTTCCTGCGCTGCGCTACTCTCCAATTCGGGAGAAGGTTCAACAACCTCGTCTAGCTCTATTTTCCTCCCACTCACATCTTTCGAAAGAAACTCTTTCTCAAGAAAGGATCCATTCTTGGCAACAAAGACTTTGCCTTCGGATCTGTGATAGAAGGTATACCCGACAGTTTCCTTAGGGTATCCTATGAAGACGCACTTTTCCGCTTTGGGTTCGAGCTTATCAGGCAGCAGCCTTTTGACATAAGCCTCGCATCCCCAAACTTTAAGAAACGACAACTTTGGCTTCTTGCCACACCATATCTCATATGGCGTCGTCTTAACGGATTTAGATGGTGCCCTGTTTAAAGTGAATGCGGCTGTCTCTAATGCATAACCCCAAAACGACATTGGCAGATCGGATACAGACATCATAGAACGCACCATATCTAATAAAGTGCGATTACGACGTTCGGACACACCATTACGCTGTGGTGTTCCAGGTGGCGTGAGTTGTGAAACAATTCCACAAGTCTTCAAATGCATGCCAAACTCGTAACTCAAATATTCACCTCCACGATCAGATCGTAGAAATTTAATCTTCTTGTTACGATGATTTTCCACTTCACTCTGGAACTCTTTGAACTTTTCAAAAGTTTCAGACTTGTGTTTCATTAAGTAAATATACCCATATCTACTCAAATCATCAGTGAAGGTTATGAAGTAACGATATCCACCGCGTGTCGAAATGCTCATCGGTCCACACACATCAGTATGTATGATTTCCAATAAGTCACTTGCCCTTTCCATCGTACCGGAAAAAGGAGTTTTAGTCATCTTGCCCATAAGGCATGGTTCACACGTGTCAAATGATTCAAAATCAAGTGACTCCAAAAGTCCATCAGTATGGAGTTTCTTCATACGCTTTACACCAATATGACCTAAACGGCAGTGCCACAAGTATGTGGTATTATCATCATTCATCTTGCATCTTTTAGCATCAATGTTATGGATGTGTGAATTACTTTCGAGATTCAACAAGAATAAACCATTTACAACCGGTGCATGACCATAAAAGATATTACTCATAGAAATAGAACAACCATTGTTCTCAGATTTAAATGAGTAACCGTCTCGCAATAAACAAGATCCAGATATAATGTTCATGCTTAACGCAGGCACCAAATAACAATTATTTAGGTTTAAAACTAGTCCCGAAGGTAAATGTAGAGGTAGCATGCCGACGGCGATGACATCAACTCTTGATCCATTCCCGACGCGCATCGTCACCTCATCCGTTGCTAGTCTCCGTTTATTCTGCAGTTCCTGTTTCGAGTTGCAAATGTGAGCAACCGAACCGGTATCAAATACCCAGGCACTACTACGGGAACTAGTAAGGTACACATCAATAACATGTATATCATATATACCTTTGATATTTCCAGCCTTCTTATCCGCCAAGTATTTGGCACAGTTGCGCTTCCAGTGACCTTCCCCTTTGCAGTAGAAACACACCGTTTCAGGCTTAGCCTTGGGCTTCTTCGCAGGCGTGGCAACAGGTTTGCCATCCTTCTTGAATTTTCCCTTCTTTGCCTTAGCTTTCTTAAAGCCGGTGGTTCTGTTGACCATCAACACTTGATGTTCCTTTTTTATGTCCACTTCCGCAGATTTCAGCATTGCGAAAAGCTCGGGAATCGACTTTCTCATCCCTTGCATGTTATAGTTGAGCACAAACGATTTGTAACTCGGTGGTAGTGATTGGAGCACCCTATCAGTGTTCAACTCGTCTGGGATGACAATTCCCAGCTGAGTAAGGCGTTGGATATAGCCGGACATGGCTAAAGCATGTTCACTGACAGAGCTGTGCTCCTCCATCTTACAAGTAAAGAACTTCTCAGATATCTCATATCTTTCAGCACGGGCTTGAGTCTGAAACATAGTTTTCAGCTCTTCGACCATTTCGAATGCCCCGTGAAGTTCAAAACGTTTCTGGAGATCTGGCTCCAGAGATGTAAGAATTGCACATTTAACTATCGTGTGGTCATCACTGCGCGCATCAAATGCGTTCAGTTCTTCAGTGGGAGCACTGACTGCAGGTGGGTCACCTAGCGCTGCATCGAGCACATAATGCTTCTTACACCCATTGAGGACAATCCTCAAATTGCGGTGCCAGTCATTGAAGTTGGACCCAGATGTTTTCAGTTTTTCTTTCTCAAGGAACGCGTTGATGTTGAACTGAGCTACGTTGCGTGCCATGATCTACAACATAATTTGCAAAGACAATTTTAGACTTGTTCATGATAAAGAGTTCAGTGTAATCAAATTACCAAGTGAACTCCCACTTAAACCAACATCCCTCATAGTTGTTAAGTGGAACACGATCCAAATCCACCACACCAAACTCCGATCATCACGTGAGCCGATGTAGCTTCAATGGTGAACATCAACCATGTTGATCATATCAACCATATGATTCGTGTTTAACCTTTCGGTTCTTGTGTTCCGAGGCCATGTCTACACATGCTAGGCTCGTTAAGCTAACCCAAGTATATCTGCCTGTGTGCCGAGGCCATGTCTGTACATGCTAGGCTCGAGCAACACCCGCTGTGTGGAACGTAGAATCCATCACACCCGATCATCACGTGGTGCTTAGAAACGAAGAACTGTCTTGGCGGTGGCATACTTGGGGAGAACACGATCTTAATTTTGAGTGAGGGATCATCTTATAATGCTACCGTCGTGCACACGCAGAATAAGATGCATAAAGGATAAACATCACATGCTTAAACAATGTGATATGGTATAGCCCTTTTCTTGCGTCTTGATCTCCATCTAGAACGCACGGCATGATCTCCATCATCCCTCCAGCAAGATGCATGGTTGCCTCCACCATCACGTTGCATCCACAACTATTGCTAACTCCTTAGCGATAAAGTAATGCAATTACATGGCGTATTAAGTTGACACGCAGGTCACAAAATAATAAGACAACCATTTGGCTCCTGCCGGCTGCCGATCTCATGACACGCAGGTCACAAAATAATATTACAATCAATGTGCATCTCATACAACAAATATTGTAAAATTGGGCTATACCAAATCACAACCACCCCTGCAAAAACAAGTTAGACGCCTCTCCCTTGATTTTTGCAATTTTACGTGGCTTCTAGGGGCTGCGTAAGAACCGTTCTTACCTACGCAAAAACCACAACGCTGATAATACAAGTTGCTTATTAACTTCTATAAGCCCTCCATTGTAAATCCGGTTTCACTATGATAAGAGCGACAGACACCCGCCAGCCGCATATGCAAACCAGTTGCATGTCAAGTGCGGAACCGGTCTCAATCCGAAGACTGTAAAGTTGGTCCGGGCCGCTGCATCTTACCATGCCACAAAACCAAGAAGTACACGCGAGAGGGTAGCAACAATAAATATCAAACGCCACACAACTCCTTGTGTTCTATCCGTACAAAGCAACTACGCAAAGCACGGCTCTGATACCACTGTAGGGATATGCGCGACAGAAAATCAAAAAATTTCTCTCACATGCGGAAGCAACACCCAAAGATCTTATCTAAGGAGATGCAAGTAACGGGGAGGGTAATCAACATACCCTCGAAGAACACGAGCGTTGGACGTTAATCACAACGCAGCTTGGTGTAGACCTTGATGCGGTTCACTCCGATCAGCACCACAACGAGCGGTGCCTCCGAGATTTACACACGTACGGCTCAGCAACGTCTCCTCTTCTTGATCCAGCAAGCTTGAAGGAGAAGTAGATGGGATTCAAACCAGCAGCACGACGGTGTGGTGGTTCGGTGAGCTCTCACGCGGGCAGGGCTTCATCAAGCCAAGACCACAAGAGAAAGGAGTAAGAGGAAGTGTACCGGCTTAGGAATCAAAATCATATCTTTCCCCAAATGGTACCCTCCTTATATAGGATGTGGGGAGGGGGTGTGAGGCTATCTTCCCCAGGAAAAACCAGCCTCCAAATCTTCCCTAGGAAGAAACCAGCCTCCAAATCTTCCCTAGGAAGAAACCAGCCTCCAAATCTTCCCCAGGAAGGAACCAGCCTCCAAGGCTTCCCCAGGAAGGAACCTAGCTGCCAAGACTTCTCAAGGAAGGAACTTGGCTGCCAAATATCCTAAGTGGGACGTTCGGGATAGTGGGCCCCACCATGGGACCCACCGGAACATTTCAGGAAAAACCCCGATACAATATCGGTTAATTCCTGAACTTTTCCGGAACCCAAAAACCACATTCCTATATATGAAACTTTATCTCCGGACTCTTCCGGAGCTCCTCGTGATATCCCGGATCCTATCCGGGACTCCGAACAACCTTCGGTCTCACCATTATAATTATCCCAAAGCTACTCTAGCGTTACCGAACTTTAAGTGTGTGACCCTACGGGTTCGAGAACAAGTGGACATGATCAAGACTCCTCTATGATCAATAACCATTAGCGGGACCTGGATGCCCATAATGACTCCCACAAGTTCAACGAAGATCGTTATCAGTGTGAACCACAATGTCAACGTATTCCATTTCCTTTGTCTCACGATATTTTACTTACCCGAGATCTGATCGGCGGTATCACCATACCTAGCTCAATCTCGTTACTAGTAAGTACTCTTTACTCGTTCCATAATACAACATTCCATGTGGCTAACTCTTTAGTCACGTGCTTGCAAGCGATACGAATGTGCATTACCGAGTGGGCCCAGAGTATATCTCTCCGTCACACGGAGGGACAAATCCCAGTCTTGATACATGCAAATCAACAAGTACTTTCGGAGATACCTGTAAGACACCTTTATAGTCACCCAGTTACGAAGTGACGTTTGAAGTCCCCAAGACGTATTCCTCAGTACCCGGGATAGACATAATCTCATGGTCAAAGAAACAGGATACTTGACAATACAAGACATGGCAATATATACTTATTTATCCGATCAATATTGCTATGCTTGGTTGGGTCTGTCCATCACGTCATTCTCCAATGACATGACCTCGTTATTAATTGACAACTCATGTCCATGGTTAGGAAACCATAACCATCATTAATCAACGAGCTAGTCTAGTAGAGGCTTACTAGGGACTCTGTGTTGTTTACATAACCACACATGTATTAGGTTTCCGGTTAATACAATTATAGCATGGAGAATAAACATTACCATGAACATGGAAATATGATAATAACTCTTTATTATTGCCTCTAGGGCATATTTCCAACAAAAACAGTGGTGTCCGCTTTGATGCAACAGACGAGAATGGGCAAAAGGACACATACTATGGTTACATAGAGGAGATATGGGAACTTGACTATGGACCTACTTTTAAGGTCCCTTTGTTTCGGTGCAGTTGGGTCAACATGAAGGGAGAAGGGATAAAGGTAGACCAGCTGTTCGGAATGACGACAGTGGATCTCAAGAATCTTGGTTGTTACAGGAACGAACCATTCGTCCTAGCCAATGATGTGGCTCAGGTTTTCTATGTGAAGGACATGTCCTCCAGACCGAAAAAAAGAAAAATAAGCAAACGAATACATCAGACGATGAGCCAAAGCGTCACATAGTTCTTTCAGGGAAAAGAAACATCGTGAGAGTCGAGGACAAGACAGACATGCCAGCAGATTATGATAAGTTTGATGAAATTCCGCGCTTCACAGTGAAAACAGACCCAAGCATCCCGTTAAATAATGAAGATGCTCCATGGTTACGGCCGAAGCGATCATAGGCCAGGGACATGCGCGAAGAAGGGTTCATGGCATTTATGTAAATCAATGTAATGTATTAAACCTTTATGTGATATATCAAATGCACCGTAGGACGTAGCTAGGGAACCCGAATGCTTTGTGTTTGAGCGCCACTTCGATCCAAGCAGCGGTAAGACGTCTCTGATGATCTACAACGTCCGGCAAGACATCTCTGATGATCTGCAACCATTTGGAACGGTCGCAGGTCATCAGAGACGTCTTGCCGCTGGTTGCCCAAGATGCCTCTCCGAGTGACGCTAGAATGTTTTGTGTGAGTGAGTAACCTGTCTGAGGAGGGGGGCTATATATAGGGTACGTGTGCTTCTTTAGTCCGGTTGGTAACACCAACGGGTCATGTGGCTCACGCAGTGGTCGTGATACCGCTGATCCAACAGCTCACAATCCCTCAAAAGAAACACACCACTGATCCAACGTCTCACAAGCGCTTGAAAGAAACACACGATCCGTGTGCTTCTTTAGTCCCGGTTGGTAACACCAACCGGGACTAAAGGCGGGCTTTGCGGTCACGACACGTGTCCTCCCCCAGCGCTGCCCTGGGCACGTGTCCTCCCCGAGCGCTGCCCTGGAGGTCTTTATATATTGTCGCCGACGGGGTAAACCCTAATCCACCATACCTAGCCACGAACGCATCGTCCACGAGATGGATCCGCCACGCCCGCCGCAGCGCCTTCTGGACGAGGTCGAGCGTGCTCGCAGAGCACGCTTGGGCGCAACCGTGGGAGCCTATCCCACCGTATGCCCACGAGCCTGGCGTGGAGAGGAATGCCCAGCTACGGCCTCTTGCTCCACCAGGTGCCGCCGCACCTCCACCTGGCGCCGCTGCACCTCCACCAGGCGCCGCCGCTCCTCCCACGGAGGAGGAGGAGGACGACGACTTCGACTGGAGCGACGACGGGGAAGAGGGTTGTGGGTTGCAGATACAGGAGGCCATGGAAGCCTCCTTCCAGTCTGTCCGTGACTACCCTGTCTAGCGAGCCAAGACTTCCTACCAGCTCAAGGCGAAGGAGGCTTCCGAGCTGGATTGGGCGCTGAAAGACTCATCCTCCATTGATCTTGCCCTCCGCCGCAAACGTGCACGCGAGAACCGGGTGGCCGCCCACGGGGCTGGCTCCTCCCGCCGTTCCCCCTAATCCTACGGCCTTCGAGCCAGCAAGTCCGTTTATGTAGAATAATGTTGGTGATGTTGGATCAGGGGTGTGTTTCTTTCAAGCGCTTGTGAGACGTTGGATCATGTGTAATAATGTATTAAACCTTTTATGTAATGCATTCTATGGAATGTATTAAACCTTGATGTGGCTCACGAAGTGGTCGTGATACTACTGATCCAACAACTCACAATCTCTCAAAAGAAACACACCCCTGATCCAACATCTCACAAGCGCTTGAAAGAAACACACGATCCGTGTGCTTCTTCCTTATTGGTGGGATTCCCTTTAGTCCCGGGTGGTGGCTCACAAAGTGATATCCAACAGCTCACAAGCCTTCAAAAGAAACACACCCCTGATCCAACGGCTCACAAGCGCTCGAAAGAAACACACGATCCGTGTGCTTCTTCCTTATTGGTGGGATTCTCACTATATATATGTAGTCATGCATGGCCTCCATTGGCATAGCACATCTAAACTCATATCTGCAACCTCATCACTCTCCCATGGCTTCCACCGTACCCACTCTAACCTACTCGGAGGCGGAGGCGCTTTGCGCCTCGAACTACCCCTGCCCGCCCGGCTACGACGTCCCCGTCGGCTGGAGGCTGAGCACCGGAGGCGTGCCGGTCCCTCCTGTCCCTCAAGGTTTGGCGCGCCGGGCGGCCATCACGAACCACTACTACCTCGAGCTCACTCCGGCGCAGCGGATGGATCCCCGCTGGCATCCCGACTACCGCCCGACTTGGGACGCCTTCTTCATCAATCGGCGTGAGAGGGCGCTCGCCAGGTACGAGGAGGACGGCCCGCCTCCTTCGAACTTCAACGAGGCCGGCCGTCGGCTGTGGTGGAGCGGCCGGACTCTCCAGAGCGTCATGAACTACATCACGGCCGGCGATAACCCCCGCCTGCGCTACCCTCGCTTCCAGTCCAGGCGAGCGCCGCCTGACGACAGCGACGACGACGGCGACTACGACAACTACGAGGACGAGTATTATAGGCCTAGGCAGGAGTATGACTAACCTGAGCCACATCGTTGGTTAGGACAAATGGTTCGTCTATGTACGACGATGATCGTGTAAAATGTTTGTCTATCTACGACGACGATCGTGTAAAATGTATTATTTATCTCTGCATTTCCAACTAATGATATTTAGCATCTGAATAAGTAATCTGGTTTTGAGTTAGTTATGCAAAAGATAAAAGTTAATGCATTTTTTAATTCAAAATGGCAAAATGGTTAATAGTTTGAAAGTTTAGTGAGATTCAAATTTAAATGACAATAATAAAGTATGCAAAAGATATGAGTTAATGCATTTTTGAATTGAAAATGGCACAGTTGATACATGATGCAAACAGATGTATGGATGATATATTCAGAATCCTTATTTTTTCTGATAATAATAAACATATTATTGTATTATTTGGATTTATAATAATAGACATATAAATAGATGGGGTTCATTTTTCTTAGCATTTTGATACATTAATCATAGTTTTCTGATAAACAGATTAAAAGTTATTGATTTTACAAGTTTAAATCATTTCTTGGAAATTATATAAAAGAAAACAAAAAAAATTCGAAAAGCCCATTTAAAAGGCCTTTGGTCCCGGTTGTTCTTACCAACCGGGACGAAAAGCGACCCAAAATTGCGCGAACTTCAAGCGGCCCAAAATTTGACCTTTGGTCCCGGTTGTTCTTACAAACCGGGACCAAAGACCCTTTCGTCCCGGTTGGTAAGAACAATCGGGACCAAAAGCCTTTTGTTTATAACCGCCCGTGCGTTTCCTCTTCTTCCACCTCTGCCGCAGTTCCCCCGACGAGACGCTCCACCTCTGGCGAAGCCCTGCTTCGGCAATTTTTCGATCTCTGGCGCGGCCCCGCCCTCCACCTCTGCCGCCACCCTGCTCCGGCGCGGCCCCGCCCTCCACCTCCTCCGCCGCACGGATTGACCGGCCGCCGAGCCACCGCCGCGCCCCCCTCTCGCTCGCCTCGCCCCTGCTCACCGGCGCGGCTAATCCGGCCGTCCAGACGCCGCCACCCTGCACCGGCGCGCTCCACCACCACCGCCGGCCGTAGCTACTCGATCAAGGTGAGTGCTTTTTTGTTCATAATTTTGCATTGTAGATTGTAATTTAAAATTGTAGATTAAAATGTTTAGAAATTTTGCATTGTAGATTAAAATTGTAGATTAAATGTTTAGAAATTTATAGCATTGTAGATTGTAGATTAAAATGATTAATATGTTTAGAAATTTGTTAGATATAGAAATTGTTAGGTTATAGAAATTGTTAGGTTATAGAAATTGCTAGGTTAGTTGTAGATGATTTTTTGTTAGCCATTTGTTAGTGTTAGTTGCTAGGTTAGTTGCTAGGTTTTAGCTATTTTTTGTTAGCCATTTTCTGTTAGCCATTTGCTAGAATTAGTTTTGTTAGTGTTAGTTTTAGTTTTGCTATATATTGATGTTAATTTTAGTTTTGCTATATATTGATGTTAATTTTAATTTTAGCTTTGCAAATGATTTTGAAGTGGTAATACATGTTTTTCAGTATATTTTAGCTTGAGTCTTATGTTCTTGAGCTTAATGGCTTTAATTTCTTGATGGTTTAGGGTTTAGGGTCTCCGAGTTCGCCGTCGCGCCCAAGAATCCCGCCCGAGGTGCTCTGCCGCTCCCCGCCCGAGGTGCTCTTGCAAATGAGATTATAAGGCAGCATATGAAGTTTCTAATTTGTTCTTGCAAATGAGATGATATTGTGTATGTTACACACAAAAATCAAATTGTGAAGTTTCTAATTTGTGCTTGTCCTAATTAAATTTGAATTTTCCTGTGGCTTATCTCCCTAGTGTGTGTGCACATATGGTCCTAGGCACTGAATAAAAAGGTTGCCAAGTGTTTGCATTATTTTGTATGGCCTTTTCTTATTTTCTTAGTTTTTGTACTGAAAACAAAAGGGCAAAAATGTCCAAATTATTTGGGTTCTACAAGTAATGAGCATCATTCCCTAATTTTTAGTGAATTTTCTGAGGTATGAAAAAGGTAGCTCCTTTGTAAACCTAAGAAAAGGGGATTTTCTGAAAATAAATAAAAGAGTATTTTATTTTAGGTTTTTGGGCAAGTCAAAAATTGTGTAGATGTATCTTGACATATGGAACAAGTTACCCAACTAAAGTTTTGTGCATTGTTCTTAATTTGCAGAAACTATGGAACGAGACGAAAATCAGGAAAACATCCTCGAGGATATAATCCGCGGGCCGGAAGATGTTGGCGATGTCACCTCGCAGTTTCTGAACAACTCCGGTGAGGGAGATGAGTCTCTCAACCGAAGAGATGGCTCCGGTGAGGTAGAACCCGACGGCTGGGGTGGGGGAGAAGTCGGCGAGGGAGAAGCCGACGAGGGAGAAGCCGAAGGCTCCGGTGGAACATTAAATGTTGCAAACTCCGGCGAGGTGCATATACATATATTAATGAAGCTGAAGATTGTATTAATTAAGCCTCTACTGTCTATATACATATATTAACGCTCTTTCTTCTTTTAGCCCTCCGGATCGAGCAATTCTTCTGTAAGGACAAAACGAGGCCCAGCCAAAAAGTTGGGCGACCAAGAAAGGTACAGGATCGAAAAAGTCGCTGAAGATGGCACACCAACTGCTCCCCCTGGTGTTAAAAATAAAATGGTAAAGCAATGCGGAGTTCTTGTTAGGGACTACATCCCGATCACCGTTCGAGAATGGCATCAGCCAAAGGAGGAGTAAGATATGTCGGCGAGGAGGGCAAAGAAAGACTTTGGAGAAAGCTCATGCTTAATTTCACCCTGGCGCCAGAGGTGGATCCAGATGAGGAGGATCCAAATGAGGCAGAAAAGATTGCCCGGAAAAACATGGAGCAAAAAGTCAAGGACTGGGCTCTTAAGAAGATGGCTGAGCTATTCAAGAACTGGAAGAAAAGATTGAACAGCGAGTTTGTCCAGAAAAATAAGACTCCAGTCGGAGCAGGATAAGGAAAGAAGTGCAAAAAGCGGGAAACAAATTGCCCAGCTCGGACAGCAGAAAAATCAATCGGTTCCCCCGCTCATAGTGTGTTCCATTATCGACAAGGACTTCAGAGCCGATATGGATAAGGACCTGCAATTATTGGACCCCAGAGCCATAGCTGCTGCTAGAGAATATGGTATCACTGTATCGCAGGCCATGGAAAATGCTACCGCCATGGGTATGACTCTTGGTCAACTTTTAGGCTATGAAGAACAGCCAATGTTAGAGATAGCACGGAAATATGCCACAGGAGAGTCTATGGTCAGTAATGAGGAGCTCACGCGTCTATCAACACATATGCGAAATCTGTACAACTGGTACATGGTGCACACATCAAAGAAGGACGCGAAGGAGTGGATTGCGGTGGACGTTCGAGTGGAGCATTTCTTCAAACCTTACAGTATACAGGTTCAAATGACTGAACTGTTTCAGTTATTCAATCAGCGCGCCCCCGACAAATCTATCCTCAGTTGCTATTGTCTGTAAGTGATTTATTTTCGTAATTAAGTCTCTAGCTCAGCTCGTTCATTGCCTGTATTATATTATCCTGACTATATATATATCCTTTTGTACGCTATTATGTAGAATGAAGATGATGGAATGCAAAGCATCTTGACATTATGAGGTTGGGTTCGTTGACCCATATATCGTTAATGAACATACGTTACGCAATCACGCCAGAGACGTGGAGCATGACCTGACCACCTCTTTAATCAAGCAAAACTTCTGTACGGAAATACTATTTCCTTACAACTTCAAGTGAGTGTTTCTATCTTGTACATATTTTTATTTGGCTTTCTCGATGTTAAGTGTAATTGATGAGTTATGCATGTCTGCTTTATGTAAACGTCCGCACGTTCCACTGGATTCTGCTAAGCATTCAAGTTGACAAGTCCATAGTTGAATTCCACGACTCATTAAGTTGGGACCAAGCGACGTGGACCGAAATGAAAGAAATGCTCAATAAGTAATTTCAATCATTATCGCATTATATCGGCCTCTTTCGTTCGTTTCCTGATATCAAGTAATTAATAACTCCTTTGTTCATTTTTTTGGCCAAATCAGGTGTTGGACACTATTCAAACAGAATGTAGAAGGTCCATTCAAAGATGAGCTAACATATATATCGGTGAAAAGTCCGCAGCAGCCACCGGGGAGTAATTTATATGGATTCTACGTTTGCGAGTTCATTCGCGAGTTGACCTCTGAGCGGAGAACAACTTCTTTGAGCAAAATGCGGGAGAAGCTCGACCCAGAACGGCGCATACGAGCAATTCAAGAGGAATTGGCGAGATTTCTGCTTAGGGAGTTCATCGATGAAAGGGGAGAACATTATGCTGCGGACGATGAACTACATATGTGATCTATCTCCATGTAATTAAATAGTTGTATTCTCGCAAGAGATCGAATATTAATTATATATGCATCAACGTGTACTGTGTATATAGTAGAGCGTATAATATGCGTACGGAAACGATGGAGAGCACGTCAGCGATGCGAAGAAGGGGGAGACGACGGAGGCACCGGCGAGAGGGAGAGGGGCACCGACGAGAGGGGGCACCGGGGAGAGGGAGACCCTAAACCCTAAATACAAAAAAAAAACACTCATTGGTCCCAGTTCGTAACACGAACCGGGACCAATGATTCTCCCCCCACGCCCAGCCAGAACTGGCCACGTGGAGCCCCATTGTCCCCGGTTCGTGGCTGAACCGCGACCAGCATTCGTCCCGATTGGCTAGTCCCGATTCGGGAACCAGGACGGATGGCCCAACCGAACCGGGACCATAGGCCAGTTTTCTACTAGTGAATACCGCCTCCCTGCAAACTGCAGTTGCATAAATGAATATATTCGAGAATAATTAACTTATACACTTAACGAATTACATAGTACTGGAGAACTTGCCTGTGGCAAAATGGTTAGGTGGTGGTTGTACCCCAGCCCATCAAAGTTCAAACCCTAGGTTTGACGCTGGTGTTTCTCATTTAAGGCGGAATATTCTTCAGTGGGAGGCGACGTTCCCGTCGACAGCGAGGCGCCCGTGGTGACTTCGTCAATCTCAAGACTCGACCCGCCGACTCAGTCTCTCGGAGGTGCTCATAGGGGTAGGGTGTGCGTGAGTGCGTTCATAGGGGTGAGTGTGTGCGCGTGTATATGAGCGCCTGCGTTGTGCTGTGTTTCGCAAAAAAAATTACATAGATTGGCAAGCAATTCTCAGAACGAAGGCAATGATTATTATATCATGGCCTACGGACACGGTTGTTTTCGTCATAAAATTGCATGACAAAAGACCATTGTTTTCGTTCTAATGTAGGTCATTGCCTCGAGGAAAAGCAAGAACCTGATGAAATCTCTCCTTGTCATGGAAAAGTTTGCTCCTAATAAATCATTGCTTCACGACACTTCTTGAACCCAATCAATAGGTACAGATTAAAACGCAGATCAAGAGGCCTTGGAAGACGTCGAACCTGCTGAAGAAAGTGCGGCGCCGCGCCCAGTGTTCGAAACTTCGAACTGCAGTGAAGATATGGAGTTGTTGGCGGCCAGGCGGGTGCAAGGATGTGCAGGCGGCGGCCGCCGTAGCGTGCAGGGCAGCGTGGGTGCCGGCGTCCAGGGCGACCTCGCGTACCGGGCTGCCGGCCTGCAGGCGTGCATGGCGTGGACATCGCGCTGGACGGCGAGGGGCTCGGCGGCACGCGATGCAGGCGTGGAGTCAGACGGTACAACCGGAACTGGATCGAATTGATGGAGCCAACACCAGCAGCACGGACAGCTTCCGGCAGGCCGGAACCGATGCCGGAGTGGACAGCGAGCGGCGACGAAGGGCAGAAGAAGGCATTGATAACCCACAAGTATAGGGGATCGCGTGTAGCCTTTTCGATAAGTAAGAGTGTCGAACCCAACGAGGAGCTAAAGGTAGGATAAGTATTCTCTCAAGTTCTATCAACCACTGATACAACTCTACGCACACTAAACGTTTGCATTATCTAGAAAATAAAACTACGGTAGCAATACGGGTATGAGAGGTAGTTTTGCAAGATAATAAATACAAGAAAGTAAATGTTAGTGCTGCAGCAATAAAATACACTAAGTAACCATATACTAACAGTACCATGAGTGTGGAAAAGTGGTGGTAATTGTGGTGGCTTTGTCCAAGATTAATTAGTGAAGGTACTCTTCGATGCAGTTTTCTATGTGGGAGAGGCTAAATATACATGCACTCCACTACTTGGGATTACAAGTACTATATGATTGGATTGTTAGAAAGCATCCGCAAATACTAACAATGCATTAAGGTTTCCCCAACCATAGCCTTAAGTTCAAGGTCCTCTTACTCCCATACGTGCAACTAATCGGTTCGCGTTCTCAGGTTTCTGTCACTCCGGCAGAACTTCCCCCGCTTCGTTACAAATACTACCAACCCTAGGGTGTTTGATCCATGCGCGCACAAGTATAATGGACACCAAAGGACAGCACCATATAGACATACAACTCTAATGAACCTCATGCATTCAATTAAGCAATCAAAAGACAAATAAACTACGGAAACATGATGTAAATCATAGGATAAATATTATAGCATCAAACACCATGTTTACATAGGACGGTACAGAGGTTTGTGGGAGGATGAACCACTGAATACAAGGAGGAGATGGTGATGGAGATGGCGGTGAAGACGGCGGAGAGGGGCAGCGGCGGCGCAGGGCGGCGGCGGCGCCGGCGGTGCGGGGAACTCCTTTCCCCGCCGCCGGCAAGCTTGGGGAGCGCCGCCCCTTAGCCTCCCTCCTTCATGGCTTCTTGGGAGCCCTCCCCCATGGAGATGGGATCCATGGGGGAGGCAAAAACGTGGCTTTTGGTGGCTGAAATTCGTGGGTGGAGGAGTCCTCCACGAATTAGGTTTCCTCCCTTTATATATCTTCTCGGATTTCCGTCACCCCCTTTTAGGGTTCCACCAAAACGGGCCTACAGGCCGCGTCCGAACTCCGATTGGGCTGATCTCGGGCTTAAAATCTTCGTATGGAAAATTGTGACAACTTTCGTAACAGCCAGGTCTCCATATAACGTCATCTTCGAGGGTCAAACTGGCAATCTTCGTAAAAAGTTCTCAGACAGATTTCAGGAAAGTCCCAATTCGACTCCAACAAGGTTTCCTCTTGTATTCTTGATAATTTCTACACATCAAAGAGTAAAACAAGAACATTGTGCACTTTTGCAACTATTAGTAGGTTAGTCCAAATAAATAATAAACTTAATATAAAACAAGTGCTAAAAGCATAAAAATGGCATGAAACAATCAAAAATTATAGATACGTTTTGGACGTATCAACATCCCCAAGCTTAATTCCTGCTCGTCCTCGAGTAGGTAAATGATAACAAAATAATTTTTGATTGTAAATGCTATGATCAGGTCTTTAACAATTGCATGATGTATGGATAATAAAACTTAGCAATCATGTTTCCTAATGAAAAGTATCAACGAACTAAGAGCTTATAACATGAAATTTATAAACATCAACAAGATTGTAATGACCATAATAAAGCATGATAGAGTGGTATCTCGCTTGCCCTTAATTGTGGAGCAAAACATAAATGCCAAGGCACCTCTGAAGTTCAAGTGAAGACTAGATATAGAGATATCAAAGATAAAAGCATCATGGTTATACCTCAATTAATCGTATTCTGGGACAAGCACATTACACTAAGAACGACAGCTATGCTCTCGAAGAAGTGCTCAAAGAAAGGATGGTGACTCAACATAAAAATAAAAGATTGGCCCTTCGCAGAGGGAAGCAGGGATTAACACGTGCTAGAGCTTTTTGTTTTAAAAACAGAGGTAAAAATGTTTTGAGAGGTGTTTGTTAATTGTCAACGAATGGTAGCGGGTGAGAACAGTATTCTACCTGTCAAACGGACTTTTAAGAGCGGCTCCCATGAAGGACGTTATTTCTACCAGCAAGGCAGATCATCCCTCTTTCTCTTTGGTTTACACACATTCAGGTATTTCACTGTTTGTCATTGCTTACTGATGAATCAGGGCAAAAGTGTGAAGAGAATTAATTGGTTAAAGTTGTAATTAATTGGGACTGGGCACCCCGTTGCCAGCTCTTTTTGCAAGTTATTGGATAAGCGGATGTATATGCCACTAGTCCAGGTGTAAAAGTCCATTTGACAAATAGAATAAAGAATAACCACACTAATTCCTCATGAGCTAGTAAACATTGACACAAAAAGAGAAATATTTTGAAGGTTTTAAAGGTAGCACATGCAAATTTACTTGGAATGGCTTGAAATACCATGCATAGGAATTTTTTGGTGGACTCTTTGGGATAACTTGGTTTTAAGGATTTGGATGCACGAGCAGCATTCCCGCTCAGTACAAGTGAAGGCTAGCAATAGACTGGGAAGCGACAACCACGAGAGCGATAACGGTCATAATCATGCTTGCGACAAAATAAAATTAACGGAGGCATAAAAACGATACTAAAACTCTGAGGCAAAATAGATCATCAAGGCTTAATTGACTTTTATTTTTCAGTCATAACATGTGTGAGCATGTGCCAAGTCGATTCAAGTGAATTATTCAGAGGAGGATACCACAATACCATACCATCTTATGAACAGGACAATGCATGTTGATATCAAAATAACATAATATGCACTATTAGCTAGTTGAGACTAACCATAAGAAAACATAAACTACTAAACAGTATTATTCACACATCATTTTTAAGTTTCAACAAGTAATCCATTAACCAAGTAAACATTGAAAACAGAGGATAAATAAAATATGTGACGATCCACTTATTAATGTAACTGGTGTTTGATGCTAAGATAAATAGATAATAAAATACAGCCGCTTCAAGTTTAGTTAAGTTCCTATGTTGCTCAAAAAACAAAGTTTAAAGGTTTGCAAACCGTGGGGTTATTGATGAAGAGGGATGCGGGGACATCCCCAAGCTTATGACTTTGGTAATTCTTCAATATTCCATAGTTTGGTGTTCCTTCATTCTCTGTGAAAAAACTTCAACACAAAAACTTTCCCATTCTTTTCTGCGGTTAGACATTAGTACAATAGATAATATTTCCCAAGTGCTACTATTAAACCAAATAAAATTTTGTTTTTAAGTTACAGAAAGGTTGCTTAAATGGCCAACTTATAAATGAAAGGTAAGAACCATTAAAAATCAAATGAAAACGAAAAGAGGCCACTCTTGCAACAAAAGTCAGAATCTGTCCAGAAAAACAGCAGCTGGAAAACGCAATTTTTAGGTGCACTTAAACATGCCCGAAATTTTAGCCAATTTTTGTACATGCAGAGGATTAGGTGCTACAACATCAGTAATTTTTTCGTGATTTTTAGAGCTTCCAGTAAAATATGAAAAATCGCGCAATAAGCAGTAGATACCGAAAACAGAAAATCACTTTTTACATATGTATCAACTAAGCTAAATGGATAAAACTTGGTACTTTATTTTTGATAAACTAAGAAACCAGAGGCTAAGCAAGACCTAAACATGCTAGCTACAGCAAGGAAAACTCTAAAAAAAATCAAAAGTAAAACCCAAATAAAATTAAAATAAAGAACCAAACAAAGAAGCAAAACAAAAGAAAATATTTTTGTTATTTTGAATTTATAAGTGAAAGTAAAGAAGCAATCGAAACCAAATAAGGAGCCTAATAAAACTAAAGAAGGTAAAACCAAGACATATAAAAGCAATTATAATACAAGTTAAGACAATACATATCATGTGGACGGGTAATATAGAGTATGAACGAGACAACCTCATGTTAGTTGATGAATAGGGGGATGACTCGGGCATCCCCAAGCTTAGATGATTGTATCTTCTTGAATATGTTCTTGGGATGCACCTACACATCCCCAAGCTTGAGCTCTTGCGTCTTCTTATTCATCTCATATCACCATATTGATTAGATCTTATAAGCTACATCCACATAAAACTTCACAAAACTCATTAGTAGGGTTAGTACTCATTAAATAAAATCCACTCATGTTCAAGCATTGACAAGTTTTATAATTTTTACTCAACATTAGCCACTGTATATACTAAGGTGTTCATGATTTCCGTTGTCCGTCGAAAAACTAATGAAACTAACAACACCAAGTACAATATTGAATAAACAAAGAAATCTGTCAAAACTGAACAGTCCGTAAAGATGGCATTCAACGAGATAGTTAAGTAGCTCAAATCGAAAAACTTTAGTCTAATGAAAGAAAGATAATAATCTCAGGTTTATGCACAAAAATTTCAAGTCAAAATACTATTCTGAGATTTATCACGATTTTATTTACAGAGAAGCACAAAATCTGTCTAAACAGAACAGTCAGTAAAGATCGAATTTTTCGACCTATCTACGTACCTTAAATCAAAAAAGTTAGTCTAATGAAAGAAAGCTAATAAGCATCACTTTGCACTCAAGAAATTTCAGATCAAGATCACGTTCTGGTGATTTTAAACATTTAATACGGTGGAGCACAGAAAATCTGTTTCTGGACAGCAAAGTAAAACTATCAACTTTCAATTAACTAAAGACTATAATTAGCATTTTATTTTTATGTACAGAGGTATATACACAATATTTACAATATTTACATGTTTTTAATGAAAAGCTTCCATGGAAAGATTTGTTTTGGTTTCATAGGCATGAACACAAGTGTTCAAGGTCGACCCCCATTTAACCATTACTCATCTTTCCAATCACTTTTCTTTTTGAAAACGTTTTTAGATAACAACTACACCTAATTTTTTTTGTAATTCGCATTCCCTATCCATAGTAAGATAAAGAACAACTTAATACTGAAAATAAAAACTACTTAGAGATAAAGCAAACAAGTGCACACAAGAACATTAACCTACGCTATGGCTCCCCGGCAACGGCGCCAGAAAAGGTCTTGATAACCCACAAGTATAGGGGATCGCGTGTAGCCTTTTCGATAAGTAAGAGTGTCGAACCCAACGAGGAGCTAAAGGTAGGATAAGTATTCTCTCAAGTTCTATCAACCACTGATACAACTCTACGCACACTAAACGTTTGCATTATCTAGAAAATAAAACTACGGTAGCAATACGGGTATGAGAGGTAGTTTTGCAAGATAATAAATACAAGAAAGTAAATGTTAGTGCTGCAGCAATAAAATACACTAAGTAACCATATACTAACAGTACCATGAGTGTGGAAAAGTGGTGGTAATTGTGGTGGCTTTGTCCAAGATTAATTAGTGAAGGTACTTGGTTCATTGTCTTCGATGCAGTTTTCTATGTGGGAGAGGCTAAATATACATGCACTCCACTACTTGGGATTACAAGTACTATATGATTGGATTGTTAGAAAGCATCCGCAAATACTAACAATGCATTAAGGTTTCCCCAACCATAGCCTTAAGTTCAAGGTCCTCTTACTCCCATACGTGCAACTAATCGGTTCGCGTTCTCAGGTTTCTGTCACTCCGGCAGAACTTCCCCCGCTTCGTTACAAATACTACCAACCCTAGGGTGTTTGATCCATGCGCGCACAAGTATAATGGACACCAAAGGACAGCACCATATAGACATACAACTCTAATGAACCTCATGCATTCAATTAAGCAATCAAAAGACAAATAAACTACGGAAACATGATGTAAATCATAGGATAAATATTATAGCATCAAACACCATGTTTACATAGGACGGTACAGAGGTTTGTGGGAGGATGAACCACTGAATACAAGGAGGAGATGGTGATGGAGATGGCGGTGAAGACGGCGGAGAGGGCAGCGCGGCGGCGCAGGGCGGCGGCGGCGCCGGCGGTGCGGGGAACTCCTTTCCCCGCCGCCGGCAAGCTTGGGGAGCGCCGCCCCTTAGCCTCCCTCCTTCATGGCTTCTTGGGAGCCCTCCCCCATGGAGATGGGATCCATGGGGGAGGCAAAAACGTGGCTTTTGGTGGCTGAAATTCGTGGGTGGAGGAGTCCTCCACGAATTAGGTTTCCTCCCTTTATATATCTTCTCGGATTTCCGTCACCCCCTTTTAGGGTTCCACCAAAACGGGCCTACAGGCCGCGTCCGAACTCCGATTGGGCTGATCTCGGGCTTAAAATCTTCGTATGGAAAATTGTGACAACTTTCGTAACAGCCAGGTCTCCATATAACGTCATCTTCGAGGGTCAAACTGGCAATCTTCGTAAAAAGTTCTCAGACAGATTTCAGGAAAGTCCCAATTCGACTCCAACAAGGTTTCCTCTTGTATTCTTGATAATTTCTACACATCAAAGAGTAAAACAAGAACATTGTGCACTTTTGCAACTATTAGTAGGTTAGTCCAAATAAATAATAAACTTAATATAAAACAAGTGCTAAAAGCATAAAAATGGCATGAAACAATCAAAAATTATAGATACGTTTTGGACGTATCAGGCATCCATGGGAGCTTGGAGGCAGAACCACACCTGAGATGCTCGGCAGGCGGAAGAGAGCGAGGCGGGGCATGGCGGCGTGATTCGTGGAAGAGATTGGTTCGGGAAATCCTCTAGCTCACGATTTTCAGCGAACACCTCGCGTGCAGTCCCCCACCCAGAGGACGGCGAGGCGCCTGGCAACCGGCCGGAAGGACGACTAAGGAGCGGCGCCGCACGACAATCTCTGTTGACGCAGGAACGCAACAGAACAGAGGAAGGCACGCACGGGGATCGGAACAGAGACGGGTCGAAACGCTGGAGTGGACAGCGAGCGGCAACGAAGGGCAGAGGAAGGCATCCGTGGGAGCTTGGAGGCGGAACCACGCCAGAGATGCTCGGCAGGCGGAAGAGAGCGAGGCGGGGCGCGGCGGCGTGATTCGTGGAAGAGATTGGTTCGGGAAATCCTCTAGCTCGCGATTTTCAGCGAACACCTCACGTGCGGTCCCCCACCCAGAGGATGGCGAGGCGCCTGGCAACCGGCCGGAAGGGACGACTGAGGAGCGGCGCCGCACGACAATCTCTGTTGACGCAGGAATGCAACAGAACAGAGGAAGGCACGCACATGGATCGTTACAGAGGCAGGGCGAAACGCTGGAGTGGACAGCGAGCGGCGACGAAGGGCAGATGAAGGTATCCGTGGGAGCTTGGAGGCGGAACCACGCCAGAGATGCTCGGCAGGCGGAAGAGAGCGAGGCGGGGCGTGGCGGCGTGATTCGTGGAAGAGATTGGTTCTTGAAATCCTCTAGCTCGTGATTTTCAGCGAACACCTCGCGTGCGGTCCCCACCCAGAGGATGGCGAGGCGCCTGGCAACCGGCCGGAAGGGAGGACTGAGGAGCGGTGCCGCACGACAATCTCTGTTGACGCAGGAACGCAACAGAACAGAGGAAGGCACGCACAGGGATCGGAACAGAGGCGGGGCGAAACATTTTTTTTCATTTATGCGGTGGCAATCTGTGTAATTTCACAAAACTAAAAGTTCTGTTGAGTAGCTCAACATCAGCGGAACAATCTGGTTCGTTGATCAGATATTGAACGACTTAAATTTAATGTATCTGTAACATGTTTGCTCTTTTAATAGTAGTATAGATTATCGCCTACACGTTGTGTAGAACAAGAACAATTAATTAGAACCATATATCGGTTGTCATGGCAAAATTTCGGCATGAACTTCCTACAAATAGGACCTACGCGGAGTGCCAAAAAATTGCCGAAACGGAAATGAATCAACATTTCGGCAAAACATTGGCAACTCATTTTCATGTCATCATCTTTGGATCGAGAACACAATACAAATTTCACATATATAGTCCATTTCATCATCTCTCGCACACATGCATGATCCGGCCAAATTTCACAATTTCATTTATATAGCCGCTGTTACATCGGTCCTCTTAATCACCTTAATTAATTAGATAAGCACACGGGAAGATTACCGAGAGCGAGTGGTGTGGGATGCTTCTTTGTTGGAGAGAGATATTTAGTAGATCTAGATCTAGCTAAGGGAGTGGTGTGGGGGGGAAATATTTTGGTAGAGAGTGATGTGGGGGAATTGGGTTAGATCTATCAATTAAAATAGTTTTAATTGGCTAAAAAGAGGGGAGGAGATGGGGGAATGAGCTGAGAATGGAGAAGAGTCGAGCTAGTGTATGGGGTGAATGAGGTAGCAACAATGGTGGTGTTAGGTGGCTGGGCGAGTAAAGTCAAATGCCAGGTTACCGCTGGCGTACAACCATGCATGTGCGTCAGCGGTACTGCTCTTACCGCTGGCGGGCCCCAAGGGCCAGGCGCGGCTAACTATGGTACGCCAGCGGTACTGCTATTACCGCTGGCGTACAGGGTAGTCGGTACGCCAGTGGTAGTTAGCCGCGCCTGGCCGCCCGGGCCCGCACTTACCCCTGGCGTACCAGTTACTTTGTACGCCAGCGGTAATCCATTACCGCTGGCGTACGGTATATTTCGTACGCCAACGGCTTTAACGCTGGCGTACGGTTTTTTGCGTCCGTCAGCAATATGTTTTCATCTATAATCTTTTTCCAACTAATGTTCTCCTCTACTCCACGAACGAGGCTTCCGCCTGCGCTGCCGATTCCGCCAGCCCGCGCTGCCAATCGATGCAGCTGCTCACCGGCTTTAGCTCATCGCGGCCTCCTCTACCGATTCCCTGCCGTCGTCTGCTGGCTGCCCTCCCCTCCCTCCTCCAGACCCCTTCCTCTGGCATGGCCACGACGAGCAGGGCATCCGTCCCGTCCTTTGGCACGGCCACGACGAGCAGAGCGTATGTCCCCTCCTCGCGAAACCCCCTTCCCTCTCGCCGCGCCGCGGCTCGCAATTGACCGCGAGCAGAGAGCGCGCTTCCTTCCCGGGCGGCGGATCATGGAGCGTGTCTTCTCCGTCGAGGAGATCCCCGACCCGTACTGGCACTAGTAGAAAAAAGGCTACTAGTGGCGCACCAAAATCCACTATCAGTGGCGCACGGTGGTGCGCCACTAAACTCACGCCACTTGTAAGTGTTACCTGTGGCGCACAGCTCAGGCGCCACAGGTATCTCACTTACCAATGGCGCACAAGCCGTATTGTGCGCCACAGGTAATTCAAATACCAGTGGCGCTCAAACCTGAATTGTGCGCCAGTAGTAATAAATTAGGATTAAAAAAAATAAAATTCACCAATTTAGTTTATTACTTTATTAATTCGTTTATCCATATTTACATAAAAGCCCCCGCCCAACCCTAGCCCGGTGCCGCCCCACCGCGCCGCCGCCTTCGCCGACACCTCCCGCTCTCCACCGCGGGAAGAGGGCTCCAGGGCGGCGCACCTCGAGCCGGGGCGGGGATGGCAGCGGGCTTGGGCCGCGACGGGGATATGGGGCTTGAGGTCGAGGAGAAAGGCGCCAGCGGCAGGGGCGGAGCTACATAGCTCTAGGGTGATGCACAGGCATCAGGGTACTTGAAGTTTTACTTGAGGAATTAGCTTGAAAAATAGTGTGTGCACCACGCTAATCCTGATAAAATGCACCCTGGCGGACTAAAATGCACCAGGTTCAGTTTTAGTCTAGCTCCGCCCCTGGCCAGCGGCATCCGTGGCGTAGGGCGTCGGCGGCATCCGTGGCGGAGGCTTGGAGGCGGAGTTCATCTAGCGCGGGAGGGATGGGGCAGTCATGGAGGACGACGACCACGACGGGCGGAAGCTAGGAGAAGCGGCGCAGGGATGGGGACTGGGAGGGGCTGGCGCTGCAGGGCGAGGTGGAGGAGCGCCTTGCCGCTGCCATCGCCGCCAGCGGAGGGCCGAGGTGGAGAAGGGGCGCGGGGATGGGGAGGCGGCCGGCGGAGGGCCGGGGCGCGGGCGGGATGGGACCGGAGGCGGCGCGGGCGGGGATGGGGAGGTGGCCGGCGGAGTGCCGGGGCGCGGGCGGGATGGGGCGGCGGTTGGTGGAGATCGAGTGGAGGAGGAGTGCGGTTGGTGACTTGGCGGTGGGCAAGTTGGAGAGAAGCTAGGGGAGAGAGAGGATAAGGTGAGTGAAAAAAAGAGAGAGAGATAAGGTGCGGTAGAGAGAGGAGAGAGTCTACAAAAAAGATGAGGATAAGGTGTGGTTGTGATGCGTGGTAGTAGATGCGCGTGGGTGGGTGGACCAGAGATGACCACGGATAGCTAAATCTGACAAAAAAAATATCAGTGGCAGACCAATGTTTTGTGCGCCACAGGTATTCTCTCTCCTCGGAGTTACCTGTGGCGCACAAAAAAAACTGTGCGCCACAGATAATTGTGCGCCATAGGTAAGTTGTTTGTGCGCCACAGGTAAGTTTTTTACCAGTGGCGCACAGAAATAGTGGTGCGCCACAGATAGTCTCTCTCCTCCCCCGGAAATTTTCAAGGTTTGGTGAAACTTACCAGTGGCGCACAGGAAATTTCGTGTGCCACTAGTATATTCTGCCAAATCCCCAAAACGAGGAGAGAGAATATCAGTGGCGCACGGGCAAGCTAGTGCGCCACTGATAGCATTTCATGTATAATCTTTTTCCTACTAGTGTGGGCCCAGCCGTCCCCGCGGGCCTCGGGCGCCCCTGGTGGCGGCGCCGCCCACACGCAACGCAAAGGAGGAGGTGGAGATGGCGGCACGATGAACTGGTGCCGGCACGAGCAGGGGTGTGATTGGAGGGGAGGCAGTGGAGGTCAAGAAGCCCGCGGTGCCGGCGCCGGTGGCCGCGACGAGCGCGGTGGTCGACCCGGTCGAGTACAACGCCGCCGTCACCTCGCGGGCGACAACGACGACATGCGTGCAGTGGGTGGGCTCCTCAGGGACCTGAATGTAATTTTTGTGTTTCCTGGGGTGTTTGTAACTTCAGCTGTTGCTAATAGATCTGTGGTCCTTTTCACAAAAACAAATGTATTAATTAATATCGTTTTTATTTTTTAATTCCTAATTACTTACTAGTGGCATACAATCAAAAGGTCACGCCACTAGTATGGCGCACACAAACGCCAGCGGTATCTCCAGTTACCGCTGGTGTACAGGCTGGTGCTCCAACGGTAGCTATTACCGCTGGCGCGACTGTGCTGGCGTACAGCCGTGCGCCAGCGGTAGCCATATTTTGTACGCCAGCGGTAAGCTTTTTCCTACTAGTGATGGTTTCATCGGCATACTGAAGATGCGTGACACCTCCCTCGATAAGGTGGGGAACTACCCCATGGATGTGCCCAACGACCCTCGCTGCATCCAGTAGCCGTGCCAAAGCATCAGCCATAAAGTTGAACAAAATTGGGGAGCTAGGATCACCTTGCCTAACTCACCTTTTATTTCTAAAAAACGGGCCCACCTCTCCATTAATGGAGATGGCAGTCTGCCCTCCAGAAACTAGTTGCATCAGGCGATGGATAATTCCTGAGCTAAACCCTTTTCTGGTGAGAACCAACTAACTCTATCGTAAGCTTTCTCAAAATCAAGCTTAAGGATAACCGCAGTCTGGTTCTTACTCTTAATCTCATGCACAATTTCGTGTAGGGCAAGGGCCCCATCATGAATGAGTCGTCCTTTGAGAAATGTTGTTTGCGAAGGCAAAATGACCCGGTGCGATACCGGGGCAAGGCGTATAGCAAAAGCTTTGGAAACTAATTTAAAATCACATTAATAAGAGCAATAGGCCGAAACTGTTTAATCGTATCTGCTCCCGAGCACTTTGGGAGAAAGGAAATGATGCCAAAGTTGAGGCGAGAGATGTCTAACATACCTAACGCAAAGCCGTTCAAGATATGAAGCACTATGCCTTTCACTAAAGGCCAAAAGGCTTTAAAGAACGCAACCGGGAAACCATCTGGACCCGGTGCAGTATCGGTCTTAGTTTCTTTGAGCACCTGATCTAACTCCTCAGGTAAGAAAGAGAGGGACAGGGCCTCATTCTCCTCATCGGAGACACACTGTCCCGATGGCCAAAAGTCCCTGTGTAGGGAAAGAAGGCAAGGAGATTCAGAAGCAAACAACTCCATGTCAAATTGGTAAACATGTTCCTGAATGGCAGATTTTTCAGAAATAGGACCAGCATCCGTAACTAGAGTGGAGATATTACATTTTCTACGCCTACCATTTGCATAGGCATGAAAAAATGCAGTGTTTGTGTCTCCTTTCATGAGCCAGTTGTGTCTGCTCCGTTGGCGCCAATAATCCTCTTCAATTTTAAGTAAGTGGATCATCTGGTCTTCTAAATGGTAGCGTAGAGCCCAGCCATCATCGTTGAGCCCATTCGAGTCAGCCTCGAAATCCAACTCTTGGATCTACCTCTCTTGCTTGCACCGCCTGATATATTTATATAGGTTCCCACGTAGCCTCTTCCAAAATAAGGACGACTTCGAATCCTAGTAGGTTTTACTTTGAATCCTAGTAGGTTTTTTCTAGTTTCCTTGTAGCACACTTTTTTTTGAAACTATCTACTGCAGGGGAGCCCCCCACAGCCTCACTTTATTAAACCCACAGCCACAAAGTTACAAATATTTACAAACAGAAGATAAACTAATGAAGGTTGTCAAGCCATGATGACAAAGAAATAACCAAAGAATCTTTCACTCTGTACTTAAGCAGAGTTACTTCATGAAAGAAAAGAGCCTTCCAACCACGCAAGGTAGGCCTGATGTTCTTAAAGATGAGACCATTCCTCTGTTTCCAAATGCACCCTGCTTTCAACTTATGTATGCCGTACTGGCAAAACATATCACATATGTGATGTACTTAATTGGTAAGCTCATGGACCATGCATTTCATTTGAAAATTTAGTTCTTGTTAGAATATAAAAAGGACTGTACTTTCACCAAGTCCTCTTTTCTCTGTACAACTTTTGCAAAGCTAAATGGCAACCTACCTCATCTTTGTTAAAGTAACTCTTCTTTGTCAAAGTGGCATCGTAGTGCATGCATGTTCCTTCTTTGTTTGTGAGGTCCATCAATTCTAGTACAAGTCCATGTAGATTGCCTCCCTCTCTAAGAAAAGCCGAATCTATCTTTATTTGAAAAGAGAGAAACTGGTGTGGCTTTTCTCCTCTTCGTCATCTCCATATCTGTTTCTTTTGTTCTTTACTATTGTCGCTAGGACGTGCTTAGATGTTAATCGGATTAGACTTCATTTTGTTTATGTTTTTATTTCAGATTTCTTATTCTCAGTTGCCTGAAATTCTTCTAAATCTTAGTCAACTAAAATTGCACATTACTTAGTTTTTTATAAACGAGGCAAAAGCTTCGCCTTTTATATCGATTACCAAGTGATGGTGTACTGTACTCTTTAGTTCTTCAGAACTTTCAGAACTGGAGTGAGATTCTCTGAAGAAGAAGAAAAGTTAAGGGAGACAATACTCAGTATCTACTTCAATCTGGATTATCAACAAGATGAGTGTGTGCCGTCAAGTGCAAAACTCTGGAGATTGATTTCATTATCATGCGATACTGAAGGATCAAGGTTTGTGGTGCACGCATTAAGTTCCTGCTCTTTTGCTTATGGTGACAGCCCATTATAAATGGATCATTAGGGATGTTATGTGCACTACCATGATCTCCATCGATAACATTAATTACGAGGTCTTCTGCAGTTTTACTGTTGTAATTCGAGTTCTGCACACAAATCAGCAACGAAGCTGGAGTGGTGGAGCTGAAGGTTGAGGCGAGTGGCACACACAGAGAAGGAGGAACGAGTGGAGATGGAGGCGAAGCTGGTCGCACCCTTCAACGTCATTGCCAAAGCTGAGAATGTTGGCATTGCCATGTGTGCTGCCATTTGCTAGCAGGGGCCATATGGCCAAGGTATATATTTTTGAATGAGGGATAACGCTGGAGCGACTAGAGCTGGGCGATGTTGTGCCAGAAGTACAGCCGAGGGGCTGGTACATATGTATAGCCGAGACGTTCATGTTAGTATATCTCTAGATCAAAATCTGCATCACTGCACTGATCATGACATTGGTATATATTTCGTGAAACTGATCGAGATCTGCTCCAATTCAGGATTCCTTTATTACATGAAACTTTCACTGGTTGATAAGGAATTTTGTTTCTTCACTTCGGTTGTGGATCTCTTCCCAATTTGGTCTGCTGATGTTGCAACATTCTATCAATGGATGCTATTTCGATTATATATGAGATGTTCCTCCGCCACAATTTTTTTTTGTTTCTTTTTGGTAAGATCGGTAGGGAGGGATCTCACCGAGGAGATATTTGCACATGAAATGATCAATGTTTGTAGCGGCAAAGACCAAAAACCAAAGTCGATACATTGATGTTTTGCGCGGGGAGGGAGGTAAATGAATGAGACGTCCTAGCGAATAAATTGGGTGTGCTGCATGATTCCAGAAGGGAGAAACAGTAGAGGTGGCGTTTGTCGTGATGTTATCTGAAACAGTGCTTTTATACGTTTCATTGTTTTGTCAACGCACGGGCATTTTACTAGTAATAATATAATAATAATTACTCGGCGCATCTAGGAATCAGTATAATAATAACTAATTGGCACTGGGGGAGGAAGAAGAAGAGCAGGTAGGGTTTCTGGGAGTCTGCCTTGGGGTATCTAACTCATGTGTTGCGTTTTTTGGGCTTTCTGTTTGCAACCTGGTGTTTGTTACATCTTGAAAGCGACGGGGAGTGGAACGCGTTCGGACGCGCGGGGGACTCAATGCTTTCCTTTTCTGGCAGAGGGACCACTTTTTGCTATTTAAGGAAAGGGCATTTTTTAGCTTACACAGTGAGCGCGCACTGTGTATCAGCGTCCATGATAAATTGGTTTCTATCTTTGTATTTGCCCATAAGGCAAAACCCTGCGGCCCAGTAAGCTCCACAGTGGCAATAGCAAATATTTGGGCTTTCTCAAGCCCTGGACCAATTACAACCCAATGGAGACCTCTATGTTTTTTTTAAAATATCAAAAGCAATGTGTCTTCCTTTATTTTTTTGAAACGGAGACAAAAGATTTGCCTCATCCATTAATTAAGCAGAAGATAAAGGGAAAACCGGGCGAAAACCATCACAAACCGCTGAGCGGCACACACTGGATACCCCACACACACCTCTCCAAAGAGGGACTCGTCGAGACAGCACGCAGGCGTCATCGTCATCACTTCTTCCCTAGGAGGCAACATCGCCAACCCTATACTCTGAGCAAACAACTCCGACTTCACCATAGACGATCGTCGAACAACCCCACACTGTAGAGGCCGTGTGGAGCGACATGAAGATCCGCGCCAGAACTCAGCCACCTGCGGCAAAGACAGCGCAGCTCCGACTCTGACGAATAACTACGAAGGAGAACCAGGCAAGGCTGGCGCCGTGGAAGACCACCGAACGGCCCACCTGTCGCCAGTCATCGTACGCTACCGGGACCCCGTCACCGCAGCTTCGACTTCATAGCAACAAACAAGCCGAGGCAATCCCACGGACACACCGGAGAAGAGCCGACTACCTCAACTAATGCCACGTCTCCAACATCATTCATCCCCGTCATCGTTGCCACTGAAGTCTCAACGCGAACACTTTGGCATTCCACTGGTCCCGCTTGCCGATGTTCAGCTCCAAAGACGAAGCCCCCAAGAGGGAATACGACACCAAGGCGCCGCCATCGTCCGATCACACAAGATCAAGGGTTTCCCCCGGAGCTGCACCGTCGACCAGATCTGTGCGGGAGGGGTGCGGCAGCAAAGCAGCAATGCCTCCAAGAAGTTCAACGACAGCTGCAGCCGCTGCCATCGCCTAATCTCCTAGCACACCCTCAGCCGCACATCAACCTGCACCGGCGCCGAGAATCCCATCAACCTTCACCACCATCGAACCTGCCCGTCGACGAAGAAGTACCAACATCCGCCACAGTCAGCCCCGCACCTCGCGGATACCACAGGAATCTTCATCCAACTTCCGCAGGTGGCCTCCTGCAACAGCCGCTGCCGCGCGACGACGCGGCCACTCTGCTGTAGCCCCACGCACCACATCACATCACATGCTCGTATCGGCCCGCACCCGGCCTGCCCAAATTCGCGCAGATCCGCTGCAGCACAACAACCGCAGCAGGCCAGAAGCTGCCGGACGCCGCCTCCCCTCGCTCGCTGCCGGGACCCCGCCTACCGCGAGATCCGGCGCCGCCGAACTTGCCCAGGCGACGCGGCGAGGGAGGAGGGAGGTAGGGGACGTCTGTAGGAGGGGCTGACGGGGGCCCTCTTCTCTCTCGGTCAATGGAAGTCTCGTAGGGAAAGTTGTTTGTGCAGTGGTGATTGTTTGATTTTTAGACGAAATAAATTACAGATAGCTGCGGATTAGCCCTGGATTTGAATTTGAGACAAAATTTATATTTTTTTTCAAGAACACATGGAGTAGGCAGTAATACTTTGATGGAATTAATGAGACTCAACCGACAGGGATGCCAAAGACGTGTTGTTTAAATTTGAAACAGAAACCGCTCCAACTTCGATATGCACCGATGCGATGTTTGGTTGGCCCGAATTGGTTTTGTCCCCTCTATCTAAGACACGTACAGGGCATCATGCATGGAGTAGTACACTCACAGGTGGTGCGTACCTACGAGGTCACACGATCAAGCAGTGAGACATGCATGTGTGCAGCGCAGAGGTGGACTCGTAGGTGAGCAAAATCTCACACATCTGGCTTGATTCTGAGCTGACACGCATCTGACTGGCTTTGACTTGTGCAATCTTGAGCACCGTTCCGTGGCAGTTTCGGAATGTCAACACGAGTACGAGGTACTAGGAAAAATGTCAACATTGTCAAAGTTTTGGGGGGAACGATCATAACCCTTTCGGTCCATCGGCTGCGTGTTAATAAGAGCAGGGAAAAGCCCCATGCGTGGCTTACAGATTTTGGTGCTGAAGAGGCAGTACATGTACGGGGTACAGTACATGTACTGGGTAATCAGCTACCCAGCGTACAAGATATTCAACAGTCCCCTTAATCTAAACTTTACAAAGATTTAGATTACGCTTAAATTCATCTAATTCTCTAACATGAAGAGCTTTAGTGAATCCATCAGCAACTTGATCCTTGCTAGAAATAAACTTAATCTCTAAGTTTTTACTTGCTACTCTATCTCGAACAAAATGATAATCAATCTCAATATGGTTTGTGCGTGCATGAAAAATAGGATTTGCAGATAGATAGGTAGCACCTAAATTATCACACCATAGACATGGCTTATCTTTTAACTGGACGCCGAGCTCATGAAGAAGTGTTTCAACCCATATTAACTCAGCAGTGGCATTTGCTACAGCTTTATATTCAG
This sequence comes from Poa pratensis, assembly GCA_947311845.1. NCBI lineage: Eukaryota > Viridiplantae > Streptophyta > Magnoliopsida > Poales > Poaceae > Poa > Poa pratensis. The sequence goes on along the minus strand of CAMZMU010000080.1, from coordinate 9,165,055 downwards.
GTTCAGTGCTTGAACGAGAAACTGTTGCTTGTTTTCGAGAACTCCAGGAAACTAGGTTTGGTCCAAGAAAGATTGCAAAACTTCCAGTGGATCGTCTGTCATCAAGGCATTCAGCCCAATCTGCATCTGAAAAGGCACTCAAGAGAGTATGAGATGAAAATGTAAATGTGAGACCAAGTTGCAGTGTATCCTTGACATATCTAAGTATTCTCTTTGCAGCTGTCCAATGAGTTGTCGTTGGTGCATGAAGATACTGACAAACTTTGTTGACTGAAAAAGATAAATCTGGTCGTGTAAGTGTCAAGTATTGGAGAGCACCAACAATGCTTCTGTACTGTGTGATATCTTCAGGACCAAGCGTTGTCCCTTCATGAAGAGACAATTGCTCAGTCGAAGACAATGGTGTGGGGGGCGGCTTGCAATTTATCATTCCAACTCTGGCTAGCAAATCCATAGCATATTTTTCTTGTGTCAACATCAACCCATCTTTGACTTTCTTAACTTCAATACCCAAGAAGAAATGCAGATCACCAAGATCTTTGATAGCAAAATGTTTATTTAGTTCTTGAAGTAGAATGGATGTGGCCTCATTTGAAGAACTTGCAACTATAATGTCATCAATATAAATTAAGATAAATATAGTGATACCTGACTTTTCTATACTACTATTAAAAGAGCAAACATGTGTTGACACATTAAATCTGAACTCTTTAATATTTCGTCAATGGTCCAGATTGCTCCAATGTCTGACAACTCAATACACCTTTTCATTTTAATGTTAATTACGGGATTTGCCACCGCTAAAAACAACCCGTTCCGTTCTATGCCACCATTGGCCGTCGCCCTCGGCGCAGGGTCGAGATGCGTGGCGTTAGCGTAAAATCAAACCGTACGCCACCATTGGCCGTCCCGTTGGCGCGGAGACGAGATGCGGCCACCTCGCCGCCTCTACAAGTCTCACATCCATCGGCCGCGCCTTCGGCGTAGTCGCAAAGCTGAGCTCCAGGGTCTCGCGTGGGGCCAGCGATGGCCCGGTCAGGCAGGAGCGTCCAGGAAGGAGCACGGCGGAGCACGGCAACGGGCGCGACAGGCTGGGGGAGGCGAGCACCGGAGCGCGGCCTCGGCGACGGTGATGGGCGCGGCCGACAATGTCCTCCACGCCGCCGCCCTGCCTGGACTCCTCGACCCCTTACATCCACGCCGTGCCCTGCCTCCAAAACGCGAGTAACCGAGGAGCCCGGTCGGCGAGCGGCCAGGGTGACGCCGCCGTCCTTCACGAGGCCGTGTTCGAGTACATCGTCTCCCAGCCCGCCGCGAGGACGCCGCTGCCCTGCACCTGCCGTATGGCGCCAAGTCCACTGCACCCGCCCGTCCCCTACCGCTCGACGTGTACTGCTCCTCCAAGGCGGAGGCCCCCTCGACAGCAGGGTTCTGCATCCCTGCACACGGATTCGATCATAGATGCTACGTTGTTCGAATTGCTGGCTCGGCCGCGTCCATAGGAATTCCCGTCCATATGGATGTTTGGCAGTCTGGGCTTCTTGGTTTATATAGCAGAATTCTGAGATGATCCTGAAGAAAGAAGAACAGTTGAAGAAAAGGTACACACTTATGTGTGTTATGTTGACTGATGATTGCCGAGACGTTGGTAGATGCTGATATGGTTCCTCCCGATGTGCTTTATTTTCTGTTGTCAGGGTTTAAGATTATAGCCATGATGGCCAAGAGAATTTTAGCGCCTCGATTGGGACAGTGAAAATTCACAGCTGCCCAAATTGTGGTATGACAAGTATGACTCCCTAAGATCTGAAATAAGTCCAGATGTGCTATTACCAAGCCATTCAGCAAAAGAACAGACTATCAACAGCGTTGAGGGTTGCAGAATTTATTTGAGACATTTGGGCTGCACACTGTTATCGACATAACCACCTCACTATACAGTAGAGAGTTAAATGGATTATTTTGGATCTTGATCACGTATTAATATGCGTGTAATCTCCTGTCACCAAATCCTAGTTTTAAATGCAGATTCATGGAAGCTTTTGTACCAGGGATGCAAAGACCACCTGTAGAGACTGAAGATGAATGAGCTTTCAGATTGAGAATTTACAGTACAAGGAGAGTGGAAGGTAGGAACTAAAATGTTTATAGCAAGAAAACTCGGACTTGTTTTCTATCAGGATGTTATTATGAGACTAAGTGTTTGTTTGTAACAATATGAGCACAAAACTTCCGATGTACGCTTCCATCTAACCTCCATAAATTTGTATCCGAGGCATTTGTGTCTTGTGCTTTGTTTGTCTAAATATGGTACTTTAGCATTGTTCAGCGCAGTTGCGACTTAATTCTATCCCAATTTTCTGACAGCTATGTTGCACTTTGTTACTTGTTACCCGTGCTAGAGTCCATATGATATATGCGGCTCTTCACTAAGAACAAATATACAATCTAAGTGGTATGATTTTAAATTTTATTTGTTTCGAAAACCCTTATAGAAGATACTTCTACAATGACACAAAAATTCGAGATCAAATTCAATTCATAGCTTGAGAAACAAAAATGATAAATCTGGCAGCGTACTTAAATCATATGCACACATTAACCATTAGCTTCAAAATAAATAAGATTTTGTTTATTGAATTTGGATGATATACAATTTTTTTAACACTAGATGATATACAAATTATATGCATTAGACACGTGCATTGCACGTACACGATTACTAGTGATAAAGAAACAGGGAAATATCAGCCTTTGACGGTGTAAAACCAAGATCATGCAATTTTGAGCTGAGCCGAGTATACCAGGCTCTTGGAGCTTGTTTTAAACCATAGAGACCTTTGTCAAGCCTACAAATGTAATGAGGAGCATTAGTATCTTCAAAACCTGGGGTTGTTTCATATAAACCTCCTCTTCCAGAACACCATGCAGAAACGCGTTCTTGACATCTAGCTGCCGTAAACTCCATCCTCTGGACACTGAAATTGCTAGGACTATCCGAATGGTTGCAGCCTTAACAACCGGGCTAAAAGTATCTTCATAATCTATACCATATCTCTGTTTGAAACCTTTTGCAACTAGCCGTGCTTCAGTCTCTGCTTTATACCTGATTTCGTCTTCTTCCGAGTTGTTTTTAGCTTCATTTTCTTCACCATTTTGAGTCATTTCTTCATCAATTTCAACAAAATTTTCTTCTGCTGAATCCTCAGGAGCCTGTCCAACATTAGTGACCGGTACGATAGGCAAAGGCATATAGTCATTATCGTGTGCATCCCCATGAGTAGATGATTTTGGAAGTAGAAGAATATCTTGACGAAGACGTTTTCCGGCATTGGGATGTAAGGATGCAAAGGGAAAAACATTTTCATCAAAAACAACATTTCGGGATATGTATACATGGCCTGTAGAGACATCAAGACACTTCACTCCCTTATGACGAGGACTATACCCCAAGAAGACACAACGTGTAGAGCGGAAAGCGAGTTTGCGCTTGTTATAAGGACGAAGGTTGAGCCAGCAAGCACAACCAAAAACTCGAAGGGAATCATAATTGGGTGTAGTATGTAGAAGGAGTTCAACAGGGGTGTCCAAGTTGATGACTTTGCTAGGAAGCAAGTTTATGAGAAAAGTTGCTGTAAGAAAGGCTTCATCCCAAAATTTGAGAGGCATGGAGGCATTAGCAAGCAACGCAAGACCCACCTCAACAATGTGACGATGTTTGCACTCAGCGGAGCCATTTTGTTGATGTGCATGAGGACAGGATACATGATGAGTGATACCAATTTTTTGAAAGAAGCCATTGAGTTTTTCATATCCACCACCCCAATCAGTTTGCATAGTTATGATTTTTCTGTCAAACTTGCGCTCAATTTTTTTTGAAAGTTAAGAAAAACTTGATAAACATCAGACCGTTTCTTAAGAAGATAAATCCACGTAAATTTACTAAAATCATCGATGAATCTTACATAGTAAGTGTGCTTGCCAACAGAGGCTGGAGCAGGGCCCCATACATCAGAAAACACTTGTTCCAATGGAACAGTGGAAACACTAGTGGACATAGGATATGGCAATTGATGACTTTTTGCTAGTTGGGAAGAATCACATATGTAAGGATTTATTTCTGGAGTATGAGATAACTTATGCTTTCTAAGAACTTGTTGCACCACAAAGGAGAAGGGATGCCCTAAACGACGATGCCATGTAGACGAAGAAGGCTTTATTGTGATAAAATCATGCTTGGACGACGATCCCGTAGAGATAGGCGCTAGAGGATAGAGCCCACCATGACAAGGACCCTTAAACAGTATTCTCCTTGTGGCCTGATCCTTGATCAAAAAGAAGAATGGGTGAAATTCAAGAAACACATCATTGTCAAGAGTAAGTTTATGGATAGATAAAAGATTCTTGGAAGCACTAGGAACATGAAGAATATTATTGAGTTGTAAGGAAGCATGTGGGGTGCACAACATTGAATGACCAATATGACTTATAACCATATCTTTTCCTTCGGCCGTGTGGACACAGCTTGTTCAGCTCGCCGGTAATGTGATCGGTGGCTCCGGTGTCGGAGTACCAGTTGGTATCCACACCATAGAACGCCATGTGCGCGGCCTAGACATCTTGGTCACCATCACTGTCAGAACCATCATGCTTGTAGCGCCACCAATAGTCAGCTGCGGGGTGACCGTGAATTTTGCAGATTTGACATGTCACATCAACATAATGGGTCGGAGCACGATCACGCCGACCATCACGGCGTCGTCCTTGTCCACCATTGTCACGGCGGCCATCACGCCTATCAGCATTGCCGCGGCGACCACCATTGTCACGCTGACGGTCTTGTCCTCCTCCATCACGGCGACCGCCTCCCGAGCGGTCGCCATGAGAGTCTCCACGTGAGCCACGATCACTGTAGTCACCACGTGAGCTGCGGTCACCATAGTCACCGCGAGAGCCATGGTCACCATAGTCACCACGATCAAAAAAGCGGCAACGATCACCATTGCGAGACGGGCGAGTGTCACGTCCACGCTGAGCAGCGTTTGCCGAGGAAGTGAATGATTCATCAGGGGTGTCACCTAGCATCTCATTGCGCATGTCATATGGTGACAATTGACCAAACAGATCATCAAGTGTTGTACTCGGATTTCCATTGACTGTGGCCACAAGGGAGTTGTATGACCCATCGAGACCATGGAGGATGTAGCCGATGAGTTCGTCATCTTCAAGAGGTTTTCCGTCTGCAGCAAGCTCAGAGGCAAGACCCTTCATCTTGGTAAAATACTGATCAGCTGTAAGGTTCAGTTTCTTGGTGCCGTTGAGGAGGGACCGAAGGTGCTGCACCTTCGATCCTGGGGCCAAGGAAAACATGTTGTTGATGGTGGCCCAAACTGCAGTGGTGGAATCCATCCCAAGGACATGAGAGGGGATGTCCGGGGAGAGCGAGTTCAAAAGAAATCGCAAAACCTGTTGATCCCGTGCGATCCAGGCCAAGTAGGCGGGATTCTCCACGATGATCAACCTCAACTGTCTTGGGCGGCGCTCTGTCAGATCCATCGAGCAGCCCCATGACGTTGGCTCCACGGAAAGCGGGGAGCACGAGGGCCTTCCACAGGAGAAAGTTCCCTCGGGTCAAGTGTTGGGTGGGAGGCAATCCCAGGGCAGCGGCCAGAGAAGCACTCGACGAGGAGGAGCTCATGGTGGCGGCGAGGTGTGTCTAGGGTTTTAGGGTTTTGGTTGTTTGTGCGGCGGCGGCGGGGCTTTGATTGTGGCGGCGGCGGTTGAATCAGCGGCGGTGGCGGCGGTTTTTGGATCGGCAGCTAGGTCGTAGAAGGGAGGAGCTCTGATACCATGTCAAAGTTTTGGTAGAACGATCATAACCCTTTCGGGCCATCGGCTGCGTGTTAATAAGAGCAGGAAAAAGCCCCATGCGTGGCTTACAGATTTTGGTGCTGAAGAGGCAGTACATGTACGGGGTACATGTACTGGGTAATCAACGTACAAGATATTCAACAAACATATCCTGTCATGATTCTTGCGTGGTGCAGATATCCAATCATGTTTCCGCCTTGACCAAGACTGAAGAAATAGGCTTTCGCCCCGCTATATTAATATAGCAACCACACCGTACAATTTTGAGTCACTGCTGGGGCCAACAGCACAATCAAGCCCAAAAGAAAAGAGAGAGAAAACAAAGCCGACATTGGCGGAACAACGAAAACGAAAATGATTCGCAACCGCTGCATACTCTCCGGAGTATTCCACCACGAACCTAACACTCTGAAACAACGCGTACCAAGCAACACCTCCAAGAAGGAAAGCGACGACGACGACGCTGCTGCCCGGAATGGTCCTAGGGTTTCCCCCGGTACGCTCCGAGGAGTGGTGAAGAGGTACACCCGACGCCCTCCAGGAAGGAATGGCGACACTCGCAAGCGTCACCGCATCGGTGTCACGAAGACAGGGATTTCTCCCGACCCCCCAAAAAACCACATCTTCGGATAATCCATAGCGCTCCACCAAACTTGCCGCCCACCAACATATGCCAGCCCGGTCTTGAAGTCACCATCGTCGTCTCTCGATGGCAACCGCTGCGAGGTCGGACTGAGAAGAGACAGCCATAGGCGGTAGCACCACAACCACGCGGGAGGGAACAACCTCCACCGCCATGGACGGTAGCCGATCGGACACAGCGACAAGAGCACACCAGGCCATTGGGGCCGGAAGGCAGCAGCAGCACGGCCACTTGGAGGACGTCCTCCACCGCGATTGCGGGTGCCGACCGGACGCGATAGCAAGGACACACCAGGCCGGGCAGGCCTAGCCGAGCCCCAGAAGGGCCCGTAAAGTCCTCGCCGTCACGCTGCTGCCTGTAGGCCACGCCGCCCGCTACCTTCTTGTTCGGCACCATAGATCCGGTCGGGCCCAAACGGGCCCGCGAAGCTCTCGTCACCGTGCTGCAGCAAGGGTGGTGTCAAGGCCGCCACCGTCACGAACTGCTCGTAGTCCAACCGGAGGCAGAGATCAAGCCCAACCCGCCTTGACCCAGATCGGGCCCAAAGGGCCCAGATCTGGGCCTACAGGGCTCCGGCCAGGCTCGAATCCGCCGCCGTCCAGCCGTAGCCGGACCGCCGCCATCCAGCCGTAGCCGGACCGCCGCCATCCTGGAGAGCACCGCCGTCGGAGGAGCGCCGCCCCACGAGGCCTCCTACGTCGCGGGTGGAGAAGATCCGCCACCGCCGGCCCCGCCGAGCTGCGCTCGGCATCCCGCGCCGACGGCGGCGGGAGAGGAAACGCGGGGAGGGGACGGGAAGAAAGGAGAAGGGCCGCGACCGGCCGGGGGCGGCACGGACGCGGGGTAGAGGGGGAGTCGGCCGGGGAGAAGAGCGGCGGCCGAGCCGAGCGTCGCGCCGGCGGCGGGGCGGCGGCGGAGGAACCCTAGAGGATGGGGTCGAGGGTCGGGGGCGCGCTCCCTGGTGATCCATGCTTGTGCCTTGACCAAGACTAGCACTATCATGTACAGTAGTAACATGGAAATCTGTCACGAATACTGTTTGTCCTAAAATTGTGTTTGTGGCGGTTTTGGAATTTGACCATCTCGATCAATATAACTGTGCGTGATTCCGTGCACTCAGGCTGCTGCTATATACTTATGATGCTCTATCCACCTCTTGTATCTACCAAGTTGTGTTCTTGGCGGTTCACGCGCTTGCCAAGCACTTTCTGTGGCAACAGAAAAACGCATGGTTGGACTTGGAGACCGGTATCAGAGGGAAAATGAGCACCCCCGGTATGACTCTTGATTAGGTAAAGTGGCCCTTTTAATTGTCTAGCTTTGCATGGTGTAATAATCAATTTTAGAAATAAAACCAGTTCTGTCAAATTATGTGGAAAGAAAAAATTAAGAGATAAAAAGACTTCACTCCTTTCTAAATAAGGTCAATAGTTTTCTTACTCTCCATTGGCCCATGAGGTGAAGTCCTGCAGCCCAACTAAGGTCCATCATCGGTGGTGAGATTGCAAAGTGTGGGCGGCGGAAGACAGGAGGGGGGAGGAGAGGGCGTGCGTCGACATCCGACCGGTGACCTTGGTTATCAGTTAGAAAGGTAGGACTTTGTATGTGCAGCAGTTTCACCAAGGTAGCAGCGACGAATAGGCCAGTCGCCTCTGCCTGATGCTGTCCTTTGAACAGCAGCCTGAATCATGATAGTGCATCTCCGTCCAGCTATTTCCGTTCTGATGTAAACACCGATTCCAGTAGGTTGGAGACCTCCTGCATCCGGGATGTTCCTGCAATTCCAAGAAGCATCGACAGAATCGCGTCCTTACGGCCGACCGCCTAATGGCAAGGCAATGGCCTAATTGCTATTTCTGCCAACTGTGTCATCGCAACCTCGAGACGGTCGAGCATCTGTTGGTCGAATGTCCTTGGTCACGTTGCCTCTGGGCGTTGGTGGCTGCACGCTTTAGTCTGGTTTCCTTCGCCCCTGCTGCCTGGGCACCGGGGCGATCGCTCACGGATTGGCTGCTTGGCCTCTCCTCGGGCTCCACGGCTTCGGCGAAGACCTGCAAGTCCATGGCGCTAATGGTGATCTGGGTCATCTGGCGCGAGCGCAATGCTCGATCGTGTATTCCGAGAGACTGATCGTCCTGCGACAGCGATCTTGCAAGACGTCATCGACGAACGATCTAGCTGGGGGATGGCAGGGTGTCGCCACCTACGTGATCACGAGTAGTTCCCGTGTTCAGCTAGGGAGCCTGCCGCCTAATTTGTGTTAATGTTCTGTAATAGTTCTCTGTAACTCCTTCTCCTATCAATGAAATCGCAGCTCTCCTGCGACTTTTCAAATTACAGAACCAGGAATCAATCTATCATTAGTTATGGTCGATCCTTGGGCTTGTCCTTCCGTATGTGCCGTGTGTGCTCCTTGCTGATGCGTGTTTTTGTCCTGCAGATTCTGGTCGCGAACCTGTAACATCTCCTGGTTAGCTTTAAGAGCTTTTGCACTGATGTTAATTTGGTAGGGTTCTCCTTTCTTCCTGCCAAGCAACGTGTCATTTCTAGATTTCCACAAACACCACATGAAAGTGAGAATATTTACTTATTTAGTAAAGAAGCATGTGGGTGGTTCATATTCAGCAAATTTTGAATGATTTGGCTTAGAGAGGTGCAATTTTGAATTATCAGGTATGTACGAATGAACCATGGTTCTAAGAACCAAGCTGCTTTGGCGAAGGGACAAGTGAAAAAAAAGGTGCACATCATTTTCCTGCAAACCACATCTGCAGCAGGTTTTGCTAATGTGCTTGGAGAAACGTCCCGCTCTAGCACCTGTGGGGAGAGCCTTCCGAAGGAAACGCCAAGCAAATGTTTATATCCGCGAGATTAGGTTTTTGTTTTCCATGCCTGATTGAGGAGATTTACTGTTGTCGGTGAAGGTTGGCGTGGTTTATCTTCCCCTGAATCGTATAGATCCTGCACACAAGCAAGGTACGCACTTTTTGCATGGCAAGTGCCGTTGTCTGTTAGTCTCCAACGGAGGAAGTCGGGTTCATTCGAATTAATAATAGGTGTAGCCTTGATAATGTTAGCGGTAGCAGGCCTGAAAATAGAATCTACGAGCTGGTCATTCCACTTCTTCTGATTGGAAATCCAGAGGTGTTTAACAAGAGCCGGATAGATGAAGTTTGGAGGAGAAAATTGCAAAAAACCACCACATTTGGGGTTAGGATTTCAAAATACCACCACTTTTCAATTTTTTCGCAAAAAACCACCGGTCTACTCTCTAACTCTCGCAAAAAGCACTGATCGGTCATATTAGGTCGTTTGACGCTGTTTCTGACCTGTGGGACCCACTGTCCGAATGATGCGGCACCTCGTGGCGGTAAGGCGCAGACGGCCGTTAATGCCGTTAACTAAGACCAATCTTAGTTCAATTCTTTTTCTAATCCTTCTTTTTATTTTTTTAATCTTTCTTTGTTCCTATTCCCCACCGTAGCTCTGGCGTTGACCAATCTGGCCGGAGGCCGAGCATGAGAGCGGCGGGCAGCGGCCGTCTCCTGCCTACCCTGCTAGCCGCGCCCAGTCGGCGATCTGAAATAAGTCCAGATGTGCTATTACCAAGCCATTCAGCAAAAGAACAGACTATCAACAGCGTTGAGGGTTGCAGAATTTATTTGAGACATTTGGGCTGCACACTGTTATCGACATAACCACCTCACTATACAGTAGAGAGTTAAATGGATTATTTTGGATCTTGATCACGTATTAATATGCGTGTAATCTCCTGTCACCAAATCCTTGTTTTAAATGCAGATTCATGGAAGCTTTTGTACCAGGGATGCAAAGACCACCTGTAGAGACTGAAGATGAATGAGCTTTCAGATTGAGAATTTACAGTACAAGGAGAGTGGAAGGTAGGAACTAAAATGTTTATAGCAAGAAAACTCGGACTTGTTTTCTATCAGGATGTTATTATGAGACTAAGTATTTGTTTGTAACAATATGAGCACAAAACTTCCGATGTACGCTTCCATCTAACCTCCATAAATTTGTATCCGAGGCATTTGTGTCTTGTGCTTTGTTTGTCTAAATATGGTACTTTAGCATTGTTCAGCGAAGTTGCGACTTAATTCTATCCCAATTTTCTGACAGCTATGTTGCACTTTGTTACTTGTTACCCGTGCTAGAGTCCATATGATATATGCGGCTCTTCACTAAGAACAAATATACAATCTAAGTGGTATGATTTTAAATTTTATTTGTTTCGAAAACCCTTATAGAAGATACTTCTACAATGACACAAAAATTCGAGATCAAATTCAATTCATAGCTTGAGAAACAAAAATGATAAATCTGGCAGCGTACTTAAATCATATGCACACATTAACCATTAGCTTCAAAATAAATAAGATTTTGTTTATTGAATTTGGATGATATACAATTTTTTTAACACTAGATGATATACAAATTATATGCATTAGACACGTGCATTGCACGTACACGATTACTAGTGATAAAGAAACAGGGAAATATCAGCCTTTGACAGTGTAAAACCAAGATCATGCAATTTTGAGCTGAGCCGAGTATACCAGGCTCTTGGAGCTTGTTTTAAACCATAGAGACCTTTGTCAAACCTACAAATGTAATGAGGAGCATCAGTATCTTCAAAACCTAGGGGTTGTTTCATATAAACCTCCTCTTCCAGAACACCATGCAGAAACGCGTTCTTGACATCTAGCTGCCGTAAACTCCATCCTCTGGACACTGAAATTGCTAGGACTATCCGAATGGTTGCAGCCTTAACAACCGGGCTAAAAGTATCTTCATAATCTATACCATATCTCTGTTTGAAACCTTTTGCAACTAGCCGTGCTTCAGTCTCTGCTTTATACCTGTTTTCGTCTTCTTCCGAGCTGTTTTTAGCTTCATTTTCTTCACCATTTTGAGTCATTTCTTCATCAATTTCAACAAAAATTTCTTCTGCTGAATCCTCAGGAGCGTGTCCAACATTAGTGACCGGTACGATAGGCAAAGGCATATAGTCATTATCGTGTGCATCCCCATGAGTAGATGATTTTGGAAGTAGAAGAATATCTTGACGAAGACGTTTTCCGGCATTGGGATGTAAGGATGCAAAGGGAAAAACATTTTCGTCAAAAACAACATCTCGGGATATGTATACACGGCCTGTAGAGACATCAAGACACTTCACTCCCTTATGACGAGGACTATACCCCAAGAAGACACAACGTGTAGAGCGGAAAGCGAGTTTGCGCTTGTTATAAGGACGAAGGTTGAGCCAGCAAGCACAACCAAAAACTTGAAGGGAATCATAATTGGGTGTAGTATGTAGAAGGAGTTCAACAGGGGTGTCCAAGTTGATGACTTTGCTAGGAAGCAAGTTTATGAGAAAAGTTGCTGTAAGAAAGGCTTCATCCCAAAATTTGAGAGGCATGGGCATTAGCAAGCAACGCAAGACCCACCTCAACAATGTGACGATGTTTGCGCTCAGCGGAGCCATTTTGTTGATGTGCATGAGGACAGGATACATGATGAGTGATACCAATTTTTTGAAAGAAGCCATTGAGTTTTTCATATCCACCACCCCAATCAGTTTGCATAGTTATGATTTTTCTGTCAAACTTGCGCTCAATTTTTTTTGAAAGTTAAGAAAAACTTGATAAACATCAGACCGTTTCTTAAGAAGATAAATCCACGTAAATTTACTAAAATCATCGATAAATCTTACATAGTAAGTGTGCTTGCCAACAGAGGCTGGAGCAGGGCCCCATACATCAGAAAACACTTGTTCCAATGGAACAGTGGAAACACTAGTGGACATAGGATATGGCAATTGATGACTTTTTGCTAGTTGGGAAGAATCACATATGTAAGGATTTATTTCTGTAGTATGAGATAACTTATGCTTTCTAAGAACTTGTTGCACCACAAAGGAGAAGGGATGCCCTAAACGACGATGCCATGTAGACGAAGAAGGCTTTATTGTGATAAAATCATGCTTGGACGACGATCCCGTAGAGATAGGCGCTAGAGGATAGAGCCCACCATGACAAGGACCCTTAAACAGTATTCTCCTTGTGGCCTGATCCTTGATCAAAAAGAAGAATGGGTGAAATTCAAGAAACACATCATTGTCAAGAGTAAGTTTATGGATAGATAAAAGATTCTTGGAAGCACTAGGAACATGAAGAATATTATTGAGTTGTAAGGAAGCATGTGGGGTGCACAACATTGAATGACCAATATGACTTATAACCATATCTTTTCCTTCGGCCGTGTGGACACAGCTTGTTCAGCTCGCCGGTAATGTGATCGGTGGCTCCGGTGTCGGAGTACCAGTTGGTATCCACACCATAGAACGCCATGTGCGCGGCCTAGACATCTTGGTCACCATCACTGTCAGAACCATCATGCTTGTAGCGCCACCAATAGTCAGCTGCGGGGTGACCGTGAATTTTGCAGATTTGACATGTCACATCAACATAATGGGTCGGAGCACGATCACGCCGACCATCACGGCGTCGTCCTTGTCCACCATTGTCACGGCGGCCATCAAGCCTATCATCATTGCCGCGGCGACCACCATTGTCACGCTGACGGTCTTGTCCTCCTCCATCACGGCGACCGCCTCCCGAGCGGTCACCATGAGAGTCTCCACGTGAGCCACGATCACTGTAGTCACCACGTGAGCCGCGGTCACCATAGTCACCGCGAGAGCCACGGTCACCATAGTCACCACGATCTAAAAAGCGGCAACGATCACCATTGCGAGACGGGCGAGTGTCACGTCCACGCTGAGCAGCGTTTGCCGAGGAAGTGAATGAGTCATCAGGGGTGTCACCTAGCATCTCATTGCGCATGTCATATGGTGACAATTGACCAAACAGATCATCAAGTGTTGTTCTCGGATTTCCATTGATTGTGGCCACAAGGGAGTTGTATGACCCATCGAGACCATGGAGGATGTAGCCGATGAGTTCGTCATCTTCAAGAGGTTTTCCGTCTGCAGCAAGCTCAGAGGCAAGACCCTTCATCTTGGTAAAATACTGATCAGCTGTAAGGTTCAGTTTCTTGGTGTCGTTGAGGAGGGGCCGAAGGTGCTGCACCTTCGATCTTGGGGCCAAGGAAAACATGTTGTTGATGGTGGCCCAAACTGCAGTGGTGGAATCCATCCCAAGGACATGAGAGGGGATGTCCGGGGAGAGCGAGTTCAAAAGAAATTGCAAAACCTGCTGATCCCGTGCGATCCAGGCCAAGTAGGCGGGATTCTCCACGATGATCAACCTCAATTGTCTTGGGCGGCGCTCGGTCAGATCCATCGAGCAGCCCCATGACGTTGGCTCCACGGAAAGCGGGGAGCACGAGGGCCTTCCACAAGAGAAAGTTCCCTCGGGTCAAGTGTTGGGTGGGAGGCAATCCCAGGGCAGCGGCCAGAGAAGCACTCTACGAGGAGGAGCTCATGGTGGCGGCGAGGTGTGTCTAGGGTTTTAGGGTTTTGGTTGTTTGTGCGGCGGCGGCAGGGCTTTGATTGTGGCGGCGGCGGCTGAATCAGCGGCGGTGGCAGCGGTTTTTGGATCGGCAGCTAGGTCGTAGAAGGGAGGAGCTCTGATACCATGTCAAAGTTTTGGTAGAACGATCATAACCCTTTCGGGCCATCGGCTGCGTGTTAATAAGAGCAGGAAAAAGCCCCATGCGTGGCTTACAGATTTTGGTGCTGAAGAGGCAGTACATGTACGGGGTACATGTACTGGGTAATCAGCGTACAAGATATTCAACAAACATATCCTGTCATGATTCTTGTGTGGTGCAGATATCCAATCATGTTTCCGCCTTGACCAAGACTAAAGAAATAGGCTTTCGCCCCGCTATATTAATATAGCAACCACACCGTACAATTTTGAGTCACTGCTGGGGCCAACAGCACAATCAAGCCCAAAAGAAAAGAGAGAGAAACAAAGCCGACATTGGCGGATCAACGAAAACGAAAATGATTCGCAACCGTTGCATACTCTCCGGAGTATTCACACCACGAACCTAACACTCTGAAACAACGCGTACAAAGCAACACCTCCAAGAAGGAAAGCGACGACGACGACGCTGCTGCCCGGAATGGTCCTAGGGTTTCCCCCGGTACGCTCCGAGGAGTGGTGAAGAGGTACACCCGACGCCCTCCAGGAAGGAATGGCGACACTCGCAAGCGTCACCGCATCGGTGTCACGAAGACAGGGATTTCTCCCGACCCCCCAAAAAACCACATCTTCGGATAATCCATAGCGCTCCACCAAACTTGCCGCCCACCAACATATGCCAGTCCAGTCTTGAAGTCACCATCGTCGTCTCTCGATGGCAACCGCTGCGAGGTCGGACTGAGAAGAGACAGCCATAGGCGGTAGCACCACAACCACGCGGGAGGGAACAACCTCCACCGCCATGGACGGTAGCCGATCGGACACAGCGACAAGAGCACACCAGGCCATTGGGGCCGGAAGGCAGCAGCAGCACGGCCACTTGGAGGACGTCCTCCACTGCGACTGCGGGTGCCGACCGGACGCGATAGCAAGGACACACCAGGCCGGGCAGGCCCAGCCGAGCCCCAGAAGGGCCCGTAAAGTCCTCGCCGTCACGCTGCTGCATGTAGGCCACGCCGCCCGCTACCTTCTTGTTCGGCACCATAGATCCGGCCGGGCCCAAACGGGCCCGCGAAGCTCTCGTCACCGTGCTGCAGCAAGGGTGGTGTCAAGGCCGCCACCGTCACGAACTGCTCGTAGTCCAACCGGAGGCAGAGATCAAGCCCGACCCGCCTTGACCCAGATCGGGCCCAAAGGGCCCAGATCTGGGCCTGCAGGGCTCCGGCCAGGCTCGAATCCGCCGCCGTCGCCACCAACGGTGGCGCCACCACTACCATCGCCATCCAGCCGTAGCCGGACCGCCGCCATCCTGGAGAGCACCGCCGTTGGAGGAGCGCCGCCCCACGAGGCCTCCTACGTCGCGGGTGGAGAAGATCCGCCGCCGCCGGCCCCGCCGAGCTGCGCTCGGCAGCCCGCGCCGACGGCGGCGGGAGAGGAAACGCGGGGAGGGGACGGGAAGAAAGGAGAAGGGCCGCGACCGGCCGGGGGCGGCGCGGACGCGGGGTAGAGGGGGAGTCGGCCGGGGAGAAGAGCGGCGGCCGGGCCGAGCGTCGCGCCGGCGGCGGGGCGACGGCGGAGGAACCCTAGAGGATGGGGGTCGAGGGTCGGGGGAGCGCTCCCTGGTGATCCATGCTTGTGCCTTGACCAAGACTAGCACTATCATGTACAGTAGTAACATGGAAATCTGTCACGAATACTGTTTGTCCTAAAATTGTGTTTGTGGCGGTTTTGGAATTTGACCATCTCGATCAATATAACTGTGCGTGATTCCGTGCACTCAGGCTGCTGCTATATACTTATGATGCTCTATCCACCTCTTGTATCTACCAAGTTGTGTTCTTGGCGGTTCACGCGCTTGCCAAGCACTTTCTGTGGCAACAGAAAAACGCATGGTTGGACTTGGAGACCGGTATCAGAGGGAAAATGAGCACCCCCGGTATGACTCTTGATTAGGTAAAGTGGCCCTTTTAATTGTCTAGCTTTGCATGGTGTAACAATCAATTTTAGAAATAAAACCAGTTCTGTCAAATTATCTGGAAAGAAAAAATTAAGAGATAAAAAGACTTCACTCCTTTCTAAATAAGGTCAATAGTTTTCTTACTCTCCATTGGCCCATGAGGTGAAGTCCTGCAGCCCAACTAAGGTCCATCATCGGTGGTGAGATTGCAAAGTGTGGGCGGCGGAAGACAGGGGGGGAGGAGAGGGCGTGCGTCGACATCCGACCGGTGACCTTGGTTATCAGTTAGAAAGGTAGGACTTTGTATGTGCAGCAGTTTCACCACGGTAGCAGCGACGAATAGGCCAGTCGCCTCTGCCTGATGCTGTCCTTTGAACAGCAGCCTGAATCATGATAGTGCATCTCCGTCCAGCTATTTCCGTTCTGATGTAAACACCGATTCCAGTAGGTTGGAGACCTCCTGCATCCGGGATGTTCCTGCAATTCCAAGAAGCATCGACAGAATCGCGTCCTTACGGCTGACCGCCTAATGGCAAGGCAATGGCCTAATTGCTATTTCTGCCAACTGTGTCATCGCAACCTCGAGACGGTCGAGCATCTGTTGGTCGAATGTCCTTGGTCGCGTTGCCTCTGGGCGTTGGTGGCTGCACGCTTTAGTCTGGTTTCCTTCGCCCTGCTGCCTGGGCACCGGGGCGATCGCTCACGGATTGGCTGCTTGGCCTCTCCTCGGGCTCCACAGCTTCGGCGAAGACCTGCAAGTCCATGGCGCTAATGGTGATCTGGGCCATCTGGCGCGAGCGCAATGCTCGTGTATTCCGAGAGACTGATCGTCCTGCGACAGCGATCTTGCAAGACGTCATCGACGAACGATCTAGCTGGGGGATGGCAGGGTGTCGCCACCTACGTGATCGCGAGTAGTTCCCGTGTTCAGCTAGGGAGCCTGCCGCCTAATTTGTGTTAATGTTCTGTAATAGTTCTCTGTAACTCCTTCTCCTATCAATGAAATCGCAGCTCTCCTGCGACTTTTCAAATTACAGAACCAGGAATCAATCTATCATTAGTTATGGTCGATCCTTGGGCTTGTCCTTCCGTATGTGCCGTGTGTGCTCCTTGCTGCAGATGCGTGTTTTTGTCCTGCAGATTCTGGTCGCGAACCTGTAACATCTCCTGGTTAGCTTTAAGAGCTTTTGCACTGATGTTAATTTGATAGGGCTCTCCTTTCTTCCTGCCAAGCAACGTGTCATTTCTAGATTTCCACAAACACCACATGAAAGTGAGAATATTTACTTATTTAGTAAAGAAGCATGTGGGTGGTTCATATTCAGCAAATTTTGAATGATTTGGCTTAGAGAGGTGCAATTTTGAATTATCAGGTCTGTACGAATGAACCATGGTTCTAAGAACCAAGCTGCTTTGGCGAAGGGACAAGTGAAAAAAAGGTGCACATCATTTTCCTGCAAACCACATCTGCAGCAGGTTTTGCTAATGTGCTTGGAGAAACGTCCCGCTCTAGCACCTGTGGGGAGAGCCTTCCGAAGGAAACGCCAAGCAAATGTTTATATCCGCAGGATTAGGTTTTTGTTTTCCATACCTGATTGAGGAGATTTACTGTTGTCGGTGAAGGTTGCCGTGGTTTATCTTCCCCTGAATCGTATAGATCCTGCACACAAGCAAGGTACGCACTTTTTGCATGGCAAGTGCCGTTGTCTGTTAGTGTCCAACGGAGGAAGTCGGGTTCATTCGAATTAATAATAGGTGTAGCCTTGATAATGTTAGCGGTAGCAGGCCTGAAAATAGAATCTACGAGCTGGTCATTGCACTTCTTCTGACTGGAAATCCAGAGGTGTTTAACAAGAGCCGGATAGATGAAGTTTGGAGGAGAAAATTGCAAAACACCACCACATTTGGGGTTAGGATTTCAAAATACCACCACTTTTCAATTTTTTCGCAAAAAACCACCGGTCTACTCTCTAACTCTCGCAAAAAGCACTGATCGGTCATATTAGGTCGTTTGACGCTGTTTCTGACCTGTGGGACCCACTGTCCGAATGATGTGGCACCTCGTGGCGGTAAGGCGCAGACGGCCGTTAACGCCATTAACTAAGACCAATCTTAGTTTAATTCTTTTTCTAATCCTTCTTTTTTTTTTTAATCTTTCTATGTTCCTATTCCCCACCGTAGCTCTGGCGTTGACCAATCTGGCCGGAGGCCGAGCATGAGAGCGGCGGGCGGCGGCCGTCTCCTGCCTACCCTGCTAGCCGCGCCCAGTCGGCGATCTCGCTGGTGGAACTCGTGCACCGGCGCCTTCTCCTGCGCGTGCCTACACGACACGGCTGTAGCATCCCTTCGCGTCGAGAACGCCGACGTCGAGCACGCCCACGGCGAGAAGCACAACGCGCACTTCCTGGACGAGGACCGGCACGCACGTGCGCGAGACGCGGCTGCAGCGGCCCCGGCACGGAGACGCGGCGGAGGCGACAGAACGCGACGTGCGTCCAGTTCATGCCGCCGCCGGCGTGCTCCATCGTTTTCGCGGCCAACGTCCGTGCCGTGCTCCGAGACCTTGTCTAGTAGGTCCGCCTCGCTCCTCTGACCATCCATGTCGAAGGAATCGTCCTAAGACGTCCCCAATCCATGGAATCGTCCTCGTCCTCTTCAAGTTCGGTGTGTCGCCGCCGCGAGTCGATCTGCTCCGTGGCCGAGTGCCAGTGCTCCTCCTTGTCACCGAAGTCTTTAATTGGTGCTTTCGAAGCTTTTGACGGCATCACCAGCAAACCACGCGTCCTAGAACTCGTCTTCACCGATCGCCGGCTTTGAGGGTGTCGGCAGCGGGGAATGGCAGCGGCGTGGTGTGTGGGGGCGGAGGGCTGTAATCGCGCGTCCCAGCCGGCGATGGCAGTTACCGGCAGCGCGCCGCAGTGCACCGGACGGTGTGGTGTGCTGCTGCTGGTCAGCTAGCTTGAAGGGGACGGAGAGCGGCAGACCACCGGGGCTGCTCGGCAAGCTAGCGACCAACGGCGGGAGGGAATACGGAGGCGCGGGGCGGGCAGCTGGCCACGGCACCTTGCCGGTGCGGACGTCTGCCGCCGCTGCTCTCACGCTCGAACGCGTCCAGCCAGATTAGTTCAGGCAAAACGGAAAAGAAGATGAGCTGACGAGTGGGGTCCACAACTATTTTTACGGTTGAATCAAACGGTGTAAATATTTAATGCCATGTCATTCTAACAGTGGATCCCACCGGTCAGAAACAGCTCCAACGACCTAATATGACCAATCAGTGCTTTTTGCGAGAGTTAGAGAGTAGACCGGTGGTTTTTTGCCAAAAAATTGAAAAGTGGTGGTATTTTGAAACCCTAGCCCCAAATGTGGTGTTTTTTTTGCAATTTTCTCAGTTTGGAGGCTGAATGATGAGATCGTCATAAACAAAGGTCCAGGCTGCACACCAAGGAGTACTCCAAATTGAAATGTTTCCTTGCGTCAGCTGGTAAAAGGAGTGGGCTTTAAGAATGTGGAGGATTTTAAGTACGGAGGCCCAAAAGGCCGATTTTGGAATATTGGGCTTAGGTGTCCAGATAGAAGTCTGGGAAATATTTCGAACGAAGAACCTGATGGAGATGATCATTAGGGTTCTGGGCTACACGCCAAGCCGACACAAGGATAAGGCTTTGGTTAACTGCTTGCAAGTTCCTAATACCCAGCCCCCCTTCCTTCTTTGGAGCACATATGTCCTTCCAAGCTCTAAGGCACAGGCCACTAGTAGTTTCTTCTCTAATCCCGTCCACCAGAAAGTTCTGATAATGGCAGTCAGCTTAGCAATGAATTTCTTGGAAAACAGGATGTTCGACATGTAGTAAATTGGAATCGAGGAAAAAACAGATTGGATAAGCTGTAATCTGACCGCATGTGAGAGCTTATCAGCTTTGTACGTGGTCAGCTTGGATTTAAATTTGTCGATAACAAAGTTAGCTGAAGCCCTGCCTTTTGCTGGCAAGACGAAGATAAAAAGAGAAGCTCCTACATCGCCTCCCACCGGTGACGTTATTTTTTTTGCACACTCCTGTAAAAACATCGTTAAACCAATGGTCACCAACACGAAAAGCATAGAAAAATATATTTTTTGGAGGCGGACAACAATCTTTGAAGCTTATTACAGCTTGAGATGCGGCTAAGACAACTATATTATGTCGCTGCTTACTAATAGTTTATTATAGTTCATCCGTACAACAGTTAAAGCTCATAGACAGTTTCCTCTATAAAAAAACTCAACAACAAGGACCGGATATGTCGCCTCCAGCATCACTCGGCCCAGCCCATCCTTAGCCTCGGCGCCCCGCCGGAGCCTCATATACCCGTCTTCGACCCACATCTTCGGCCACGGGTTTTTGAGGAGCCCGTAGGAGACGCCCGCCGGCTTGCCGTAAGGGTCCTTGGCTCCGGTAGTGACGAGGGTCGCGACACGAGTTCAATATCGTGTTGCATGGTCCGTTGAAGAGGCCGGTCAAGACCCTTGAATGCTGCCCAGGCGAGCGCCACCACCGCGTCGCCATGGATGCCGTGGAGAACAGCGCTTCGCCATCGCATCACGGAGCTGCAATGGGCTAGGCGGCCTTGGCCCCTCCAAAGGAAATCTCTCGTACATGTGCTTACTTTTGCCTTCTCTCTCATATGTCTCTCTATCTTGCCTCTAACGGCCTGAGACTCGAAAAAGTATGAAGGGTGTGTATGCCCCCTAATGGAAATCTACGAGTGTGACGCAGACAAAGGTTGAGGTTGCTTACTCCCCGGAGGAGATCGTAGTTCTTAGGAGGTTACCATCGAGAGGGTCAGGATGTCCATCAAATGTTTGTTCAAATGTATCTAAGAGAATGAGATGTGACATCATGTTACTTAGAAACGGTTTGCTCCCTTGACAGTTACTACTCATTTGCTTCGTACATGTTCACGCCATGGTGTGGGGCATTGACACCTGTGACCTCCACGCCCTGTTTGAACACGCACGAACACCGTAGGGGGGTAGCGTTGCACGATGAAGTTCAGCATCTGACAATGAAGGTCATACGACCGGATAATTATATATTCCCTCGGTTTTATATTACTCGTAGGGGGGTAGCGTTGCACGATGTCAGATGCTGAATTTCTCCAGGATTGTCCTGCTCCATGTACCACCACAAAAATATATACCACGCGCGCACTAGTGCAATGGCTTGAATGATCCTGACATCTGGCTTGCTGAGTTGAAAATTGCAGGTATTGTGGGCTCAGAAGTTGAATAGCTGGATATGCATCGTAGGTGGTTTCTCTTTCGTGCGGTGTAATTAACACCGATGGGCTCTCATTTCCCCCCCCCCCCCCCCCCCCCCCCCTCCTCCTCCTCTCTCGCGTTCTCCTCTTTTGAGGGTCGCCTTGGCCACCCCGGGGCTTCTCCCCTTCTCCTCCGGCGGCCTCGCCGGCCGGAACGGGAGGGGAGGGGCTGCCAACCCTCCTTAGTAGCTAGGTTATGTATATTACTTTGTTTTACGCCTGTATGGCGGACTGGCGCTATGCCGCTCCCGCGTTGCATGTCTAGGTTGCCATCGAGCGGTGGCCAGGACTCCGGGCTGGCTTGTGGAGGTCGCCTCCCATTGTGGAAGGCGGATCTTCAAGTCAGATCTGGCGAAGCCCCTTTGAATAAGCTCGGCAGAGCCCAGCAGCGACGAGATCTCAGGCTCCATCGTCGTCCTTGACGCCCTCTTGCATTCCGGAGCTCGACACTGCAGACACAAGGCCAGAAAAGATCCTGGATCGTCGCTTGGTGAAAAAGGGCAATGCAGCAATACCTCAAGTGCTAATCAAGTGGGAGGGCATTCCAGCTACATCAGCAACCTAGGAGGATTTCTACGTGTGCGAGACCAAGTTTCCTGATGCCATTGCTTGGGGACAAGCAAATTCTCCAGCGGCGGGTGATGTAACACCTGCAGTGTTACATGATGAGCTACATAGTGAGTAGTTGTAGCTAGTCAAGCGTTGTCGCTGCTGTGGGCCTTGGGCCGTGTCTTGGGTCGATGATGGGCTTAGCCCATTCCCGTGTCGTGTGCGTGTGTGCCGGTGTTATATATAACGGCGTGTATCGTTGGAGACAGTTATCGAATTAATGAACTGAAGTTCTGTTTCTAGCTCTCTCTGCCGTGTTCGGCTTGCTCTTCTCTCTTGATCCCCTCTCTGTTCTTCAATTCGAGCGAGTCCAGATCGAACTCACGCCCTGATCCACACCGGAGGCCAGGGGTAATTACAATGGCGCTTTGCCTGGAAGGCGACCGGCACCGATGTCCCACCTCGCCGCACGCCGTGGCTCGTGTTCTTGCCGAAGGAGCCTTGTCCTGGGAGAAAACGAAGTCTTACGCCATGGGATCCCACTTCCAGTTTCCGTAACCTACCGGACGGGAAAACTTTTCAGGTCAGCTTTTCCTGGGGTTGTGCGGCGCCTCCCACGGCTGGCTTATCATGGCAAACAAGCTCTCGAATCTCGTCATCTACGATCCCTTCACCGCAGCATTGATCCCCCTCCCGCCGATCACCAATTTTGATTCGTGCATCGAGGGGGTCTATGGAGATGATAAAGCTAGGAGTGCCCTCGTGGGGGTATACCTTTGCATGTTACAAGTCCGACCGTGTCTATGATTTGCACATACTGGGTTGGGAATTCTATGACAAGGTTGTGCTGTTTGGTTCTCCATCTGCTGGTCGCACAGTTGCTTTGGCCATCTACTTAGATGGCAAGCGACTCTCTTTCGCGAGGGTAGGGGATGCATGGTGGCGCCAACTTTCAATATGAAAAAGAGATGATATTTTTGCCGATTGTGTGTACCACCGTGGAAGGTTCTACGCGCTCACGGTGAGAGGGAAATTGAAGGGTTGGAACTTTAATGAACCTGGAAATCCGTGGACGAAAACGGTCATCGATGAGGGTGATGATACCTTTGATGCTGTTATCACGAGGTACTTAGTTTCGACTCCATGGGGTTGTCTCCTACATCTACGTGTCATTCTCGACAAAGACCACGTCAACAATGTCAGGGTTGATATAGACAGGCTGGATATGAAGAGTCAGAAAATGGTAGGACTGAGCTCGGCGAAGGCTCTGCGGGGGCACTCGGTTTTTGTCGGACAGAATAGCCCATGTCTTTTATCCACCAAGGAATTTCCTGAGCTGAAACCGAACTGTATCTACTTCACAACTCCCCGTCTCGTAAATCGTAATGTCTTCGACAAACGCCGTAACGAATGGAACGGTGTGAAGGTCTATGACTTGAAGAAACAGACCCTTGAGGCTGCTTTCCGTCAAATGGAGGACATTATGGGACGTATTATCCATCGGAAGTCTGGTTCACACCGAGTCTCTGATGGCTTAGCAAACCTTGTTGTAACTTGTAAGAGCCGTTTTGGTATGTAATCAACTTGCATTAGACCTAATAATATTTTTCTGTGAGCTTTTCATTGTTATTAATAAGGGGAAAACATGCCTTCAGGCTTCTGCTTCCCCTTTGAGATCTTGAATCATTCATCTATAATAGGTTATATGTCTTTTGATTATTTCATTTATGAGATGTTTGCATGAAGAAGATGCCACGTGCTAGTCTTATTACACAGTATATGCATTTGTTTTGTTTCAGATAATGTTGTTGCATGACTTGCAAAATTTATGTGCTTGCGTAGCTCAACAGGAGATCAGACAGTTTGTCTGATTCTGCAGCTTGTGGCTGTTGTTACAGTACATGCTCTGCTTTATTGTCTAGGCCGTGGCCGTCAGTTAACTCTGCTTGAATGGAATTGCGATTATATGGCCAAGCTCTAGACTTGATTAACTCTTTTCAATGTCTCAATCAACCACGTTGATATTTTCGTTGAATCCAGACAAGAGCTTACACGAATCGGAACCGTTTGGAATTGTATACATGACCTTTCTGTACGTCTGAAGGGGGAAAAGGAAAAGGAATTCTTGTCCGAGTGAGCAACGTACACGGGCTTGATCTCTTTGCTTTCCTATCGCAAGACGTCTTTTAATGCAGAACGGAGGCAGTATTATCAATCCACAATGGCAGAACCTTACGCAAGCACCGGCTGGTCGGACCTCCCCATCGATCTCCTGATCAAGGTCCTTCAGCTCCTCAAGCTCCCCGAAGCTCTCACCTTCCACGACGTCTGCCCGTCGTGGCGCTCCGCCTTTACGGCCGGCAGCGGCATCCCGCGTACTCGGCAGACACCGTGCCTCGTGTCCTTGGCGACGGACTCACCTCACATAGAGAAACAAAGAGTTTCTTCCAAGTTTCGTAGCCTCTTGGACGCCCGGGTCAAGGCCGTGGCCTTGTGTGGCGCCTCCCATGGCTGGCTCATCGCGGCCAACGAGCTTTCGAATCTCGTCCTCTACGACCTCTTCGCCACTCCCATGACAACGATCCCGCTGCCGCCGATCACCACCTTCTCCAAGTGCATCGATGTGGTCTACAGAGACGAAGAAGGGAACGTCATCAAGGGCTACCGTTATCTGTTTTGCTGCCCTAGCGATGACTCTATCCACGATGCGGCGCCACCCGGCAAGTACTTCTACGACAAGGTTGTGTTGTCCGGTTCTCCATCCGCAAGCGACACCATTGCTTTGGTCGTCCACGCAGAGGGCACGCGACTCTCTTTCGCAAATGTAGGCGGCAGTTCTTGTTGGAAGCAGGTTTCCGTGATCCAGACAAGCCGTGATAGTTTTGCCGACATTGTCCACCACTGTGGCAAGTTCTATGCCCTGACAATGAAAGGGATGCTTGAGTCCGTAAGTTATGGCGGACAGCGCAAACCAAAAAGGGAAACGATCATCGCCCAAGGCGACACCAATTCATCTCATGTCATCACGAGGTACCTAGTTTCGACTCCATGGGGACATCTTCTCCAGATACGTGTCATCCTCGACAGGGACCAAGATAACTATGTCAGGGTCGAAATAGATAGGCTTGATCTCAGAAGCAAGAGAATGGTAGTACTAAAACCCGCGGAGGCTCTACAGGGACACACGGTGTTTCTCGGACATAATAGCCCGATTGTTTTATCCGCCGACGAATTCCCGGAGCTGAGACCCGACTGTATATACTTCACAACTCCACGACTCAAGAATGACAGCGTTTTTCAAAGCCGGTATAACCGATGGAGCGGTGTAAAGGTCTATGACTTGAAAAAACAGAAGTTGGAGGTTGCTTTCCGTCGAGTGGTGGTTATTACAGGCCAAACCATCCGTTGGAGGTCTGGTTCACATTGAATCTGTAGCCATACACAACATTCATGATCCCCCTTACTTCTCCGTATAATTAGCATTAGACCTAATATTTACTGGAGAGCTTCTCCATTGTTGTTTTCACCTTCAGCAGGAAAAAGACTATTATGTAGATCATTTCTTTTGTTTAGTTGTTTTTGTTTTTTCTCTTCTCAACTCTCAAGTGTGAGTCGTTTGTGTCATTGCATAAATATGCATTTGTTCGTATCACGTTTTGTGCAATGAAAAAACAGACACTGGAGGATGCTTTTCCATCAGGTGGTGGTAACTACGGAACGAACAATCCATCGGAAATCTGGTTTACGCCAAGCCCATTGCCCACGCCCGAGTCCGTTGCCATAGAGAACATCCGGATACTTAATCATTTATCTTCTGTCTTATCCGTTGTTGTTAGTATAATTTTTCATGAAAAGACCGTCTCAAGTGAACGTCTCCACTCGAGATCATTTCTCACTATTTTCTGCAGATAAATTCTCTTGTTATTTTTTCCTCTCAACTGTGAGTCATAAGTATTATGTCATTAAGCTGCATTTTTATGTGTTGGTTTCCTTGTGTGCAACGGAACTAGGGCCTTGGCTGGTTTGCCCTATCATTCTACCACACACAAAAAATAAGAGCAATCTATCTATCCAGTTGGCGACGTTCATGGAACAATCTATCCATCGGGAGTCTAGTTCACGTCGATATTGTGATTCAACTATGTCGTAACTTCTAAGAGCCTACAGAACATCCGGTGTTTAGGCATAATCGTTTCTCGGTGGGCTTCCCCATTATTGTTATTGTTTCGACCCCATTGGCAAAACTGTCTCATAGTTACAGTGATGTTTTTCAACTAAGATCTAGAATCATTTATCCCTATTCTTCTGTAGATCATTGCTCTCTCTTTTTCAAGTGTTGTGAAAATGAGGTGGCTTGGCATCAGGGCGGAAGAAGCTGCAGCTGCATACCTACACCGGTGCTTTGAGTAATACACTATTTTTTTGCGTTTCAGATAACGCGTTGCATAACGTGGTAAATGTGAGTGTGCGTAACTCAGCAAAATACTAGTGAATTATGTGTATCTATACTACTATTAAAAGAGCAAACTTGATCGGATACATTAAATTTCAACCATTGGATATCCTACCAATGACTCAGATTGTTCCGCCGATGTTGAGCAGATCAACACAAATCTTTTTTACCATTTTACCCTCCCACCAAATTACATAGTACTACAAAACTACCACCGTACTGGTTCAATTATGTTCTTCTCCTTCGGCCGTCTATCCTCAGCGCAATCGTTCCGCATCTTAGCATCCTCTACAAATCCACGCGTGGCCATCTCACCAAGCCCAAGCTGCTTCCCGCCACCGGCCTGGCCCGCCTCCCCCAGATCCCCCATGATTCTTCAACACAAGCAACGCAGGTGCCACTCGGCTTCCCGCATCGCGCCTCCAAATCGCCGCATCAAATCGGGTCGCCCCTAGCCACACCACCTTGTTCCGTCCCTCCCCAGACTCCCGCCGCTAGCGGCCTGTCTCCTGGCGCAGTCGTGGTATCGTCCCCGGCTACTGGCGCCGTCCCGTCCGTCTCTGACCCCCATCTGCAGATCTGCTCCCTCACGCGTGATGACCCACAAGTATAGGGGGTGTATCGCAGTACTTTCGATAAATAAGAGTGTCGAACCCAACGAGGAGCAGAAGGTGCTGGCAAGTAGTTTTGATCAAGAATTCACTGTAAAAGCTAGCAGACAGGTTTTCAGTAGTATTCGAAACAGCAGGTAAAAACAGTGCAAGTAAATAAACGAGCGCGGCAACAAATGCAGCGAGTGGCCCAATCCTTTTGAGTGCAAAGGACAAGCCGAGTGTGTTACTTATAAGAGACAAATGTTCCTGAGGACACATGGGAATTTCGTCAAGTGCTTTCGCTTCGTGCAACTGGTTAATCTTCATTGTTTTGATAAGTGTTGTGTGGGTGAATCTATGCTAACGCACCGCCCTTCCTAGGACTAATACGCACTTGTGATTATACCCCCTGCAAGCATCCGCGAATGCAGAAAAGTAATTAAGATAAATCTAACCACAGCTTTAAACTCTGAGACCCTACGCTCCCTCGTGCACTATCTTACTAACGGGGGTTCAGGTTTCTGTCACTCCGGCAACCCCTCAACTAGCAAGCTAGGTACACGATGCATTCCCCTAGGCCCATAAAGGTGAAGTGTCATGTAGTCGACGTTCACATGACACCACTAGAAGAATGACACCACAACTTAAATATCAAACCATTAAATATTAACGCAGCATTATTTCACTACTAACAACATGACTTCCCCATGTCCTCAAGAACTACAAACTACTCACAAGACATCATATGGATCATGATCAGAGATGATATGGCAATGAATAACAATCTGGACATGAACACTAATCCACCAAACAAACTCAATAGCATCAATAACAAGGAGTAATCAACACCGGGAGAGTCTCCCCAATGAACTAGACAAGGTACAGCCCTAGATGTTACAGCAAGATGGATGTGGAGTCGGTGGAGATGATGGTGATGGCGCAGTGGATGGTGGTGATGATGATCCCGATGAAGTCCAGCGTGATGACGATGACGATGGCGATGATTTCCCCTCTCCGGGAGGGAATTTCCCCGGCAGGATCTCCCTGCCAGAGAGCTCTTTCTCTCTCGGTGGTTTCCGTCCCGTGGAGGCGGCGGAATATTTCGTGGACGTACCCCCCGTGCTTAGGTTTTCGGGAGGCAGATATACGCGAAGAGGCAACCTGGGGGGTGGACCCAGGTGGCCACGCCATAGCTGGGCGCGGCCCACAGGCCAGCCGCGCCCAGGTGTGGCGTGGGGCCCACCTGGCCCACCTGGCTGCCTCCTTTTGGCTGCCTCCGGCATCTGACATTATAAGACCCCCAGAATTGGTTTCGTGATTTTTGGAGTTCCGCTGATATGCTGACTTGACGACGCTTTTTCCAGCAGAAACCTGACTCCGGAAGGATAATTCCCAATAATCATCAAACATGCAAAATAAGGCAAAATAACATAAGTATCATGTATTAATATGAAATATAAGGATAGATAATGACAAATTATGATATAAAATAGTGATGCAAAATGGACGTATCAACTCCCCCCAAGCTTAGACTCGCTTGTCCCCAAGCGAAAACTGAGCTCAGTAAACAAGTCCACATGTTTATGGAGTGAAGTGTCGATAATAAAGAATACGGACAAGAAGCATCAGTATTTACTCAGCTAAACAAGTCATTTTAAACAGCAGTCTCTACACATTCTACTTAACTTGGAACAAGTAATGGAACAACCACAAATAAAGGTACATTAAGCAAACCAATTGGATGTGGCAAACTGTGTTCTTGGTCAGAGAACAATCAACATTCTAACTTATCTTTCAAGAAGAGTCTTTATACTAGAGCTATATTGCAGAAATAGAGTTGCTCAATCATCACTGTTCCTTTCACATTCCAAAGAAAACTGTCAAAGTCATATTCTCAAAGATAAAACTTCATGTGCTCAAGCAAAGTAGACAAAACATGATAGGAAATATTATGAACTATAAATGATTGTATCTATAACAATTCGAGTGCTTGCTCGGGATAGAGGGAATAGGTTTACTGACTCAACAATAAATAAATGATAGGCCCTTCGCAGAGGGAAGCAGGGATTAAAACGTGTGCTAGAGCTTTTTAGTTCCCGAAGGCATAGAGAGTGTAAAAATATTGCTTTGAGAGGTGTATGCTATTGGTCAACAAATCAGTGGTAGAATCCTTGTCATCTTCCATACTAATTAACTTTTAGAGCGGTTCCGAGAGTTTATAGAACTGCACTTGTAACAAGCACTTATTGATGACACTCCTCCCAACCATTTCTTTCCACAAACCATGGCTTGACCGAATCCTCGGTTGCCGACCAACAATCACCGTGGAGGAGTGTCTATTTATTTATTTATTTATAGGGTGGACTAACCAGCTCTTTTAATGCAAAATAAAAGGTGGAGAAGCAGATGAAGCTGCCAATCCTTGTAAATCAGTTAGCATGGAAGATGACACATCTGCTACCACGTCCTTATGAGCTTGGTGAACAGTGACACAAAAAGGGATATAATAATAGTTTTGAATAGTTAAAGGTAGCACACGAGAAAATGTACTTGGAGTAGTGCGAACACTACATGATAGGTAGTTATGGTGGACACGAATGGAGTGCTTTGGTTCAGGGTTTTGGATGCACGAGAAGTATCTCCTCTCAGTACAAGGTTTTAGGCTAGCAAGGTTTAGTAGCAAGCACAAGAATTGAGAGAGACAAACACTTATAGATCTAATAGAACAACCATGCTATCTACTTTGTGGGCACAAAACACTTTAATTCAAGAATAATAAACTCATTGGCCAACAAAGAGGAAAACAATAGGGATAATGTTATTGCAACCAGTTCCCTCTTTTCTACTTAAGTGTAAAAAGTATTGATACTACTGACCAGTCTAAGTTTGCCACAACCAACTAAATTTACTTGCTGCACCCAAAGTGATGCCAATACTAATGTAACAAGATCAGCATGACAAAGGACTTGCTGGCTAAAATAAAGTGTGCAGAAAGTAAAGATAAAGCTTCTCATTAATATTCCATCACAATAAACCTCACACCAACGGATACAACGATAACCAACTAAGGAGTGATACTCCACATTGCAAACTATCTCATATGATAACTTCTCTACTCATGGTACTAAGCAAAAATATAAAGATAAAGATAAAGATGGTGATACTGAAAACACCCCCCCAAGCTTGAAACAAGCTGGGAGTGTGTTGTTACCCATGGTGAATTACTCCCTTGGCGGTGATGGTGGTACGACAGTAATAGGTGTTAAGAACCGTGCGAGCATTTGGCGAAGCCGATTGTTCTCTTCTTGAAGAATTTCCACTTCCGCCCTAAGGACTCGATATTGTTCGCAAAATTGATCCGTGACCCTTATTGCTTCAGTAGCCGCAGGGAAGGCGCTCAGGTCCGGAACTGCTGGAACTGCTCCCTGCATATTATGAGAAAAAGCACGTTGAAGGTTAACAGATCCCACAAAGGTAGGATTGCTGGGCCCATCGCCTCTTGTAGCTTGTCCTCCTTGATTGCGGCGCTGAGCCGTCCTGATCTCTTCTCTAACACTTCGATCCATGTCGGCCCTCCTAGCTGCAACTTCTTCATCGGTTGTCCAACCAGCGGCGTTCCACTGGTTCACATCCCTCTCAAGTTCACGCCGGCGCCTGGCTGCGTAGTCCTCCGCACAAGAGCCTTGAGACGACATGTCTAATACCAAAGGAACCTGCCAGAAACAGTTCGAAAAGAAACGCGACGAAAACACGAGATACGGACCTCGGGAGATCCGGGTAAATATATAGCGGAAAATAACGCGTGAAAAGGAAGGCACAGGGCGAAGCGGAGTCGGAGGGGGTCTCCGAGGCGACCACGCCATAGCTGGGCGCGGCCCAGGTGGGGCCCGCGCCCTGCTGTGGCGTGGTGCCCTCGGGCACCTCCTCCGGCACTTATTCGTCTTGATATTTCCAAAATTGTATAAATATAACTAATATAAAAGTTTCGAAGTAAAACGCGGACTTTTTCTTACCGAAATCATACCTACTTCAAATCAGACTCTGCAGTTTCCTGTTTCTGAGTTTTAATAAATTCCTCCGGAGATACCATTTGAATAATATCAACATTTTCATTATAAGATTCTCCAGAAATATAATGTTTAAGTCTCTGCCCATTAACAACTTGAGGTTTGTCACCGTCAAGTGAATTAATTTTTATTGCACCAGAACGATAAACTTCTTCCACAATGTAAGGTCCTTCCCATTTTGAGAGTAATTTTCCTGCAAAAAATCTGAGACGAGACCTATACAATAAAACTTTATCACCTATGCAAAATTCTCTTTTTAAAATTCTCTTGTCATGCCATCTCTTAACTTTCTCTTTGAAAAGTTTAGCATTTTCATATGCTTCACTTCTCCATTCATCTAGAGAGCTTAACTCTAGCAACCTTTTCTCACCAGCTAATTTGAAATCTCTATTAAGCTCTTTGATTGCCCAATAGGCCTTGTGTTCTAATTCTAGAGGTAAATGACAAGCTTTTCCATAAACCATTTTATAAGGAGACATGCCCATAGGATTTTTATATGCTGTTCTATAAGCCCACAAAGCATCATTAAGCTTTCTAGCCCAATTCTTTCTAGACCTATTGACAGTCTTTTGCAAAATCAACTTAATTTCTCTATTTGATAACTCTACTTGACCACTAGTTTGAGGATGATACGGTGAAGCAATTCTGTGATTGACACCATATTTAGCAAGAGTTTTTCTAAAACCACCATGAATAAAGTGTGAACCACCATCAGTCATGAGATATCTAGGCACACCAAACCTCGAGAAAATAACATCCTTAAGCATTTTTAAGGAAGTCTTACCATCAGCACTAGAGGTTGGTATAGCCTCTACCCACTTAGTAACATAATCAACAGCAACTAGAATATGAGTATAACCATCTGAAGCGGGAAAAGGACCCATAAAGTCAAATCCCCAACAATCAAAAGGTTCAATAACAAGAGAATAATTCATAGGCATCTCATTACGTCTACTAATATTCCCAACTCTCTGACATTGATCACAGGTCAAAACAAATTTTCTTGCATCTTTAAAAAGAGTAGGCCAATAAAAACCTGATTGTAGAACCTTTTGTGCAGTTCTGTCTCCGGCGTGATGTCCTCCATAAGCACTACCATGGCATTTATCCAATATTTCCTTCTGCTCATGCTCTGGAACACATCTTCTCATAATACCATCAACTCCTTCTCTATATAAATGTGGGTCATCCCAAAAATAATGCCTCAAGTCACAGAAGAATTTCCTCCTTTGCTGATAAGTAAAAGTTGGAGGCAAATACTTGGCAACAATAAAGTTAGCATAATCAGCATACCAGGGACAATCATTCGAATTTACCTTTATAGAAGCCAACTGCTCATTTCGAAAATTGTCATCAACAGGAATAGGATCATGCATTATATTTTCTAATCTAGACAGATTATCAGCAACAGGATTTTCAGCACCTTTTCTATCAACAATATGCAAATCGAACTCTTGTAACAGGAGAACCCATCTAATAAGTCTAGGCTTAGCATCCTTCTTATCCATAAGGTATTTAATAGCAGCATGATCAGTATGAATAGTTACCTTAGAATCAACAATATAAGGTCTAAACTTATCACAAGCAAACACTACTGCTAAAAATTCCTTCTCAGTAGTAGCATAATTCTTTTGAGCTGCATCAAGAGTCTTACTAGCATAATGAATAACATTTAACTTTTTATCTACTCGCTGTCCTAAAACAGCACCTACAGCAAAATCACTAGCATCACACATAATTTCAAATGGTAAAGTCCAGTCTGGTGGTTGAACAATAGGAGCAGTTATTAAAGCCTTCTTCAAAATTTCGAATGCCTCTTTACACTCGTCATCAAAAACAAATGGAACATCCTTTTGAAGAAGATTGGTAAGTGGCTTTGAAATTTTAGAGAAATCTTTAATAAACCTTCTATAAAAACCAGCATGACCAAGAACACTACGAATACCTTTCACATCTCGGGGGCATGGCATTTTCTCAATTGCTTCCACTTTAGCTCTATCAACTTCAATACCTCTTTCAGAAATTTTATGCCCAAGAACAATGCCTTCATTAACCATAAAATGGCATTTCTCCCAATTAAGAACAAGATTGGTTTCTTCACATCTCTGCAAAACTTTGTCAAGATTGTGCAAACAGTTATCAAAAGAAGTTCCATAGACGGAGAAATCGTCCATGAAGACTTCCACAATTTCTTCACAAAAACCGTGAAAAATAGCAGACATGCATCTCTGAAAAGTAGCAGGAGCATTACATAAACCAAAAGGCATACGTCTATAAGCATAAGTACCATAAGGACAGGTAAAAGTGGTTTTCTCCTGATCTTCCTTTCTAACAGCTATTTGGGAA
Source organism: Poa pratensis (assembly GCA_947311845.1). Taxonomy (NCBI): domain Eukaryota; kingdom Viridiplantae; phylum Streptophyta; class Magnoliopsida; order Poales; family Poaceae; genus Poa; species Poa pratensis. Next base: position 9,131,638 of record CAMZMU010000080.1, on the reverse strand, counting down.
AAACCAGAATAACCATCAAGGAAACAAAAATGAGTTTTCTTAGACAACCTTTCTAACATCTGATCAATAAAAGGCAAAGGATAATGATCTTTCTTAGTAACCTTATTGACCTTACGAAAATCAATGCACATTCTATAACCAACTACAACTCTCTGAGGAATAAGCTCATCATTTTCATTAGGCACAACAGTTATTCCTCCTTTCTTAGGAACACAATGAACAGGACTAACCCATCTACTATCAGCAATAGGATAAATTATACCTGCTTCAAGAAGTTTTAATACCTCATTTCTTACCACTTCCTTCATCTTAGGAATTAAACGACGTTGATGCTCAACAACAGGCTTGGCATCAGGCTCAATATTAATAGCATGCTGACATATAGCAGGAGAAATCCCTTTTAAATCATCAAGAGTATAGCCCATTGCGCCTCTATGTTTCTTCAGAACTTGCAATAATTTTGCTTCTTCATCTCCTGAAAGTTTAGAACTAATAATAACAGGATATATTTTCTTATCATCAATATGAACATACTTAAGATTATCAGGTAAAGGCTTAAGATCAAAAACAGGGTCTTCTTTAGGAGGGGGCGCAATTCCCAGGTCCTCCACAGGTAAATCATGCCTAAGCATTTGAGGTTGACGCAGAAAGATGTCGTCAATCTCCCTTCTTTCTTCTGCAAAAACTTCACTTTCGTGGTCTTCCAAAAATTGCTGCAAAGCATTGTTAGGACCAACAGCAATAGAAGCAAGCTGTTCAACTTGAAAGTTCTCATTAGGCATTTCAGGTTCATAATGATTCTTAGCAAATTTTGAAAAATTAAACTCATAAGACTCTCCATCGAATCTAGTAAAAATTCTCTTTTTGACAGTCAATAATAGCACCACAAGTATTCAGGAAAGGTCTACCAAAAATAATAGGACAAGAGTCACTAGCAGCAGAACCGAGAACTAAGAAATCAGCAGGGTATTTAGTCTTACCACATAAAACTTCAACATCTCTGACAATGCCAACTGGACAGATAGTTTCCCTATTAGCAAGCTGAATAACCACATCAATATCTTCCAATTCGCAAGGATCAATTTCCTTCCTGATTTCCTTGTAGAGAGCATAAGGGATAGCGCTGGAACTAGCACCAATATCACAGAGACCATAATAACAATGCTCACCTATTTTAACAGAAAGCACAGGAACACTAGGCTTTCGAGCTCTTTTAGGATGTGTAACCATGTTAGAAGCTTCTTCACAAAACACAATATGACCTCCTTCTACATTTTCAGTTACAAGTTCCTTAACCATAGCTACTTCATGTTCTACACTAATTTGCTCATCAGGTTCCCTAGGTTTACGTTCACTTTTGCTAACCACACTAGCCAAAATAGAGTGTTCTTTTACTTTAACAGGAAAAGGTATTTTTTCAATATAGGGTTCTGGTATAATGCGATCAACAGTTTGAACTTCAACATTTTTAGCAAGAGCAAATTAGCATTATCTTCATAAGGTTCATGATACTTTTCCCAACCTTGTCTAGGAATATCGAGATACGAGGCAAAGGCCTTAAAGTAATTAACAACAACTTGAGAATCAAGACCATAAGTAGCATTAAAATTACGAAAACTATCAGTCTCCATAAAGGATTTAATGCATTCGAAATCATAATTTATACCTGACTCCCTACCTTTGTCGTTCTCCCATCCTTCAGTATTTTCCTGGATACGATCAAGAAGATCCCATTTATCTTCATCCTTCATACGAGTGAATGACCAAGAACAAGAAGTGTCCAATAAATCTTTATCATGATAGGAAAGTCTTGCATAAAAGTTATTGATGACAATATTACTTGGAATCCCATGAACAGGGCATTTGAGCATTAATAATTTCAATCTCCCCCAAGCTTGGGCAATACTTTCTCCCTCATAAGGCCAAAAAGTGAATATAGAATTCCGATCCTTATGAATCTCACTTGGAGGATAAAACTTGTAATAAAAGAGAGGGACAATTTCAGCCCAGCTCAATGAAGGACCATTCTTCAGCAGACTATACCATTCAGCAGCTCTGCCATCCAGCGACAGAGTAAATAATTTCCTTTTAATAATGTCCATCGAAATACCTGCACACTTGAACAAACCGCATAGTTCATGTATATAAAGCAAATGATTACCAGGATGAACAGTTCCATCATAGCGGTTATCCATAATACGTCCAACAATTTTCGTAGGTATTTTAAATGGAACAATCTCAGCAGATGGAGGATCATCTACTACCGTAGCAGTGGTAGTAGTCCTCCCAAACAGCGAACCAAATGGATTTGACTCCATAACAGTCATTACAGTAAATAATTTCCTTACCAATAGCGCTTCACTCCCCGGCAACGGCGCCAGAAAATAGTCTTGATGACCCACAAGTATAGGGGGTGTATCGCAGTACTTTCGATAAATAAGAGTGTCGAACCCAACGAGGAGCAGAAGGTGCTGGCAAGTAGTTTTGATCAAGAATTCACTGTAAAAGCTAGCAGACAGGTTTTCAGTAGTATTCGAAACAGCAGGTAAAAACAGTGCAAGTAAATAAACGAGCGCGGCAACAAATGCAGCGAGTGGCCCAATCCTTTTGAGTGCAAAGGACAAGCCGAGTGTGTTACTTATAAGAGACAAATGTTCCTGAGGACACATGGGAATTTCGTCAAGTGCTTTCGCTTCGTGCAACTGGTTAATCTTCATTGTTTTGATAAGTGTTGTGTGGGTGAATCTATGCTAACGCACCGCCCTTCCTAGGACTAATACGCACTTGTGATTATACCCCCTGCAAGCATCCGCGAATGCAGAAAAGTAATTAAGATAAATCTAACCACAGCTTTAAACTCTGAGACCCTACGCTCCCTCGTGCACTATCTTACTAACGGGGGTTCAGGTTTCTGTCACTCCGGCAACCCCTCAACTAGCAAGCTAGGTACACGATGCATTCCCCTAGGCCCATAAAGGTGAAGTGTCATGTAGTCGACGTTCACATGACACCACTAGAAGAATGACACCACAACTTAAATATCAAACCATTAAATATTAACGCAGCATTATTTCACTACTAACAACATGACTTCCCCATGTCCTCAAGAACTACAAACTACTCACAAGACATCATATGGATCATGATCAGAGATGATATGGCAATGAATAACAATCTGGACATGAACACTAATCCACCAAACAAACTCAATAGCATCAATAACAAGGAGTAATCAACACCGGGAGAGTCTCCCCAATGAACTAGACAAGGTACAGCCCTAGATGTTACAGCAAGATGGATGTGGAGTCGGTGGAGATGATGGTGATGGCGCAGTGGATGGTGGTGATGATGATCCCGATGAAGTCCAGCGTGATGACGATGACGATGGCGATGATTTCCCCTCTCCGGGAGGGAATTTCCCCGGCAGGATCTCCCTGCCAGAGAGCTCTTTCTCTCTCGGTGGTTTCCGTCCCGTGGAGGCGGCGGAATATTTCGTGGACGTACCCCCCGTGCTTAGGTTTTCGGGAGGCAGATATACGCGAAGAGGCAACCTGGGGGGTGGACCCAGGTGGCCACGCCATAGCTGGGCGCGGCCCACAGGCCAGCCGCGCCCAGGTGTGGCGTGGGGCCCACCTGGCTGCTCCTTTTGGCTGCCTCCGGCATCTGACATTATAAGACCCCCAGAATTGGTTTCGTGATTTTTGGAGTTCCGCTGATATGCTGACTTGACGACGCTTTTTCCAGCAGAAACCTGACTCCGGAAGGATAATTCCCAATAATCATCAAACATGCAAAATAAGGCAAAATAACATAAGTATCATGTATTAATATGAAATATAAGGATAGATAATGATAAATTATGATATAAAATAGTGATACAAAATGGACGTATCAACTCGCGCTAGGTCCTGATAATGGGTGCTGCCGCCGGGCCTGATTCCCCGTCTCTAGTGAGCTGGGGTCATGCGCCGCTCTCCCCCGACTCAACACGCCGCGGCTGGGAGTCTTTCTCACCTGCCCCTTTCCGCATCATCGGCACCACAGCTGGTAGCCGGAGCAGTTCGTGCATGCAACAGTAACGAAGCGGCACTTCTTCAGTCGATGCAGAGTACAGTAGCTTTTTGGTTAGAACATACGCCTAGGTGTTGCTGCCAGTTCTCTCTGTGCGGTAGCCGCTGCTATTCACTCTCAATCAGTCTTCTGTTTCAGTCTGCTGTTCCTATATCTCTCACGCACTGCTCCTTTCTCTCTTGACGTGTGTGATTTTTTGCTGGATATATGCTGCAAATGATTTTAGATGTTACAACACAAAAAAGTACACTTAAAACTTTTTGAAGTACATACGTTCGGTACTGGCAGTGCAGTTTATGTTAAATGAAGCGATAAAAAAACCATGCCAAAAAAGGATTGCACTTAGTAATGAAATGTAAGAAAAAACTTCGGCATCAGGAAATTTCTTTGCAATTTCTCGATTCTATTTGAATTTTTTTTCAAAACTTTTGTTAGCTGGGTTATGTGGTGTTCGTACTGTCCTAATTAATCACGTGTTGCTACCTTGGTTAAGATAGTGGAAAACAAAAGGGAAAAACATGGTGAAAGGTTAATTTTTTATTATCTACAACTATTAAAAGAGCTTTTTTTGAACATGGTTTTTATTTATTATTAGGGCTCTGCCAGATAGACAAACATACTATGTCAACTAATCGATTCATTTATTTTAACATTTGTAGCTCCATCTAATTATGCACCATGGATACACCAGACGAATTCAATTATGCGTAAATGTTTGTTGTGAATAACATTTAGTGAATTAGATTTATAGATTATACAATCATCTGGATAATGAGCTATGTCTTTTATATTTAAAATAGAGCCGAGAGGTGAATTCGATGCTAGAAATAAAGAAAAAAAATGGCCATGTAGTGATAATGTAGTCTAGAAATAAATAGTGAGGATACCAATACGAAAGCAAACACAGAATGACCAATGTCATTCGAAAGTGTATTGTATATGTTGTATATAACATATTAAAATACATGAAAAGTAATAACTCGTTAAAAAGAGGAATGGTATTAAAAATTATGTGTTGTTATATTTTGGAGACGTGCGTTGCACGTGCAAACCAACTAGTGTATATAGGCTGTGGGCATGCTGGCGATCATGAGTTTGTATGATCCTGCTGTTTAGTTTTTGTCCGGTTCTAAGTTTCCAACACAAGGTTCAGTTGACCAAAACAGAGATGTGCACGGAGCTTAAATACCACTGCCTCTGAATTTAGCAGGACCTCAGCAGAGAAAAACAGAGTGTGTGAGAGAAGGCCAGGCTTGATTCATTTCTTCGCACAACGTTTAGAATAATTCAGAAAAAATGTGCTAGTGCGGATTTTTGGTCAGTTATTTGGCCATTGGCAAAAAGATACGATTTTCCAAATCGAACGTGTGCGTTCTGATTTCAAATCGGTTTATCAGTTCGTGTTGTATCCCTGTTCTTTCTGTCCAGCTAAAAAAAGGCGCCTTTCTTGTCGAGTTGGCGACGTACACGGACGTGTTCCTATATAAATCTACTCAGATCTATTTGCAAAAAGAGTAGCATAACGTGAGTTATTCACAATGGCAGGAGGATCTAATGCAAGTCCCGGCTGGTCAGACCTCCCCATCGATCTCCTCATCCACGTATTTGGGTTCCTCGATCTCCCAGAAGCTCTCGCCTTCCGCATCGTCTGCCCGTCATGGCGCTCTGCCTCCAGGGCCGCCGCTGGCGCCTCGCGTGCTCACTGCAAGCCGTGGCTCGTGTCCTTGCCTCTTCCTGCAGGCCGTCATCCAGCTGCTTCTTCCATATTGATATTCCATAATCTTGTGGGCGGGAAAACCTTCCAGGTCAGTTTCCCCCGGGGCAAGGACAGGGCCGTGGCCCTGTGCGGCGCCTCCCATGGCTGGCTGGTCGTGGACAACGAGCCCTCCAACCTCGTCCTCTATGACCCCTTCACGTCATCATTGGTTCCACTCCCGCCGATCACCAGGCTTCATCCCATGCATTTGTTCAATAAGGTTGTGCTGTCGGGCTCTCCGTCCGCATGCGCTGTCATTGCTTTTGTTATCCACGAAAGATTGCGAGCGACTCTCCTACACCAGGGTAGGAGATACTTCTTGGGTTCGAGTTTCCATAACGATGCTCGGTGATAAGTTTGTCGATTGTGTCTACCACGGTTGCAGGTTTTACTCCCTACAATGAATGGAAGACTTACCTCTTGGACTTCGGAGAAGGATCGCTCAAACCGAAAGGAGCACAAATCATTGCCAATGACGATTATTTCCCCTTTGCTATCTTGAGGTACCTAGTTTCGACTCCATGGGCAGATCTTCTACAGGTGCGTGTCAGCATCGATGGCCAAAAGAAGAATGGTGTTGAGGTCGAAATATACATCCTGGATCTCAATAACCGCAAAATGGTAAGATTGAGCCCCGTGGAGGCTCTGCGAGGATACGCAGTGTTCGTCGGACAGAATAGCCCAGGTATTTATTCCACCGAAGAATTCCCGGAGCTGAACCTCAGACCCGACTGCATCTACTTCAAAACTCCACCACGCAGGAATTTTCGGGGTAACTATAACAAATGGTGTGGTGTAAAGATCTACAACATGAAAAAACAGATACTAGAGGATGCTTTTCCGTCAGGTGGTGGTAATTACGGAGCAAACAATACATCAGAAATCTGGTTCACGCGAAGCCCATTGCCCACACCGAGCCCGTTGCCATAGAGAACATCTGTTGTTTCTCCGTATAATTAGCATTATACTTAATCATTTGTCAGTTATATTCTCCGTTGTTGTTATCATTTTTTCACCGAAAAAGCGTCTCAAGTTGACGTCTCCTCCACTCATAGATGGAATCATTTCTCTCTATTTTGTGCGGATAAATTATATTATTATTTTTACTTCTCAATTTCAATTGTGAGACATGTGTATCACTCCTTTGTTTCGTAATTTTTTTCATATTTTGTTGGTCTTAGAAATTAGCCCTATTCTTTCCCAAATCCTGGGTCTGCCACTGTCCATGAGCTTCTCTGTTGTTGTTATCATTTCGATTTGAGAGAAAAACTGTCTCGTGTTGATGTTTCCTCACTCAGATCTTGAATAACTATTCTTCTGTAGATCATTGCTCGTTGGAGTCGCACGAATGGAATTGCAACACATTCGTTGGAAGTCTGGTTTGTGCCGAGCCCGTCGACATGCTAGGAATTGCAATACATGCATTTGTTCTGTCTAAAATAATCTCGTAGCATAACTTGGAAAATGTCAGTTCTGTGCTTGCGTAGCTCAAGAGAAAATCGGTCAGTTTGTAGGATCATGAAGTTTATGGCTGTTGTACAGTACTAGTCCCAAAACACAGTAATTGTATTTTTTTTTCTAGTCTGGTTGTGGACATGCTCTGCTTACTGACACGCGTTTGTATGATCATGCAGTTTGGTTTTTGTCCTGTTCCAACACATACAAGGTTCAGACATTCCACCAAAACAGAGAAGTGCACGGAGCTTAAACACCACTGCCTCTGAATTTAGCAGGACCTCAACAGAGAGAAAAAGTGTGAGAGAAGTCCAGGCTTGATTTATGTCTTCTCACAACATTTAGAATAATTCAGGAAAATTGTGCTAGTGCGGATTGTTGGTCAGTTATTTTGCAATTGGCGCAAAGATGTGATTTTCCGAATCGTACGTGCTCTCTCTATCGGTACCGGGGGGTTCTTGTCCTTCTGATTCCAAATCGGTTTTCTCTATTCGTGTTGTATCCTTGTTCTTCCACTACATCGTAAGGTGGCTTTCTGTCTAGGTCAAAAAAAATGACTTTCTGGCAGAGTTGAAGGCGACGTACACGGCGTGTTCCTATATAAATCTACTCAGATCTATTTGCAAAAAGAGTAGCATAACGTGAGTTATTCACAATGGCAGGAGGATCTGATGCAAGTCTCGGCTGGTAAGACCTCCCCATCAATCTCCTCATCCACGTCCTTGGGCTCCTCGATCTCCCAGAAGCTCTCGCCTTCCGCGTCGTCTGCCCGTCCTGGCGCTCTGCCTCCGCCGGCGCCGGCGCCTCGCGTGCTCACCGCAAGCCGTGGCTCGTGTCCTTGCCTCTTCCTGCAGGCCAATCAAGTCTTAGATTATGGGATCCACCCGCTTCTTCCATATTAATATTCTGTAATCTTGTCGACGGGAAAACCTTCCAGGTCAGTTTCCCTCGGGGCAAGGGCAAGGCCGTGGCCTTGTGCGGCGCCTCCCACGGCTGGCTGGTCGTGGACAACGAGCACTCCAACCTCGTCCTTTACAACCCCTTCACCACGGCATTGGTTCCACTCCCGCCGATGCCCTGCTATCTTGGCAGGCATTTGTACGACAAGGTTGTGCTATCTGCTTCTCCGTCCACAGGCACTGCCATTGCTTTTGCCATCCGCACAAATGGCAAGCGACTCTCTTACACCAGGGTAGGACTAGGAGACAGCTCTTGGTGGCGAGGTTCCACGATCCAAACAATGGATGATAGCATTGCTGATTGTGTCCACCACAGTGGCAGGTTTTACGCCCTAACAATGAAAGGGATACTTACCTCTTGGGACTTCGGAGGATCGGGCATACTGGAACCAGAAAGAGAAGAGATCATTGCGATAATTTCCTTGGTATTATCACGAGGTACCTAGTCTCGACTCCATGGGGAGATCTTCTACAAATATGTGTGATCCTCGATCACAACCTGGAGACCAACATTAGGGTCGAAATAGAGATGATGGATCTCGATAATCGCAAATGGTAAGACTGGGTCTCGTGGAAGCTCTGCGAGGACATGCGGTGTTCCTCGGCCATAATAGCCCAGGTATTTTATCCAAAGACGAATTCCCGGAGTTGAGCCTGAGGCCCGACTGTATCTACTTCACAACTCCACGACTCAAGAATGGAACAACGTTCTGTAGTTACTATAACAAATGATACGGTGTAAAGATCTACGACTTGAAAAAGCAGACACTCGAGGATGCTTTTCCATCAGGTGGTGGTAATTACGGAACAATCAATCCATCGAAAATCTGGTTCACACCAAGCCCATTGCCCACGCCGAGTCCGTTGCCATAGAGACATCCGGATACTTAATCATTTATCTGCTATCTTATCCATTGCTGTTATCATTTTTCATGAAAAGACTGTCTCAGGTTATCGTCTCCTCCATTCATAGATGGAATCATTCCTCACTATTTTCTGTAGACAAATTCTCTTATTATATTTTCTTCTCAACTTTGAGTAGTATGTCATAAAAGTGCATTTTTATATGTAGGTTTCCTTGTGTGCGACGGAACAAGGGTGCTTAGCAGGTTTACCCTATGATTCTACCCAAGAAAAAGTGATGTAATTTTCCCATTCTTCTTGCGAACTTTCTTTTCTTATTATGTAAGACTTGGGCCGTCAGTTAACTCATATAAGTTACAGAAGCTAAGACGCGCCAACGAACCGTATCAAACAGTTTGTTTCAGATAATCTCGTTGCATAACTTGGAAAATACGTGAGTTTTGTGCTTGTGGAGCTCAAGGGAAGATCAGTCAGTTTGTGTGATTCTGCAGTTTGTGGTTGTTGTACAGTACTAGTCCCAACACAGTTGTGAAGCGTTTTAACTCAAGGAATTTTATCTACTCTTGTTGTGCACATGGTCTGCTTATTGTCTAGGCCACGGCCGTCAGTTAACTCTGCTTGAATGGAATTGCGATTCTACGGTGCTAGATTTAGAGTTGATTTTCTCTTTTCAATGGCGAGGAAGCCCCAAGTCGATCGATTCGTTTGAATTGGGCACCATCTTTTGCTAATTAACCTTTATGATTGTTTAATGTAGCTGAGCTGCAACTTGAAATTTTTGCAGAATTGAGCTAGCTGCTTCCTGCATGCAGCTGGAGGGAGTTTGGTGGTTCCAAAAAAAAAAGGCTTGAGCTAGCTGAGCGCGACGAGATTTGCCATACATAAACGTGCCCCCGTGAAAATATTCTCCTAACTAGGAATCAATGGCTCGCGATGGCAGAATCAATTCCCGAAGCTCTCGCCTTCCATCCTTGTTCTTTCTGTCCAGGTCATAGAAAAAGTGACTTTTGTCTGTCCGAGTTTGTCACGTACACGGTCGGACGTCCTCCTATATAAATCTGCTCAGATCGTACATCGTAGTAGTTGCAAACAGAGTTAGCAGAACGTGAGTTATTCACAATGGCAGGAGGATCTGATGCAAGTCTCGGCTGGTCAGACCTCCCCATCGATCTCCTCATCCACGTCCTTGGGCTCCTCGATCTCACAGAAGCTCTCGCCTTCCGCGTCGTCTGCCCGTCATGGCGCTCTGGCTCCAAGGCCGCCGGCGCCTCGCGTGCTCACCGCAAGCCGCGGCTCGTGTCCTTGCCTCTTCCTGCCGGCCAAACAAGTCATAGATCATCATGGGATCCAGCCGCTTCTTCCACGGTAATATTCCGTAATCTCGTGGACGGGAAAACCTTCCAGGTCAGTTTCCCCCGGGGCAAGGGCAGAGCCGTGGCCCTGTGCGGCGCCTCCCACGGCTGGCTAGTCGTGGACAACGAGCACTCCAACCTCGTCCTCTACGACCCCTTCACCGCGGCATTGGTTCCACTCCCGCTGATTACCAGCTTTTGTCCCATGCATTTGTTCGACAAGGTTGTGTCGTCCGGTTCTCCGTCCACCGCAGGCACTGTCATTGCTTTTGTCATCCGTGAAGGTTGCAACCGACTCTCTTACACCAGAGTGGGAAACACTTCTTGGTTTCGAGTTTCCACGACGATGATCGGTGATAGGTTTGCCGACTGTGTCAACCACAGTGGCAGGTTTTACGCCCTAACAATGAATGGAATACTTACCTCTTGGGACTTCGGAGAAGGATCGCTCAAACCGAAAGAAGAAGAGATCATCGCTAATAACGATAATTTCCTGGGTGTTATCATGAGGTACCTAGTTTCGACTCCATGGGGACATCTTCTACAGGTACGTGTCATTTGAGCTATGCTGGTTTCTTAGAGAAGATCTGCCGGATGTTGTTAAGAAGGTCTGGGTTGCTAAGTATAAAGGCAATTCAGGTCTGGATATCTGGCATGCTCGTTTTGTTAAAATGCGTAGTTCTCTCAAAGGTTGGAATTTAAATATAGAAGGTCAATATCGTAGGGATAGGGCAGATATTGAAAAGAAAATAGATTATATTGATAAACAAAGTGAGCTGTTCGGGTTGTCTGCAGCTGACTATGAGTGTAGATGTCTTTTACAGAATAACCTTAATAAAATTTTAAGAGAGGAAGAAGTTAAATGGTATCAAAGGGCAAAGGAACGAGATCTTTTTGAGGGGGATAGAAACACTAGATACTTTATGCTTAAGGCTAGTGGCCGTAAGCGAAGAGGTAAATTTTTTAGATTATGCCAAGAAGGGAGAATCATCGAGGGAGATGATGAGATCCTAAGCTATGCTACTTCATTCTATAAGGAACTGTTTGGTCCGGTAGAATTGTTGCCTGTCGCTCTTTCACATCCTTTGGAGAAGGACTTGAGTGAGGATGACAGGAAAATGTTGGTGGAAAATTTAGTTTGAAAGAAATTAAAGATGTAGTTTTCTCGATGAAACACAACAGAGCTCCTGGGCCGGATGGCTTTCCAATAGAATTTTTTCAAAAGTTTTGGGATCTGATCTGCAATGACCTTCTGTCTTTGTTTGATGATTTTTACAATAATAAACTTAATATTAGTAGATTTAATTATGGTATTGTCACTCTAATTGCTAAAGGACAGGGTGCAGATATGTTGCAAATGTATAGACCAATTTGTCTTCTGAACGTGGTTTTCAAAATATTTACCAAAGTTTTGAATAATCGTGCTATTAAATTGGCGGATAAAATCATCTCGCAAATTCAGGCAGCGTTTGTGAAAGGTAGATTCATCTTAGATAACGTGGTTTTACTTCATGAAACTTTGCATTACATGCATCGTTTTAAGAAATCCGGGGTCTTCTTCAAAGTTGATTTTGAGAAGGCCTATGATAAAATCAATTGGGATTTTATGTTCTCAGTATTAGACATGAAAGGGTTCCCTGATCAGTTTATTCAGTGGACTAAGAGTGTCGTCAATAATGGAAAGGTTTGTATAATGGTTAATGACAAGCTGGGTCCGTATTTCCAGACTAGGAAAGGCCTAAGACAAGGCGATCCGTATTCTCCCCTGTTATTTAATATTGCAGCTGAGGTCTTGGTAGTGCTCATCTCTAGAGCGCAAGATGCAGGGCTTATTAAAAGTTTAGTTCCAGATCTGTTGGATGATGGGATAGCCATCATCCAGTATGCGGACGACACGATTTTCATGTTTGAAGACGATCTGGAAAGTGCTCGTAATCTTAAGTTTATTCTGTGTATTTTTGAACAGTTGACGGGTTTAAAAATTAATTTTAATAAGAGTGAGGTCTCGTTCTTTGGTAAAGCAATGGAGAAAAAAGATGAGTATTCATATATTTTTACTTGTAAACAGGGGGACTTCCCATTTAAGTATCTGGGATCCCAATGCATTATAAAAATGTGTGCAATAGTGACTGGAAGAAAATTGAGGAAAAAGTAGAGAAAAGGAATGCATGTTGGAAAGGAAATCTACCATCTATAGGATCTAGACTCGTTATAATAGACTCCTCTTTAAGTAATGTCACTAGTTTTATGTTGACCATGTTTATTATGCCGAAAGGTGTGGTTAAGAGATGTGATTTCTTCAGAGCGAGGATGCTTTGGCAAGAAAAAGCAAATGTTAAAAAATATCATCTGGCTAATTGGAAGATTGTTTGTCAACCTAGAGATCAGGGTGGGCTTGGGGTGACTGACTTGCACTGTAAGAATGTTAGCCTAATTTGTAAATGGATTTAGCGTCTGGAAAATGAAGAAGGGCTTTGGCAGCATTTGGTCACCGCGAAATATCTTAAGAAATGTACTTTTACTCAATGCAAACCTAGTCATTTGCACTCTCAATTCTGATCTGGTTTATTGGAGGTCAGGGAGACCTTTTATAGTTGCTGCAAAAGGATTATTGGAGATGGAAAAAAGACTCGTTTTTGGGAAGATACATGGGTTGGTTCAAAACCTTTGTGTCAAAGCTTTTTTAGGTTATATAACATCTGATATACGCATAATGTTACTGTTAATGAAGTTATTGGGAGTAATTTTGATTGCTTAAAATTTAGAAGGTTTTTCCGTGAGGAAACCAAAGAGTTATGGTGCAAGCTTGTGGACACTTGTGCACATGTGAGCTTAACTGATTCACCGGATAGGGTGAGCTGGTTACTGACTAAATCCGGGGGTTTTTCTGTAAAATCTTTTTATTCTTTTCTTATTGCAAAAAGAGTTTCGTTCCCTTATAGAAAACTGTGGAATCTCAGACTTCCTCTGAGAATCAAAGTATTTTGTTGGCTTCTGATAAGAGATAAAATACTAACCAAAGAAAATTTGAAGAAGAGAGGGTGGAAGAAAGTGGAACTATGTGAGTTTTGTGATAGTCACCGAACTACGGAACATTTGTTCTTGTCTTGCCCGCTAGCTAAGTATATCTGGACAGTGGTTAGCATTGCTTTAGGGGTTGGTCAAGCTCCTGACAGTTTCTTGGATCTTTATAATAGATGGTTAACTGGTTTTGTTGGTAGAGATAGAACTGCGGTTATGTTAGGTGCAGTAGCTGTGTTTTGGTCTATTTGGAAGACCAAGAACAAATCATGTTTTTAGCGTATCAGACCAAAAGAGCCTACTAATGTGATTTTACTTATGTGTAATTTTCTACATGTATGGGCGAAACTTCAGAAAAACGGTCTGCAAGGCATACTGCGGCAGGGAGCTGACAGCATCGTGAAAGCGGCAAAGGAGATCTTTTGGAAAGAGCCATGGATGGGATCCGATCTCTCGCAGGATTGGATTGTGATCACGGTGCTTCAGAGGACTCCTGCAAAAATGCTACTTCTCCTAGCTGGTTTAGCCTGTGTCGGCAGCTCTTGTGAAAGACTTGTAATAGAAGTTTAAAATCTTGAAGTTCGTCTGTGATGTTCTGTAGCTCTTTTAGATGTTTTGGTGTTGGTAGTTTGATTTCTGGTAGGATGTGGGTGGTTGCCTCACGTCGATCATGTTTGTTGTCAGGTTTTAGTATTGAACCTAGTTTTGGGCGGTTCTGTCCAATTTCATAATGAAATTGGGATTCCCCTCGGGGGTCCTTCAAGTCTAAAAAAAATAATCGCAAAATGGTAAGACTGAGCCCCATGGAAGCTCTACGAGGATACACGGTGTTCCTCGGACAGAATAGCCCAGGTATTTATTCCACAGAAGAATTCCTTGAGCTGAACCTCAAACCCGACTGCATCTACTTCACAACTCCACGACTCAGGACTTTTCGGGGTAGCTATAACAGTTGGTGTGGTGTAAAGATCTACGACTTGAAAGAACAGATACTAGAGGATGATTTTCCATCACGTGGTGATAATTATGGACCAATCAATCCATCGGAAATCTGATTTTCCATCACGTAGCTATAACATCCGGTGTTTATGCGTATAATTGGTTCTATTCTCCGTTGTCGTCATCATTTTTCACGAAAAGACCGCCTCAAGTTGACGTCTCCTCCGATCATAGATGGAATCATTCAACTCTATTTTGTGCAGATAAATTCTCTTGTAATTTTGCACTTTTCAATTGTGAGTCATATGTATTTACCCCTTCTATTCCAAAATTCTACTTCCTCCGTTCCAAATTATATGACTTCCATATATCTACATATGGATGTATGTACACACTAAAAGACATCCGTATGTAGACAAATGAAAGTCATCTATTTTGGAACGGAGGGAGTATGTCATAAAGATTGCATTTTTAATATGTTGATTTCCTTGTGTGCAATGGAACAACTGCGGTGTTTAGCCTGTTTGATTTGCAAATCTACCCAAGAAAAATGTTTGGTGTCAGTTTGACAGGTCAGTTTCGTGTTTTTTTCACGGCTTCACTCAAGTTTGGAGCATCTTATTAGATTCTTATGACCGGTTGCCCGTGACAGGAAATGGTCAAGAACGCAATTGTCACGGCGGCGACTTGCGAGTAAAAGTAAACGGATTCCAAGACCCACGGACACGTCCGGGCGGGTACCGTCAAACTGTTCGTGCATGGTCGAGAAGACACACGGTCGACGACTCCAGTACTAGCCGTGCTCGGCACCGATCCATCCATCCAAAACCAAGACTCGCCCGATTCACGACTTAATTTCCGGTCTGTTTTCCTGACCCGAATTTCATTTCATTGGTGACATCTCATCCTATAATTCGGGTTTTTCCAGAGGGAAAAAAGGTGCGCCGCTCCTTTCGCAGTTGGCAGCAGCTCCCGCACAAACACACGGACACATGATCCTCCTCTGCCAGTCCCTCTCACCTTCTCCCTTCTCTTCTCTTGCACGTCACTTTTAGAAGCAGATGAATGACACCACCAAACGCATTCCATCAGGTTCTGGATCGGCAGCTAGCAGTAGAATCCAAGCAAACCTCCCTCTCCATCGACTCCGTCTCCCTCGTCCGTCCATATCTCTACCTCGCGCGCGTCTTGCAGTTGCACGAGTGAGAACCCCGCAAGGTCTAACCATTTCTTTTCTTGCCAGGCCACCTAACCTCGCTCGCTACCAAACGCGCGCGCAGGTCGTCGTTAGCCTTCTTGGCTCCCATCTCTAACAGAGGAGAGACAGAGAGAGAGGGGCGAGGTGATCGGTCGGGCGTGCGTCGATGGCAACGCGCGTGACATGGGGCGCCGGCGGCCGTCTCCGGGACGTGCGGCGGTTCTTGGCGCTTGTCGTGGTGATGGTGGCGGTGCAGCCGGCGCGGGGGCGGTTCGTGGTGGAGAAGAGCAGCGTGAGGGTGCTGGCGCCGGAGCACATCCGGGGCCACCACGACGCCGCCATCGGCAACTTCGGCGTGCCCGACTACGGCGGCACGCTCACCGGCGTCGTGCTCTACCCGGACGCCAAGGCCACCGGATGCGCAGAGTTCCCCAAGAAGTTCAAGTCCAAGTCCGGACGCCCCGTCATCCTCCTGCTCGACCGCGGAGGTACAACCTACATAGCTTAATTAGCTCATTCCATTAGTCCGTGGTTTGCCTTACCCGTTTTCGCTGAATATGCCGAGGAAGAAATGGTTGCCGGTGACCATGTGCGAGGTTGAATCGTTCAGTCGTGCTGACGGTTAATGTACGGTGATGTGTCGATTAGAACTTTACAAGTTTAGTATTAGCCATTGATGGGTCAAGTCAATGTGTGCTAGTCTTAACTTGAAAGCTACTACTAATGGCTACATAGTTTAGTGTTAGGCACACATGCTAATTACTACTTTAGTGCTAGCAGTAGTAGTAATTTAAATTTGTTGATGTGGATTGGTCTCCAACTTAGATAGCATCAGAGATATGTTATGATCAATTTCTTTTGTTTCTTTGCTTGCTTTGGCCATTGGGGAAGGGGTTTTATATTTCTAGTCTGCTAGCTGGTGGAGCTGAATTTGACAATACATCGTCGAGTTAATTGTCTGCTTCGGCGAAAAATTTCGAATCCAAATGAAAATGTGTAAATGAACACTCTTAATTCAGGAGTAATCCATGCAACTGCACCAAACTCAAATGGCGCCAAAGAAAACACGCCAAATTGAAACGATAATTTCCAACATTTTCTGTTAGCTTTTCTCTCCGTCGTGGGTTTTAGACAAAATGCCTGAGCTGACAACCCTGAACCCAGAAAACAAGCAGAATAGGTTCAGACATACAGTCAGTATCCAACCATTTCATTTTGATGCTCATTTCATTTGATCTATCCATCGCAACGCACTTGATCACAAGACTTGCACTACCCAGTCAGTAGGTGTCACAGCTCCTTCAAGCCAACAATCTGTCTCGTTATTCTTTTAATTAATTTCTAAGCAAAGCCTTCCACACTTCACAAATCTTCTTCAAGAAATTGCACCTTATCCAATCAAACCTATCCTAAAATTTGACGAGTTTTCATAAACTATATACTCCCTACAAGAAATTACATCAGTAACATAGCTTAGCTCCTTCCATTAACTAGATACACCCTACTGATCCGTGGCCGGTCTCCGCTGATTCTCCCGAGGAAGAAAGAAATTGCCGGTGACCGTGTGCGAGGTGAATCATTCAGTCTTGCTGGCAGTTAATGTACGGTGGTGTGTTAATTAGAAGTTTAGTATTAGCCATTGATGGACAAATCAGTGTGTGCTAGTCTTAACTAGAAAGCTATTACTATGGCTAGATAGTTTAGTATTAGGCACACATGCTAATTATTACTTTAGCGCTAGTAGTAGTAATTTAAATGTGTTGATGTGGATTGGTCTCCAACTTAGATAGGAGTATTAGACATATTGAAAACAGATTATTATTGTAAATTTTGCATAGGGACCTGACAAAAATGCCTGACCTGAAAACCCTGAACACAGAAAACAAGCAGAGTAGATTCAGACATACAGTCAGTTTCCAACTATTTCATTTGTTGGTGCTCATTCCATTTGATTCAGCCATCTCAACTCACTTGATCACAACACTTGCACTAACAGTCAGTAGGTATCACATCCTTCAAGCCAAAGGCTACATCAGACCAACAATCTGTCTCATCATCCCTTGATTAATTTTCAAGCAAAGACTTCCACACTTCCCAAACCTTGTTCAAGAAATTGCACCGTTTACAGTCAAATATATCCTAAATTTTCCAGAGTTTTTTACTTCACATTAGTACACTTTGGTTGAAATAAACATGAAGAATTGACAATGCCATCATGTGTTCCAGAATGCTACTTCGCACTCAAGTCGTGGAACGCACAGCAGGCGGGCGCGGCGGCGGTGCTGATCGCGGACAGCGTCGATGAGCAGCTGCTGACGATGGACACCCCCGAGGCGTCGCCGGACACGGAGTACATTGACAAGATCAACATCCCCTCGGCACTGGTGAACCGCGCCTTCGGGGAGTCGCTGAAGAAGATGGCAGAGAAGGCAGACGCGGAGGGTGAGGTGGTGGTGAAGCTGGACTGGCGGGAGTCGATGCCGCACCCCGACGAGCGCGTGGAGTACGAGCTGTGGACCAACAGCAACGACGAGTGCGGGCCGCGGTGCGACGAGCAGGCGGCCTTCGTGAAGAGCTTCCGCGGCCACGCCCAGATCCTGGAGCGCGGCGGCTACGCACGCTTCACCCCGCACTACATCACCTGGTACTGCCCGGAGGCGTTCAAGCTCACGAAGCAGTGCCAGTCGCAGTGCATCAACCACGGCAGGTACTGCGCGCCGGACCCGGAGCAGGATTTCGATGCCGGGTACGAAGGGAAGGACGTGGTGGTGGAGAACCTGCGGCAGCTGTGCGTGCACCGGGTGGCCAACGACACAGGCCGGCCGTGGGCGTGGTGGGACTTCGCCATGGACTACAAGCTCCGGTGCTCCATGAAGGAGAAGAAGTACAGCAAGACGTGCGCGGAGGATGTGGTCACGTCGCTCGGGCTGCCGCTGGACAATGTGCTGGAGTGCATGGGCGACCCCGAGGCCGACGCCGAGAACGCCGTCCTGTCCAAGGAGCAGGAGGACCAGGTTCGATCGGCTCCGTTCGAGTTTCTCTGTCTCTGGACGGAACATGGTAATTTCCAGACATTTTCAAGCGTGGTGATGCTGTTTTCAGATTGGGCGTGGATCGCGAGGGGACGTGACCATCCTGCCCACGCTGGTGATCAACGACGTTCAGTACAGAGGTACTGGTTCCTGTTGCCCTTGCAGCATCTCTCTCTCTCCGGCAAACAAAAAGAACGAAGGAGCCGCCATAAGATTTTGTTGACATGACGGGTCTGAATGTAGGGAAGCTGGAGAGGACGGCGGTGCTGAAGGCAGTGTGCGCTGGGTTCAAGGAGGGGACGGAACCTCACGTCTGCCTGAGCGACAGTACGAAGAAACTCTCGAGTCTCAGGTTCCTTCTGTAAAGACAGTGAAACGTCCATGGTTTTCTGAACTTTTCTTCTTGTGGTGGCGTATTTGCAGACATCGAGACGAACGAGTGCCTGCACCGCAATGGCGGGTGCTGGCGAGACGAGGCCACCAACGTGACCGCCTGCAGGGTACGCAGACGCCAGAACACTGGGCGTCATCCACTCTGCAGTAATGTTTGATCTGAATCCCTTCTGCTCCCCGTTGATCATATGTATGTATATGAGCAGGACACGTACAGGGGAAGGGTGTGCGAGTGCCCCGTGGTGAACGGCGTCCAGTACGAGGGCGACGGATACACCCATTGCAAAGGTAAGCTTCCAAGTTCTCATGCCATGCCATGGCGCGCTAATGGAGGCGGCCTACAGAGTTACCACGGCGTGCTTATGTCTATCTCCTGTTGTTGTATCAGCTGTCGGGCCGGGCAGGTGCGCGCTGAACCACGGCGGGTGCTGGTCGGAGACGAGAGGGGAGCGCACCTTCTCCGCCTGCTCGGTAATACCACTTCTCTTCTCGCTCTCACACAGTTTCACTTCCACAGCCTCATCATCTTCGATCCATGGTCTCTGCCAAGTGCTAACCGATCAACCGTAACAGGACAATGCGCTGACCGGGTGCCGGTGCCCGTCGGGGTTCCAAGGGGACGGCCACACATGCCAAGGTGAAACCTCCATTGCCTAACTTTCTAAAACTGGTTTGTACAAGAAGAAATGATTGAGAAAGCAACAGAGCCGATCGAGTTGCTGACGACGAAGCGTTCTCATGTCCATGTGTGCTGCTGCTTCAGATCTGGACGAGTGCAGGGAGAAGCTGGCGTGCACCTGCCCCGACTGCCGGTGCAAGAACACCTGGGGCGGCTACGAGTGCGGGTGCAGCAAGGGCAACCAGATCTACATACGAGGCGAAGACGTCTGCATCGGTAAGCATTCCAACCAGTTCTAATAATCTGAATCCTACTACTCCATGGCTGGGTATGAATTAATGCTTGAGATGCTCATCGTCTTGTCTCTGTGTCGACGGATGCAGCTAACAGCATGTCGAGGTTGGGCTGGCTCATCGGCGTCCTGGTGGTGTCATGCGCCGCCGGCCTAGGGGTCGCCGGCTACGTCTTCTACAAGTACAGACTCAGGGTACGTTCCTCGTGAACATTTTTCCTTTTTAACAGAAGTACACACAGAAAAATGTGTGCAAGCGTTCTGTAGATTATAGGCTGTGGTTCAACGATATATTCGATTTATTGTTTCAGTCGTACATGGACTCGGAGATCATGGCCATCATGTCGCAGTACATGCCGCTCGACAGCCAGAACAACGAGCACCAGCCACTTCGGCAACATCCCTCAGAAGCCTAAGGTAAATCATTAATGTGCGTCACTTGCCAGGTTTTACAACTACAGGGTTTACCTGTGCAACATTCCAACTGCAGTAATGCCCTTAGGTTATTATTATAATGCTTTGAATTCGCAAAAAAGATGATTTTTCACGCTAAACGCGCCACTGCAAAATGTCCTGACTTTTACATCTTATTATGAGCAGGCAGTAGTAGATGGTGATGGATTTGGGAAGGGAAAAATACAGAGTTACACCTCTTGGTTTCAACAGTACTCGGCAGACATTTTGCCGTGATTTTCGATGATTTCTTTCTACTTCCCTTTTGTATAGAAAAGAAAATGATGGTTTGTACAAAGCCCACAGGGGTGAGCTGTAGATGATTAGCTAGGTAGGCATTTCTGCTCCCCTGGTGGATCGAAAACATTACAGATAGATTACTTTGGCAAAGTAAGAAGTATGCTGGGATGTACAAACCAATGCCAGGACTGGTGTTTTTGTCATTTGAGGTTTGTTTTCTTCAACGCTTTCGTGAAAACACCCGGTGCTTTATTATGATACGTATCGATACTGGTGTAGGTGCTTCAGTCTGGAATCGATGATAAGAAAGAACAGACAGCTGAGACCTTGCTAGTTTTCTAGTAGGCAATAGTGTTCATACAAGTAAACCCAAATTCACCAATAGCTGAGTGAACATGCGCCGTCGCACGATCCATTCCTTGGACAGTGGAGAATGACCAGGTTCTAGGTTTGTGCATGTCGATCCGCAGGTGCATGATGTGATTCTGGTGGTCCTATACTTGAACGGCCAACTCGCGTACCCTGAAAAGAGGACTCCGTGCTGAGAGCTCACTCCCCTTATGCAAAATACCATTTCATTTGTAAAATGGTCCAGTATGTCATAAAAGTGCATTTTTATATGTTGGTTTCCTTGTGTGCGACGGAACAAGGGTGCTTAGCAGGTTTACCCTATGATTCTACCCAAGAAAAAGTGATGTAATTTTCCCATTCTTCTTGCGAACTTTCTTTTCTTATTATGTAAGACTTGGGCCGTCAGTTAACTCATATAAGTTACAGAAGCTAAGACGCGCCAACGAACCGTATCAAACAGTTTGTTTCAGATAATCTCGTTGCATAACTTGGAAAATACGTGAGTTTTGTGCTTGTGGAGCTCAAGGGAAGATCTGTCAGTTTGTGTGATTCTGCAGTTTGTGGTTGTTGTACAGTACTAGTCCCAACACAGTTGTGAAGCGTTTTAACTCAAGGAATTTTATCTACTCTTGTTGTGCACATGCTCTGCTTATTGTCTAGGCCACGGCCGTCAGTTAACTCTGCTTGAATGGAGTTGCGATTCTACGGTGCTAGATTTAGAGTTGATTTTCTCTTTTCAATGGCGAGGAAGCCCCAAGTCGATCGATTCGTTTGAATTGGGCACCATCTTTTGCTAATTAACCTTTATGATTGTTTAATGTAGCTGAGCTGCAACTTGAAATTTTTGCAGAATTGAGCTAGCTGCTTCCTGCATGCAGCTGGAGGGAGTTTGGTGGTTCCAAAAAAAAAGGCTTCAGCTAGCTGAGCGCGACGAGATTTGCCATACATAAACGTGCCCCCGTGAAAATATTCTCCTAGCTAGGAATCAATGGCTCGCGATGGCAGAATCAATTCCCGAAGCTCTCGCCTTCCATCCTTGTTCTTTCTGTCCAGGTCATAGAAAAAGTGACTTTTGTCTGTCCGAGTTTGTCACGTACACGGTCGGACGTCCTCCTATATAAATCTGCTCAGATCGTAGTTGTTGCAAACAGAGTTAGCAGAACGTGAGTTATTCACAATGGCAGGAGGATCTGATGCAAGTCTCGGCTGGTCAGACCTCCCCATCGATCTCCTCATCCACGTCCTTGGGCTCCTCGATCTCACAGAAGCTCTCGCCTTCCGCGTCGTCTGCCCGTCATGGCGCTCTGGCTCCAAGGCCGCCGGCGCCTCGCGTGCTCACCGCAAGCCGCGGCTCGTGTCCTTGCCTCTTCCTGCCGGCCAAACAAGTCATAGATCATCATGGGATCTAGCCGCTTCTTCCACTAGGGGCGAAGCTGGGCCCCGGGCCACCCTGGCCATGGCCCGGGCGTAGCATTATTTCTGGCCTGCTAGGTATATAGAAATTGGATTTTGCTCGGGACGCAGCCAAGTTGTGGCCCATTTTGCTGGCCCATGAATCCTAATGATCTAGCGATGGATGATTGAATCGAGTCGGAAATCACTATAAAAAGGGTTCCCTTTGCAAAGGTAAAGCAGCGGACCATCTCGCACTGACAAGTGTCGTCTTTTCCTTCGTGCGGTACCAACATTTGCATGCATATTTGCCAAGTGTCACAACCAGATTGAAAGTGGGGAGCAGGAGAGAGAAAGGGACAACGGAGGCGGGAGAGCAGTTTTTTGCCTTTTATTTTTCAAAACCTAAACTTCAAAATGAAATATCTTTAGAACCGTTTGTCCAAATTACGAACCGTTTTCACTTTTGAGCTCCTCGCGTCGAGATCTTCAAAACTAGATCCCATGTTGATAGGTTTTGACAAACTTTTTTTTGTACATTCGGTTCTGTATAGTTCGTACAATTTGTTCTATGTACTTTGTACAACCACTTCCATCTATTTTGTACATCTTAAGTGTAGTCTTTTCTTTCACGCGGAGTGAGAGGATGAGAGAGAGAAATACGTAAGCTGGGAATGCAGTTTTTTCCTTTTATTTTTCAAATCCAAATTTTAAAAATGAAATATCTCCAGAACCGCTTATCCAAATTATGAACCGTTATAATTTTTGAGCTTCTCGCGTCGAGATCTTCAAAACTAGATCCCATGTTGATAGGTTTCGAAAAAAAAAATTTGTACATCTGATTATGTATAGCTGTACAACTTGTGTCTGTGTTGTTGTACAACCCGTGTCTGTACAAACTGTGTCTACGTAGTTGTACAACATGTGCATGTATAGTTGTACCATCTATGTTTGTGCAACATGTGTCTGTCTAGTTGTACAACATGTGTCTGTACAATCTGTGTATGTCTAGTTGTACAACATGTGTTATGTAGTTGTACAACCGGTGTCTGTAGTGTTGTATAACATATGTCTGCATAGTTGTACAACATGTGACTGTATAATTGTACAATATGTGTCTGTCTAGTTGTACAATCTGTATCAGTTTAGTTGTAAAACATGTGTCCGTCTAGTTGTACAAACTGTGTCTTTACAAACTGTGTCTGTCTAGTACAATATGTGTCTGTTTAGTTGTACAAGGTATGTCTATATAGTTGTACAATATATTAGTTGTACAAACTGTGTCTATATAGTTGTACTATATGTATTTCTTGTATACGTACATGTACGTATGTGTCCCGTACATTGCACTGTTTTTTAGGCAGCCTTCTATTCGTCCGTCCGTATTGATGCCGGGCTTTACTACACGCGTACAATCGGACTTACTCTCAAAAGCTAGCTCACGATGTACAATGATGGATCGATTGATTCGTGAGCTAGCTAGCTCACACGCCCTGATCGATCGATCGGTGAGCTAGCTCCGTGCATGCCGGATGTACAGCGCATGGAACTTGTACGCGAAGGACGTGAGGGCATGCTTCAGTTGTTGTGTTATCCTTCCACGCGGGGCTGCCGTATCCAAGTTGATTTCGTCCACCTTGACCAGTTCAACAAAATCTAGCATTCTACCACGTGGCACGATAGCAACGTTCTAATTTTCCCTTTGCAAAGGGAAACCTTCAGCTAGTCGTACCCAATCGAGTCCTTGCTCGGCCCTGCATCTCCCCTACGCGCGCTGGCGCCGTCACGCTGCTCTCCGTCGGCCCGGCCCCTGCTGACAGAGAGTTCCATTGCTCAGCTCGGCTGCTGCGCCGTGCCACTATACAGCTCTGACTGGTCGCCTCCCGCCCGCCTTCGCGCGGCCGTTGGCCCACGTTGTGTAGCGGCTCTGCCCCGCGTTGGTGTTGCAACAAAGGGCTGTGCTCGGCTAGGCGGCTAGCTAAGCTAGGTTATTTCTTGATTTGTTCAATTTGGTTAAAGTTTACTATAGGAAATTAAAATAGAAGATGAAGCATTTGTATCCAATGATCTCTGCCAAATGCCAATCATACCAATTTTCGTGCCATTAAAACATTTTTTTCAAAAGTTTTTATTAAGCTAAGTTTTTGGCCCGGGTCGTGCTCCGATCCTGGCTCCGCCACTGCTTCCACGGTAATATTCCGTAATCTCGTGGACGGGAAAACCTTCCAGGTCAGTTTCCCCCGGGGCAAGGGCAGAGCCGTGGCCCTGTGCAGCGCCTCCCACGGCTGGCTAGTCGTGGACAACGAGCACTCCAACCTCGTCCTCTACGACCCCTTCACCGCGGCATTGGTTCCACTCCCGCTGATTACCAGCTTTTGTCCCATGCATTTGTTCGACAAGGTTGTGTTGTCCGGTTCTCCGTCCACCGCAGGCACTGTCATTGCTTTTGTCATCCGTGAAGGTTGCAAGCGACTCTCTTACACCAGAGTGGGAAACACTTCTTGGTTTCGAGTTTCCACGACGATGATCGGTGATAGGTTTGCCGACTGTGTCCACCACAGTGGCAGGTTTTACGCCCTCACAATGAATGGAATACTTACCTCTTGGGACTTCGGAGAAGGATCGCTCAAACCGAAAGAAGAAGAGATCATCGCTAATAATGATAATTTCCCGGGTGTTATCATGAGGTACCTAGTTTCGACTCCATGGGGACATCTTCTACAGGTACGTGTCATTTGAGCTATGATGGTTTCTTAGAGAAGATCTGCCGAATGTTGTTAAGAAGGTCTGGGTTGCTAAGTATAAAGGCAATTCAGGTCTGGATATCTGGCATGCTCGTTTTGTTAAAATGCGTAGTTCTCTCAAAGGTTGGAATTTAAATATAGAAGGTCAATATCGTAGGGATAGGGCAGATATTGAAAAGAAACTACATTATATTGATAAACAAAGTGAGCTGTTTGGGTTGTCTGCAGCTGATTATGAGTGTAGATGTCTTTTACAGAATAACCTTAATAAAATTTAAGAGAGGAAGAAGTTAAATGGTATCAAAGGGCAAAGGAACGAGATCTTTTTGAGGGGGATAGAAACACTAGATACTTTATGCTTAAGGCTAGTGGACGTAAGCGAAGAGGTAATTTTTTTAGATTATGCCAAGAAGGGAGAATCATCAAGGGAGATGATGAGATCCTAAGCTATGCTACTTCATTCTATAAGGAACTGTTTGGTCCGGTAGAATTGTTGCCTGTCACTCTTTCACATCCTTTGGAGAAGGACTTGAGTGAGGATGACAGGAAAATGTTGGTGGAAAATTTAGTTTGAAAGAAATTAAAGATGTAGTTTTCTCGATGAAACACAACAGAGCTCCTGGGCCGGATGGCTTTCCAATAGAATTTTTTCAAAAGTTTTGGGATCTGATCTGCAATGACCTTCTGTCTTTGTTTGATGATTTTTACAATAATAAGCTTAATATTAGTAGATTTAATTATGGTATTGTCACTCTAATTGCTAAAGGACAGGGTGCAGATAGGTTGCAAATGTATAGACCAATTTGTCTTCTGAACGTGGTTTTTAAAAATTTTACCAAAGTTTTGAATAATCGTGCTATTAAATTGGCGGATAAAATCATCTCGCAAATTCAGGCAGCGTTTGTGAAAGATAGATTCATCTTAGATAACGTGGTTTTACTTCCTGAAACTTTGCATTACATGCATCGTTTTAAGAAATCCGGGGTCTTCTTCAAAGTTGATTTTGAGAAGGCCTATGATAAAATCAATTGGGATTTTATGTTCTCAGTATTAGACATGAAAGGGTTCCCTGATCAGTTTATTCAGTGGACTAAGAGTGTTGTCAATAATGGAAAGGTTTGTATAATGGTTAATGACAAGCTGGGTCCGTATTTCCGGACTAGGAAAGGCCTAAGACAAGGCGATCCGTATTCTCCCCTGTTATTTAATATTGCAGCTGAGGTCTTGGCAGTGCTCATCTCTAGAGCGCAAGATGCAGGGCTTATTAAAAGTTTAGTTCCAGATCTGCTGGATGATGGGATAGCCATCATCCAGTATGCGGACGACACGATTTTCATGTTTGAAGACGATCTGGAAAGTGCTCGTAATCTTAAGTTTATTCTGTGTATTTTTTAACAGTTGACGGGTTTAAAAATTAATTTTAATAAGAGTGAGGTCTCGTTCTTTGGTAAAGCGATGGAGAAAAAAGACGAGTATTCTTATATTTTTACTTGTAAACAGGGGGACTTCCCATTTAAGTATCTGGGATCCCAATGCATTATAAAAAGTTGTGCAATAGTGACTGGAAGAAAATTGAGGAAAAAGTATAGAAAAGGAATGCATGTTGGAAAGGAAATCTACCATCTATAGGATCTAAACTCGTTATAACAGACTCCTCTTTAAGTAATGTCACTAGTTTTATATTGACCATGTTTATTATGCCGAAAGGTGTGGTTAAGAGATGTGATTTCTTCAGAGCGAGGATGCTTTGGCAAGAAAAAGCAAATGTTAAAAAATATCATCTGGCTAATTGGAAGATGGTTTGTCAACCTAGAGATCAGGGTGGGCTTGGGGTGACTGACTTGCACTGTAAGAATGTTAGCCTAATTTGTAAATGGATTTAGCGTCTGGAAAATGAAGAAGGGCTTTGGCAGCATTTGGTCACCGCGAAATATCTTAAGAAATGTACTTTTACTCAATGCAAACCTAGTCATTTGCACTCTCAATTCTGATCTGGTTTATTGGAGGTCAGGGAGACCTTTTATAGTTGCTGTAAAAGGATTATTGGAGATGGAAAAAAGACTCGTTTTTGGGAAGATACATGGGTTGGTTCAAAACCTTTGTGTCAAAGCTTTTTTAGGTTATATAACATCTGCTATACGCATAATGTTACTGTTAATGAAGTTATTGGGAGTAATTTTGATTGCTTAAAATTTAGAAGGTTTTTCTGTGAGGAAACCAAAGAGTTATGGTGCAAGCTTGTGGACACTTGTGCACATGTGAGCTTAACTGATTCACCGGATAGGGTGAGCTGGTTACTGACTAAATCCGGGGGGGTTTCTATAAAATCTTTATATTCTTTTCTTATTGCAAAAAGAGTTTCGTTCCCTTATAGAAAACTGTGGAATCTCAGACTTCCTCTGAGAATCAAAGTATTTTGTTGGCTTCTGATAAGAGATAAAATACTAACCAAAGAAAATTTGAAGAAGAGAGGGTGGAAGAAAGTGGAACTATGTGAGTTTTGTGATAGTCACGAAACTACGGAACATTTGTTCTTTTCTTGCCCGCTAGCTAAGTATATCTGGACAGTGGTTAGCATTGCTTCAGGGGTTGGTCAAGCTCCTGACAGTTTCTTGGATCTTTATAATAGATGGTTAACTGGTTTTGTTGGTAGAGATAGAACTGCGGTTATGTTAGGTGCAGTAGCTGTGTTTTGGTCTATTTGGAAGACCAAGAACAAATCATGTTTTCAGCGTATCAGACCAAAAGAGCCTACTAATGTGATTTTACTTATGTGTAATTTTCTACATATATGGGCGAAACTTCAGAAAAACGGTCTGCAAGGCATACTGCGGCAGGGAGCTGACAGCATCGTGAAAGCGGCAAAGGAGATTTGGAAAGAGCCATGGATGGGATCCGATCTCTCGCAGGATTGGATTGTGATCACGGTGCTTCAGAGGACTCCTGCAAAAATGCTACTTCTCCTAGCTGGTTTAGCCTGTGTCGGCAGCTCTTGTGAAAGACTTGTAATAGAAGTTTAAAATCTTGAAGTTCGTCTGTGATGTTCTGTAGCTCTTTTAGATGGTTTGGTGTTGGTAGTTTGATTTCTGGTAGGATGTGGTTGGTTGCCTCACGTCGATCATGTTTTGTTGTCAGGTTTTAGTATTGAACCCAGTTTTGGGCGGTTCTGTCCAATTTCATAATGAAATTGGGATTCCCTTCGGGGTCCTTCAAGTCTAAAAATAATAATCGCAAAATGGTAAGACTGAGCCCCATGGAAGCTCTACGAGGATACACGGTGTTCCTCGGACAGGATAGCCCAGGTATTTATTCCACAGAAGAATTCCCTGAGCTGAACCTCAAACCCGACTGCATCTACTTCACAACTCCACGACTCAGGACTTTTCGGGGTAGCTATAACAGTTGGTGTGGTGTAAAGATCTATGACTTGAAAGAACAGATACTAGAGGATGATTTTCCATCACGTGGTGATAATTATGGACCAATCAATCCATCGGAAATCTGGTTTACGCCGAGCCCGTTGCCATAGAGAACATCCGGTGTTTATGCGTATAATTGGTTCTATCCTCCGTTGTCGTCATCATTTTTCACGAAAAGACCGCCTCAAGTTGACGTCTCCTCCGATCATAGATGGAATCATTCAACTCTATTTTGTGCAGATAAATTCTCTTGTAATTTTGCACTTTTCAATTGTGAGTCATATATATTTACCCCTTCCGTTCCAAAATCCTACTCTCTCCGTTCCAAATTATTTGACTTGCATATATCCACATATGGATGTATGTACATACTAAAAGATGTATGTAGACAAATGAAAGTCATCTATTTTGGAACGGATGGAGTATGTCATAAAGATTGTATTTTTAATATGTTGATTTCCTTGTGTGCAGTGGAGCAACTGCGGTGCTTAGCCTGTTTGCTTTGCAAATCTACCCAAGAAAAATGTGTGATGTCAGTTTGACGGGTCAGTTTTGTGTTTTTTTCACGGCTTCACTCAAGTTTGGAGCATCTTAGGACCGGTTGCCCGTGACAGGAAATGGTCAAGAACGCAATTGTCACGGCGGCCGGCGACTTGCGAGTAAAAGTAAACGGATTCCAAGACCCACGGACACGTCCGTCCGGGCGGGTACCGTCAAACTGTTCGTGCATGGTCGAGAAGACACTCAAGACACACGGTCGACGACTCCAGTATTAGGCGTGCTCGGCACCCGTACGTACACTCACCCCGCACACACGTACACCCTACCCCTATGAGCATCTCCGAGAGATTGAGTTGGCGGATGGGCTTGAGATTGACGAAGTCACCACGGGCGACTCGCTGTCGACGGGAACGTCGCCTCCCACTGAAGAATATTCCGTCTAAATGAGAAACACCAACGTCAAACCTGGAGTTTGAACTCTGATGAGCTGGAAGTACAACCACACCCCTAATCATCTTGCCGCAGGCAAGTTCTCAGTCTGTTTTCTTGACCCGAATTCCATTTCATTGGTGACATCTCATCCTATAATTCGGGTTTTTCCGGAGGGAAAAAAGGTGCGCCGCTCCTTTCGCAGTTGCAGCAGCTCCCGCACAAACAGACGGACGGACACGTGATCCTCCTCTCATCGTCTGCCAGTCCCTCTCACCTTCTCTTGCACGTCACTTTTAGAAGCAGATGACACCACCAAACGCATTCCATTCCATCAGGTTCTGGATCGGCAGCTAGCAGTAGAATCCAAGCAAACTTCCCTCTCGATAGACTCCGTCTCCCTCGTCCGTCCATATCTCTACCTCGCGCGCGGCTCTTGCAGTTGCACGAGTGAGAACCCCGCAAGCTCTAACCATTTCTTTTCTTGCCAGGCCACCTAACCTCGCTCTCTACCAAACGCACGCGCGCAGGTCGTCGTTAGCATCCTTCTTGGCTGGCTTCTTCCCTCCCATCTATAGCTCGTCGCCAAACAGAGGAGAGGCGAGGTGATCGGGCGGGCGGCCATGGCCAGGCGCGTGACATGGGTCTTGGCACTTGTCGTCATGGCGGTGATGGCGGTGCAGCCGGCGCGGGGGCGGTTCGTGGTGGAGAAGAGCAGCGTGAGGGTGCTGGCGCCGGAGCACATCTGGGGCCACCACGACGCCGCCATCGGCAACTTCGGCGTGCCAGACTACGGCGGCACGCTAACCGGCGTCGTGCTCTACCCAGGGTCTTGGCTCTACCCGGACGCCAAGGCAACCGGATGCGCCGAGTTCCCCAAAAAGTTCAAGTCCAAGTCCGGACGCCCCGTCATCCTCCTGCTCGACCGCGGAGGTACAACCTACATAGCTTAATTAGCTCATTCCATTAGTCCGTGGTTTGCCTTACCCGTTTTCGCTGAATATGCCGAGGAAGAAATGGTTGCCGGTGACCATGTGCGAGGTTGAATCGTTCAGTCGTGCTGACGGTTAATGTACGGTGATGTGTCGATTAGAACTTTACAAGTTTAGTATTAGCCATTGATGGGTCAAGTCAATGTGTGCTAGTCTTAACTTGAAAGCTACTACTAATGGCTACATAGTTTAGTGTTAGGCACACATGCTAATTACCACTTTAGTGCTAGCAGTAGTAGTAATTTAAATTTGTTGATGTGGATTGGTCTCCAACTTAGATAGCATCAGAGATATGTTGTGATCAATTTCTTTTGTTTATTTGCTTGCTTTGGCCATTGGGGAAAGGGGTTTTATATTTCTATTCTGCTAGCTGGTGGAGCTGAATTTGACAATACATCGTCGAGTTAATTGTCTGCTTCGGCGAAACTTTCGAATCCAAATGAAAATGTGTAAATGAACACTCTTAATTCAGGAGTAATCCATGCAACTGCACCAAACTCAAATGGCGCCAAAGAAAACACGCCAAATTGAAACGATAATTTCCAACATTTTCTGTTAGCTTTTCTCTCCGTCATGGGTTTTAGACAAAAATGCCTGAGCTGGCAACCCTGAACCCAGAAAACAAGCAGAATAGGTTCAGACATACAGTCAGTATCCAACCATTTCATTTTGATGCTCATTTCATTTGATCTATCCATCGCAACGCACTTGATCACAAGACTTGCACTACCCAGTCAGTAGGTGTCACAACTCCTTCAAGCCAACAATCTGTCTCGTTATTCTTTTAATTAATTTCTAAGCAAAGCCTTCCACACTTCACAAATCTTCTTCAAGAAATTGCACCTTATCCAATCAAACCTATCCTAAAATTTGACGAGTTTTCATAAACTATATACTCCCTACAAGAAATTACATCAGTAACATAGCTTAGCTCCTTCCATTAACTAGATACACCCTACTGATCCGTGGCTGGTCTCCGCTGATTCTCCCGAGGAAGAAAGAAATTGCCGGTGACCGTGTGCGAGGTGAATCATTCAGTCTTGCTGGCAGTTAATGTACGGTGGTGTGTTAATTAGAAGTTTAGTATTAGCCATTGATGGACAAATCAGTGTGTGCTAGTCTTAACTAGAAAGCTATTACTATGGCTAGATAGTTTAGTATTAGGCACACATGCTAATTATTACTTTAGCGCTAGTAGTAGTAATTTAAATGTGTTGATGTGGATTGGTCTCCAACTTAGATAGGAGTATTAGACATATTGAAAACAGATTATTATTGTAAATTTTGCATAGGGACCTCACAAAAATGCCTGACCTGAAAACCCTGAACACAGAAAACAAGCAGAGTAGATTCAGACATACTCCCTCCGTTTTTTAATATAAGATGTTTTAGCATCTATCCACATACACATATATGTACATGTATGTAGACACATTTTAGTGTGTATGTTCATTCATTGTAATATGTATCTAGACAACCTGTTATATATCTAAAACATCTTATAATACCGAACGGAGGGAGTAGTCAGTTTCCAACTATTTCATTTGTTGGTGCTCATTCCATTTGATTCAGCCATCTCAACTCACTTGATCACAACACTTGCACTACCAGTCAGTAGGTATCACATCCTTCAAGCCAAAGGCAACATCAGACCAACAATCATTCTCATCATCCCTTGATTAATTTTCAAGCAAAGACTTCCACACTTCCTAAACCTTGTTCAAGAAATTGCACCGTCTACAGTCAAATATATCCTAAATTTTCCAGAGTTTTTACTTCACATTAGTACACTTTGGTTGAAATAAACATGAAGAATTGACAATGCCATCATGTGTTCCAGAATGCTACTTCGCACTCAAGTCGTGGAACGCACAGCAGGCGGGCGCGGCGGCGGTGCTGATCGCGGACAGCGTCGATGAGCAGCTGCTGACGATGGACACCCCCGAGGCGTCGCCGGACACGGAGTACATTGACAAGATCAACATCCCCTCGGCACTGGTGAACCGCGCCTTCGGGGAGTCGCTGAAGAAGATGGCAGAGAAGGCAGACGCGGAGGGTGAGGTGGTGGTGAAGCTGGACTGGCGGGAGTCGATGCCGCACCCCGACGAGCGCGTGGAGTACGAGCTGTGGACCAACAGCAACGACGAGTGCGGGCCGCGGTGCGACGAGCAGGCGGCCTTCGTGAAGAGCTTCCGCGGCCACGCCCAGATCCTGGAGCGCGGCGGCTACGCACGCTTCACCCCGCACTACATCACCTGGTACTGCCCGGAGGCGTTCAAGCTCACGAAGCAGTGCCAGTCGCAGTGCATCAACCACGGCAGGTACTGCGCGCCGGACCCGGAGCAGGATTTCGATGCCGGGTACGAAGGGAAGGACGTGGTGGTGGAGAACCTGCGGCAGCTGTGCGTGCACCGGGTGGCCAACGACACAGGCCGGCCGTGGGCGTGGTGGGACTTCGCCATGGACTACAAGCTCCGGTGCTCCATGAAGGAGAAGAAGTACAGCAAGACGTGCGCGGAGGATGTGGTCACGTCGCTCGGGCTGCCGCTGGACAATGTGCTGGAGTGCATGGGCGACCCCGAGGCCGACGCCGAGAACGCCGTCCTGTCCAAGGAGCAGGAGGACCAGGTTCGATCGGCTCCGTTCGAGTTTCTCTGTCTCTGGACGGAACATGGTAATTTCCAGACATTTTCAAGCGTGGTGATGCTGTTTTCAGATTGGGCGTGGATCGCGAGGGGACGTGACCATCCTGCCCACGCTGGTGATCAACGACGTTCAGTACAGAGGTACTGGTTCCTGTTGCCCTTGCAGCATCTCTCTCTCTCCGGCAAACAAAAAGAACGAAGGAGCCGCCATAAGATTTTGTTGACATGACGGGTCTGAATGTAGGGAAGCTGGAGAGGACGGCGGTGCTGAAGGCAGTGTGCGCTGGGTTCAAGGAGGGGACGGAACCTCACGTCTGCCTGAGCGACAGTACGAAGAAACTCTCGAGTCTCAGGTTCCTTCTGTAAAGACAGTGAAACGTCCATGGTTTTCTGAACTTTTCTTCTTGTGGTGGCGTATTTGCAGACATCGAGACGAACGAGTGCCTGCACCGCAATGGCGGGTGCTGGCGAGACGAGGCCACCAACGTGACCGCCTGCAGGGTACGCAGACGCCAGAACACTGGGCGTCATCCACTCTGCAGTAATGTTTGATCTGAATCCCTTCTGCTCCCCGTTGATCATATGTATGTATATGAGCAGGACACGTACAGGGGAAGGGTGTGCGAGTGCCCCGTGGTGAACGGCGTCCAGTACGAGGGCGACGGATACACCCATTGCAAAGGTAAGCTTCCAAGTTCTCATGCCATGCCATGGCGCGCTAATGGAGGCGGCCTACAGAGTTACCACGGCGTGCTTATGTCTATCTCCTGTTGTTGTATCAGCTGTCGGGCCGGGCAGGTGCGCGCTGAACCACGGCGGGTGCTGGTCGGAGACGAGAGGGGAGCGCACCTTCTCCGCCTGCTCGGTAATACCACTTCTCTTCTCGCTCTCACACAGTTTCACTTCCACAGCCTCATCATCTTCGATCCATGGTCTCTGCCAAGTGCTAACCGATCAACCGTAACAGGACAATGCGCTGACCGGGTGCCGGTGCCCGTCGGGGTTCCAAGGGGACGGCCACACATGCCAAGGTGAAACCTCCATTGCCTAACTTTCTAAAACTGGTTTGTACAAGAAGAAATGATTGAGAAAGCAACAGAGCCGATCGAGTTGCTGACGACGAAGCGTTCTCATGTCCATGTGTGCTGCTGCTTCAGATCTGGACGAGTGCAGGGAGAAGCTGGCGTGCACCTGCCCCGACTGCCGGTGCAAGAACACCTGGGGCGGCTACGAGTGCGGGTGCAGCAAGGGCAACCAGATCTACATACGAGGCGAAGACGTCTGCATCGGTAAGCATTCCAACCAGTTCTAATAATCTGAATCCTACTACTCCATGGCTGGGTATGAATTAATGCTTGAGATGCTCATCGTCTTGTCTCTGTGTCGACGGATGCAGCTAACAGCATGTCGAGGTTGGGCTGGCTCATCGGCGTCCTGGTGGTGTCATGCGCCGCCGGCCTAGGGGTCGCCGGCTACGTCTTCTACAAGTACAGACTCAGGGTACGTTCCTCGTGAACATTTTTCCTTTTTAACAGAAGTACACACAGAAAAATGTGTGCAAGCGTTCTGTAGATTATAGGCTGTGGTTCAACGATATATTCGATTTATTGTTTCAGTCGTACATGGACTCGGAGATCATGGCCATCATGTCGCAGTACATGCCGCTCGACAGCCAGAACAACGAGCACCAGCCACTTCGGCAACATCCCTCAGAAGCCTAAGGTAAATCATTAATGTGCGTCACTTGCCAGGTTTTACAACTACAGGGTTTACCTGTGCAACATTCCAACTGCAGTAATGCCCTTAGGTTATTATTATAATGCTTTGAATTCGCAAAAAAGATGATTTTTCACGCTAAACGCGCCACTGCAAAATGTCCTGACTTTTACATCTTATTATGAGCAGGCAGTAGTAGATGGTGATGGATTTGGGAAGGGAAAAATACAGAGTTACACCTCTTGGTTTCAACAGTACTCGGCAGACATTTTGCCGTGATTTTCGATGATTTCTTTCTACTTCCCTTTTGTATAGAAAAGAAAATGATGGTTTGTACAAAGCCCACAGGGGTGAGCTGTAGATGATTAGCTAGGTAGGCATTTCTGCTCCCCTGGTGGATCGAAAACATTACAGATAGATTACTTTGGCAAAGTAAGAAGTATGCTGGGATGTACAAACCAATGCCAGGACTGGTGTTTTTGTCATTTGAGGTTTGTTTTCTTCAACGCTTTCGTGAAAACACCCGGTGCTTTATTATGATACGTATCGATACTGGTGTAGGTGCTTCAGTCTGGAATCGATGATAAGAAAGAACAGACAGCTGAGACCTTGCTAGTTTTCTAGTAGGCAATAGTGTTCATACAAGTAAACCCAAATTCACCAATAGCTGAGTGAACATGCGCCGTCGCACGATCCATTCCTTGGACAGTGGAGAATGACCAGGTTCTAGGTTTGTGCATGTCGATCCGCAGGTGCATGATGTGATTCTGGTGGTCCTATACTTGAACGGCCAACTCGCGTACCCTGAAAAGAGGACTCCGTGCTGAGAGCTCACTCCCCTTATGCAAAATACCATTTCATTTGTAAAATGGTCCAATATGTGATCCATAGTACAGGGAACAGATCAACCCATGATCAATTCAAGAAATTATAATTTGATTAGCGCCATAATCAAGCAATCATAATTTGATGAGTGCATTAATCAGGCATTCATAATTTGATTAGCGCCTTAAAAAGGTAAGGGAGTTCAAGAGTCATAAGCAAATAGCAATGACAGTTATAGAACTAAAATGACAAGGAGAGGAAAATCTCCCAAAAGAAATATCCATGTATCTCAGTGATTTTATTTGTTTAACTACCATCCCAACAGAAATGAAACATATTGCATGGATTGAACATAACATCAACAAGCCTTCTCTCTCAAAAAAAGGGAAAAACTGCTAAATCTTCTTAGAGTAACATGAGATCTTACAACAGTCTATCAGAAGGCTTTTACTTGTATTGTTCTGAAACTTCACGAACAAACTTGTCCATGAATTGACATTTCTTGTCAAAACCCATGCCAGGATTATTCTGCAAAATACAAAAGGCAAAGAAGAACAGTAGCTATGAGTACTGAAACACATCCTTTTTAAGGTACTATCTAGAACATTGCATTAAGTTGTAAAGTGCAAACATCATGATTTGTTTTAAGAAATACCAAGACAAATGGCTAGCAAGCTTTTGAGATAGATGGTATCAGCCATTTGCTATTTTCGACGAAGAAAGGTAAGCAATTATCAAATGACACCCATACAGATATACAGTGATACATGCAGCTAAATACAGAAATGTTCTACAACCAGAGTCTAGCAAAATCAGACTATAGATGAGACTTGACGGTGAAATCGACAGAAATATTATTGAAAATACGATCACAACCGTAGTAAAATCTTTTTAGTATGCAAACAGAAAGCAGCTCTACTCTGGAAACAAGCTGACTATTAATAGTTATGTCAGAATCTGTCAAGTTAGACAGGACTCAAATTGCTAGATGTGCAAGCTCTTACTGAAATGGCTATTCAAAATTGACCAATAAATATAATCTAGAGCATCAGTACGTAATAAGAACTTAGGAAGGCAAACCTTAAGAGAGAGTAAAGTTTTATCAGTGAACCGCTTCACTGAATTGGGTATGCTCTCTGGAAGAGTGTTGGCAACCCTTTGCAGCTCCTCTTCTTGCTGTTTTGCAGTTACGACAGGTTCATTCGAACTGTAAAAGTCTACAAGTTCTTTCATATGGGGTGCCCTTTTCATGACATCTTTCACGGCTTCCTAAGAATGATACAGTAGATTATACCAGGTCAGTTAAAGATACCACAAAAGAACTCATATAGCAACGAAGTGAATGCAAGTACATAACTGTGCTGCTAATGTATACATGCAATCTGACATTGAGGGTACACTGAAAGCTGAAGTGTAAAACCGGAGATGCTTACTTATAAGGTCAGTATCTGGAAACTATAACCATCTTACCATATAAATGATGAAACTATCGAGACATTTGTGTCTTTCCACAAAGATAATCTAAAAAAAATTAAAGCAAATGTGTAGAGAAAACACCCTTATTTTAGAAGAAACTCGTCTGATAGTTTAGCAGCTGAACCTCATCAGTCAGCTCAGAACAAGAGAATTGACGTACAACTACAAGGCAAGACTACAATGGCTGGGAGAGTTAAATATTACTGCCTCCGCCCTCCAGACCATTTACAGAAATATGCATATAAGCTAGAATGATATAAAAGTAAAACTGAGATTTAACAGCAAATTTACTAGCATCATTTCGACCAAAGTCACGATAGTTCTATCTTTACTATTAAATGGCAGTCCGTACGTCGGTACGTCGTCCCATTTTCTGCCGGCTCTTCGTCGCGCGATCGCACATATGGGCCGAGCCCAGCAAAAGCCCGCTCATGCACGTCGACGCCTCTCCTCGAATGAACAGAGTCAGTGACAGAAGCAAAATCTAGGTCAGTTCTTCCCCATCGCCGCTCTCGATTCCCTCCTCCGGTAAGATGAACGGAACCACCGCTACTGAATCCCCACCCCAAGCTGCAGTACTACTGTTTGTCGCCTCCCACATCCCGGTCACCGAGCAATACCCGCCGACGACCAAGCGCTCAAGATTGATGTCGACAAGTCCGCCCTTGCCGCCTCTCCCAGATCGTCCTCGCCCTCGCGCGGGGCTCTGCATCGCCGCGAGCCGACGCATGAGAAGTTCTATGGGAGCTTCGTCATCAACAGAACCTGCAACGTCTCAGGGAAGACAAGAACATTGCTGACAATTTCGACCGTGGTATGATTCTTATATCAGCCCCTAGCTTACCCGTCTAGATCTGCACTTTCTTTCGAAATTCTCTTAGGGAAGTGTTCAATCAGCACTTAGAGGTGACAGTGTCGGGGATATCTGACTCGATGGGATTGGCCAATGGTTGCGAATTGCACCCTATGCACATGATCTTTGTTATGGTAATTAATTGCTTTTATTTTCGTTTTGTAGTAGGGACACAAAAGCTTCAAGGACACACAACTCAAATCGTCCAGTTGTGTGACTTTCTTCTTGCGATGGTGTTGTATTTCCTTTTACAAGACTCTCTTTTCATGCAAGTGATGGATGCTTGCCAAAAAAACACTATACATACTTTGCATAGTGCAGAGCTATGTGATATGGCAAGATTATCTGTTTGGTGGAATAATTACTATCACATTAGATTATTACCTGTAGAATTGAAAGAAAGAACTTTGGTTAGGAGATATTTCCCATTGTTAATGAAATACAAAATAACATCTAAGTGCAGTCATACCCCGGTTAATCATAAGTAATTTTGGTGACCTGTATTTAAATAGTTGAGAGACACTTATGTTATTTTTATATGGGTGTAGAACAAATTATACTAAGTCATCTATGAGGCTATGGGAGTATGGAACCGACAGAATTTGTTGATTTAGGTTCTATGGAAGGATTCAATAAACCACAGGTAACTACTTCATATGCCAATCTGACTTCACTGGATCAGTTAATAAACCACAGATAACCACTTCTGAACTTATACCTTGTTGTAGTTGTATCAGCAATTAATCTTCCTAACACTGAAAGTGATTTGCAAGGAGAGCATGGCTCACGGGTCTGGCCATCCTTGGAGATACCTTGCTCAAAACCATGTCAACAATAAGTTCAACACAAACTTCCTGGGAGGATGAGAGCACGAAATTTCATGATACATTTTAATTACTTTGAACCGTTGAATCTTTCAGGTATGTAATGACAGCATGAGATTTCCCTAGAAGAGTCGTTTTTTTACCTTTATGCATGTTTTACAATAGGTTAAGATACCCTAGACAAATAAATGAGATTGAAGGGAAATACTGGGGCTTTGTGTGTGAGTAATTTGTAAAGTATACTACATGACTGAACTACTCCAAGTTTGCTATCTCTCAAAATATATATTTTGTATTTTTTTGTATTCTTGTCAGATGAGCTGTATCAGGTGTGTACTGTGCACAGTACAAACTACATTGTTTTCTTTTCCCAGGATACAGTCCTATGATTTGTCAACTGTGTATTGGGCTCAGTACAGACGCCATGCTTGTTTTGGGGAATTTCATGTAGGCAGGTTTATTGGTCCGTAGGTCCGTAGGTCTGGGGAATGTCAGCTTATTGGTGGTTGCACTTTTGTACATACGAATAGGCCATTGAGTTTATCTTGCTAACACGAATAACATCCTGGGAGGTCCCAGTTCGTTTTTGGTTTCTAATTTGTCTAATTCTTGGACTGGCATCTTTGTTTGCCCCTCAGGCAGGCCATGCTGCGAGTTTTGCAACGGCGCCCGCCATTGAGGTCTTTGTCGATCTGTTTCATCCATCGCCCCACTTGTCCGGTGAAGAAGATCCATTGGCCATCTATATGCAGAGTAGGGAGCTGTTCAGTTCTGGTTATGGGGTCGGTGCTACGTGTTACAGTTGGTGACGGTGTACATGAACGTTGTACAGTAGTTGCTGTTAGTTCTGAATCCTCTGATGTGTTCTTGAGTATTGTATTTAGCTCACATTTTTTTCAACGCAATTAATGTAGCAAATGCAATTAGGTACCAGTGAATCTTTGTGAACTTTGAATAGTCAGGTTAGTTGCTTCAAACATTATGCTCCTGGCTAAAACCATCGAGTTCAGTTCAGTTTCTGTTAATACTATCATTGCTCCTGGTGTTGCGAGTGAGGACTGAAATCCATTAGACAGTGCGTCGTCTGTAGTTGTGGTTTCCTGGCCACCCATGTGATGCTTGTCATGAAGGAAGCCTTTGTTGAATGCTTCCTGGCCATCATGGTGGTGGCTGGAAGTAATGATGCCGTTTATTGGGATGTTCTGATCAGTGATAACCTGCAAATGTTCATGCTTTCGATTTCAGAGTTAGTTCCGACTTAATTCTCTCAGTCTTTGTTCCCTTGTGTTTGAAAGTTGGTAGGAATGGAACCGGGGGAAGCACCCCCTGTGAATCTGAAAAGAAGAAAGTCACTATTGCTAGGAATGTTCGAGCCTTTTATTCAGGATGTTTCACTTATGACGGGTGAGAGCCCTTTATTGCTGCATCTTTTGTATTCCTAGACCAAACATTGTTTTAGTTTTCAGGCTGATTTTACCCACCTGAAGTCTGGAAATGTAGACTGGCCACTGGACTAGACGAATGTACACTCGAGAATTACATAATACTGTTTTTAATGATGGTCATGTATAAATATCTTGGATTTATTGGACGCAACATGTCACTTGCACATAAACTTGGATTGGGGAGACAGATAGTTGATGGACGAAGAAGTTCTCTCTTTGCGAATTGTGGACGGAGTTTTTATTGTTTGCGAATGGTAAAAAAAGGTCCACGGTGTTGGGGGATATGCATGGGTATAAATGTTGTTTGACGCGATTGGTCGAACTATTATGTCCCTGTTACAACGCACGGGGATTACCCAACTGTCTATAATCAGAGGCTAGAGCCTACATTAGACAAAAGAAGTATGGTGGTGCTCACCCGCAAAAATAAAAGTATGGTGGTGCTCATGTATGTTTATGTGCGCGTATTGACAAACTCTACTGTTGTGTGCCTATTTACGCACTCTACTCTTTTTTGGGGGACAACTTGCATAGGATCCAACAATCGGTAGGATCTATAAGATCAATTTTTCTAATACACAAAACATGTTCAAATATTCTCAAAACAATGGACAACACAGATCTATGTCATGTGGAGTTGTTGAAACAACATTTAGGTATGTTATATAATTTTCTTAGATTTTTACCTTGTCTAAATAAGATTTTAATGACTTGAGATCTTACGATCTCACCTAAATGTGAAATCCTATACAAGTCTCCCCCCCTTTTTCTCGATACGTAGGGCACTACCTTACAAGGTAGGCCATTTGCATATCTGATATGATATTATGATTTTCATTGACAATACCTAAAACGCGTTAGAAAATGGGTATTAGTAAACCAAATATGGTTAGTCATTTTCTTATTTTTATATTCACGTGCATCAAATTATAGCTTTTATTGAAATACACTTCTTGATGTTTAAAAAATAACCTGTGGCCATATGTTCCATACAATGTTTACCTGCATTATACTGATATGTGGTGCGAGAATAAAATAGGACACGACAACCAATTAGCCTTCCTACATATCCCAAAAACCATGAGAGGTGACATATTAAAGAGCGGTATGCACATATGGATAAACATAAGAAATGTGGTATATCATTTACTTGCGTCACCCGTAGCAACGCACGGGCATTCAACTAGTATGTATACTATAGGAAAAAATTAGTGGAACTTAAACTACAGAGATAAACAAGGCTGTACAATTGCAAACTAAGTTATACTATTTTGATATTGATCTATGTTGCTGGTCCATCAATTTATTTATCAAGCCTATAGCAGGCTATCATAATCTAATATCATCGAACTATATAGATATGAATATGATTATGCAAGCTATAACAGCAAAATAAGGTAACAAGATCTGAGCCAAACAGACTTACTCTAGCACATTTTAATGCATGTGGTTAGTCGAAGCAGTAATACACGTATATAAGAAAAAAACAGGAATTATCTACTCGCACAACCATTTACTTGGCGAAACATATATCTCATAGGGCCAATAATAAGATTCACCTGCCATTCGTCCTCGTCCTTGATGCCTTCGTAGGCAATTACAAACGGCTTCACTTTCTGCAGCACCTCCTCCAACGACATGGGCGGCGTCTCATCGATATCAGGATTCTCAAAGCTCGCATTGTACTCTGGCTCAAACTCAATCTGCACACAACAGACACTCAGAAACAATAAACCCCATCAGGAACTGAACAAGCACACCCAGATCTGATCATTTCCGATGCAGTGCAGCACGCACCATGTTATTGCTGTGAACACCATCCCACCACGCATTCTCCACTGCCTCTGGCAGTGCATCAACTGCGGCCTCATCGAACGCCTTGTCCCAAATCTCCAGTCTCTCGGGACCAAGCCGCTTCTCGAACTTCTCGGCATCGGCGGGGTCCCCCAAGTAGGCGGCCTCTTTCTCGTCCACCTCAGCAGACCGGCGGCCACCGTCACGCCCACGTCCGCGGCCCCCGCGTCTCCCTCTG
Source organism: Poa pratensis (assembly GCA_947311845.1). Classification (NCBI taxonomy): domain Eukaryota; kingdom Viridiplantae; phylum Streptophyta; class Magnoliopsida; order Poales; family Poaceae; genus Poa; species Poa pratensis. The sequence goes on along the minus strand of CAMZMU010000080.1, from coordinate 9,089,350 downwards.
CCGCGCCCGCCGCCACCATCGCCGCCACGGCCAAGGAGCTCCAGAGCGCGCTTCACGGCCTCCTGTGGGTCCAGTTTCGGCTGCCCGCTTGGGGCTGAAGGGGCTTTCTTCGCCTCGCGGCGTCGGACGAAGCGGTTCTCCTCGGGGCTTTGTCCGCCGGTGGTTGCTGCGCGCGCGGCACGCCGCGGCCGGCGCCGGAGGTAGGGACGGAGGACGAGGAGGAGGCGACGGTCGTTGGCGGCTCCGGATCGGAGGAAGGGGGGACGGAGTCGAAGCGCGTCGGTTGCTTGGGGGCATCTTCGACGGACAGCGGCGGGGGCAGCGGCGATCCACGACCGCGGCCAGAGCCGGAGAAGGACGAGAAGGGCGGGGTGGTGGGGGAGGGCTGGATTGCGGGCTCCCCGCGGCCACGGCCAGAAGAAGAGGCTGCTGCGGCGAAGAGATCCGCGCCGTCGTCGTCGGCTTCGACGATGGGGCGCCCGGGAGCGCGCGGCGGCGCGGAGGCGGAGGGCGGGAGGCCGCGCCCGCGCCCGCGTCCGGCGCCACCGCTGCCGCCGATGCCGGAGAAGGAGGAGAAGGCGGCAGCGTAGGAGGGGAGGTTGGCGTGCCGCCGGGCGGCGGCGGCGGCTGCGGCGGCGCCGATGCCGATGCCTCGCATGGTGGATGGGTTTAGCGCGCGATGCAGGTTAGGGTTCGACGAAATGGAATGAATTTGCGATCTGGCGCAAATCGTAGCCATTAGATCTCACTCGATGACTGTTCTCTCAGCCGTCCGATCTTCATTCTAACTTCTAAGAGCCACAAGAGGAGTATAGTTTTTTCGACTTAAAGAGCTTTATTACTCAAAAATAGTGGAATTAAAATTCTTAGAAAGGATCCCTTAAAAGAAAAAATTCCTTAGAAAGGATACTACTTTGCTATGGTGTCGTGAAGTTAATCCACATGCACCACTTTCTCTCATCTCTCATGACTAGTTGTATGAGCACAACTGCACAAGCATAGGTTGCCTCATTATTTGAGCATCACTAGAAGATCTCTTAAAATAGTACTGTAAAAGCGATTTGAGATATCCCTTAAAATAGTTTTGCGATATCGCTCGGTGTCGGGTTTAGGGAATTTGTTCCGCCCGATACCGAGCAATACCGCAAAATAGATTTTAAGTTTTACGCCCCAAATAAGATGCAGATAGGTTTGTGTAGCAAATGACTTGCAATTTTGTTACAAAACACTAGTGTCTCTCTCACCATTTGCAAATAACTTAAACATGACAATAGCTTTTTATCAAACGACATCACATGCCGAAGAACCACCATCACCACGAGCCGGAGCATCACCCCCACCATCACATGCCGAATAACTATCGTGAAGTTAATCCACATGCACCACCTTCTATAGTCACTAGCTCTATGAGCACAAGCATGGGCTGCCTCATTATAAGAGCATCTCTAGGAGCTCTTGAAACGGCATACCGTAAAAACGACTTGAGGTAGCCCTTAAGACAACGCCCGACACCCTGCAATGTTGTAACACTGTTTGCGAAAAAGGTTCAACTTTTACACCCCAAATAAGATGCAAGTAGGATTGCGTAGCAAATGACTTGCAACTTAGTTACAAACACACTGGTGTCTCTCTCACCATTTGCAAATAACTCGAATATGGCAATAGTTTTTTATCAAGCGAAATCACAGGCCGAAGAACAAACATCACCATGAGGCGAAGCACCATCGCCACCGGCAGATGTTTGTCGTTTTCGTTGCATGATTTTCCTTCTTCTCATCTCCCACCACTCTCTTATAATGGCATCTGTTCCACTCGGGTTCGTCTTCATCACCTGATTCTTAAAATAAAAATTAGGTGATCACTCCTCTTGTCGTATTCTCAAGTATTACCATTATCTCCAATTACAATGTCCAAATCCATTTCTTATAGGCTAAGCAAATCCTTTATTTTTCGTCATTTACTAGGTAATATTTGTGTGTGATCTTGGCATAAAGTATTGATCGTACGAGAATAAATAGGAATGAATTTATTTCCAAGATTTACTAACCAATTATCGCACGTGTATGGGAGAAAACATTGATCGTGATAGAAACATAGGAAGAAAAATCTTGTTAGCTTATTTATTGGCACTCTAACAGAAGAACATTATAGCATCTAAGGATTTTACCCAAAGAGAATTGTAGAACATAATGATTTAGTAGTTTTCCTCCACGACATTTCAATAGAACGACATGGGTACTATTCACAACGGACATGTTCGTCATCTTAACCCTTGCCCAAACATGTGATGCTTGTATAGGCACATGCATATTTACCTTTATTCATAGAGAAAGTATATTATTGCCCTGCTTTAAGGAAATCATCAGGTTTTTTATGTACTGTTGAGATATATTGTTGTATTTAGATTACTTGTATGTCAAGTCACCATGTACTCTTATATACGTGCGTTGCACCTGATCAATACAATCAAGAGTTGCAATCCTATTCTCTACATGGTATCAGCCTAATTCTCCGATCCTAACCTAGCCGCGCGCCGCCGCCGCCGCGCTGCCTAAACCTCCGATCCCTAATCCTCCAATCTCTAAGCTAGCCTCCTCCTCCCGATCGCTCCTCTAGCTGCTAGCTAGCTCTTTCGATCGTTCGTGCTGCCCAACTAGCTAGCTCGCTCCTGCTCCCGATCGCTGCTCTTTTTTTTTCCTTTCCGCGTACGCCTCTCCAGCAACTCGCGCGCCGCCGATCTCCAACTAGCTCAGCTCCACCATCTCTCCTCCCAAGCCACCCACCACCTGCGCCATGTCGTCTTTCTCCAACTTCAGCAACCCCTTCGCCTCCTCCAGCTCCGGCTACTCCGCCCCCAACCCGGCCTCCCTCCGCGATGTGCACATCTCCGAGCACGTCGCCCATACCGCCCTCGCCGTCGGGGTCGGCCGCGGCACTCCTGCACCGCGCCCTCCTGCACCTGCGGCCCCTGCGCCTCCCGCCCCTACGCCACCACCGCCACACTGGCGTCTTCGACGCGGTCGCGGCAACGGCGGCGGCAACGGAGGAGCCGCCCCGTGTCCCGGCACCCTGCAGCCCACCCCACCTTGGAGCGGCGGTCACAACCCTTGGACGGGGGTGGTACACGCCTACACCATGCCGGTCCCCCGCGCGCCTGCCCGGGGCTCTTCACCCCCGACCGGCAGCTCATCAGGCCTTCTACGCTGCACCACAGCCCGGCTATGCTGCTACGCCCCCGCCTGGCTACAATGGCCTTCTCGGCGCCGCCCCGGCCTCCTACGACCCGGTGCTCTACACGGCCCTCCAGCAGGCGCCTCCGACTTCCTCCTACGCCGGCGGCGGTGACTGGTTCATGGACACTGGTGCCTCGGCTCACATGGCTGCTCACCCCGGTAACCTCTCCCATTCATCCCCCACTTCCACCTCCTCTCGTATCATTGTTGGTAACGGTGCTAGTCTTCCAATTTCTCAATTTCTCACATAGGCTCCACTCCTTTTCCTTCCACCTCTAAATCATTGTCTCTAAATAATGTCATAGTCTCTCCACATCTTGTTAAAAATCTAGTTTCTGTCCGTCAACTTTCCCGTGATAATTCCGTAACTGTTGAATTCGACGCTGTTGGTTTTTCTGTTAAGGACGCCCGTACCCGGATGGTGCTCCACCGATGTGAGAGCCCCGGTGACCTCTACCCCGTTCAGCCGTCGTCTTCCCCTGCCGCTGGACCTCGGGCCTTCTCCACTAGCGTCGATCTTTGGCATGCTCGTCTCGGTCATCCCAGCTCCACCACACTCCATCAAATAATGAGAGGATTTTCTTTTTCGTGTAATAAAACGGAAGCTCACACCTGTGAAGCATGCCGTATAGGCAAACATGTTCGTCTCCCTTTTAGTAGTTCTTCCACAGTTGCATCTTTTCCTTTCCAATTAATTCATAGTGATGTTTGGACCTCACCGATTCCTAGTAATTCTGGTTTTATGTACTATCTTGTTATTATGGATGATTACTCTCACTTTGTGTGGACGTTCCCCCTTCGTAAGAAATCCGATGTTCCCGCCACTCTCACTGCGTTTTACTCCTATGTCTCCACACAATTTGGTCGCCCCATTCTCGCTCTCCAAACTGACAACGGTAAAGAATTCGATAATCTAGTCATTCGCACCCTTCTCTCCACCCACGGTACTGTTTTTCGCCTCACGTGTCCATATACATCTCAGCAGAACGGCCGCGCCGAACGCGTCCTCCGCACGATTAACGATTGTGTCCGCACCCTCCTATTCCATGCACACGTTCCTCCCCCTTTCTGGCCGGACGCCTTAGCCACCGCTACTCTGCTTATTAACATTCGCCCCTGTCGTACCCGTTGGAACTATGCCCCTCATCATCTCCTCTTCGGTTCCCCACCATCCTACGACGCTCTCCGGATTTTTGGGTGTCGCTGCTATCCTAGTATCGCCGCCACCGCTCCACACAAACTCGCCCCTCGTTCCCTTCCCTGTGTCTTCCTCGGTTACCCGGCTAACACAAAAGGATACCGCTGCTACGATCCGGCGTCTCATCGTGTCATCACCTCCCGACACGTTTACTTTGATGAGTTGTGCTTTCCCTTTGCACAGGTACCTTCGGCTGCTCCTCCCTCTCCTGAGGATGAGTCCCCGTGGCGTCGTGTCCCTCCGGCTCTCACCGCGTCTCCTGCGGCGCTGCCGGCAGCATCGACCACGCCCTCACCCGCGTTGCCCTCGAGTTCAATCTCGGGCACCGCCTCGCCGCCTGCGCCACCCTCGAGCCTCGACTTGGGTGCCGCAGCGCCACCGCACCCTCGAGTGCTATCTCGGGTGCGGCCCCTGCCGCCTCGCCACCCTCGGCGGCGCCACCCGCGGGTCCTGCCACCCGCGCTCGTGCCGACATCTTCCGCCCGAGCACCCGATACGCTGCGGACGAGTACGTCTACGCCGCGTCTACAGGAGCGTCTCCTTCGACTGCTGCTCCTTCACCGCTGCCGGCCTCAGCCCGGACGGCTCTCCGCGACCCTCTATGGCTCGCGGCTATGCAGGATGAGTTCGACGCTCTCCAGCGTAACCAGACATGGACACTTGTGCCCCGCCCTCCCAACGCCAACGTCATCACTGGGAAGTGGGTCTTCAAACACAAGTTTCATCAGATGGCTCTCTTGATCGTCACAAGGCCCGCTGGGTGGTTCGTGGTTTTCGCCAACGCGCCGGCGTCGACTTCACCGACACATTTGCCCCAGTTGTTAAACCCGGGACGATTCGCACCGTCCTCCAGCTTGCGGTGTCTCGAGCTTGGCCGATGCACCAGATGGACGTGTCCAATGCTTTCCTCCATGGCCACCTCGAGGAGCAGGTGTTCTGCCAGCAGCCTACGGGCTTCGTCGACCCCGCCCACCCGGATCATGTCTGTCTGCTCTCGCGCTCACTGTATGGGCTCAAGCAGGCTCCTCGCGCTTGGTACCAGCGCATCGCTGCGTTTCTTCATCGACTTGGCTTCCGCTCCACTCGCTCCGATGCTTCGCTGTTCGTGTACCACCAGGGCGACACCACCGCCTACCTGCTGCTCTACGTCGACGACATCATCCTGACGGCATCCACCACTGTTCTTCTTCGACAGCTCACTGACCGTCTCCGCGCTGAGTTTGCTCTCAAGGACTTGGGTCCTCTCCACTACTTCCTCGGGATCGAGGTGGTACGTCGCGCGGATGGCTTCTTCCTTCACCAGCGGAAGTACGCCCGTGAGCTCCTTGACCGCGCCGGGATGCTTAACTGCAAACCCGCGGCTACGCCTGTCGACACGAAGAACAAGCTCTCCGCCACCGATGGTTCTCCGGCCCCGGATGCTGCGTTCTACCGGTCCATTGTTGGTGCTCTTCAGTACCTCACTCTTACCAGGCCGGAGTTGCAGTATGCTGTTCAGCAGGTGTGCCTCCATATGCATGCCCCTCGTGACGTTCACTGGACTGCAGTCAAGCGGATCCTTCGTTACATCTGCGGCACTATGGACCTTGGTCTCTCGCTTCATGCCTCCACCTCCACGGATGTCATCGCCTACTCGGACGCCGACTGGGCCGGCTGCCCCGACACGCGCCGCTCCACTTCGGGATACTGTGTCTATCTTGGACCCTCCCTCATATCCTGGTCGTCCAAGCGACAGCCCACGGTGTCTCGCTCCAGTGCAGAAGCGGAGTATCGAGTTGTGGCCAACGCAGTTGCTGAGTGTTCATGGCTTCGGCAGCTACTCCAGGAGCTCTCGTGTCCGATCACCAAGGCCACTGTGGTCTTCTGTGATAACGTGTCGGCTGTCTATCTCTCTGCTAATCCGGTTCATCATCGCCGGACCAAGCACATCGAGCTTGACATTCACTTCGTTCGGGAACAGGTGGCTCTTGGACATGTACGTGTTCTACACGTACCCACCTCTCAGCAGTTTGCAGACATCATGACTAAGGGATTACCGACGACGTCGTTTGAGGAATTCCGGTCCAGCCTTTGCGTCTGTCCTGCCGACGCTTCGACTGCGGGGGGGTGTTGAGATATATTGTTGTATTTAGATTACTTGTATGTCAAGTCACCATGTACTCTTATATATGTGCGTTGCACCTGATCAATTCAATCAAGAGTTGCAATCCTATTCTCTACATGTACAATGGGACAAAGCTCAGCCAGCAACAACAATGAAACGAGTCTAAACACAAATCACGAGTCTCAACCAGTTCCCACACATGGGGCAACAAGAAAAGCAAAACAAACTAGAGATCCTAACCAGGAACAGATAATATTTACCTTTATTTGCGCATACAGTTTCATATTTTCTGTACTAGATGTTAAAGTTATTTGTGGTGTGCTGATTTTGTTACGATATTGCATTTTGTTCTCCACAAATACCATAATGACTTGCTTGGATATGTGCGCACATACTGACTGCAAGCACAAATGTGCACGCCAAAGTAGGTTACGGTCAAAATTTTGCAAAATGATGTTCATGTAAGTTCGTGCAAAAATGGGCAAAAGCTACAAGTATCCCCTCATGGTATGATAAATTCAATATAATACAATACGTTATCTTTGTTTTCTTGGAGTACAAAATGAATATGCATGGAACATCTATCTATCTATCTATACTTTTTTATAAAGCAAAACCCTACTAAGTGTAATTAATATTTTTCTATCTCCACATGCAAGTTATCCACTTTCTTAGCCAATCAATTGTCCATGTCATCTTCATTAATATTTACTTCTTATAAAGAAAAATTCCACTAAGTGTAATTAATATTTTTCTATCTCCACATGCAAGCTATCCACATCATTCACTTCCTTAGCCAATCAATTACCCATTTCATCTCCATTAATATTTATTAATCTTTACATGAAAACTCCACATTATCCATTTCTTTAACCATCTAATTATTCACATTAATAATTTATAATACACACTCATTTCATGTCGATTAAATTTAGTATCTCAACTATGACAAGTTGAATTTTGAATATTATTTAGAAAACTTATTATACCGTACCTATTATACATTTTTGTTTACACAATATAATTTATAAAGGGATTCCCGCTGCAACGTGCGGGGTATCTTTCTAGTTCTAGAGATGTTCAATGATCTTTGGTCAAATGACTACCGACGAAAACCTTTGAGTGAACAGCGCATAACTACAAGATGTTGTATTGTTTACCCATGAAGGTATGAAGGCCTTTGCTTTGGGATGTTTCTTGCAAGGCTTGTTGTTGTAGTTGAAAGGGTCCCATGATCAAAATATTGTGATCAAAATCTTTGGCATACCACAACTCATCCTCCTCTTCTTCAAAATCTATAACGAGAAATAAATGCACAACAAAGTGGTAAGGCATATGAGTGGACCAAGGAAGAAAAACACAGTTTCATTAATTCTCTTGTAAAACAATCTTTAGCTTTAGCTTCTTTAAGCTCCCTTGTTCCCTTTGATGTAATTATTGTAATTATGTAACTCTCTGGTGGTGTCGTTTGTTGGTAATATATCAAGGCAATAGGACCCTCTCCTACTGTCATAAAAGCTTAAAAAAAAGGCATATGAGTGGAATTTTGTACTACATTTAGATACCAATGGATTCGGCTATTCAAACTAGGAGGTTTGCAACTTAAATCCAAAATCTTTATAGTAGGTAGTCTTATTCGTGTGTGTTGTGTAATCAAATTGTTGTACCATAACTAGACACCCGTCCACATTCTCATCTGCTTTCCCCAATCTTGAGTCCTGATGACGAAGTGATCCAGCGCCACCGGTGGCCAAACTATGCCGTTATCCTCTCCGTCTCTCCTCCGCGCTCCCCTGGCTCTCCCGCCAACTTCAAACCGCCACCACCACCCGCCGCCGCCGCCCTCCTCCCACCTCCAGCCGCTCGCACGCAGCCGCAGCATCCTCCAACCCGGGCCACCGCGCGCGGGCACCGGGGACATGGCCGCGCCCTCGCCGTCGCCCCCGACGCTGCTCGAGCACATGGGCCGCGCCGGCACGCCCGCCGACCTCGCCGTCCTCGTCGCCCACATCCAGGGCGCCTGCAAGACCATCGCGGCGCTCGCGGCGTCGCCCGGCAACGCGGACCTGTCGCGCGCCAAGGCGGCGGGCGGCGGGGCCGAGGCCGTGGCCGCCGGCCGGGACGCGCCCAAGCCGCTCGACGAATTGTCGGTGCGTGCCAGGTTCCGCTGTTACTTGATCTGGCGTCTTTGCGAGATTGGTCGTACCATGAACCGTGATCCTTAAAAGGCTGCGTGTTTGGAGACCTGAAGCACCGGCAGGCTCAGTTATGTAGAGTTTGGATCGTGGAGACGATCACATATGAACTGTTAAAAATGCTTTAGCCGCTAGATTTTCCTCCCGACACAAGTTTCTTCTACTTGATTTGTTCGCTTGCATTCCAAACCTGTATATCATACCTCAAGAGTGACCGTCAGTTCCCACCGTATGTGTTGCTCTCGCAGCAGAATTTCACTGCAAAGACTACTTGTTTTTGCTCCTACCGTATCCTCTGATTGAAATCATATGCATCTTGGCATGATAGTCGCTTCAACTAACCCGAATACTAACTTCACCTTATAATTCAGAACGAGATCATCTTGTCATCACTCCAAAGTTCTGGGAAAGTTGCGGTGGTGGCGTCCGAAGAAAACGATCTCCCAGTTTGGATGTGTGACGACGGTCCCTATGTTGTCGTGACCGACCCGCTTGACGGTTCGCGCAACATCGAGGTCTCCATCCCCACCGGGACAATATTTGGGGTGTACAAAAGGATGGTGGAGCTCGACCATCTCCCTGTGGAGGAGAGAGCTCAGCTAAATTCACTGCAAAGTGGAACTCGCATGGTCGCTGCTGGGTATGTCCTGTATTCGTCTGCCACCATCTTCTGTATCAGCTTCGGGGAAGGAACCCATGGCTTCACCTTGGATCGGTCGACTGGAGAATTTGTCCTCACACATCCTTCCATGCAAATACCCGCTAGAGGTAACTAAGATGTATATCTGTAGTTCATGCAATAGAAAAAATACTGTATATCAGTACATATTGATTTCTTATCACCTAATTGTTTATTAATCTTGATTGGTTGTTACCTAGTTCCAGTTGCACTAGCAGTACAAGCTTTCTCAAATCTGACTTCTTGCGGAAAACAATGAGTTACTTTACAAGATACTATGGAAAAACTTTCTTGTCCTAAAACTGAAATATGAACAGCATACTTTGCTCCACTGCTGCTATGCTTGATTCTTTATAGCTGGATTTATGTATGAAGTATGAAATATCCCCATAATCTACGAATGCGCGCTTTAACAGTTTCTTTTATTTTCTTCTCAAAATTTGTAATTGCACACTATGTCAGGACAGATATATTCAGTGAATGATGCACGATACTTCGACTGGCCGGAGGGCCTACGGAAGTACATTGACACGATCAGACAAGGAAAGGGGCAGCATCCAAAGAAGTACTCAGCTCGGTACGTGTGCTCGCTGGTCGCAGATTTCCATCGGACGCTCATATATGGTGGAGTCGCAATGAACCCAAGGGATCACCTTAGGTTGGTTTATGAGGCAAATCCTCTCAGTTTCCTTGCCGAGCAGGCAGGAGGCCGAGGTTCAGATGGCAAGTCCAGAATCCTCTCCATTCAGCCTGTGAAGCTGCACCAGAGGCTGCCATTGTTCCTAGGAAGCGTAGAGGACTTGCATGAGTTAGAAAGCTATGGAGATGTCCAGCAGATGGTCAATCCTGGATACGAAGTTTAATGTTAACTGGGAGGTAAAATCTTCAGCCATTGTACCATACAATGAGGTAATGAATGTATGTATGTATGTTAAGTCTATATTTGGAAGAACAATGTTGTGTATATGTCCTGTTTTCTTTGCTTTCTTGCCTATGCGGTTGCAGAGAGTACTGCATAGTAGAAGACAGATTTTTCTTTTTTTGCTATATATAGTTCAATGAGAAAACGAAAGATGCAATATCATTTTTGTTGCAGCTTTCGTGCCTCTTTTGGTTACAGAATTTATATACTTCCCCAAATTTGGCCAGAGATGTAGACAATGTGCTATAGTAGTTCACAAATGGTTAAAAAAAAGGAAGACAGCAAATTGGACAAGGGGCACAAGCGACCAGTGTTGAACATTCATGGCTTAAGTTAAGGCGCCTTAGCAGATCAATGTAAGCTGGAATCAATGTTTATGCAGTGACTGAGCCTATCCAACAAGCATCAAACACAATTGCTGAAAGCCTAAACAGCCAAACGAAAAGCTCACAAGGATACATGAATTAACCGTGCACAAGATCAAAATACATCAATTCTTCTATTTCTAAACATTTTCCCATCTGAGCAATAGTGATATGCTGTCACTTGGGCAGCAGCACTTGACATGATGGCCCTGGTCATACAAATCATAGATCACAGCCTACAGTTAGGATTGGAAGCCAAAATGACACCTTAGATCATCAACCAGGAAGTACTGATCCCTCACATCTATCCACGCAATCTTTAAGCATCTCTGGAAAGCGGGAGGACCACAATCTAGACAGTGACAATGTACAAAAGATGACAAAATCTGTCCAGAGTCAACTAAGTTTACTGCTCCAAGGCAAGCTGCTTGTGCTTGTCCAGATCGTTGAGGTAGCTTGTGCGAGTGTAATCTTCTGAATCACAGGATTCGAACATAGGGGGCTTCGTCGGTTTAGGCTTTCCCATCAGTTCAAGTGATTCCATATCTCCCTTCAAGAAACGGACCACCTGCAACCGGCGCATCACTCATCAATCTACAGTGCTCATTTTCAACATAAAAAAGTGACAGGCGCCCAAGTTACTCACCGCTCTCATACTAGGCCGCAAGCTTGAGCTGTGGTGAATGCACATGGATGCTACTGCTAGGGTGAGTGCCATCTCTTCTGGGTCATATCCAGCATCAAGAGAAGGATCCACTAGCCCCTTCATGTTGTTCGACTCGAGCAGCGGTTTTGCCTTTGAGATGATAAAGAAAAATTTATGAATTCAAAGGGTTCCAGTAGTACGTAACTATCCTGCTTTATGTTTTCCATGCACATTCTTAACTTCAAATTGAATTGTCAGTTTGCTATATTTATATGATCGAAAAATGATATTCGGTGAACTGATTGGAATCTACTTGCTATAAAGTATATCAGAGCAATCTGCTATACTCACCCAAATCACTAGGCTTTGTCTGGAAGAGTCCACTGCTTTCCGCCCTGTCACTAATTCAAGAAGCAATACTCCATATGCAAACACGTCGGTCTTCTCATTTATGATCCCATGCATGAAGTACTCTGGAGCCATATAGCTGTAAAAGGGTGTAAAATCAAATTTGGAATAACAAAGAAACATTGTTTTGGTTTACTGGGAAGTACGATTGTCATCATGAACATGAAGCAGTAGTCAGGAACATATCAAACTCACCCAAATGTGCCTTCAATGGGGAACACAACCTGATGGGTGCATTTGTCAGGAAGCCATTTCGCAAGGCCAAAATCTGAGATCTGTGCAACGAGGGAGCAAACGATGTATCAGCTTGCATCATCAGGAATAATAGAACGGGGTGGGGCTAGTGTAACAGACATAACAGCAGAATAAGTACCTGAGGTTGATAGTCTTCAGTTAAAAGAATATTTGAAGCCTTGATGTCTCTGTGAATTATGTGCCGATGGCAGCCTTCATGTAGATAAAATAGCCCTTCAGCGATTCCTAGTGCAATATCAAACCGGGCCTTCCACTTGAGGGCTCCCTTTGCACCTGATCAGAAAAGCTACATTTATCACTAGATTGACGGCACCTCAAGTACATTCTTATTTACAGTGTCCTTTTCATTAGAAAAGAGTAATTCTTCTGACATGTATAAGTTCTAAACTATAGTATATGTGATTCTGAAGCAACTGAAAAAGCACTACATGAAGTCATGATGCATTATTTGTAAATAGCATACAGAAATGCAAATTATGACCTTTGACCTTACATGATCCTAATATGCACTCAATGGACAGCAGCATTTAAGATACTTTTTAAATCTTTATGTTGTATTGGCATACATGTCTAACTGAAATGCTCTGTCCCTCTTTTTTTGGTAATATGATGCAAACTACGCCACCACGACACCTCAACTGTATCATTCATTGCCTAACAAATTGTTAGACAGGACCGTACCATGGAGAACAGAAGCCAAGCTTCCATGTGGTGAGAATTGAAGAACCAAGTGCAGACCACCTTCCACACTGAACCCCAGGAGCTGTGCCGCATTTGGGTGGTTAACATGTGCTATAATTCCAAGCTCCGATAGGAAGTCGCTAATCCTGTCCTCTTTGTTACCACCTTTTGTTAATCTCTTCACTGCCACAAATTGTCCATCAGCCAGCTGTCCTCTGTACACCTCAGCATGCCCTCCCTTTCCGATCAAATTATCTAGTAATATAAGGTGTGAAGAAAAAAAATGTTTAGCGATAATGCAGATACAGAAAAGTAATTCTGGCCAAAAATAATCAAAGCTTTATGACACTACGGTCTAGAAACAGTAATGTATTGGAGGTACCACAATCTAGAAAATCGGACACAGCTAAAGATACTAGCATAGACTAATAGCAATAATGAATTCTAGTACTTGAATTTTCCAACTGGTAACCAGTAACAACCATCATTAACCTAAGGAGCAGTTCATGATTAGGACCTCAAACCATCTTTCCTGTTGAAATCACAGCAGTCCAATTATACAGCCATAGCTTTATGGCAAAGCTACATCCCACAAGTTGTGCAATGATAGTGACAGAGCCTAATTATTAAGTCACTGAATTACATCAACATCGAAGTTAGTGTGCATGTTACCTGAGCTAAATCTGTCAGTTGCAGCACAAAGCTCATCGTAGTCAAAGCTTCTCCATGATGGCCTCCACTTCTCGATCTCAGGGAAGATCTCCGGAGCGATGGCACTGCAGTCTATCTGGTTCCTACCGCTCCGCATCCTCCCCAGGTATCTTTTAAGACCTGTGCTCTTGGATCTCTGAGGGAATGTCACCGCTCTAGCCATCAGCTTCTTCCTCGACAGTATCAGTCCACCGATCAGGTTCCTCCAGTGCAAACCACGGCTGGACTGTGCTGTGTGCTCGACGGAGGAGCTCTCGTCAGAGTCCACGCTGCCGGACACCGATATGTCTAGCACAGCACGTGGTGAGCTCTGACCGACGCAATCGCTGCTGTCGTAGCTGCTGCCCTTGGAATCCATTTCAGGCACCTCTTTGGCACCTCCATCAGAGCCAGCACACTGGCTGCTGCTGTCACTGCTGTGCCCCTCACTGGGGTCTTCACTCGGCGCAGCGGCATCGGTTACTGACCCGCCGCAATCCTCGTCGGCCGGTTCGCTAGAGCTTATCTTGCTCTCTTCTTGCTCCACTCCTTGCACTAAAACAGAAAGAACAGAAAAACAAGAGTTACATAATCAGGCAACCAAATTGGAGTCCTCTTCTGTCACAAACAACACAAACCGCGATGCCGCACATCGCAAGGAACACATCATTATCACATAGAGGCTCTATTCTATTCCATCATGATTCGTGATAGGGGGAGGCTTGTGCTTGTCTGGTTTGCCATGAAAATCACATGCTGCCCGCTGAGGCATTCTCATGCAGAGATATGCATGCCCCCAACCCAACAAATTGACATCTGCACTACCCCCTGCAACCTTCCAAAACGAACTGATGCTCCCCTTCTGCCTACTACGTCCAAGGCTTAAAATTAACCCATGCAGACGTCTTGGATGGCATATTTGAAACCGATGAGGTGGGTGTCCACCTCAGAGGTGTTGGTAGGGGAGGAAAAAATCGGAGAAATTTGACAACCTATCAGTCTTTTATATGCAGGGATTTTAAAGACAGCTCAACCTAATTTTAATATGTTTGCCGGTTTCAAACATGGCTAGAATACCCAAAATGACATCAATTATCTCCCTTAAAAAAGTCTGATATGTTACCCAGTCCTACTTAGAACACGTGTCGTAGATAGCACAAAACTATCACATGAGAATCTTCATTTTTTTGGCAAAATTCTGATTATATTGTATTTTTTAACTTAACTCTGAATATATTATTAAAAAAGAAGAGATTTTGCGCCTCCCTAATGGAGCACGAAAAATCGAAGCAAATGAGGAAAGAAAAGATCCAGCTAAAATTAGCCAAGATTCTGATTTCCCACGCAGGTCGAAAATGGGGGGAAACAATCTGCAAACCGCGGCTCACCTTCCTCGCCAGAAGCAGGACGATGGGAATCATCCGCCCTCTCTGCTCCCGCTGCGTCTGCAGATTCAAGCAGGAAATACTCCTTCAGTTTCGTCATTGCCAGCAATTACTCACCACTCTGCTCCTCCTCCGCATCCCCAAACGGACGCAGCGAAGGAAGGAGAGGGGGGAAAAGGGGAGCAAAAAATTATTCTGTTTGGAGCACCAGAATTTGGTAGAGAAGAAGAAGAATACCTTCCTTGGAGGCCATTATATCCCCTTCTCCTAGCTGCAAGGACCTCGCTTTCGGGGACAGCGACGAGCTTGACGAAGCTCACCGGGTACAGCTTCTTCCGTCGATACTTTCTTGCATTGAAGAGACTTGTTGGAGAATCACCAGAGAGGAATGGACGGAGGTTGGGAGAGAGATGGAAGCAAACACGATAACTAGCTGCAGGTTAGGCAGGTCCAAGAGCAGTTCTTTCTTGGAGCACTGTCTCTGCACGGCGACCAAGAAAATGGAGGATGGGGGCAACCAGTAGTAAAATACGAGAGAGAAAAGATTGTCCTAGGCCGGTGCAGAGAGAGAGTGGAGGGTGGCGGTTCTTTTGAAACTTGGCGGTGTTTCCCTCTCCGCTGCAGATATTCCTCCCTTCTCTCAAAAGAAGAGAACAATGTGGAAAGAAGACTAGAGAGGAAGAGAGAGTGTGTGTGGAGGGGACAGAGAGGCGATGAGCAATGAGTCTCTGGTCTGGTGCAACTTTATGTAATGACCCTGCTTGGACCTCTAGGGGACCTACACATCACAAGCCAAGCCAAGGCTAGAGAATAAAATAAGTATAACTAAAATATTGGCACAAAGAAAAAACCTTGGGTAATGGAATGGGTTCTCGTGGAGTGATCCAGGAGAGGGAGATATCAGAGTTGGTGGTGGAAAAATAGTTAATGGATTCTTCTTGATGTGCTTGTCTTCTTTCTGCTCAGTAAATATTGGCGCATGGATTAGATGTTGCTGTTAGTGTTAGGGGGCAGGGCAATTGAGCTGGTGGTGTTGTTTGGCTCTGTGCAATTAGGGATAAAGAATGGTTACTTTTGTCCATATTGGATCCAGTAGGATTTGGCAGTGGGAGGGGTGATGTCTTGCCTCGTGTCTTCTTCCAACCAAATCCATTTTTCTTGTTCTATTCTGCTACAGGTAGTACTTTTAATATTGAGTTCCGGGAGATCTGGTGGTGTCACTAAGCTAGAGATACACTCCATTTTGCATTGCACATGCGTTGAGATGGACTGTGTGAAAATGCATGTCCTGAATTGGTGTAAATGCGGCAATGGCCGGTTGGCAAAATTCATGGATCATGCTTCGATCCACGTTGTGGTGTGACGAGGTTATGCTCTGTGGGTACCCCAGCTTAAGGGTACCTGGTGCACGTAATGATCAAAGAAGACCAAAGATTAATCGAAGCCCATGAAGGAAGGCCTAAAACGAAGAGTGTTTTCCAAGTTAGATCAAGTTATAGTCGGTTAAGGCTTTCCATATATGTAACCTTGGTCGGTTATGTTTCCCGAGACCCAGCCTCCTATATAAAGGCTGGGAGGGTGACTGATCAAGGGAACCGATCCATAGCCATCAGAACCTCGACGAGATCAGCAGCTCGCCGAACCCTTGTAACCCTCATATTCATACCATAAACACAGACAAGCAGGAAGTAGGGGTTTTACCTCACTCGAGGGCCCTGAACCTGGGTAAATCCAGCTTGTCAGCCGTCGATTCCACCGATACTACGCGTTCTCTACCACACAATCAACCCTAGGTATAGCAACCATGGGAATTGCCGGGGGCACACCTCGACATGGTGGCAATAAAGGTTGGACTCAAAAAAAAGCCATCGATCTCGCTGACCGACCCTGGACGGTCTCCTCTCTCCCGCAAGCAGAGAAAGGCGATTTGTGCACCCCCCCCCCCCCTTCTGCTCCCACCTCGCCGCCGCGGATCCGCGTGATTCCTCGCCTCCGTCGGCCGCTCCGGCGGCGGGAGGGCGGGGAATCGCCGGATCCCGACGTGTATATAGTGTAGGAAGTAGTAGGGCCCCAGCCGGCGGCGTCTTGGTGGCGGAGGCTTCGTCGGTGTTGAGTTTGTGGATGGCGCTCGTCCCCTCCGGCAGTGGAGCTTTTCGGAGCTTCAAGGCGGAGCGCCGTCCTCTCCCTCGTGCTCGTGGCCCTCTGGGGTTGCCGTGTGCGGGGTTCCCCCTCCAGATCTTCTTGCGGTGGATCTGGTTGACGTTTTGGATGCAGGTGAAGATGGTGCGAGCGGCGTTGCGGGTGGAGCAGGCTGGAGGCCCCTCGGGGTTCGACCTTCGAAGACTTCCCGTCCGCCTGGGGGCGGCTTCCGATCCAAGGTGTCCAGGAAGCTATGGCGGCGGCGCGTCTACGATACGATCTCTTCGCCGACGATGTCGATGCAGGAGGACCTTTGTGTAATTTCTATCTTCTGTTTGGTCGTTTCTGCCTACTTGCTGTAATCTTCACTTGTATCTCGCAAAAAAAAAAATGGTTGGACTCAAAAGGTGGCATAAAGCATCCCTTTGCCCGGGGATAATTGCATCCCTGCTCGCACTTACGGACTCGTGACCATACAAAAACTAGTTTTCGCGCCTGAAATATTCCGGTGCGCTCGACGAAACATTTTACATACTCTCTGGTTCGCTGCGTGGTGCGGCATCATTTTAAATACTCTCGTGACTTCCTCGCAAAAATAAAAGAACATCATTTCACGGCAATTCTTGCTCATTGCTTCTGGATATCTCGGAGGTTTGGCTCGATTAAGTTTTTCGACATTGTCCAAGAGAGACAAACAAGGTGGAACACAATTTAGCTAGATTATGCTATAAATCTCCCCCCCCCCCCCCCCCCCAAAAAGATGATGCTACGAATCTGATAGAATTTTCTTGTGTACTTAAATTCTAAGTAAATTGATGTAATGAACGATGTTTCGTTGTTGCGATGTGAATACGATGTGCCCTTTGATAAAAAAGACATTCCGCTTAAATAAAATTTCCATAGTTTTCCTAAATGCCAGGGTGCGAGTTTACTTGAGTTTTCGGATGTGGAGCGCTATCATCTAGGGAGGTTCAGAAGAAAAACGCGACAGGTTTATGGAATAAGATCCTTATAAAGCAAAATTTATATAATTTTTCTATTTGATAGGAAAGAACGCATCGAATTTATACTTACAGAAACACAATTTTTTCTCTCTTTCACGGGCACGTACCGGCGGTTAAGTCTGCCTACCTAGTCTACTCCTACGCTACATGGATGGCTCCTACTACTCTTTGGGGAAGTTCAAATTCCGAACTTCGAAGCTGCTTGTGCAGATCTGAGCATTATTCACTCAGTTCTATCCCACGCAACCACATTAACTACTCCTAGCCTTCGTGTGCGGCGCAAGTGCAACCACAGACCAGAGCACACAGCAGCATGAATACTTATCCTCCGTATCCACCTTGGACACGGGAAGATCGCCTTGTCCTTGGTTGTACACTTGTACTGCCACCAGTCCGTCTGTACAACGTTCACATCCGGATTGGATCCATCCATTCATCGTGTCCCAAATCGACCCTGCTCATTGAATAAATTTTCTGCTCTCTGAATGTTTGTAACCCCAGCCCGGCAGAGTAGGTGTTACTTGTACGATCCCGATCTCGATCGATCTTCAAATGGTAGCAGGAGTAGATCCCCACGGAGCTGTGGCGAAATCATCAGCTCAGCTGGGATCGTGTGCTGGCGAGCTCTTGATGAATGAATTGTTTGTTTAGTTTGAGCCTCTCTTGCTCGCTGCCACGCGTGCAAATGTCACAAGAGCAGATACTACTATTAGCGTTGATGCCTGCGGGCAAACTGTCGCTGATAGGTTTCTTTAAACAAGAACTGTCGCTAATATAGTAGATTACGTGTGCAGTGTGTCCCGACTTTGGCTTTACCCAACCTGAACACTTGCTCTATATTCAGGCAAAGAGTAGTGTACTCGTAATACCATGAGTTGGTGAACCGAATCCCCGTCGCCCGTTAATTCAGTTCCTGAGACGCCACCCGTCACCCGGAGTGTGTGGCTACTACGAGTGGGGTTTTCTCCACTCCACCATATTGCTCGCCGTGTTTCTTTCTTTCTTGCGCCTGAAATCCGTCAGCCACGCTCTTCTCCATCGTTTTTTGAACAAAACAGAATGTTTTCGAACGGTGGCATTTGCTTCCTTGTCACTCGTACTGCTGCCGCCGCCTACTGATGGGCACTCTTCTGTCGGTTAGGATGACTCCAACCGGGGCGATTCAAATGGACGCGCGTTTGGTTCGCGTTTTGTCCGTTTGGGTCGGCAAATGGACGCGCGTCCGGCCCTGTCCGTCCCTTTCTTGGCAGTGCGCCCAACGGGGCGACGCATCGAGTCCGCCCGCAAGTTTTTTTAGAGTTAAAAGGCCATATATGGGCCATTTTCATTCATATATAGGGGGTGGGCCACAAACGGCCATTTTACATATTATCTAAAAATAATAATAAACTACTATACTTGTTTTTCGCGGACTACTAATCGTCGTCCCCATCGAGGATGACGTAGTCTGGCTGCTGCTAGAGGTGCGCCGGTGGCCCGCCTCGCGGTGGGACGGCGGCCGGCGGCGTGGGCGGCTGCTCCTGCTACTCGTCCTGCTCCGGGAGCTGGACCCTGGCATTAAAAAGGACTGGGCTAGGGGGAGGCTGACCGGCGTCGTGTCGCTGACAGGTGGGCACTGGGAGGACCGAACGCGTGGGCGCGCGGACGCGTTTCCAGTCCGCCGCGCGTCCGCGCCCGACGCATCGGTGGCCCAAATTTGGGCCAACAATGGGTCGCGGCGGACAGAAAAACGGACTCTGGTCCATTTGCGTCGCCCTGTTGGGCCGTGGTTTTGGCAAAAACAGACAGGGACGGACCGACGCGGACTCGATGCGTCGGCCCGTTGGAGTCATCCTTAACAACCGCAGGCTGGTATATGCATTAAAATTCGAAAACCTCCAACAAAGCAAGAATGCAGACCAAACATTCAAAACCGTTTGCCCCGTACAGCCGTATTGCCAGGCGAGGACGAGAATTTAGGTGCCGGCTCGGTCGTCAGGCGACAACATAATCGCGAGGTAGAAATGGGGTTTGAAGTGGTTGGGTTTCTCTAGATCGTCATCATCTTTTGCGTAGTGGTTGTTAGCGTCGCACGGCCGGCCGGCCGTGTGGTCAAACGCTAAACAAAGTTGGTGTTCTTGGGTGGCAGCTTAAGATCAGTGAGTGCTACACTACACCTTTTGGGCGGCGGATAAGGCAGACATGATCCGGTTTAAGTTTAAGTCACTCCCCACCACTGAGAAACCCCGAGGATTCGACTTGACGTGTGCAACAAAGCTCACTCGCTCCACTAGGCTTTTCGATTGCAAGCGTGCAGTGCAGTGCAGTGTAGCCAGTGGCCTAAAGCAAACAGTGAGAGATCGATCGAGCAGGTGTAGCGACTCCTCGATCGGTCCATGCATGTCTACATGCTGCCAAAAAGAACGGCGTGTCATTGCACACTCTGGTAGGGTACCTCGTCGTCCTCCTCAACGACCAACAGTGGTGCTACCAACTAATCGTGTACGTAGCTTCCCGGCCTCTCCAGCATTTTCATCAAAAGCTAAAGAGAAGAATTTTGCCCACTACTTTATGTTTTTTGCGCTCGTCATTTCCCTTTCTTCCCCCAAAAATACTGATCCTTTTGTTTTATTATTGTTGTGTTTTGCTGACACAGCTACCACGAGTGTGAGAGATCAGTGATCACCTGTTCAATCACCACCACACCATCTGTCGCCGTTGTGACTGATCAAAGACCAAATCCATCGGGTATTGGGAGCTTTAAAAACATACTACTAACAAAAAAAATACTGTACTGGTCCACCGGAGTGTATTTTCCCGCCGCGATCACAGGAGTGAGTGGCCGATGGGGCTCTCCCTCCCTCCTCCCGAGATCCTGTTTTCCAGGTCAAACAACATGCTCTGCTACTGCCTGCCTCCACGGTGGACTTTGGTGCTCCGGCTCGCAGGCGAAACAGCACGCGGGCGCATGTGAGGACGGCGACACAACAGGAGAGGAAACCGACCGGACTTTTACTCCGGCCACGTGAGGCGGTCGTGGGTGGCGCCGAGACATGCGTCGCGATAGTGCCCCAAGCCGGCGATCGCTTGCTCCTCCCGTACCTGTCTTGATTGGAGATGCTGACGTCGCAGAATTTCATTTCTTTTTTTAAGTTAACCATGTATTTCATTAATGTAAAAATAGATAACCAAACATACATTCGTTTCTAAATATAACATGTTTTAGGTGTTTCACATGTTGTCTAGATACGGACTAAAATAAGTGAATATACACACTAAAATATGTCTAGATACATTTGTCTACATGTAATAAAACATCTTATATTGTGGAACGGAGGGAGTACTCATGAAAACTACCAAAAACATTGTGCAGACACAGATGACCTAAAAACTTTGCAACTAGAATCCCCATAAAACAAAAAACATTGCCCTTGGAGATCCTTGCACGCGGTCATCGCCCACCACCAGCACTGCCGAACACAGAAAAGGAGAAAGGCCTCCATCATATACAGAATCAGAGAAGCACCACCGCTAGCAAACCAAGCCTGCTGCGCATGCGCGAGGCACATATCGCTATGGCATGTCAGCCGGGGATTTTGTCTTCCTGACCCCATATCCCCATCACTGAAGTCGAGAGATCACACCACATCCGCTATCCTCATAGGACCTTCCGTGCTTCAGGGTCGCCATCTTCAATTGCACGCCGACGACGCCTCAAACACAGGTCGCAGCCGCCTGACAGCTCCTAAAAAAAATCCTACCTGCTCCACCATGGCGCCGGAGACGATGCTGCG
The DNA here is from genome assembly GCA_947311845.1 of Poa pratensis. NCBI lineage: Eukaryota > Viridiplantae > Streptophyta > Magnoliopsida > Poales > Poaceae > Poa > Poa pratensis. The sequence continues at coordinate 9,067,673 of CAMZMU010000080.1, read as the reverse complement.
ACAACGGGGACAAAAGCACGAGAAAAAAAACATATTATGTAGTTATCGCTGACACCATCCATGAACCATAAAGCTGCTGATCTGAAGCACCAGCAAGCACACGATGCCAACTACGCTGAGACAACGCCATGATAGACACCGCCAGGTGTGGAAGTAGAGCTGAGGCCGATTTTTGCCCGGGCGCTGTTCACACCACCCAATGCACCAGGATTTTATTGATCCTAACTCTAACTACCAAGTCAGAACGGAGCAACGGACCCCTCCCTCCTGCCGTCGGAATAGCAAGCAGATGGAGAAGGGACTAACACCTTCGCCGACGGAGATCGGGGGAGTCATCTCCCCTGTCTCGTGGCGGCTAGGTTAGGGACTAAACTAGACTAATGATCGGCTGGTAGTGGCGCCATGTTTGTGGATTTTTTTTGCATATAAGTTAGTCGTCGCCGTGTCGTCTAAAATGGTGAACAATTTTCAACACTGTAAAAAAAAAGTGATTGATTTCCAGGCTACAAAAAAAAAGGTTAACGATTTCAACGCTAGTATGGGCTCTTGACGTAACTGGGCCTCCTAGCTGGAAAATCTGGCCTAACCTCGGAAGGGCTCACCCCATACACTGTCGGCGTTTCCTACTCCGTATATGACGCCTGCTGCGTTGCTTACGGCAGCTACGCCAACGGGCAGAACGGTGAGCTGCTTTTCCACTTGTTTTTCTTTCTTTTTTTCCTGTTTCTTTTACTCCTTTTCTTTTAGATTCCACTTTACTGTATTCCTTTTTATTTATTTATTTTCCTGTTTCCTCATGATTTTTGCATATTTTATTAAGACGTAGGAATTTTTTATTTGTTTAATGAGTGATTAATTATTTTGCAGAAAACAAATGGGGAGAAGATAATTTGCACATACTCCCTCCGTTTTTTAATATAAGATGTTTTAGCATTTGTCTACATGCACATATACACAAATGTATGTAGACATGTATCAGTGTGCATGTTCACTCACTTTAGTATGTATCTAGACAACATGTGCAACACCTAAAACATCTTATATTAAAAAACGGAGGGAGTACACTTCAAGAGTGAAAGTAAATAAACATACGCATATATCCGGCTCAATAGACCATTCCATTTCATAGTCAGTTCGTGTCAATCCAACTTAATACGAACACTACCATCAAACCAACACTCGGCGTAGTATTGCAGGTTTCCATAACCATCATTTGCCGTGCAGGATTGAGGTAACCAGGCAAAGAGTGATTCTTCAAACAGTTGGTGGCGACAAGTATCGTGTACCCGGCATACAACCAAAGGTCTGTTAACGTACCACCCTGTGGCTCGGTCATCCATGACTTCGGCCTGCCGAGGCGCGACGTCAGGCCCCCTCCCCGCAGTCACATGTACGTTCACCGTCCTGAGCCACTTCCCGTGGAGGTGCTGCCCACGGGGTACCACGTGACGTCGCCATTGCCCGACGAAACGCACGATGGTGACTGCGCTGGCTTAAGCTGGACGCTCGTTGCGTCGGCGACAGAGCTCGAGGAGGAGTCTCAAGGTTTCATGAAGACCATCAGCTGACGGCGCAACATGCTTCCTCCGGCAGCGGTAGCTGCGGCGCTTCCACTTCGCGCACCGGAGCTCGGGACGCCGCTTCTACCTCCCGCGCAGCCTGCTCCTCCACGCTAGTGTACATCGACGACGACGACGAAGATGACGATGGCGGCAACGACTGGGATAGCCTCGGCGTGGAGTAGGTTTAGAGTAGGGACGCCGAGCTGGTCGGATTTGTTTAAATTTCGTTCAAACCTTGTAAAATATAATGAAGTTTGAATGAAATTTTAAAAATGTCAAGTGTCATTTTTTTTTTCATTTTGGGGGGTGCCGGTGGGAGGGGCGACCAGTGATTGGCCGGACAGGTGACCGGCACCACCCAAATGGTGTCCGCTTTGGGTGGTGCCGGACCAATTTTAGGAGCCGCCGGTGGAGATGCTCTTAAAGATCTTCTCCATTTCTTTGCGTTTTTGTTGGCAGTTTGGCACACAGCTGACCATCTTTTTTTTCCCATTTTAAAATTCTACAGACCATCTCATTTTCAACTTCTACGGCCTCATATCATGAACAGACAAATGTGCACCATCCTCTGCTCACACAGCTAGCTTGGTTCTAATTTCGGAAAACACACCAAGCTTTCTATTCCCATGTTTGAATTCTTATCCTAGAAAGCAGATAAAAAGTAGAGGATGTCACATAAGACTTCTTATCCTAAAAACATATGACAAGGGATAAAATATGTTGCGAGTATCAACATAGACAGGCAGTGCTAATATGGAACAAAATTAGCTAAGAAGTATGGCAGAGATTACATGGTAATTCCATAACCATTTTTAAGGTTATCATCATAAGTTCCTTTACTTTATAAAATGCCCTCTGCATTTCAGCACCACACCATAAAAGGCATCAATATATCTCTCCTTAATAAGTTCATGTACTTCACTTTTCAGTTTTGAAATCAGATGTCCCTATAGAACATATCAGCCAGTAGGCTATTCAAAAATACAAGAGAAAAATAAACGAAAAAACTGACAGGAACAACTAGTAGACAACAACCTACTTTCACTACAGTTAATATCTTGTAAACAAAGTTATCGCAGGAAGAATAGAGGAAGCAACCAACATACTAGATCAAAACTGCACCCTTGGCAGTGATCAACACATTGTGATCATCAACAAATACACACTTGTTCCCCACCAAATAATAAGTTCAAAATTTTCGTCTAGAGAATTTTTTTAGACTTCATATCATCTACCAAAAACAGATAAGCTTCTTTCATGGAAAGATACATCGATGTTTGCACTGAAAACTGCAATGGCTAATTGAGAACACAAAGATATAGTGTGCACATATACTACTCACTGATACTTGAAAGCATCTGCAGAATGCCCTAATATGCGATCTCACTCGCGTAGTTCGAATATGTGTGCCAATATGACATGAGGATGGATAATATAGCAGTGTGATGTTTTCTTCTCTACTGAATGAGGTAATGAATATGTCATCCTGGATTACCAACACCTAATCAACATGTAACTAACGTACATACTGGAACTAGATCAAAACTGCACCCGGGGCAGTGATGAACACATTGCGACCATCAAGAAATACAGACATTTTCGTCCAGAGAAAAATCTGAGACTTCGTATCATCTACCAAAATGACAGAACCTTCTTTCATGGAAAGACAGACTAAGGTTTGTACTGAAAAGTGAAAACTGCAGTGGCTATTTGATTAAAAAAAATATAGTGTGCAGACCACTGATACTTAAAAGCATTTGCAGAATACCCTGATATGTGATCTCACTCTCATAGTTCCAATATGTGTGTCAATATGACATGAGGATGGATAAGATAGCAGTGTGACGCTTTCTTCTCTACTGAATGATGTAACGAACATATCAATTTCATCACAGACTACCTTTCAAAAAAAAAAATTCATCACAGACTACCAGCACCCAGTCAACATGCAACTAACGTACATAATATAATAGACATCCGCCACTTAGTTAGGTGAAGAACACCAGATCAGGAATCGTCAACCTAGTACGCAGAGTGAAAATTTGTTGTGCCATACGCAGTTACTGGTTTTTATATCCATTCTTCAAATCCAAATCAAGTAGGCACTTGCCCTCTGCAGGCTGCTGCATAATCTTCAGCAAGGTGCGGTGCAGCTTCCTCGTGAGGGCATATGAACTTCTTCATAAATACCTTCTCGCTGACCATGACTGCGCTAAAGAAACCTCGGTCTTGATGTAGCAACCCTTTTTCCTTAAGTAATTTTAGGACATTGTACCGAGGTCTCATCCGCCCCTCCAAGCTATAAGAGAGCAATGCCGGTCGATGAGCAATGTACGCCGGTTCCAACCCCACCTCAGAGATAATGAACTCTGTTTTGCTCTGCAGATTGCCTTTAGTCCTCATCAGCACCGATGGATCCTTACAAACAGCAATGCCCACCTCAGTATCTGACCACCTGAACGTGTTCTTCAAGTACTCCACTTTGACCGCAATATTCTCCTCGCTCAGGAATGCGACAGCCTGCAGCGCTTTCCTGAACATTCCAGAGCCACGTGGCACACCTATAGCTTCGGCACGCGCCACCATCGCCCGGACGTGCTCTGGGCGAGAGCCAAGCATCCGTCGCGAAGCGATGTACAGTGAGGCAATATCACAAGCAGTGAGCCCACACTCTTGCAGGAACGCAACATTGGGCTTGATCACCTCCTCGAGACTGCTTCCGAGGAGATAAGAGCTGAGGTCGAGAGCCCGGAAGAGCTTCTCGAAGGAGCCGAAGAGAAGCAGGTAGTACTGCATCCTGGAGACGATGGATCTAGAGCGAAATCTGTCCTGGGCGAGCGAGATGAGGCGGGCGACCTGAGAAGGTGATGCACCCAGGCCATTGAGCTCGAGGACGACGGGGTACAGGGTTCTCTCCACGTCGGTGCAGAGGAACCTGGGATCCTTGACAACGATGGCGGCGACGTCCGCGATGGAGAGGCCGAGGCCGGCAAGGAAGGCGAGCACAGCTTCGGGATTGGATGGGGACTTGATGTTGGAGATCTTCGTGGAGGCCTTGAGGGCGAAGCTAGGGCTTGGGGAAACGGTGGACGTGGCCGCGGAGAGGAGCCGGTGCAGAGGGCGGACGGGGGAGGCGGCGGGAGATGAGAGGAGGTATAGGTGAGGATGGATTTTCTGAGGTGGAGCATGGCTGCGCGCGGGCGCCGGCGCCGGCAACAGTGATATTTCTGGTGGTCTATTTGTTTTTGGAATCTGCTAATCCACAGCTAGCTGTGTTTCATTTCAGTCACACTCGTTTTTTCCTCCGTCCATTCTTCTTTGTGATTCGCGTGTCTCGTGTCTCGTGTGTGTGTTTTTCTCATTCTGCTTGCTGTCTCTGCCTCGCATGCTGGAACGTGAGAGCTCGGCCCATGTATGCGGGGTCACGGGCTTTTTGTGGGTTTCTTTTGGATATGGGCCCGTGTCTTTTTTTCTTGACCCATTTTTTGAATTCCTTTTCATTATCCAGTATGTGTGTGGGCCTGTCGGGGGGTAGGGGTTATTTTCCGCCATGGGTCTCTTTGTTTCGGTGGAGGACAGAGGACCAAAGCTTGCACGCGGATGCAACGAGGCAGAGAGGGAGCGGCGTATCGGTGTTTGAATCCGCGACGGCCGGTCATGGCGAAAACCGGCGTTAGCGAGAGGAGAGGTCGCCGGCGACCGAGGTATCCATCCGCTCAGCTCTACCCCGGTGGCTTGTACTCTCTCCCCTCTGCCTTTTTTGTGTTTGTGCGAGCAAATTTGTTTCCCCTCTGCCTCTGTTCGTTCTGATTTGGGGGCGGAGGCGAGCTTCAGGTCGTTGGGTCGCTGGAGGCAGCGTTCTATTATCCCCGTCACCTACTCTATCCCCAGATTGGAGAGGTCGTATATATTTTTTCATCAGCAATTTTTGATGTGGTAGGATGCGCTCTACTCTGTCCTATTTTGTTGTTGGTGGAGGCGAGCTGTTAGGTCGCCGTAGGTGGTGGTGAGTAGAGATTCCTGACCGTAGGTGGTGGTGACCCAATCTGTCCATTTTGCATGTTATTTTTTTGAGTTCATGAGCAAATCGATAGGCAGGATGCACTTTTTTCATGTGGGGGTGAATGCGATCTCTTGTGGTAGGTAGTGATTTGTGTTCTCACTTCTATGTTGGGCAGGAGTTTTTTTGCTGGATAGTGTGTATAGAGTCATTTCTCGTGTACTCAAATCCGTTTCCGAGTGAAGGATGCTGTTGTTCGTTAGTATATGGTGGTGGTTCTGCTCATTATGTCAGGTCACTTAGGATGTGTGTTCCCCTTTTTTGTTGCTCTCCATCAGGTGTTCAGCAGTAGCGTTCCTGGATGGCTTACAAACGAGTAAACCAAGCTTTAGTTGGTGCAGGTAGGGGATGCTGTTGTTCGTCAGTATATGGTGGTTGTTCTGGTCATGATGTCAGGTCCTGTTATGTGTGATTTTTTTCTGTTAAGAGGGAGAGGGTCTTGTCTGAATTGTGTCTTCAATTGTGTAGTCTGCATTTTGTCATCTGATCATCATAGTTGTGTTCCCTGAGTTCTGTCCGTTTGAACTGTGTTGTCTGAATTGGCAATTGTGTCGTCTTAAATATGTATTCTCAATTGCCTCTTTCTTAAATATGGTGGTTGTTCTCTGATTTTGTTTCTTCGTTGTTTTGTCTCTTTCATTGTCTTGTGATTATATCTTCCTCTTTCTCTTTCTCAGTCTTCCATCCCCTGGATATGATTTTCTCTTTATCTTTCTCTTTTGTCTTCATTTTGAACTGCTTTGTCTATTTCGCTTCCTCTCTCTTCCGTCTCGCTAGTTCATTATCTGAATCTTTAACAGTGAATTTGTCATAGTTGTGTATGATTGTTTCTCTTTCTAGCATTGTCACCTGATTTTTTTTTTGTGTAGTCTGCATTTTGTTTTCTGATCATCTTAGTTTTGTTCTATGAGTTTTGTCTGGCTGAACTGTGTTGTCTGAATTGGCAATTTTGTTGTCTTAAATGTGTATTCTGAATTGTCTTTATAATTGTGTAGTCTGCATTGTGTCATCTGATTATCTTAGTTGTGTTCTCTGAGTTGTGTCCGTCTGAACTTTGTTGTCTGAATTGTGTCATCTGATCATCTTAATTGTGTTATCTAAATTTTGTCATCTGAAATGTGTCACCTGATTTTTTTTAGAAATTTGTCTTCTGATCATCTAGAATGTGTCTTTTCTTAATTGTGTCATCTGAAATGTGTGACCAGAACTTTTTTTTAATGTGTCATCTGATCATCTTAAATGTCTAATTTCTGAATTGTGTCTTCTGAAATGTGTCACCTGAATTCTTTGTTCTTAGATTTTTTTTTTGAAATGTGTCATTTGATCATCTTAAATGTGTAATTTCTGAACTGTGTCTTCTGAAATGTGTTACCTGAATTGTTTGTTCTTAAATGAACCGTCAGGTCATCTTAAATGTGTCGTCTTAATTTTGTGATCATCTCTTAGTCTTGCCTCTTCTTATGTTCTTTGATTATGTTTGCCATCTCTGAATTTTTGTCTTCTTGTCTGAATTTTGCTTCTCATATCAATCGATCATTCGAAAAGGGGAGGTTTTTTGTGGCTAACTCCGCCTGCAACATTCTTGAGTTGGGAAGCCGGTTCCAAGCCCGGAAACGGAGGAGGATCACGTTCATATTTTATCACTTTGTCACTGGATTTTTCGAGGGTCTTTTTCTCTCTTTTGTTGCAAGAAAAATATATAGTACAAGGATAAATATGCAGTTTAATATGCAAACTATAAGTACAACTTAAATTTCTCAAAACTTTGTGTTCTTGAGTAATAAATATTCAACCCTAGTACACATCATTATCATGGCTTTTTACAATATTTTTTCTAGATGAATTTTCCTTCTCTTTCTTTTCATTACAGGGTCCTTGCTGAGTTCATCACTTGGCTTTTTCGACACTTTTTTCTGGGATCTTCTTCCACTATGGCGCTTTCTTTGTTGTGGGCATCCTTCAGCAACTCAACACACGATGGAGATGAATCTGTAGACTTTTTCTTCCCTCTTGCTGTGTTTCTCTTATCGTCAGTATATGGTGGTTGTTTCTGCAAGAAAACGGCGGCAGAAAAGGGAAAGCCCATATATTCCTTTTTTTTCTTTGTACGAAGCCCATTTAATTTTATCTGGGTTTTTTTTTTTTTTGACAAACCCATATCCAGCTGCTGGCTAGGTGCACTTCACACGCGAATGAAACATCCCAGGCGTACAGTTTTGTGGCTGTGTTCTTTTTCCATCACACACGTTTTTTGGTTCATTCAAATACAGAGAAACACGTGGCAGATTGGTGGTGGTCGAAAATCTGACTGTGAATTAGACAGTCTTCCTTCTTGTTTTTTCCTCGCCGGCGTCATGTGTTCTCTAAACTGCAAGCGACTGGGCCTTTCGGGCTAGGTGTGACTGGGCCTTTTGGGTTACGTCGTGTGTACATGTGATTTTTCTCGTAACTTCAAAAAATTCTAGTTTGATTTTTTTTTGTGTAAAGCATTCACGTATACAATAAGACTAGCAAAAAAAAAACCTTGTGAGTATCGGGCTATCGGCCATAAAGTTGAACTTACTACAAGTGTTATCATGCGGTAATTCATCTTCTACTTCTTTTTCTCAGGTCGTGGATGGTATTTGTTTTACAGAAATTGGTATTGGAGAGTTTGCATTCAGCCGCATGTGTTTTAAGGCGCCAAAAAGATGAGAGTACCAACCATACTCTGATTATCCTAGGTTATCCCAATGGCTTTCGTAGTGTTAGACTAATGTAATTTTGGGTATCCGAAAATGGAAAAATCATACCTGGCTAAAAGAAATACACCCGCTGGTCTAACTCACATGAATTTTTGGTATCTCAAAATAGAATTTTTCCCGATGATAGTAGCTAATTAGTGTATCATTTTTGTAGATAAAAATAGCATTACGACCGGTCAACGTCTGAAAAGGTTACAACATGCAACATAAAAAGAAATGATTACTCACGCAATGCCCACGACTCTATCGGATCAGACTATTCTCCGGACTGCAACTCTGTCAATGTCGTCATGGCATGCGTAAAAAACTTTGCACGAAGGAGTCTTGCCCACCTCCATTGGCCATACTCGGATCTAACTTTATCAACGATCCAACGTGTCGAGGCTGATGCGCCATTGAATACACTTCATTGTGTTGTGTTCATATGCACCATGAGACCAAAATGATCATCGACCATATGTTGTGTCTATCCTTTGGCCTCATCGGGTGCCATGTTCACCAGTTTACAAACCTCTAGTTTGTCCACGTCTGGAGACAGTACTCAAACTCAAAGGAAAATGCTGAAATTATTTTGGCGGTCCAACAGGTCATCACATGCAATTATTATCAGATTTTTCATCACATGTCATGCAATATTAAATAATACAAGTAATGATCCACATGCCATCCAAAAATACAAGAGAAAAATAAACGGAAAAAGTGGCACACATTTCCGATCCGAGGGAGTAGTAGACAATGACACACTTTCATTTCACTTAATATCTTGTAAACAAAGTAATTGCAGGAAGAATATAGCAAGGAAGCAACATACTAGATCAAAACTGCACCCTCAGCAGTGATAAACACATTGTGAGCATAAAAAAATACAGACTTGTTATGGACGGAACAATAATTTCAAAATTTTCATCGAGAGAAAAAACCAAGATTACATATCATTTACCAAAATGATATAAGCTTCTTTCATGGAAAGATACACTGAAGTTTGCACTGATAACTGCAATGGCTATTTGAGAACACAAGGATATATTATGCAGATATACTGCTCACTGATACTTGAAAGCACGTCGAGCAGCTCCATGGTGTAGCGCTGATGGCCCGACAGCGCGTCAGCGCTTCTCCTCCAGCGCTCGGCGTTGTTCCTCGATGAGCTTGTTGATGTTCTCAAGCAGCTCCTTGTTTGTGAGGTTCTCTACTTCCATGGCGAGATTGGAGGTGTACTAGCGTGTGCGGTGGTGGGTGGGTAGGGTAAAAGTTTCCTCCAGATGAGAGAAAAGGCTCACGCCCTGCTTTAAGAAAGCAACACAAGGTTTACATAGTCTTTTACACGAAAAAGCGCAAAACAAAAGGAAGGAAAACACCGGCACTGGGGAAGGCCCAGTTTAACAGAAAGGACCAGCAAACTACAACAACACCACCAACTAGTAGCGTCACTAGGTCTATTACAGGCCTAGGCCAAAACCCACGCAGGGGAAGCAAGCAAACTAAAAACTCCGCCAACAGGAATAAAAGGAGAGCCGTCACCCAACGCCTCTACGCGCAGGAACAACAACTGCAATTCCTTGGCCTTCATCTTCAACATGTCCAGCTTACCGGTCCAGCATCCCTCACGCTTTTGAGGTAGTAAACACCTCCACTGCGACAAAAAAGATAACAAACAAATTGGTAAGAGGAGATGTTACCAGCTTTTTGTTAAACACATGATCATTGCGGGCAAGCCACAACGTCCAGCAAGCTGCCCCAAACATCGCCCACATAGTATAATTGCGGTGGTGGGTGGGTGGGGTAAAAGTTTCCTCCAGATCGTCGACTCTGATACAAAAATGTTAGATCTAGACTTCTACCAAGAGATCGGGACAAAGGTAGTAGTCGATCTCGCTGAATTTCGCAAGTTTGCTTTAGTTCAGATACGCATCACGAGTACAAGCCACGGCCTCACCGCCTATCCTCCAAGCCAAGGTTTACAACAGGAGTAGGTCTCCTACTTATACCCCAATCTGTCTCGCAGACGGGGCGTGGACGCGTGGTAGTTGCCTGGCGCGGTTGCTCCTTTGTGGTGGGCTTGGTCCGCCGAGTGGGCCAGTAGTTGGGTCGCTAAGAGCATCCGCAGCGCGGCGCTAGCTAGTCGGCGCCATGAAATAAATCCCGATCAATTGGCAGTTAATGCCATCGATCCTGGGCGACCGACGCAAACTGTGGCACCCGGACGCTAGCTGATTTTTTGCCTGGCTGCGTGGAAAGGGCAAGCGTTTGGGCGTTAATTAGCTCCTCACATCTCTAATATACCTAAGCTCCCTAGATTTCCAAGCTTGTGGTTGCTCCACCTCATCCTCCCTAGATGGGCCCACCTGCATGCATGTGAGTATTTTATGGCAGCACCTCCGCTTTGGGTCATAGATGGGCCCACATACATGCATGTGCGTATTTTATTGCAGCTCTACATGTTTAGGATATTGTATATTACAGCACAAGGCAAACCAGGTCTTTGGAAAACCACCGAATCAACCCTTTATCTCATCACATCTAATATACATATACACAAACGTATTTTGATTAGAGAAAAGATATACACTAAATATATGCACGTCGACGAGTAGTTTCCATTCCCGTGATCGGTTTTGAATTTCGTCAATTGTAACTTCTTAATTTTGGACTGAAGTTTGAATCATTTTAGACAAATTTATCAAATTCGCCGTAGTCCTAACCGTTTGAAATTTCATTCGACAAGTAGATCCATATCGCTGTTCCCCGAACTTTCGTGTCGTAACTTTTTCATTTCGACAGACATATACATATAGATATTGTACTGTATGTACGTGTATGTCCGTCGCTGCAATTAACTTCACATGTGCCCGAGCAGCTCCAGCCGTTGCACTGCCGTCACACTGCGCCGTTATTCCGTTCGCCGCTCCTCGTGTTACTGTCAGCGAAACAAATTTGTTCAAGTGTGGTGGTGTGACCTAAGTTCAACACTTAGCCAAGTGGTGAGAGTACACGAAACACAATACACAGCCAAACGTCTCTAGATGCAGGCAAAAATTAATACAACCATGGAGTTTCACAAAAAAAATCTCCTACGCATGGATTGGCGAGGTTTGTTATAATGAAACATGTTAGCTGAAACGACATATTTCAACCGGCAATTCCGCACTGTAAGAGCTGCTTTGAATTTTTTGCCTTTGATATACCGATGATATGGTAAGGTAGATGATAGAAATGATGTTTTTGAAATGGTTAGAAATGATGTTGATTCTTACTATAAGGTAACAAATCTAAATGGTTGGCTAGCCGATAAAATTTGAATATATTTCTCTTTAATGGCACACATGAGTTGGTTTCTTTCACTGCGTACATTTATAGAAGGATGATGATCGCTCAAGTGATTTACCTTAGTGCAGTCAATAGTTAGATAGTCCCTTTAAATAATAGTAGAGATTAACAGAGATTAGCTTTCTACTGTAGAGATTAGTTTTTTTTTGCTGGAAATGCATGACATCTCAGTTGAATTGTTAATCCCTTCAAATGATAGTAGGGGTAGTTTTCTCCTTACTATTAGGAAATAGATACTATGACTTATGAGTTTGAAATATTTTTTTGTCATAAACTTTGTGCCGAATATTATCCTCATAGCACTTACAAACTTATTATAATGAAGAGAAATAACATATTCTGTCTATCTGTCAAACTGGAAAACATTGTTAAAACGCCTTGTTCAAAACCATAACAACAATAGAACAAGAATAAAGAAAAAATCAATTAAACGATAACAACTAAATGGGGCGCGGCAAAGCGCGCCTTACCTTCTAGTAAGAGGCTAGCGCTGCATGGACAGGCGCTCCGCTACAGATTTTGTTTTGTTCCATTTATTTTAATTCGTTAAGCGCCTCTCGAAGCGTCCTGCACTATGGATGCTCTTAACACATTGCCACAGCAAGCAAATACAGTTTAAGAGGGATGAATGTTAGCTGTTGCATGTTGATGTTTTCCCATCGATGTTAGAGAGAGTACTGAAGGATCATATATTTTCTGGCTTAATGTGGGCATTACAGAAAAGTTTTATGTTCCATGTCTAATATTTTTCATTGTTCCATGCAACACAATGAGACTAATCGGTTCCATTAGACATAATTTATTTCTACGTTTTCACCAGGTCACCTAAGATTGTCGAAAAGTGAAGCCGCTGAGCCAGCGAACCGCTCGTTCTCCTCGCGAGCTCCCCCGACCCTAGGGCGCCGCCGCCGCCAGCCCCGCCGCCGGGCTCGCCCCAGCCGCCGCGCGGCTCCCCTCCCGCTCCTCCCCTCCCCACCCCCTCCCGCCGCGTCCGCGCCGCCCCCGCGGCAGCCGGCGCGGCCCCTGTTTCTTCTCCTCCCGACCCCCCGTCCTCTGCTTCCCTGTCGCCGCCGTCGGCGCGCCCGCCGAGCGCTGCTCGGGCTGGGGCCGGCGGCGGCGGACCTCCTCTATCCGCGCAGTAGGGGGCCTCGCGGGGCGGCCCTCCTCCGGCGGCGGTGCACCTTGGGCGGCGGCGGCCCGGCTCCGGCCGGGTGGTAGCAGGACGGCGGCGGCGTGCCTGCAACGGGGCGGCGTGGTCTGCGGGCGGCGACGAGCAGCAGAGACGGCCGGCCCTTGCGGCCTAGATCTGGGCCCGCCGGGCCCCATCTGGGTCAGGGCGGGCTGGCTTGACCTGCTGTGTGTTCTGCAGATGAAGGGGAGGTGGAAGATGCCGGGGACAGCGGCAACAGCGGCCGGCCTGTTGCAGCGTGGCGGCGAGCTTCACGGACCCATTCTGGGTCCGGCCGGACCCTATTAGGACTGGTGTGCCCTTCGGGGCTTTACGGGCCTGCTGGGCCCGGCCGGACTTGACGGGGACTGGTGTGCTCTGCGGCCGCGTCCGGTCGACTACCGTCTTCGGCGGTGGAGGTTGTTCCCTTCCGCGCGACTGTGGTTCTGTTGACCCGGGTCATACTCCTCACCTTCGTCTTGTAGACCGTGTGTGACTGCTACTTCGGTGAGACGGTGACGGTGGCTGTGGGATCGTTTGGGCGCATGTTGGTGGGCTGCTCGTCTGGTGGTGTTGAGGCTTCTCCTCACGGGGCTCCTATGCTACGGATCGCACGGGGTTGTGGATGGGGTTTTCGGGAGAAATCCTTGTCGGTTCGTCCGACACCGACGCGGTGCCGCCTCCGGGGTGGCATCTTTCCTTCCTGAAGGGCGTCGTGGCTACGTTTCATCCGCTTCCCTCTGTGCCGGGGGAAACCCTAGGACCAGTGCGCTGGTCCGGGCAGTAGCGTGGCTTTCCTTCTTGAAGGTGCTGCTTGGTACTCGTCGATTCGGTGCTAGGAGCGTGGTGGTACTTCTTCGGAGAGGGCGTAGCGGTTGCGGGTCACCGTCGCTTAGTCGATCCGCCTATGTCTCCTTTTTGTTTCTTTTATTTTCTTTTCTTCCCCTTGCTTTGGGTGTATGTTTGCTGCCGCCCCAGCATTTCGTGACTGTTGGTTGTATCGGGTTGTTGCTATATTTATATAGCGGGGCTACGGCCTATTTCGTTACGTTTTCACCAAACACTAGAGTGAAGTACTGAAGTAAGAGAAACAAAGTACTGTAGAAAACATGGGAGGTTTTCTATCCGTACCAATGTTTACATGGATCCAATGCAAATATCAGGAGTCCCCGGATGCTTTTTGATCGCCTTCATGAGTTCAGCACGGAGACTGTCCAGATCCCAATTAGTTGGAGGCTCTGAATCTGAAGAACAAGGCCTAGACTCCAAGGTACAAAAACTGAAGTCCTTCTCCTGGTAAACATCCACCTTGAATGACACGAGGCTTCCCAGATGCTGGATGCCATCAAGTAGACCACCGCCTCGCCGCTCTGATTTTTCGTAGCAGTCCACGACGAGGCTCTGGAGCTTGGGCATAGCCCCCACTTCGAAGACGAGGCAGACCGCTTCATACCTGAACACGAAATCACTGAGATTTGGGAAAGATGCGGCGCGGATGAGGACGCCTTCCTCCGGAATATAACTCTTAACATGCAGTGTAAGGTGCACCAGCAAGGTGAGCCTAGCAAGAATCTCGACACCATTCCTCGGCAGCGAAACAACATGGATTTTCAAGCTTCTGAGGTTGCCGAGGTGGCTGACCCAACCTTCATGGACAGTGGAGAAGGGGAATCCCAGCACGTGCAGTCTACGAAGATGGCGTGAAGGCGGAGACCAGGATGTTAGGACATCAGCAGTTTCGAGGTATCCACACATACGGATGGATCCGAACTTCTTCTCTTCGGGAGAAAAACGGATGATTAGGGACTGGAGGCACTCGAGCTTGCATAGGGAGGGAGCGAGATCATCGCAAGCTTCTTCCGGGACGCCTTTATGTAGCATTAGCTTCAGCTCCCTCAGTTCACCGAGTCCTCTGATGTTCTTCACATCTTGGAGATCTATGCTGAGCTCACCCAAAGTGCGGAGGTCATGCATCCTGCTGATCTCACCAACCGGCTTCATGGTGTGAGGGACGATCAGATGCCACAACGTGGAAGGTAACTGCTCCAGGACCAGAATATTGTGTTTTCTTTCGAAGGCAAAACCCATATTGTATTCATCCATCAGGACTATCTCCAGTGTCTTCAGATTTCTTAATTTTCGGAGTTGTTTCGGCAGATCCTTGCAGCCAACGACTGCGATCCTCAGATATCTCAACTGGGTATAGCTGCATATGGAAGACAGCTCATACTGCTCATTTGTGGAACCACAGATAGTATCAAGGTGTAGAACTCGAAGGAGTTGGAACCTCGACAGAGAAGGTATACATTGAGTAGGCCCCCAGAAGCTAAATGATCTGGCCTGGGTGAGAACCATGCTTCCAAGCAAGTCCTTGCTGTCTACTGATTTTCCGACTTGGAGGGACAACCGGCGAGCCTGCAAACGTCCTTTCACGCACGGTGGATCATGGGATCCCTTAATTACACTGACGAAATTTTCTTCTGTGCACTTCAGTATGATAAAGTCAAGCATTACATCATGCACCTGGCAAGACAACACGTGCCCGCAATCATCGAACTCGGCTATTTGGATGATGTTCTTATTGATCAGCTCATTGAAGAAATCTTCTGCGATCTCCTCTGGACTACACCCCTGCCTTTCTGTAACGAAGCCCTCAGCTATCCATCTCTGCTTCAAACCATCCTTCATTATTTTGGAATCCTCTGGAAATATACCAAGATATAGCATGCATGTCCTAAGGTCTAGAGATAAATCAATGTACCCTAGATTAAGTACATGTCTCATCCATTGTAAAGCAGGGTTCTGTGCCAACTGGAAACCAAGATAATTGTGTATCTTCTCCCAAAATTCCTCTGAGTTCACCTCTTTATAACAAGCCAATATGCTGGCTACACTGAGTATGACTAGTGGAACCCCTTCACATTTCTTCAAAATTTCATCAAAAACATTCTTTAGTTTCCCAGGACAATACTCTTCTGAGGGAAAAATCCTTTTATGGAATAATATCCTTGAGTCGGGATCATTAAGAGGTTTGATCTTGTAGACATGGCAATCGAAATCAACACAACATGCTTGAGCTACAGCTTCGATACGTGTCGTTGTTATAACTCTACTAGCAAGATTATTATCCACAAAGGAACATTTAATAGTGTCCCATGCTTGAGTTGTCCACAAATCATCAATGACGATAAGGTACCTGTCAAGTGAAGTAAAATACAAGCTGTCATACTCAAGAACACTACATGATCTTGACTGTTTGATGAAACTAGGGACAAACTTGAGCCCAAAAAAAAAACACTATATACAGGGTAGGACTATTTAGAACCCGGCCCCCATGAGATTCCTAAATAGCTATTTAGGAACCCCCAGCCTCGAACAGAAGAAACCGACCAAAAAAGCCTACTCCTAACAGACCACGGCGAGGACGAAAAGACTGTTGGTAAGACGGAACCGCTCGCTTGAACATCCACACAGAGGCGACGGTTCCAACCTCCGGCCAAGCCTCTCGCTGGCGTTTCCACCGCTCCCCTTCCCCCGATTGCCGTTTGGCGTCGCGAGGGGGAGGGGACCCTGGTTCTCGTTTATGCGTGCTTAGTCCTACACTATTAGGAAAACCCTTATAGGTAGGTTGCATTCTGTGGCGCACCCTTAATTGCTGCGCCACAGAAATTTATGTGGCGCACCAAGCCTGGTGCGCCACAGAAATGTGACTTTCTGTGGCGCACCAGGCCAGGTACGCCACAGAAAGTCACATTTCTGTGGCGCACATGGCCAGGTGCGCCACAGAAAAGTATCCGGGGGGCGGGTTAAAAAAAATTTAAAAAAATTCAGTGGCGCACCTGCCAGGTGCGCCACAGAACATTCTGTGGCGCACCTGGCAGGTGCGCCAAGCTTGGTGCGCCACAGATTTTTTTTTTTCAAATCCCACCCCCCGTGGATCGCCTTTTTTGTCTTGCAGGAAGTAAAAGAAAATGATAAAAAATTCAATAAATAGAACCCTTTGACATGTACTTAGGTTTGAGTGTCTAGTAGGTACAGAAAATTTGAAATATGAATTTTGACCTTTTCTGCAACAAACAGGAAAAAAACTTGTAACGGCCATAACTTTTGCATACGACGTCGAAATAATGCAAAAAAATATGTCAAAAAAAACGTGAGAAAAATCCGAGTTCGATCAGCAATTCACAGATTCCTCAAATTCCAAAAGAAAAAAAAGTTATTTCAAACAGACGATTTTTCGCAGCAAAATAAAAAAAAATTCAAAAAATTCAAAAATTTCAAAAAAGACACAGAAATGTATAACAAAGAAGATTGTTGACTTTTCTTGACTTTATTTTTTATTTTTTTGGATTTATATATTTTTTTTGGATTTTTAGATTTTTTGAATTTTTTTTGATTTTTTTGGATTTTTTGGATTTTTTGAATTTTTTTAAGTTTTTTGAATTTTTTTTGGATCTTTTGAAACTTTTGAATCTCCTTTTGAAAGTTTAGAAGTTTTTGAAAAATCTGAAATTTAAAAACACACGTTTATAACATATACACATACAAGACTTAAGAGAATTCATATGATTTATATATCAATAAGAACTTGAGTAGCACAAGGGTAGGTGAAGTGGGTGGAACTTAGAAGTTAAGCGTGCTAGGGTTGGAGCAATTTGAGGATGGGTGACCTAGCGGGAAGGTATCAGTTCACAAAATCTGAAAATAATTCCAATAATTAGGATTTTTCATATTTTGATTTTTCTGATTTTTTTGAATTTTTTTTTTTTTTTGCAGTTTTTGAATTTTTTCAGAATTCTGTGGCGCACCAGGCAGGTGAGCCACAGAAATGTGTGGATTTCTGTGGCGCACCAGGCCAGGTGCGCCACAGAAAGTGGATTTCTGTGGCGCACGCCCATGGTGCGCAGAAAAAAAAAAATAGTGGCGAGGATTCTGTGGCGCACCCAGCAATTCTGGGGGTGCGCCACAGAATTCTAATTTGGTGCGCCACTGATAACCCTTCTCCTAGTAGTGCTAGGTCTTTTAGGTTTTTGAGTCTCCTCTGTCGACGTCATGGTGGGACGGATGGTGATGGTGCTAGTAGAAATAATGGTCTCCCAGCCCATGCTCCTGCTCGCCGGAGGTGGTGCTGACGCCGGCGAGAGGCTTGTGGAGTCCAAACTATCGAACAACTTAGATATGGCGCCGCGTCTTGGCGTGGCGGCGGGGATGGGTTGCTCTTGGAGTGCAGCGGTGTTGAGTGCTACGGATCTGCGAAACACGCTGGAGGATCCAGATCCGGCGTTGAAGAGGCTCAGAGGGCTCCTCCGGCCAATGTTCTTTATCGGGTTAGATCCAGCCTTACGGGGTTGTTGGCTATCGTGGCTCATTAACGCCTCGTGGCAAGGGGTTTCTTCAGCGTCAAGATGTGGACCAACTGCAGGTTTTCGTCTTCTCCGGCGACGGCGAAGGACATGGATGCTTGGTAGTTGCGGCGATGGTGGTATCCAGCAGTATAATCGCTTGTATTTTCCTAGTTTTCTGTTACTTGTATTCGTCTCAACTATGTATCCATACTATTATCAATACAAGTAATGTATGCCTACGGGCGTGCAACGTAAAAAAAACCTACTCCTCTCAAAATAACCGACAAACCCTCCACCTCCCACACAAAAAAACCACATCCTACTCCTACCTACCTCTAGAGCTGGCCATATGGGCCGTGCTTCGTGGCCGACGCACGGGAACGGATTTTCGGCCAAGCACGGCACATGGATAAAAGGGTCAAGCCGGCCTTGTCATGGACTAAGGCCAATGGCCAAATGAGGCCTTAAAACTGGCCCACACAACCCTTTTATATTATTTTCTATATTGCTTTTGTTTTATTTTTTCTTATTTTTTACATTTACAATATTTTTATAAAAATGGCCCAGAAGGCCCAAAAGCACGCGGGTGCAGTTGTATCGTGAAGGGAGGATCGCACTTTCCTTCGGGCTGGCACAACATAACCCATTTATAAAAGGGCCGCCGAGGGCCATGCCGGACCGGGCCCTTTTACTTGCGTGTGGGCCGTTCCGGCCAGGCTAGGTAGTGCTTTGCATCATTTCATTGCTGAAGGAGAGCTTAACACAACCAACCGAGCAAGGCAAAGGAAAGACAAAACTCTCCAAAGATGTACTCTCCCTGCATGATATATTTTGTAAGTGTTTATGTATGTAATGGTTGGATGTATATTAACTATCTTCACATAATTAATTTTATCATGTATGCCAAAGTCATGTGGTTCAATAAATTAGTCTACAAAAAGGTATTCAGCTTTGCTGAATAAAAAATGGTGACTGTTTTTTTTTTGCAGTTCTAATTATTTGTGACAATTTAGTTATTGGTATTTTTCTGTATATTAAAAAAATTATGTATAGTTCTAGATTTAAATTTTGTATTGTACTATTTGACACTTCAAATAGCTTTTTTTGTTGCAATACATGGGGTTAGAAATGTGCAATTTGGTATCTGCATATTTGGATTGCACATAATTCTTTTGCGTAATTTTAGTTTGAGGAACGTGCAATTGGGTAGTTATTTGTTTTGCGGTCTGAATTTGCACACAATTGTTTTTGTGCAAGCTAGGATTTAGGCATGCCATTGGCTAGTTTGATCCTTATTAAGGTGTAATTGCACATGATTGCTTTGTGCAAGAAATACGTATTAGATAGTTTAGTTTAGAGACGCGGTTTTGTTCTCTTGCTGTGCGCCTCTCGGTGGCTGCATCGGATTTGGAGAAGTTTTCTTCAGGGAAGAAGAGATAAGCAGTTTGGGGAAATTTGGGAAAGAGGATGCGTACGAGAAGAACAGATCAGGAGCGTTAATTATTGGAGATAGAAAGAGAGCGGGTGGGCCTAGTAACGTGGGGTGCTTTTGGTTTGGCCTTTTTCCTGCGTCAGTGTGTTAGATGATTAACAGAGGCATCTGCGAGTTTGCATTATTCATCTGACATGCCTAATGCAAACTCCCTTATGGATTTAAGATGCCTAATGCAAACTCAGCATCCTCTTTCCCAAATTTCCCCAAACTTTCAAAATTTTCACATACGGATGTATCTAGACACGTATTAGTGCGTGGATTCACTATTTCAATCTGTATGTGGTACATATAGAAATATCTAGAATATCTTATATTTTGATATGGAGAGTATATTTATAAGTAATTAGGAAAACAATCAACTGATGTCAAGTCCAGTTTGCCTTTTGTACTCAGACTAAATTGGAAATAAAACAGTCCATCATTCCAAAATATAAGGCACGCTATTTTTGTGCTGGTCTTTGAAGCTCGGCTTTGAATAATAATAGATACTAAATTATATGGATCTAAGATGTATACATGGTACCATTGGACCGTCTTATAAAATTCTTACATTTCATATATCATTATACTCAATTTCTGGACATATTATAAGAACGAATTATGGTTAAAATTGTATGTAGTTGACCAGCGAAATTTAAGTGCACCTTATATTTTGGGACTTAGGGAGTATATGGTTTGCTTTTATCTTTCCTTGATCTACAACATCCATATACTGCTGTTTTTAATTTGGATCCGAGCTTGTATCTTTGTTTGGGCCAGGTATGAACAATTAATATCAAATTAAAGAGTGTGAATTGCAGTGTTGCATCTTAAAGTCATCAAAATGGTAATGAAAGCGAAAAAAGATGCAGACTCAAATAAGTTATATATATAAAGAGTATTCTAGCTAGAGTGTGAAGCTCTTTTGTGATAGCTGAACCAGTTGTGTGAGCATACCTTTTATCACTGAGGTGTTCCCTCATTCGTCGATGAGTTGGCGCTCGTTACTCAGGGTAAAGGCATGTAACAATGAGTTTGTGAGAGTATATCCGTCAAGATCTGAATCAAACTTGGATTTTGAGATACCGACACGAAAGCCGTGCATTGAAATTGGTCTTTTATCTTGTCTCGGACTTGTGTTGCGAGAGTTGTCTTCCCCATGCCTCCAAATCCAACAACAGCCACAACTTTGAGCTTCCCCTCCTGCTGCCATGTTGCTCTTGTCTCAACAGCTCGATGAGCTTGTTCTTGGGGCCATCGATGCCCACAAGGCTGCTAGCCCCTTTGTAGAGTGCATAGAGACGAGGGTCAACGGCCACGGGGCTCCGAGAAGAAGCACCAGCTCGCTGCTCACCGAGCTTATATCGGTCATGGCGATTTCTTGATTCCACCGCCCGAGACTTGAGTGCTTTGATTCGGTCGGCGATCTTGTGCGACGCCATGAGCGTCAGAAGCTTGTTGGGGGCCCATGCCCAGGCGCCACCGCGATGATCAAGGTCATCGGTGAAGTCGTCGACGCAGTCCTCCATGTCGTAGGACAGATCGCGCACCTCGTCCCGCCACGCCCTGTCCTGCGCACTGAGTTCGCCATCCTTCTGGGCCAGCTCCACAAGCAGAGCGTTCATGCTTGTCATCTCGGCACGCAGGGAGGCGATCTCCTCCTTGACGCGTTTGGAGAGCTTGTAGTTCATCTCCAGCAGGGCGCCGAGCTTGGGCAGGAGCGTCCGCATCGCTCCTGTCACGGCGCTCGCCACCACGGCCTCCATCGGCAGCAGCAGGATCGATCGTACGTCGACTCTGCCGGAACCAGCAGCTTATCAGTGCAATACAAGAAAAACACTGCGTGTATGATGTTTCAGGAAGATGGGTAATTGGCTAGTGGAGGCCATTGCAACGAATATATACAACTCCTCCACCGAGAAAAGATTCTTCCGCGTAGCCTTCCATGTGTGGCTCTACCGACCACGTCCACGAGCAATGGGTCAGAAACTTCGTGTGTGGGTTCGGTTGGTAGTTAGCACGAAATGAATTGGAAAAGTCTTGTAATCCCCGGGGGCATCGGCAGCTTCCGTCCCCGCCTCGTGCGCGTGACGCGTGTACCCATGTGGTGCCCCGATCCTGTGGCTGTCGTTCTCGACGGCCGCAGCAGCCCACCGCCCCACTCAACAAAATATCCCCTACCTTATCCCCTCCTCCTATCGACCTCATCTTCTCCACCAGTCCTCCGCCTCTCCTCCCGTTGACCCGCGCAGCGTCGCCGCCCCCCTTCACACCCTCCACCACCTGCGCTTGACCAGATCCTTATTCCTCCCCACATCGATGCAGCATCAGCCACCAGGGGACCAAGCCCAAGCGTATATGCGTCGTGGGGCGCAGCGGCGACTACTGCCTGCTCCTCAAGCAGCGGCAAAACCCGGCGCAGCGGCCACCATCTTCGCCCGGCGTCGCCCCCGTGCTGCCAGCGACGAGAGGTCGTGCTGCCTGCGGTGAAATCGAGTGCTCCCCCGGCGGCGCCGCGCCGGTGCTAGCATAGGCGTTGCGACCAGCCAAGGTCGGTGTCCGCCCGTGCTACCAGCGGGCAAGGGAGACGGTGCCTCTCACCGGCGTCAAGCGATGCTTCCAGCGGCGTCGGCTGGTGCTATCATAGGCATGGGGACGTGCTGCCACCAGTGACGACCCATGCTACCAGCCAAGGACGACATGCCGCACACCGTTGCTGCGGGAGAGGGGCGCGCAGCTGCAAAGTCCGGCGACAATGTGCTACCACAGGCTGGTGGCGGTGCTACCAAAGGCCGTCGGCAATGCTACGTCTAAACGGCGGCGCTGCTACGTCTGATCGGCGGTGGTGTTATTAAAGGCCGGCGGCGCCGCGGCGGTGCTACCTCTGACCCGCGACGGTGCTACCAAAGGCCCGTGGCGTTGCTACCTACGCCGAGCGGCGGTGCTACACACGCCCGCCGGCGTCGCTACCTACGGTGAGCGGTGGTGCTACACGAGCCCGCCGGCGTTGCTACATACGGCGAGTGGCGGTGCTACACGCGCCCGCCAGCGTTGCTACCTACGGCGAGCGGCGATGCTACCGTCTTCGAGCGGCGGTGCTACAAAGGATCGACGTCAGTGCGACCATGCCCCAGCGGCTTTGCTACAAAAGTTTGACGGCGATGCTACCGTGCGCCAGCGGCGGAGCTGCAGAGCTGCGACGGCCTCTTCTCCGGCGACGGCGTATTCTCCAGCGACAGCGTCTTCTTCGGCGACGGCATCTTCTACGGAGACGGCGGGCGGAGAGAGGGGTGATGGTGTGCATCGGCGAAGCTGCGATGATGCCGTCTTCTCCGGTGACGACGCCTTTTCCGGCGACGGCGTGTTTTCCGACGACGGCGGACGGAGCGACGGGGGACAGGAAAGGTTCTGCTGGCGCATGGACAAAGGGATCATTTCTTTTTTTCTTTCACATGTGCTCGCTTTTTCTGTTTTGACCGGTACGTTTTGACCAGTCAACGGGGACACGCGTCAGCCTCTCCACCCGGGGGATCGGACGGAAAGATCCCCCGGGGGACGACTAGTACTGTCCAAATGAATTCTGCTGGGTCGTTGGTTGGTGCCTGAGTGTACTCCCTCCGTCGGTCTCGTCCGTTCACATTTAGGTCTTGTTTTTTAAGAGATTGGAGGGGATTATCTGGAATCCCGAAAAATCTTTCACTAGTCTGTTTACTTCTAATTTATTTTAAGAGATTAGAGGGGATAATCCCTAGATATTCCCCACCAATCATCTCGTTTTTGCCTAAAACAAAAGGTTCATGCTAGTGTATTGTAAGGGAAAAATATTTCTGAGAATTGGGTGTTTACCAAATCCCCTCCCATCCCCTAGAAAATCCTTGGAGTAAACAAGGCCTTATGTGATGTTTTTATTTCACGTGCACGTACTTTGACTATGGATTTGATCAACTAATGTTTATTACGTTCTATAAAAATTGTATCGTTGTATTCATATCCGAATAATTTTTTTAATGGTATAATTTTTATGACAATATTATTGGTAAAATTTATGAACAGTTAATCTAACAAGGGGACGTGCCCCACGAGTTATTTCTGTCCGGCGTTTGAAGATTCGTGCGGAACGGAATCAAACGGCAACACGCCCACGCTACCCTCCTCCTTCCATAACGGGCGCGACCGCGGCAAAATTTCAGACTTACCCGGTAAACCGCCCTCCTCCTCCTCGAGCATTCCCCACTTTTCACGAGAGCGGTTCTTCCTCCGGTGAAACGAGCACGATTTCCCTTTCGCCGCTAGGGCTCTGGTTGCCGCCGGTGCTGGCCGCGACAACGGCGAGCAGGGGACGTGTCGCGGTGAGTTCCTCTCTCATCTCCCGCGTTTCTGGCCCCAAATATTCTGCATCGATTTTGTTCGCCGAGAGATTTTGGGGTACGGTGCCCAGCGATTCTGTGGTGGTGGTCCACCACAGCATGTTGTTGGTGTTCGTGCGGGCTTCCCCGGCGAGCGAGTAATTTGGTGTTGGGTGCGGCGAATTGGGGAGTGGATTTTTGTGTTTTCTCCATGAATGGTGAGCAAGTAGCATGTGTGCGGCGTCCATGGAGTTCGTTTGTTTTGTTTCAGACGCGCGGCGAGCGCCGATCTGATGTGTGGCGAGCGCGGTGTGCGCCGATCTGATGCGCGGCAAGCGCGACGACTGCCGATCTGATGCGCGTTGAGCGAGCGAGAGTTTTGGCCTGCCGCATGGTGAGCTTGGTATCTTACTTTGCGGGATTGATCTCGGCAAGGGTGGGTTGCCGATGGTAAGGTGAGCGTGGTGAGCGGGTGAGAGTTTTTGGACTGCCGCATGGTGGGTGTCTTACTCTGCTAGATTTACCTAGGCAAGGGTGTGGTGCTGATGGCCATGAGCGACTGTATTGCTTGCGAGGTGTTGATGTCGGCTGTTTTTTTCTTTTCCAGAGCGAGGCACTTGCTTTCAAGCAGGAGGGATTCATCGGGCAACTGCTTGAAGGTTCCTTTAGTGTTTTCGTGAGTTCGTTATTGTGGAGATGGTTCTAGGCAGGGGATTGGATTTTTTGTTCATGTTTTTTTGACAGAACACCGGCATGCTTGTGTTGAAAGGGAACACACAACAACATTTTTGTTAGGTGTTTTTCCTTGTGGTCGCTTTTTGTGTGCAAGGTGTGGGAGGGAGAGGGCAGTGCCATAATTTTTGTGCGTGTGCAATAGATAATTTTCAGCTACGAACATAAATACCTAACTATTCTTTTTGTTTTTTTGTTCAGCAAGGGGGTCGATTGCTGTGCCATACCATGTAGATTATGATATTGAGGAGGGCTTTGTCCAGGAGCTTTTCCCTACCGATGGCAACAGGGCCAAATTGAGTAGAGTTTCAGAAATCTTGTCGTAGTACAAGGCCGACGATGCCAAATTCAAGAAATTATGGATGGTTTACGTGACCTGTGGTCTGCTGGCACCCACAACTCGAAGAATGATCAGCAACAAATGATATCCTATGCTTGTGAGCTTTTTTTGAAATTTCCAGGTAATTAAGTAGTTATGAACTGGCAATTAAGCACAAGTGGGGTGGTAAATTCTATTTTTAACCCCCGGTGCCTTAGTAGACTGTACCTGACAATTGCTCTATTGTTGCATGGTAATTAAGTATCCATTAACTAGTAATTAGGTAGGCGTCAACTGGCAATCAAGAAGTCATGTGATGGTAACTACTAAGTTTTTCACGGGTGCCCAATTAGACGGTACCTGGCAATTGGTGTCTAGTTGCATGGTAATCCAATATGCATTACCTGGTCACTTTTAAGTAGATATAATTATTTTGAACTGGGGCGGGAGTAGGATCCTAGAAATTAAGTAGTAATAAACTGGGAATTAAGCACGCATGGGGTGGTATATTCTAAAAAAAAACCTTGGTGCCTTAGTAGACAGTACATGGCAATTGTTCTACTGTTGCATGGTAATTAAGTATGTATTACCTAGTAATTAGGTAGGCATCAACTGGCAATCAAGTAGTCATGGCAATTTACTTCAACATAATCTGGCAAATTAATTCAAGTAGCCTGGCAATTTGATACATGTAGTCGGGCAAAAAACGAACTAAAATGCATACTTGGGTTTTCGAATACGTATTGATTCATCTTCTGTTTGTGTTTTGTTAAGTTGAAGTACAACTCCTGAAGTAACTGCGGCTATCTTGGATTTCTGTTGGTGTTTTGGTTCACAAACAAACAAGTTTGTGTAAGGCGTAGGTCGTAAGCAAACATGAATATTCAGATTTTCTGTCTCTCCACTAATCTTTCTTGTTTGCTTGAGGCAATTGCATCCATTCCCTCATTGCGTTCAATTGTTATTTGAGAGTATGCTCGAAACTCTTTTATTTCCATTTTATTTTCTAGCACCTGCTGTTTTTGATGTTAGTTAGGTCAGCATAGGAATAACGAACCTGATAACACTACCCCGTTGCTTCAAAACGTATGTCAACTTGGAGATGAATTACCTTGTTGCTTCAAAACAATACTGTTGTTGTTTTCATTTATGTTTGTTCGATACTGTGTTTTTCTACAAAAAAGATTGTTAACGAGCAAGTAGAATATTAATCACAATTTTTTTTTCATAGCTGTTTTGTTGCTTTTTGAGGAAGTCACCAGCACGACAAGGCGACGCAGTACAAAAAGGATCCGTGTATTGTCTAGACTGATGGAGGTTGTGCATTTGGGGGTTAGGTTTTTCAGTATAGTTGTTCCAGGTTATTCAGTTGTTTAGTCAGCAGTTTCCTACAATACAGGTGCCAGTTTTCTAGTTTTTAGTTGCCAGATTTCAAGACCCTAGTCACCAGGTTCCAAATATACAGTTTCCATGTTCCAAGTTTCTAGTTGCCAGATTCGTAGTTCTTAGTCACCACGTACAATGTTCTTAGTTGCCATGGACAAATTTATCTACCTTTTATTTGGCAGACCACTCTTTTTTTATGAACCCTTCTACCATGGTTAAATGTTGTAGTTACCATTTTTTTTCTACTCCATCTATGGATCCATCTGTTATTGCATAAATCTTGCTTGAGAGAAGTTAGGGTGGGGAGGGGGCAGAGAAGTTTATGTCCCGAATTTTTTGCATTCGGTTGAAGGAACGGGTATTTTACTGCCTAAATCTTGTTGCGTTGGGAGATTTTGGAGTACAGAACTTGCAAGTCTTTATACGAGGGTAACTGCACGTTAAGCAGCGGGTTGCAGTTTGATAAAGTTTTTCTTTTAGTACAAGCAGTTGAATATAGGTGATACTGGTCCGTTTTTATAGTGGGCCGAGCCATGGCCCAATTAAGAAGGGTAACAGTTTGGTACTGGGCGAGGCATGACATGGTTAGGAAGACGGTCGGGGCGTGTCGTCCGCGCACGCAGCTGGGTTCGTTCGATTGTGTTATTGGGCGCCGTACGAAAATGTGTTGTTGGGGCACGGTTGCTAGGTAGCAAGGTCCATTTATGAAAGTTAGTGCACCTAAACTATACGACACCATCTAAACAAGGACGGAGGCAGTACTTGACTCGCGGGTGGTACTTCATGGGCCAATCTAAGATGGACCACCGAATACCGAGGAACAACTGGGCAGTTCGTTTTCTGTACCGAGAATTCAGTAAACTTTTACTTGTGTTGCACGCAACTGATTCTAGATACTCAATGCCAAAAGAGGAATCAGTTGCCGTCTCCCAATGTGACAGTCGTGAGGAGAGCTCCATGTCTACATCCGTGCATGGCAGCCGAGCGCTGATCCATGGCCTGGTGGCATCCGTCCACACAAGCCATGCCCAACAAAGCCGAAGAGCCCTGCCAAACTTCTCGAGGTTCGATACCCCAAGGCCTCCAAGATCATCTGGGTCTACAAACGGTGGTCTAGTACTCTAGTTGACGAGTGAGTTGATCCAGATGGATGCAGATGAGCCTCTTGAGAGGGCCTCCTCTCTGTGGGGGGAGTTCCTCGAAGAGCTTGCTCTCACTGTGTCGAGCTCGCCGCAAGTTTTGCAGGTGGGAGAGGCTGCCCCTTCTCTCTTAGAGCGACGGAGCTGCCGATTGGACAAGAAAAACAAAGATTGCGACATTCCTGTAGCCAAGCGCGCGGAGTATAGGCGGGCGGAGGCCTTTGGAGAGGTTCCATCACTCAAGAGCAAAGGAAAAGCCTCCGAGGAAGACCTGAATGAGAAGATGCAACACTATCTGCAGATGTACAAGAAGGAACACACGCCCAAGGTGTTCGAGTGCGCGCCTTAGTTAAGGCCAATGCTTGACCACTTCTGTTGCGAGGGTGCACTTCGGTGTGCTGCCATTGGAGAGAGTTCGGGTGTGTTTGCGGAGTTCGTCTTTGTTGGACACAAGGCATGGCCTCCGGTCCTAGGTCTAGGGGCTCTTGTTTCCGGCACAGATGATGTGCCATGAGTTGTTGGGTGTGGTTTTTGCCGGTTTCCTTAGTTAACCGCGCGTTGTATAGTTTTCGGGTCCGGTTTCCCTATTAACTGGACCATTTTCCCTCTTCTATAATGCAAAGGCAGAGCTCCTGCCGTTCACGGTCAAAAAAAAGACGAGTGGGTGGCTTGTAGTCGCTTGCAGTAGTTTCCTCTACGTTAGAGGATCTCGTTCCGCAGAGGGACATCGTTGGCAGTGGTCCACTCGTTTTGCATCGGATGACGTTCGTTGGAAACAGAGCAATCGGCCCGTGCGGCGCTGTCTGAACCCATCGCTC
Source organism: Poa pratensis (assembly GCA_947311845.1). Taxonomy (NCBI): domain Eukaryota; kingdom Viridiplantae; phylum Streptophyta; class Magnoliopsida; order Poales; family Poaceae; genus Poa; species Poa pratensis. The sequence goes on along the minus strand of CAMZMU010000080.1, from coordinate 9,039,253 downwards.
TACCATCTCCAGCCATCGTCGTCGCTTCGTCGCCACTCGCTCTTGATTCGTCCTAGGATTCGCTACGCCGGCGGGATGGAACGAGCAATCCATGCTCCATCAGGGAACGACGCCGCCCAAGCATGGAGGCGGCGGGGCCAGCCGTTGCCGCCCCTTCCGGGCGTGACGCCGCCTAGCCGTGGACGCGACCGAAGCCAGCCGCTGCCCGTACAGGGCTCGACGCCCCAGAGCCGTCGAGACAGTTGAGCAAGGAACAAAGCAGCGTCGACGCCGTCGAGTAGTCCAGGGCACGAAGCCAACGCCGTTGCTCTGATGCTTGCCTTGTGTTGCATTGATCAGCTGCTTGCGTTGCTGGTGTTTTCAGTTTCAGACTTTCAGTTATGCAGAAACAGCAAGCTTGCTCAACGGCGACGGCAACTCAAAGGATGAGCGCGGCGACCAGGAGGACAGGGAATCTTCTCCTCCTAATGGAGGATGCTGCCGGCGTGCTCCAAGGCAGCGACAGCGCACAGGTCGGGCGCGGCGACCAGGACGACATCGTGAGGGTCGAGGCGAGGCTTCTCCGCGCAATGGGCCTGGTGCTGCTCTGCTTCGCGGCGAACTTCCAAGGTGGGCACTGCCGCGGCGCCAGCGGCGGAGACGGAGGTCGGAGGCGGTAGTGGCGGAGGCCACACAGGCAGAGCTGGGCGTGCTGGCGAGCGGACGGCGACGGCGATTGTTTCTATGCGTTTCGACTAGTTCGAGCTGCTACCGTCAGATGCGAAACGAGTGGACCTCATCCAACGACGTCCCTCTGCAGTAGTTTCCTCTACGTTAGAGGATCTCGTTCCCCCGTACCTGTCTTGATTGTCTGCTGACGCCGCTGAATTTGCTCGGCGTTTACTTACCTGTATTACCTTGTTACGTGTACTCGAGTACTCAGTGACACGATGCTTCATCGTGCACGATGTTTTGGATAGTATGTTTTGATGCAACCGTTATAAAAATGCATTTTAAATACATACTAAATTGATAAAAAATTCAAACAAGAATTTTGGTTGTATATCCGGACATTTTATGTCCGCATAGAAGTTTCTTAAAAACAGGCATTTTTTGTAGCCTGTATAAAAAGACAAAAAAATATCTCGTAAAAAATCATTTTGGAACACCGGAGTTTGTCTTTTTCACATGGGCCACAAGAAATGTCTTTTTTTGGCGAACTTTTTATACAGACATAAAATATCCTTATATACACGTAAGTTCAGCTGAACCTACGAGTAAAAAAAGATTTTCCTGCTTCTTCAGCATGTGGACATATATATATATTTATCCATATATACTGCATTTATATAACAAGGTGGACCCAAATAGAGGGGTGCTCACATATAGCGCCCGGGTACGACCCATGAGCCTTGCACCGCCTGAAGAAAGGCGAGATGGGCCACACTCGGGCGCTATATATGAGCGAGCTACTGATTGATGTCTTGGTCCACGAGCGCTATATCTCGCTCTTTGCAAGCTCGAGTACAGACTCGCCTAGAGTGGATTCGCCCCATGGGCTGGCCCATCTACATCAGGTTTTCTTCCCTTTTTCGTTGTTTTGTTTTTCTTCTTCTTTTTTCTTTTTTTGTTGTTTCTTTCTTTTCCTTCTTTCCTATTTCATTTTTCTCTTAATAAATATTTTCAAAAATCTGAACATTTTTTAGTATGGAAATCATTTTGGAACACCGGAGTTTTTCACATGGGTCACAAGAAATGTCTTTTTTTGGCGAACTTTTTATACGGACATAAAATATCCTTATATACACGTAAGTTCAGCTGAACCTAAGAGTAAAAAAAGATTTTCCTGCTTCTTCAGCATGTGGGCATATATATATATATATATATATATATTTATCCATATATACCGCATTTGTATAACAAGGTGGACCCAAATAGAGGGGTGCTCACATATAGCGCCCGGGTACGACCCATGAGCCTTGCACGGCCTGAAGAAAGGCGAGATGGGCCGGACCCGGGCGCTATATATGAGGCGTGCTTCTGATTGACGTCTTGGTCCGCGAGCGCTATATCTCGCTCTTTGCAAGCTCGAGTACAGACTCGCCTAGAGTGGATCGCCCCATGGGCTGGCCCATCTACATCAGGTTTTCTTCGCTTTTTCGTTGTTTTGTTTTTCTTCTTCCTTTTTTTTTTGTTGTTTCTTTCTTTTCCTTCTTTCCTATTTCATTTTTCTCTTACTAAATATTTTCAAAAATCTGAACATTTTTTAGTATGGAAATTTTTGCAAATGGTTAAGATTTGTTTTTTGAAAATGGTTCTGATGTGGAAAATGTTTATTGTTGGATTTTAAAAATGTTCATCTTTTAAAATGATTCAGATTTAAAAATTGTTCATTTTTAAAATGGTTAACATTTCTAAAAAATGTTAAATATTTAAATAATGTTCATTTTTAAATGGTTCGAATTTTTAAAAATATTCAGATATGAAAAATGTTTATTTTTTAAAACGGTTCAGATTTGAAATTTTATCATTTTCTAAAATGTTTCAGATTTTTATAAATAATTCAGATTTCAAAAGATCATTTTTGAATAGTTCAGATTTTTTAAATAGGATTTAAAGTGTTCATTTTTAAAGTTCAGATTTAAAACCATTATTCAGGAAATAAAAAAAAAGAAACAGAAAAAGACTAGAACCGCATGGGTGCGTGCGGCCCATATGGCTAGCTACGTGAGGCAGCCCACACATTGATCGATTGTTCGGCTAGCATTTCCTGATTTCCCCAATTCTCAGATAAAACAACGGCCGCCGGAAGTATCTCAGTTGCCGGCGCCGGCGCGGGCGCGCAGCCATGCTCCGCCTCAAAAACTCCATCCTCACCCACCTCCTCTCGCTCTCCGCCGCCTCCCCCGTCTTCCCTCTCCACCGGCTCCTCTCCGCGGCTGCGCCCGCCGTTTCCCCAAGCCCTTACTTCGCCGTCGACGAGTACCTCGTCGACACCTGCGGCCTCACCCGAGCGCAAGCCCTCAAGGCCTCCACGAAGATCTCCCACATAAATTCCCCATCCAATCCCGATGCTGTGCTCGCCTTCCTTGCCGGCCTCGCCCTCTCCAGCGCGGACGTCGCCGCCGTCGTCGCCAGGGACACCAGGTTCCTCTGCGCCGACGTGGAGAGATCCCTGTACCCCGTCGTCCTCGAGCTCAACGGCCTGGGTGCATCGCCTTCTCAGGTCGCCCGCCTCGTCTCGCTCGCCCCGGACAGATTCCGCTCTAGATCCATCATCTCCAGGATGCACTACTACCTGCTTCTCTTCGGCTCCTTCGAGAAGCTCCTCCGGGCTCTCAACCACAGCACTCATCTCCTCGGAAGCAGTCTCGAGGAGGTGATCAAGCCCAATGTTGCGTTCCTGCAAGAGTGTGGGCTAGCTGCTTGTGATATTACCTCACTCTGCATCACTTCGCGATGGAAACTTGACTCCAAACCAGAGCAGGTATGTGCGATGGTGGCGCGCGCCGAAGCTATAGGTGTGCCCCGTGGCTCTGGAATGTTGAGGAAAGCGCTGCAGGCTGTTTCATTCCTGAGCGAGGAGAAGATTGCCGTCAAAGTGGAGTGCTTGAAGAACACGCTCAGGTGGTCAGATGCTGAGGTGGGAGTTGCTGTTTGTAAGGCTCCAACGGTGCTGGTGATCACTGAAGACGCTCTGCAGCGCAAATCAGAGTTCCTGATCTCTGAGGTGGGGTTGGAACCGGCGTACATTAATTGCTCATCGACCGGCATTGCTCTCGTATAACCTGGAGGGGCGGATGAGACCTCGCTACAATGTCCTAAAGTTACTTAAGGAAAAAGGGTTGCTACATCAAGACCGGGATTTCTTTAACACAGTCATGGTCAGCGAGAAGGTGTTCATGAAGAAGTTCATATGCCCTCACAACGAAGCTGCACCGCACCTTGCTGAAGACTATGCAGCAGCCTGCAGAGGGGAAGTGCCTAGTAGATAGGGATTTACATGAACCAAGAACGGGTATGAAAACTAGTAACTGCATATGGCACAACAAATTTTCACTCTGCCCTTCAGGCTGACAATTCCTGATTTGGTGTTCTTCATCTAACTAAGTGGTGGATGTCTTATTATAGTATGTACGTTAGTTACATGTTGATTGGGTGCTGGTAATCCATGATGAAATTGATATGTTCGTTACATCATTCAGTAGAGAAGAAAGCATCACACTGCTATCTATCCATCCTCATGTCATATTGAGACACATATTGGAACTACGAGAGTGACATCACATATCAGGGCATTCTGCAAATGCTTTCAAGTATCAGTGAGCAGTATATCTGCACAATATATCTTTATGTTCTCAAATAGCCATTGCAGTTTTCAGTAAAACCTCAGTGTATCTTTCCATGAAATAAGGTTCTCTCATTTTGGTAGATTATATGAAGTCTCAAATTTTTCTCAGGATAAATTTTTTGGACTTATTTTTTTGCGGGTAACAAGTGTGTATTTCTTGATGATCACAATGTGTTGGTCACTGCCAAGGGTGCAGTTTTGTAGTGGTAATGTTGGTTGCTTTCTCTACTCTTCCTACAGTAACTTTGTTTACAAGATATTGACTGGAGTGAAAATGGGTTATTGTCTACTAGTTGTTCGTGTCAGTTTTTTCGTTTATTTTTCTCTTGTATTTTTGCTTGGCCTACTGGCTGATACGTTCTCTAAAATTGAATAGTGCAGTACAGGAACTTATTAAGGAGAGATATATTGATGCTTTTTATGGTGTGGTGCTGAAATGCAGAGGTCATTTCATACAGTAAAGGGACTTATTATGATAATAACCTTATAAAGTTATGGCATTACCATGTAATCTCTGTCACACTTTTTAGCTAATTTTATTCCATATTAGCACTGCCTGTCTATGTAGATACTCGCAACATTTTTATCCCTTGGCATATTTTCTTTAGGATAGCAAGTCTCATGTGACATCCTGTACTTTTTATCCGCTTTCTAGATCCTCATCTATAATTGATCTAGCTGTGTTGGTTACAATGTATTCTGAAGGCATGTATGCTGGAATTGGAGAAATGATGACTTAACCAAGCATGGTATGAACATTTAAGGGATGCAGTAATTTTCTCAGTTGTTCCGAATGTCATCTCTTCGTCATCTATTTTAGTTAAATCTCACTGTAGACATGAAAGTACTAACTGTCAGATAATGCCTAGTTATGAAATCTTGCAGCATTTCAAACACAGGAATATAAGTTGTGTTCGTCAAACTTAGAACCAAGCTGATGTCTGAGGAGAGGATGGTGCGCATTTGTCTTTCCACGTTGAGGCTGTAGGCTGTAGAAGTTCAAATCAGGATTTGTGGCACTCTGTCTCCCTTGTGCCGGCGCCTGACATTGTTAAGCGATGGCGATCAGTTGCTCTCATCTGCTGGGGCTCATTGGTGATAGGGCAAAGGTGTCTGATCTTTCGATGAGATGTTGATACGTCGATTCTGGTGGAGTTCGACCTTGGCGATCCGACTACTACGCACACGTACGCAGCGCCAATGCAATCGCTAAACCAATCTCCGGGAGTTACCGATCCTGCAGAAGCACGATCAGCCTGACCAAAAGGTCTAGTTCTACATGCGATCGAGAAACAAGTAAGAACAAATATTGCAATCAAGAATTGCGGATAAAGGTTGAACTTTATTGATGAAGGCGGGATTCTGCAAGTGCGTAGTACAGGAGGTCTAGCCGACACTCGTGCCTATGACGAAGACTAGCAATAGCTGACTTCTTTTTAACTAAACAAAATCCAAATTTTAACCTAGACGACAACTAGCTATTTATGATGACGGCGGATGGGTACACGCTGCGTTCCGAGGATGCGTTTTCCTTGCTTGTTCGCACGGCCAGCTTCTGACCCATGTCTTGTATCGCATTGGTGGCTAGCTCCTTCCGCTAGGCCCACTTGTGCCGGCCCATTCCTCGTTTTGCCGCTCGAGCTGGTCTTTGTTTTGCTGCTGGTGCTTGCGTGGATGGCATAATAGCATGCATGGAAACTCTGCACATCCAAACCCTTCACAGCAGCACTTTCTTGGATGCAGGGGCGGCTGCAGATTTTTTAATATACTACCATTTAGTCTAATTTTATGCTTATTACACATGTTAAAAAAAAACTAATACATGATATTTATACTATGAATACCGAGTCTGGCACCCCCAACCTTTTACTCCTACATCCGCCACTGCTTGGATGGATACGAGACAAGAGCACATGCACACCACGTACACAATTGATGAAAAGAAACATGCATGCATGCATGGGTCCCGTTCCTTTGACTTGAATTTGGCCTGAATCCATATGAATGCATCCATAGTGATCTGCTACACCCACACATGCTCCTCTTGTGCCGAACTCTTCTTGAACTTGATCTCGCATTTTCACCCGTGGTTTATAGAAGTCGTCGTATCTGCATATGATAAATATAAATGTAGTAATTTTGTTCCCAATAAAACAATAATATATTTTATAATTACTACTAGAATTCACCTGAAAAATATGTCTATTTAAATCAGATTCGATCGTATATGGGCTAATCATGTCCTCATGAATTGGCGTTCGACAGGGGTGCTGGGTTCGGGGCGGGCCCGGGAGAGTGATCACTTCCTTTTCCCCCATGCAGGACTTAGCAAAGCTGGTTCTGCTACATTTAGTTGCTTAGTTAGTTAGTTGGCCTGTAACTTCATTTGTGTTCATAGGTCCCCTTACCCCTGTTCCCTTACATTTGTACTTTTCCCGGCATTTGTCCTGGCATCTCTTACGTACTCAAAGCAGCTCCGCTGCATTCCTTTTTGTAAAAAATCTCTGATTTCATTATCAGTTTGTGTGTCGCTTCTCTAGTCCTTGTGGAGTTATGGGAGTCCCTGAACGTGGACGTTGCTTCCTTTCTTCCAGGAGAGATGTGGTGACGAATCAAGGTGGCTGGAGCTCTGCTTTAGTATATGTGATTCTGAAGGAGGATCAACATCTGGTCAGAAGCCGATTTCAATCTCTATCTAGAGTCAGACTCGACGATGCTAGTTGATGATGCCTTGAGGCCCCTGAAGAAAAAAAGAAACAAAAAAAAACAGAAAAGAAAAGGAAAAAAGAAAAACTAAAACAGAAAATAAAAAAGAAACGAAAAGAAACAGAAAAGGAAAAGGAAAAAAGGAAAACAGAAAAGAAAACAAAAGAAGAAAAAACAAAACATGCTACTATGGGCCGGCCCACTAGGTCTCTCCCGTTAGCGGCACGACACCTACGCGCCACTAACGGGCGATATATAGGAATTGCGGGGAAATGCCTCGACGGCGTCAGGCGTTGCAAGCGACTGGGCGCCTTTCGTGTACATATGATTTCTTTTACGTCTTTCATAGTTTGAAAAATTCAGAAAAAAGCATATACGATTCTCAAAAATACATATGAAAAAAGCATATACACGTATAAATAAGTACAAACGTGAATATCTGCACGAGAAAAACTTACCGTGCACCATAAACCAGAAATTGTTTTACAACAAACTGCGTAGTACATTACAAGTTATCATGTAGTAATTCATCCATTCAACAAAATATCATGTAGTAATTCATCATCTACTTCTTTTTCTCAGGTTGTGGATGGTCATATTATGTAAGTTTTTTATAGAGCAACAACTTATTTCACTAATAGAGAACCAATGTACAAAAACAAACACATGCGGAAACTAACAACTGATCAGGAAAACACGAGTGTCCTGAAAACTTTGAAGATAGAACCCTAAAAGATAGAATTTACAAAGTCATTAGAGGTTTTTGCACTCGCCGAATCCAATGGCCGTCGCCAAATTCTAACGTCGCAGAGGCGCACGCCGGAAGAGACATCGAGGCTCCAGCTTTACCAGATCCAAAGAAGCATTATCGCCAACAAGACGTTATGAGTCTATGAACAGGCCCGCTGTGGCATGTCGACCGATGGACGTCCTCGTGCTACCTTGGATCCAAATTCTATTCTTTTACTTTTTCCATCAGAAAATTACTTTGCCTCCCGGATGCATGTGCTCTCTTTATAAAAAACAATAGTATTTTGAAATGTCGAAAAATCCCAAAAAATTAAAATTTGAGCATACATCTTCACATTCTATGTGCAAATGTACAGTTTTGCGAGAAACCGACATTTTTTTGACTTGTGTAAAAAGACAAAAAGATTTTCCATGAAAAGGCTTATTTAAGCACCAAATTTTGTCTTCTTTACATAGATCACAAATAAAGTCTGTTATTTCGTGAAACAACTTCGTGAACACAAATGATGCAAGCGCGAACATTTTTTTGGAATCTTTTTTACATGTCAAAATGTGTTTGAAATAAAGGGCGCATTTGCACCCCGGGAGCCAAAACGTGCTACCTTTTTTCATCTCTTTTGTTATGATTCAAATAATAGGTTTACAGATTAAAAAAATGTTCATGAGTTTCAAAAAATGTTCATGCCTGTCATGCAACTGTTAGGATTAGTCAATGGGTCGGAAAAAGAAATGGGGAGAAGATAATTTGCACAAACACTTGAAGAGGGAAAGCAAATATACATGCATATGTCCGGCTCAATAGAACAATCCATTGGATAGCTAATTCGCGTCAATGAGTCGATCGAACTTAACAGAACACTACCATCAAACCAACACTCGCGTAGTATTGCAGGTTTCCATAACCATCATTTGCCGTGCAAGATAGAGGCAGCTAGGCAATGAGTGATTCTTCAAACAGCTGGTGGCGACAAGCATCGCGTACCCGACATACAACCAAAGGTCTGTTAACGTGTATTTGCTCCCACAAAAGACTCGAGCGACGAGCGGGTCCGAAGATCCAGCGAGAAACACGCCATGCCCGGCCTGGGGATTGTATTCACGTCTCAGCCTTCTGAGTCCCGTCAAGCAGGTAGGTACCTCCTGCAATGGCTATGAACTCGCAGCTAGTGTCCACACAATTTTCAGTCTATCGCCTCAGCCATCCAATTGCTTGTTTGCTTTCAAGCTAGGTTGGCATTACACCGGAACATGAAGATCTAATGAAATTGTTGCATGTTGAGACACACCCCAAAAACATTTATTCCTGTAAGAGTTCCCTTCCACTTCTCCTTCCTTGTGACGCCGATTTTGGATTGCATGGTGATATGATATTGGACAGGTTCAGAATTTTACAAGGTTTAGGATATGAATGCCTACCCTCCCTTATGTGACCTTCCAGATTGCCTCGAAGTTGTATGATAGACATTTTGTATCACTTGGCAAACACAAGAGTACACGTCCAATGGCCCAAACAACAACCATAGGTATACACAAGTATCGTAATGTGCTGAAGATCATAATTTGGCTCATTCCGTGTCGATAAGTGTCTGCCACAACATATCAGTAGCCAGAAAGACAATTTTGGCACACTTGCTAGCTGGCATCAAAACCACATTAACGTTTTGTAGTAATAATGTTTCCCTGAATGTCATGCAAAATACATTTTTTGAAGCGCAGTGGGAAAGGCTCCCACTGCTATTTTCTATTTTCCAATTTCCATGCAAAATACATAATTTAACCAATAAACAGATGCAGGGACTTTAGACAAAACCAGTGGTGACAAGTACGGCGGAAACCCCACATACAACCGGGGTTTAAAGTTGTCTTTATTCCCGCAGAACCACTCAAGACGCAGAGAACCACTCAAACTGCAGACTTCAGAGATCGAGCAAGAAGCATGCTGTATCATTCAGGTCATCATCAACTAGCATAGTCAAGCCTGACTCTAGATAGATAATATAAACAGCCTCTGACCAGAAGTTGATCCTTCTTCAGAATCATGTATACTAGAGCAAAGCTCCAGCCACCTTGATTAGTCACCACATCTTCTACTGGAACAAAGAAAACACCTTCCACATTCAGGGAATCAGTATGCTCCGATAATTCCACAAGCCATCTTTGCGTTATTGTTGGTACACAGCTGACCATCTCGTTTTCTTACATTTTCAATTTCTAAAGCCTCATATCAGGAGCAGACAAATGTGCATCATCTTCTCCTCACATAGCTAGCTTGGTTCTAGGTTTGAAGAATACATCATGCCTTTTATTCGTATGTTTGAGACTCTGCAAGATTCAATGACTACACATTATCTGACAGTTAGTACTTGCATGTCTAGAGTGAGATCTAACTAAAATAGATGACGGAGAGACGGCATTCCGTACAACTGAGTAAATTACTGCATCCGTTAAATGTTCATACCATGCTTGGTTAAGTGATCATCTCGTCAAGCTACATAAGACTTACTATCCTACAAAAAGTACGCCATGGGCTAAAGATGTTGTGGGCACTATATAGACAGGCAGCGCTAATATGGAACAAAATTAGCCAAAAGTATGGCAGAGATTACATGGTAATGCCATAACCATTTTTAAGGTTTTACCTTAATAAGTTCCTTTACTGTATGAAATGCCTTCTGCTTTTCAGCACCACATCATACAAGCATCAATATCTCTCTCCTGTACCAATACGAGGTCTTTGAAATATCCATTATGTAGTGGTACATGGGTAGGCCGTCAACAAAAATGCTACTAGATAAGTAGATAACTAGTACTGCAATATTCAGTTTTGAGATCAGATGTCCCTAGAGAACGTATCAGCCAGTAGGCTATCCAAAAATACAAGAGAAAAATAAACGAAAAAACTGACACGGGTAGGCCGTCAACAAAAATGCTACTAGATAAGTAGATAACTAGTACTGCAATATTCAATTTTGAGATCAGATGTCCCTAGAGAACGTATCAGCCAGTAGGCTATCCAAAAATACAAGAGAAAAATAAACGAAAAAACTGACACCAACAAGTAGTAGACAATGACCCACTTTCATTACAGTTAATATCTTGTAAACAAAAAAATTGCAGGAAGAATCAACACATTGTGATCATCAACAAATACAGACTTGTTCCCCACGGAATAATAAGTACAAAATTCTCGTCCAGAGCAAAATTTGAGACTACATATCATCTACCAAAATGAGAGAATCTTCTTTCATGGAAAGACTGAAAACTACAGTGGCTATTTGAAATTTGATAACATAAAAATATAGTGTGCAGATATACGGCTCAATACTTGAAAGCATTTGCAGAATGCCCTGATATGTGATGTCACTCTCGTAGACCCAATATGTGTGTCAATATGACATGAGGATGAATAAGATAGTAGTGTGATGCTTTCTTCTCTACTGAATGATGTAACGAACATATCAATTTCATCATGGATTACCAGCACCCAATCAACATGTAACTAACGTACATACTATACTAGACATCCACCACTTAGTTAGATGAAGAACACCAAATCAGGAATTGTCAGCCTGAAGGGCAGAGTGAAAATTTGTTGTGCCATACGCAGTTACTGGTTTTCATACCCGTTCTTGGTTCATGTAAATCCCAATCTACTAGGCACTTCCCCTCTGCAGGCTGCTGCATAATCTTCAGCAAGGTGCGGTGCAGCTTCCTTGTGAGGGCATATGAACTTCTTCATGAATACCTTCTCGCTGACCATGACTGAAGTAAAAAAATCTCGATCTTGATGTAGCAACCCTGTTTCCTTAAGTAACTTTAGGACATTGTACCGAGGTCTCATCCGTCCCTCAAGGTTATAAGAGAGCAATGCCGGTCGATGAGCAATGTACGTCGGTTCCAACCCCACCTCAGAGATAAGGAACTCTGTTTTGCTCTGCAGATTGCCTTTAGTCCTCATCAGCACCGATGGATCCTTACAAACAGCAATGCCCACCTCAGTATCTGACCACCTGAACGTGTTCTTCAAGTACTCCACTTTGACGGCAATCTTCTCCTCGCTCAGGAATGCGACAGCCTGCAGCGCTTTCCTCAACATTCCAGAGCCACGGGGCACACCTATAGCTTCGGCACGCGCCACCATCGCACATACTTGCTCTGGGCGAGAGCCAAGTATCCATCGCGAAGTGATGCACAGTGAGGCAATATCACAAGCAGCTAGCCCACATTCTTGCAGGAACGCAACATTGGGCTTGATCACCTCCTTGAGACTGCTTCCGAGGAGATAAGAGCTGTGGTTGAGAGCCCGGAGGAGCTTCTCAAAGGAGCCGAAGAGAAGCAGGTAGTACTGCATCCTGGAGACAATGAATCTAGAGCGGAATCTGTCCGGGGCGAGCGAGATGAGGCGGGCGACCTCAGAAGGCGATGCACCCATGTCATTGAGCTCGAGGACGACGGGGTACAAGGTTCTCTCCACGTCGGCGCAGAGGAACCTGGGATCCCTGGCGACAACGGCGGCGACGTCCGCTCTGGAGAGGCCGAGGCCGGCAAGGAAGGCGAGCACAACATCGGGCTTGGATGGGGACTTGATGTGGGGGATCTTCATGGAGGCCTTGAGGGCTTGAGCTCGGGTGAGGCCGCAGGTGTCGACGAGGTACTCTTCGACGGCAAAGCTAGGCCTTGGGGAAACAGCGGGTGCAGCGGCGGAGAGGAGCCGGTGCAGATGGCAGACGGGGGAGGCGGAGGAAGATGAGAGGAGGTGGGTGAGGATGGAGTTTCTGAGGCGGAGCATGGCTGCGCACAAGTGCCGGCGCTGGCAACAGAGATTACTTCCGGTGGTCTCCTGTTTTTTTTTTCTTTTGACGTGGGGAAAGGCCTCGCCGGCGTCAGGTGTTGTCTAACTGCAAGAGACTGCACCGAAAGTGCCAAAATACCATTAGTCAAACCCGAAAGTGCCAAAATACCACTATTAAAAAGTAAAAACCAAAGTGCCAAATACCACTCAATTTCGATTTTTCATGCCAAAAAGACTAACTGAGACTAACATTCTCAAAGAAAGACACAGAATACACTTACCACTTCACATGTTTTTATCTCTTTGGCTCTTAGAACAAATTAACTTTCTAGTACTCCTACTTATTAACAAACTCTGATGTTTATTTCCTTGTGTGGTGCACATGATATTTATGTGGTGTGTATAATCTTTCAGGAACATTGGATCTGGTCCTGCCAGTGGTATATCCACTGAAATGGTTGGGATCACAGATACTGCAAGTGGGGAATCAAACGCGCATGATGAAAATGCATTTTCTAAAATTAATGAGATTGCTCAAGTAAGTTCTCGCATATATATGATGTACAGTGTTTACCTTATACTTATCAGATATTAGTGTGCTAGAATTGAAAACTACAGTAGAGTACAATTTACATGCGGCTGTTAACTAGATAGTATCTATACCGAACAATAATAGTTGAGCTAATCACCTGCTTTACATGTATGCCTCTTCACTTGCACGGGGAGGAAAAGCCGTGAGGTGACCAAATCGGGGCGTGAGGCTGCGATGCGGGGCGGCACGAACAGAGGCCGCGGCGCCGGGAGAGCGGCGTGAGGCGGCGCTGCCGATGGGAGTGAGCAGAGACGGGCCCGCCTGGAGCGGGGAGAGGCGTCCACACAGTTGGGGGCGAGCAGGGAGAGGCGGCTGTGCCGACCGAGTAGGGGAAGGACGACAAGGAGGAGTTAGCGGCGGAGGGACACGGCGCGGCGGCGGAGAATGGGGGTTTGGCGCGCCGCCATGGCCATGGCTGGGGAAGGTGCGGGCAGTTTTGGTATAGCGAAAAACTGACATTTTGCCCTGTGTTGACTAACGGTATGTGTTTGACAATAGTTTTTTTTAACATAACCATAGTGGTATTTTGACAAGCAAAAACAGAAGTTGACTGCTATTTTGACGGAAGTCCACTTTGGTTTTGCTAGTGATATTTTGGCGCTTTCGATTTTTTTTTTTTTGAGGGGAATCGTGAGCTTTATTGATCATAAAACACAATGTTTACAATCTTTTGCTATCAGTTCCAAGACGGAGCTGACTCGCTTAACATCCCATTAGACTCACGCTTCCCTAATTGAGCTAAATTATGCGCCACCTGGTTACTACCTCTTTTGATCTTCTTAATCTCCAGCATCGGATTTGTATCGCAGCAGGTCTCTGATCTCCATGTAGATACTCCATGATGGCGAGCGGTCCAGGGACAGGCCTGTAACCGCATCAACAACTCGTTGGCAGTCTGTTTCAACAACAGCCGGCAAGCTCTGAATATCTAGGAGGAGTTAGAAGCCAGCAAGATAGGCATTTGCTTCCACTTCTTCCGCAGAAGCACAATATGGCATATAGGACCACGCAGAGCGGATGACATGTCCCTTGTTGTCACGGACAATAGCCCTAAGGGCAGCAACAACGTGTGCCTCGTCAAATCTGACAGCTACAGTTATATGGCTTCAATGCCAAATTGCTAATTTCTCCACACCGTGCTTTGTTGCCAAATTTCAGATATGGGACCCGCTGCATGTCATTCTCTCTCTCATCTAGAGCGTGTCATCCTCTCATTTCTCTCCATGTCTTTGGACTGCATGCAAACAACTAATTCTTTATTTATCATCTCAATTTAGCATCAGAGCACCCTCTTGCTCCGGTTCCCTCTTTTTGTAGATTTGGAACTAGTCTCAGAGTGTAAGGAACTAGTTCTAAAAGGCAAAAAGCAAATATGGAACCACATTTGGCTACACGGTGTGGGTGCCTAAGAGCATCTCCAATCGGAGCCCCCATATCCGGCCCCCAAACTGTCCGCGGACGACCGGACAACACCTAAAATTTGTGATCTACAATCATGAACCTTATATTTCGGTCCCCAAATCCATGCATTACATGCAGCTACGTTTCTTGCATACATAAATCTATCTTGTGCACAAAGATATACCATACATAGAAAATATAATTATAACTAAAATAGCTATAGCTCCCAATGCATAATGGAGATGCATCTCATTCTCGATGGCATGTTTTTTGAACTTCTTCATCTTTGTACGACTTGCATCAATCTTGTTTTTGTAATCATCGACGATATCCGCGAGATGCAACTCCATATTCATCTTCTCTTCTTCTATCTTTTTGTTCTCTTGTTCTATCTTTTTCTTTTCTTCTTCCATCTTCTTCTCCTCCTCATCCATCCTCTTTATTTTCTCCTCCAACTTCCGGTTAGCACCGTGAACTTCATCAAACTTTTCTTCAATCTTTGTCTTTTCCTCAATTGTGAAGTTCAAATCCTCCAATATACGCATCTTGCCTCGGAGGGAGGCGTTCAACTCGGATATCACTCCGCGGACATTGCAGCTACATGTTTTTGAATCCTACAATTCAAAAAAATTCCGACTCAAAACCACCACATTGCACAAGATTGGGGAAAACACAAAATGTGAGCTCAAACAAGGACATACCGAGTCGGAGGAGCTGTCCTCCTCGTATAGAGGGTAGGAGCCTACAGAGCCCTCGTCCTTGTCCCATGAAACCATGTTTTCCTAGACCGGATTGGACCACGAAGTAGAGGGCGGCTGTGGGGGTGAGATTGGTTTCCGACGAACTTATATATCGGGAAGCCGGGCGGGATGAGGAGCCGTGGGAAATTGAGTGGTAGAGGTGCACCGGTCGTTGGAGTGACGGGGGCGGCGGCGGAAATCCCTCGCTGCAAATGCGGTCGGATCCAGCGCAAATCAGCCCAAATCCGTCGCAATGTGGCTGCAAGAGCTCTGCAAAACTGGTTGGGGAAGAATCGCGAGCAACTGCGGACGGCGGCGGGGGTGCTGGCGAGCGAAGAGGATGTGCACCAGCGCCGGAGCTTGGCAAAAGGGCGGAGCTAGGAGAAGGAGTGGAGAAGGAGTGTGAGAAATATCTACTGCCGGTCGAGGGTTCCGTCGGATTTATGGTGGAAAAGGGTAGGTCTGCCCTGTCAGCGACCAGGGGGCGGACGCGTCCGGGCGCGCCCGAACGGCCCTAAACCCGCCCCAGATATGGGCTGGGTTTGGGGTGTGACAGACCGCCCGGTCGTTTGGTATGGTTATGAGGGCCTCCGCTGGGTGGCGGTTTTTCGGCCCAAACGTTGTCCGGGCGGACCGCCCGGGCGTTTGGGCTGCCTTTGGGGCCTCAGTTGGAGATGCTCTAAGCCTGCCTTCTTGCTAACTGATTCCCAACCTGCATCAACACTAACAGCCAACGAACCAGGAGTTGGCGGCTGCCAGTTGGATTCATCATCGGGGTTTGGCGCTTTCGATTTTAACTAGTGGTTTTTTTTGGCTATTATCTCTTGTGCTCCGTTCAGATGTTCGCATTGGGAGCCTCGATATTATATTGGGTTGAATATCAATATCATGGGATATTGATATTGAGTCTGAATGTCAATATTTTTTGTTTGGATGTGTTAGATATTCAGACCTAGACAAGATATTGAGTTTGAATATCAAATGCTGTTTGGATGTTATAAAAGCAGTTTTTCGAGACATTGATCATTGTACTGTTATATTCATGACAAAATGTGCAAAGAGGAAAACAGAGAGAGTAAAATGTTGGATGGTCAAAAGTTGGATGGTCAAAAGTGATGAATTGGACTTGTATGAGAGTAAAATCATTATACCGTTTTCCACATGTTTTAAATAAAAATATGTGTAACGTTTGATTTTATCTGAATAATTGTATATCATATATCAACAAAAAGGAAAATTAAAAAGAAAGTGAGATCGACAGAGTAAAGCAAAGAGGAAAACAAGCAGCTTCGGTTATACTGCACACACAAACAGAGAGAGGACAGGCCGCCGCTCTCTACCCGCCTTGACGCCTCCCAGGATTTTGCCGGCGGCGACGCTTCTTAGCCGCATGGGCGCAGCGACATCCCCGGCACCATGGTCCATGGCGAGCCCCTTCGGCCGAGCGTCAACGCGCTCCACCTCCGATTCCGGCGGACAGGCGCACGCCCGCATCTGGTGCCTCCCCTGTACAGCGCAAAGAGAGGACAAGTAGAGAGGAGGGAGATGGTCCAGAAACGAGATAGGAGGGCGGCGGGCCAGAAAGGAAAGGGAGGGCGGCGGCGTACTTGAGCCAGGCGCCAGATTTCTCATCGTCCCTCTCCTGTTGGCTTGGCGGCGCCCGTACCTGCAGAGCGAAGAAACGGGTGAGAGGAGCGGCGAGGGAGAGAGTTCTAGGGGATGGGGGTTGGGCGGAGGCTCGCCGGAGACAGAGGAGAAGGGGATAGCAGGCCGCCGGCGGGAGTACCGTGCGTCACCTGTGCTTCGGACGGGAGGTTTCGACAGGGGAGACACAAGCTATCGAGGGGAGAAGAGAGGAAAACGATTCGGCCAGAATATCAACCAATGTCGAGCTCCAACCCAAGACATTCGGGAAAGGACTCCGCAGGCAAAAGTTCAGCACCTCAATATTCGCCCCCGAATACACATGATGAATACCTAGGATATCCAAACGCCTGAAATTCGGATATTCGGGCCGAACCAAATGTCAATATCCAATACCACGCTCCAATATGAACATCCGAATGGAGCATTGGGGTTAGGTGCGAAACTTACCGTGCACCATAAACCAGGAGTTGTTTTACAACAAACTATACTTATCAAGTTATCATGCGGTAATTCAACTTCTACTTCTTTTTCTCGGGTCGTGGATTGGTCTTTTTTGTATAGAAATATGTATTGGAGACCCTAAATTCAACAACACGCGTATAATTTTCTAAAGGTTTTACTGTGCCAAAAAGATAGACCAAAACCAACCCCTAACCAGAGTATTATACAGGATTTTTACTCTGACTATGCTAGTTTTATCCCATTCGGGTTTCATAGTGTTGGACTAGTGGAATTTTGGGTATCCCAAAATGGGAAAAAAAATCATACCTACAAAAAGCACACCCGCTGGTCTAAGACACATAAATTTTTTGTATTTCAAAATGGAAAAATTTCTTGATGGATACTAGCTAATTTCTCTTTTTGAGAATAACATATCATTTTTATAGATAGAAATAGCATTATGGCCGGTCAACGCTGAAAAGGTTACCACATGCCAAAAGAAGAAAAAAAGATTACTCACGCAATGCCCACGGCTATATCGGATCAGACTATTCTCCGGACTACAACCCCGTCAATGTCATCATGGCATACTTACAAAACTTTCCACTAAGAGTGTTGCCCACCTCCATTGGCCAATCTCGGATCTAACTTTACCAACGATCTGACATGTCGAGACCGATGCGCCGTTGAATACCACTTCATTGTGGTGTGTTCATATGCACCAGGGGACCAAGATGATCATCGGCCATATGTTGTGTCTATCCTTTGGCCTCATCGGGTGCCATATTCACAAGTTTACAAATCTCTAGTTCGTTGTGGGCACGGGACACCCATTCGGGTAGGGTTCCACTAGTGAAGCAGTTCGTACCAAACCTCTCGCGCACGCGAAAAATATCGGAGGAAGTGAACGATCGACTCTAGCTTTTAATCACATGACGGGTAACAGACTGGGTGGGGTAGCCCTTGTCGCATGAATCTTTCCATCACCCAAAACTGAACCTTTGCTAGCCAAGCAAAGAACTTGGAACTCACAGGTGACTCTGACCTCCACATCTACTCTCTCATTGGGTCCACTTTGTCACAATGAAGAATGCACTACAAACAGAGCATGCAGGTCTCAGAATCAGGTGCCATAGTTCCACTTGGTGGTCCAGAAGAGCGTATGTTGCTCGTCTCTAACCCTTTGAATATTCCAATCGCCTCCTTTGGTACTCGAATATCAAATGGGGACGACTAATCAGCAGACGCCTGCTGGTTAGCTTATCTGTATGCCGTGTGAGCGCGTGGCCGAGCATGAGAAATTGCCTCTTTTGCATGCATGCACAAACAAACAAACAAGCTGATGTCATCCTGGATTAAATGCATAACTCGAAAATTCAAAAAGTTTTGTTGACCAAACCGTTTATCCGATTTAGAATCCGTTTTCACCGTTGGACAAGTCGCGACGAGATCTTCGAAACTAGATCCCATGTCGATATGTTTCGACAACTTTTTTTTTGGCCCAGAAGTTACCACCCCGTAACATATAAGTTACCAGGCTTAAGTACGTAAGTTATCTACCATATTAGCGATTAGTTTTTGGGTTGAAATAGAACCATTTTTTGTTGTTCTTTTAGATTTTTACGAGATTTAAAGTTACCACATCACTTTGAGATGGTAAATTTATCGTTAGGATGATAATTGTCGATTTCATAGTGAAACTACACATAAAAAGATGGTCATTGTGTTCGTAACTATTATTTAGAGGACATGATGACTATATCGATTTTGTGGTGAATAACTATATCATGAACACATGGATAACTTAATAAGAACTGAGTGGGTAAGTCTATCAATATTGGGTGTGAACTATTATCGAGAGAGTATGACATCTATAATGATTTTGTGGTGGATAAGTACACATGAAAACACATGGGTAACTTTATCAATACTGGGTGGTAACTCAATCAGTATTGGATGGTAACTATTACCGAGATGGTAACTATATTAATTTTGTGGTGGACAACTACACATAAAACACATGGGTAACTTTATCAGTACTGCGTGGGTAACTCCATCAGTATTGGGGTGGTAACTATTACCGAGATGGTAACTATATTGATTTTGTGATGGACAACTGCACAGAAATACACATGAGTAACTTTATCAGTACTGGGTGGGTAACTTCATCAGTATTTGGGTGGTAACTATTACCGAGAGAGTATGGTAACTAAATTGATTTTGTGGTGGATAATTACAGCATGAAAACACATGGATAACTTTATAAGTACTGGGTGGGTAACTCAATCAGTATTGGGTGGTAACTATTATCGAGAGTGTATGATAAACATGTATAACTTTATCAGTATTGGGTGGTAACTTCATCACTATTGGAGTGATCACTATTGCTGAGGGAGTATGGTAACCATATTGATTTTGTGGTGGATAACTATACAATGAAAACACATGGATAAATTTATCAGTACTGGGTGGGTAACTCGATCAGTATTGGGATGATAACTATTACCGAGAGAGTATGATAAATATGGGTAACTTTATCAGTACTGGGTGGGTAACTCCATCATTATTGGGTTGGTAACTATTACCGAGATAGTAGGTAACTACAACGATTTCATGGTGGATAACTATGTCATGAAGATATGGGAAACTTTATCAGTATTGGGTGGGTAACTACGTCAGTATTAGGTGGGTAACCATTTTTTGTCGGGCCAGGGATCTTCAGGGTGTCAAGGAATTAGTCGACACCGGGGAAGTAGTTGAAGTTGTCATCTCATCGTCGTCTTGTCGATGTCCTAGAAGTAGTCGACGCGAAACCGCAACATCATCATCTTGTCGGTGTCGTGGAAGTAGTCGAATTAGTTGTACTCTGCTCATCGTCGTAGCAGATCTTGTCGACGTTTGAGGTACACGCTCGACAACGTCTCTCGGCTCGATGACGGTCTTGGCGGCAGATAACGGTCACGGTAAAACTCACGGGTTCAGGTCGGGCAGGTCTTGGCTATGGTTCACGAACACGGCAACACGGCCACGGACACCGGAAAGACATGCAAAGTGCACACGAAGTAGCACCAAGATGGGTGGACAAACATGGACAAAGGCGCGGTGCCGGATTCCTTGCGGCATTCCATCGAACACCTTGCGGCTGTTGATTACGAAGCTCACACCGGGGACGAAGCAAGGCCGGGGAAGGCACTGGAGGAGGGAGACGGCGCAAGGACGACGACCTGGTGGAGGACGACGGGATGGAGGTCGACGTGGAGGCGCTGGTCGTCGGGGCAGAGCTTAGCGGCGCCCTGGCCGGAGATGCATGAGGCGGGCAAGGCGAGCTCGGCGAGGTCGAGCAGGAAGGCATGGCGTCGAGGTCGGCGAGGTGGCTGGAACTGGAGGTGTGGAGGATGGCGGTGCCTACCTCTAGCCGTGGCGCAGGAGGGCGGGCGCGTAAGCACGAGAATCCAACGGCGATGAGGGTGGCGGCATCGTCCGGCTAGGGAGCTTCGATGGCGATGAGCTTGCTAGGGAGGTCGCCGGTTGGACACCCGTCGTCGGGCTCGCAGAAGGTGGAGAGATGGACGGTGGCGGGTGGAGAGGCATGCTGATGAGGGGTACACTCATCAAATCCCATGGTTAAGGACCTAGGGTTGAGATTATGGGGAGAGAACGTGGTAGTACTGGTAGTTTTTTCGGCTGACAAGCAGAGGCAAAGATTTACCCAGGTTCAGGCCCCTCGGGTGGTGGTAAAGACCCTACTTCCTGCTTGTCTGGTATTGATCGTGTGAGATTATGCGGTTACATGGTGGCTCCGGCGAGATGTCGATCTCGCTAGAGCTTTGCTGGTTTGAGTATGGCTTGGTCCCTAGATCGGCACCCCTCCCAACCTTTAAATAGGCTGGGTCTCGGGAGTTCGTAACCGACCTAGTTTACACGTAAGGAAAGTCTAAACCGACTATACCTATGTCTAATCTTGGAGGGTACTCCATCTTCTTGGGCCTCTTGTCTTGGGCTTCGAGTAGGCTCTTCGCTATTGGGCCTTAGTCGTCACGTGCACCAGGTACCCTCACGGTAGGGTACCCGAGATGTATACCCTTGTCAGTAGCCCCCGAGTACTTGTCTGACTCGAAGAATCGGGCATGGACTCGTTCGTAAGTGCACGTCATATGCTTTGTATTCTGTATATTATAATTGGAATTCCTGTATGAATAGCACATGTTGGCTATGTCGAGTATTTCATCGACTGTGGTTTTTGCTTATGAAGATCAAGGGATAATAGCTTAGTAGGCCCAGTACACTCGACGGATCGGGACTGGTTAACTACACATTCGGGTAAAACCTTACTAGCTTTCAATCAAACTCGAGTCCCTGGACTCGAATCTGGAACAAACTGGTCAGATTCGACTAGGCCGCTTGAGGTCTTACTGAGTCGATCTGCAGTATAACTTTGAATTTTACCCAACGCGTCCGTCGGGATTTTTCATCATGTCTGCTGACACGGAAAGTATAAGGATTGACGTTGCTGGAACGGTCCTTAGCCCAGCTCGAAAGTTCGGCGGGTCTTACCTTTGCACTATGCGTGCAGCATCCGAGGTATTTGCGATGGACGCAACTCGGGAATGTTTCGAGTATGATTTTGTATATGAACTGAGTCGATTCATTTGTCGACTGACCCTTTGACATTATTCTATCGGGTGCGCGACAGCGCTCCCGATGGGAGTAGCCCCCGAGATTGTGCTTTATTGCTTGCAATGGAGGATAATCTCAAAATCTTCTTACCCTGCATATGTTAATCGAACAAAAAATTTGCCGTAATTCTATCGGGTGCGCGACAGCGCTCCCGATGGGAGTAGCCCCCGAGATTGTGCTTTATTACTTGTAATGGAGGATAATCTCAAAATCATTTTGTCTTGAGCATCTTTAGTCGAAGAAATTTTTGATACTCCCGATGGGAGTAATATGCCTCAGCCGAAGGAACGGTCGAGTGACCAATTTTGCCTTATCATTGCTTTTTCCACCCGAACCAAACAAGGCAGTCGAGTGACCAATATGCGTTGAGCGGACTCGAATGTATTTCTGATCAAAGCGCTTGAGATGACGTCAGGGATGACGTTTTTTGGCGACTGCGCTGCCTGACACGCGTGGCGTGCGTTATGCTGCGATGGATGGGACGTGACACATAGGTGGGCCCATTTGTGCAGAGCTGACCGAACGACGGTGCAGTTTGGACTTGATTTGACCACTCTGGCCCACTTTTTACGGAGAGGTGATTATGGCTCCTCTTTTTGCGTGCGTAGTGGGCGGAGTGGCCGGCGACGGTTGCCCTCCGTTTGCCACGTGTACGGTGAGATTGCGTGCGTAGCGCACGGTTAGGATCTGAATGGCTGTGATTGCCTTTGATTTGTGGTAAATAGGGGAACGGCGCTGGCATTGTTTTTTTTACTAGCCATTTGCTCTGCGCGCGCCCCTGTTCCATCTTCTTCCTTGCGCCCTGCTCCATTGCTCTTGTGCCCAAGCTTTTGCTGTTCTCCTTAGCCACCACCGCCATGGCGCCAAAGAGGAAAGCTTCTGCCTCCGACGCGCCCGCGACTGACGCGGCCGCTCTGAAGGGGAAGAAAACGCGGCAAGCGCATCTGCGGCCGCCGTCGACCTCAAGAAAGCGACGGCGACTGGATGAAGTCCACGATCAAAGCGGCACATCTCGAGAAGTTCCGCGAGGACGGACTGCTGCCGCCGGCGGACCAGCTTACCGTCCGCGCGCCATCGAAAGAGGTACTCCCCGAGCCTCGCGCAAATGAGCGCGTATGTTTTGCGGAGTTTTTGCCTAGGGGTCTATCTTTTCCCCTCCACGACTTTTTCGTGGTTTGCTGTTCGCCTATGGGGTGCAGATCCATGATCTCACCCCGAACGGCATTATGCACATTGCCTGTTTTATGGTATTGTGCGAGTGCTTCCTGGGAGTTGCTCCCAGCTGGGCTCTTTGGAAGTCTATCTTCATGGTCCGGCCCAACAACCGAGGCGGCCGAACCTATCCAGTTGGAGGCCTTCAGATCCAAGTGCGCAGCGACACCCGATACTTTGCCCTGAAGCCAGTCGACTCGGCGCAAGGGTGGAGGAAAAGGTGGTTTTATGTGCTCGTCGACCAGGAAGGGTCCCAGCATTTTCGACTGCTGGTATAGCCGCTAGGACGAAGGCCTGGGACCATGAGCTTTCGACTGAAGAATGGCGGAAGCGGCGCCTCTGCTGGAGACGATTGGAGGACTGCTTAACAGCGTCACTGGTGTGCATCTTTTGCCACCTTTGTGAAGATGCGGGTGTGGCCGCTCCGCGCGCGAGCTCACCCTATGTGGCAGTATGAAGGTCCTCTCGACTCCACTCGATGAACAAGGAGGAGCTGTCTAGAGCGAGCTGGTGTCACATGTGCGGTCCATCACCAGCACAAAAGCCAGCGAGCCCTGCAACGTCGACTGCCCTGTCGCTCCTTATGGGGCTGAAAAGCCTTTGCCAGAGGTTAGTGAATCTATCGAGTTTATGATCTCCTGCTTTTGTTATTCTGCTATGCATCTTTGTGACTTCGACTGCTGTATTTTGTATGCAGGGCCACTCGACCGCCTCAACCCTTCCTCCTCTTCCCGAAGATGGCCCAACTCATGAAACAGAGGTGACGGTAGAAGCGAAGGGAGGAGACGAATCGCCTCTACCTTCGGCTACCACATCTCCCACAGAAGAGGTTGAAGAGGAAGGGGTTGAAGAAGCACAGGACAAGGAGCTTGCCACGACTGATGATGTGAGCGAGGTTCCCACTCGCAAGCGCCGTCGGGCGGCCCAAGTTGTGTCTTCCTCCATGAGTTCACCCGCAAAGGAATCAGATGTGAGAGATGACGGAGACTCGGGCTCGTCTCCTACGACCACAGCTGCTCCTTTGGACGTGAGCCCGTTGAGCTCGGCTCCTCCTCCTCAGTCGGGGGGGAGCTACTTTTTGGAGGCCCAAACTTTGAAGACCTTGACACTGATGAAGAAGAAGAGCACAGGTTTGCTCCTTTTTGTACTAAATTTTTTGTGAGTTGATATTTATGCTTATGTTGTATTTCTTCGGTTACTCGTAGTGCCGAGACTGTGCACCCTCCGACTCCTCCAGCCGAGAGAGCTTCGACTCCAGATCAGCCAGAAGCTTCTCCTGTGGCGGCTGAGGTCGTGAAAACAGTAGCCACGGCCACTACCATTGAGGCCGCCAAGATTGCGAGTGCGTCGACTCCAGAAATTGGGACTTCTGCTGCCAAGCCTGCGCCTTGGGTTGAACACGTAAGTGTCATTTGTCGAGTCCTCATACTGGGACTATTTGTGTATAACTTATGCTGGTTCCATGTGCATGCAGCCCTTCTACCTCAACCTGGTGGAATCAGGCAAAGCTTTTGTCCAGGTTGAACAGGAGAGAGACAATCTGCGCGCTGTCATGGAGCAACTCAGCCGTAAGTGTGTTTGACTTCTGTATTCGAAGTTCTTTTTGCTCTGTCTTTGCGTTGTCGATTGTGAATGACATCTGGCCATCTATCCCAGGTGACAAGGCATCTGCTGAAACCCGAGTAAAGGAGCTAGAAGAAGCTCTTGCCACTCAAGCTGCCGAGTCGAAGAAAGCCGCGGATGCCGCCCAGCGTTCTGCCGCTGCGCGCGAGAAGGAGCATGCTGAGCGACTGGCTGGCCTCGCACAGAACGTGAGAGGTAAGGAACCATCTTTTTTGTATGCCTCCCGTGTACCCGTTGGGTAGTATGTAGTAACCTTGCTTTTTCTGGTTCATGTTACAGAGGCGATTGGTGTGCCAACACCTACTGACATGGTCAGTGATGAGTTATCACTCGACCAGGTTATAGGTGACCTTGGTGCTTCCTTTGTCCAGGCGAAGGACTCCCTTGCCAAGTCTGCCAGCACCCTCGGCGCTGTGTACAAGGAGGTGCTCCCACTAGGCGAGGTGCCGTCGACTGCTGACGGCTTCGCTATGTGCTCGGTCCAGGAACTTCGACCATGCGAATTTTGCTCGCGCCCTCACGGTACGCGGCTCGGAGTCCACCCTCAAGCTGATACTAGGTCATGGGATAGAGGGTAACTTCGAGGCGGCGATGTCTGACTTCCCTCGGAAGGCCGGCGGGAAGCTAATATCTTTGAAGCATGTTAGCGAGCCAGCCACCCGGCTGGCCAACCTTTTTATGAATACCATGGAACGCCGGGCAACAGAGGTCGCCGCCCGTGCGAGTAGGGCTAGGTCGGAGTCGGTGTCTGAGAAGTAGGGCAGCCGCACCTTTTATGCCTTGTAATTAAACTTATGACCATGCGAGTATGCATGCGCTTTTGCTACCTTTGTATGAATTTAATTTCCTCGTTATGCTTCTGCCTGTAAGGCTGTGTGCTGTTACTCGCCTAAGCTTTGTGATAAGTTTCTCACGAAACTTTTATGATATTTGGAACAGAAACAGCCAGCCGCCACTTCATCCAGCTCGTCGCGGCATCGTGCCCCACTCGATCTCGAGCTCAGGTGGCAAACGATGCCGCAGTAATGCGTTATATGAAGGCTCGAGTCGCAAAACTGGAGCAAGAGCTGGAGAATACCCGCAGTGAGCTGGATAGGATGAGGGCGAGGCCTGCTTTACCCACTCAACGGGAGGAGTATGTGCTTGGCGAGATGGAGATCGTGAACAGACAGCTCGAGTGTAAGCATGACTGCCTTGATCTCATGAGTTCACAATCTGTCCTTTTTGTTCACCCAACTTGTGTTGTTGTAGGTTTTGTTCCAGATTTCCAGGCGGAGCAGGCTCGTGTAGATGAGCAGTTGAACAATGCGACTGACGAACCCACGACTGGCCGTCAGCACTTCGCTTGGATAAGCACCGAGCACGCATACTCGCGACTCTGCAGGATCGAGTGTGGCGGAGCA
The DNA here is from genome assembly GCA_947311845.1 of Poa pratensis. Lineage (NCBI taxonomy): Eukaryota > Viridiplantae > Streptophyta > Magnoliopsida > Poales > Poaceae > Poa > Poa pratensis. Next base: position 9,012,939 of record CAMZMU010000080.1, on the reverse strand, counting down.
CTATGCTTCTTGAGTTATGCAGGTCGGCCTTCAGTCGAATCAACCAGACGCTTTTTCCGACTGGGCCGCAACCTCAAGGAATCCACGCGTTGCTCGGGCTTTTCCGGAGTACAGGTCCCATTCGAGACTTTATAACCCAGAAGCTTGTGGATGGAGCCAACGCAACGATGGCATATATCCGAAGTCACGTCCAAATATGCAGCTACGTCCACCCGTGCCTGGATCGTCTTTGTCCAGTCGCATCTTGACGATACAGTCGATCATGCGAGGGTGTTGGTTGAGTGCTATCATCTCAACTTATGGGCCCTGTTCTTCCAGTAAAGGACGAACCGGAAATTAGGGTTTTTCTGTATAGGGGACAGCCCCCGAGTGTAAATTTTGCCACTTGTACTTAGTACATATTTGTTCACTTGTATGTATGCAGCCCCCGAGTGTATCGAGTGGGGTTTATGAAAAACACTTTATAGAACATGAATTCTACAGCCCCCGAGTGCTCGAGTGAGGCTGTGAATTTTTACGATGTTTGAAGCTTCAACTCATGTTATTGAGCAACTTTTTGTTTATGTATGATTTTTACGACCCAGCCCCCGAGTATTCGAGTGCGCTGGGTATTATGTTTGAAGGAGCGAGAGCTCACGTTTTGAGTAGCGCAGCCCCCGAGTATTCGGGTGAGGCTAAGGTTGTGCGAGTAGTTTGTGAGAGTAGTAAACAGGGAGAAATATGGGAATCATTGACTATATTCCATTTTGAATGTTAGCTGCAGGCCGCCTCATTAAAAACCTTCCAGTCCCCTTAGGTACCCTGGTAAGGAAAAGAGCGCGTCTGAAACCTGCAGCCATCCGACATATGTGCCTATTACATTATGCGACTGAGCAATCTAAGCATAGAAACGGCGCAGCTGCGCAACGTTCCAAGGATTGTGCGAGAGTTCGCCTGTCTTCGCGTGCTTCAGTCTGTATGCTCCACCACCAATGACCTCGGTGATGATGAAGGGTCCTTCCCATGGAGAAGCAAGTTTATGCACCTTCTTTTGCTTCAGTCGAAGTACCAAGTCGCCAACCTCGAAGGATCTGGTACGCAGTCGACGGCTGTGATAGTTGCGGAGGTCTTGCTGGTAGACAGCTGTGCGTGCTAGCGCCGTGTTGCGTGCTTCTTCGAGCAAGTCGACTGCATCTTCGAGTGCTTCATCTGCATCGTCTTCGTTGTATGCTTCGACTCTTGGTGCATTGAACCTTACGTCTGATGGCAGGATTGCCTCTGCGCCGTAGACCATGAAGAATGGGTAAATTGTGTTGAGGCGTTGGGTGTTGTGCGTAGGCTCCATAGCACAGATGGGAGTTCTTCGACCCAAGCACCCGCGGCCCTTTTGAGTGGCACCAGGAGGCGTTTCTTGATTCCGCTCGTCACAAGTCCATTGGCCTTTTCGACTTGGCCATTAGATTGCGGGTGTGCCACAGATGCATAATTGAGCGTGATATCTTGCTCTTTGCAGAAGGATCGGAATTCCTCAGCCGTGAAGTTTGTACCGTTATCAGTGATGATGCTACTTGGCACACCAAAGCGGTATATGATGGATTTTATGAAATTGACTGCTGTAGTGGCAGTCGAACTTGTGATAGGGACTGCTTCAATCCACTTGGTGAACTTGTCGACCGCCACCAGAAGGTGAGTATGCCCTCCATGGGAGGATTTTTTGAGTGGCCCAACCATATGGTATTGTCTTCAACGCCGATGCGGGTGCGTGGGCTTTGTGGCGAATTTTTGACAGCCGATGCACCTTTTGACTATGTCCTCCGCGTCTTTGAGTGCTGTGGGCCAGTAGAAGCCTGCGCGAAAGGCTTTGGCTACGAGTGATCGACTGCTGGCATGATGCCCGCAGGTACCTGCATGAATATCACGAAGGATGGCTTGGCCATCTTCAAATGCTATGCAACGTTGGAACATACCTGATATGCTGCGTTTGTAAGTTCACCGTTGATGACAGTGTATGCTTTAGATCGTCGAGTGACGCGTCTTGACTCTGTTATGTCTTCAGGTACCTCGCCGCGGAGTATGTATGCGAGGAAAGGTTGAGTCCAAGTTGGCTCGATGAGGAGTACCTCGACTGGCGGGTCCTCTGTGCTAGGTGCTTTGCTCTTGGCTGGTGCGGCTGATGTAGGAGATGCTCGCTTTTTCTTGATGGATCTGTGCTCGATGCGCTCGAAGAAGACACCAGGTGGAACTGGTGCTTTGGTCGCACCAATGTTGGCTAACTTATCTGCTTCTTCATTGCTCTCACGCCCTATGTGCCGCAACTCGCAGCCTTCGAAGCTGCCCTCCATGATGTTGTACAGGTCACGGTAGGCGATCATGTTATCTGCGATTGCATCGCAGGCCTTCATTGTTTGCTGTACCACAAGATTCGAGTCACCGTAGATCATCAGTCGAGTGCACCCGAGGGCTTTGGCCATCCTCATGCCATGGATCAGGGCCTCGTACTCGCTTCGTTATTGGATGGGAACTCGAATCCCATCTGCAGGATATAGCGAAGCTTGTCGCCTTTTGGTGATATGAGGATGACACCGCGCCTGCGCCTTCGTTTTTCTTCGAGCCGTCAAAGTACATAGTCCATGAGTTGGACACATCTGGCGCTCCTGGCAGCTGAGCTTCGATCCACTCGGTGTGGAAGTCAGGTAAGACTTGTGCTTTGATGGCCTTCGGGTAATCATACTTGATGTCTCGCGGTGCTAGCTCGATGAGCCATTTTGCGACTCGCCCAGTTGCGTTGGGGTTTGTGAGGATGTCCCCGATCCCTGAGGTGCTGATTACAGTGATCGGGTGCTCGGAGAAGTAATGCGTCAGCTTCCTTGAGGACATGAACACGGCGTAGGCCAGCTTTTGATAGTGCGGGTACCGCTGCTTTGATATGGAGAGCACTTCACTCAAGTAATAGACTGGACGTTGTATGCTTTGGGTGTGTCCCTCCTCCCTTCGTTCGACTACCAGTACGGTGCTCACCACCCTGTTAGTTGCGGAGACATATAGGTACAGTGGCTCGCGTTCCCTTGGTGCGACGAGGATTGGAGGGCTTGTGAGGACTCGCTTGAGGTCCGTGAAGGCTGCTTCGGCTTCTGGCGTCCACTCGAATTTGTCTGCTTTCTTCATCAGTCGATAGAACGGGAGTGCTTTTTCACCCAGCTTGCTGATGAATCGACTGAGTGCTGCTACTCGACCCGCCAACTTTTGCACGTCATGGAGCTTTGAAGGCCTTTGCATCGTCAAGATGGCCTGTATTTTCTCCGGGTCTGCCTCGATTCCTCGAGCGAGACTAGATACCCGAGGAGTTGCCCGGCTGGCACGCCGAACGTGCACTTCTTCGGGTTGAGCTTGATGTGGAAGCGTTTGAGGTTTGCGAACGTCTCTCGCAAGTCATCGAGTAGTGTGTTTTCCTCCCTTGTGGTGATGACGATGTCATCTACATAGACCTGGACGTTTCGCCCAATTTGCTTCTTGAGGCAGTCTTGCATCATGCGCTGGTAGGTTGCGCCTGCGTTCTTGAGCCCGAAAGGCATTGTGTGTAGCAGTAGACCCCGAGTGGGGTTATGAACGCCGTTTTCTCTTCATCCTCTTCCTTCATCCTTATCTGGTGGTAACCCGAGTAAGCATCCAGGAAGGACAAGCGAGCGCACCCGGCGGTGGAGTCGACGATCTGGTCGATTCGAGGTAGTGGAAAGTGATCCTTTGGACAGCATTTATTGAGTGCTGTAAAATCTACGCACATCCGAAGGATATCTGTGTGCTTCTTCTCTACGAGTACGGGGTTGGCCACCCATTGTGATTTCTTGATTCTCTGATGAAACCTGCTGCGAGTAGCCTGTCGACTTCGGCTTCGACTGCGGTTCTTTTTGGGCCGGATATGCGGCGCATTGTTTGCTTGACTGGTTTAGCATCTGGAAATAATTGGAGAGAGTGCTCGGCGAATTCCCTGGGAATACCTGGCATGTCGGCTGGACACCATGCAAATATATCCCAGTTCTCACGGAGGAATTCGACGAGCGCGCTTTCCTATGCGATAGGCAGACTCGACGAGACATTGACTGTCTTGGTCGGGTCAGTCGGGTGCACCTGATGCGATCTTGTGTCATTGGTGGCATTGAATGCTCTGTCGACTGCCACCTTTTTGTGTTCTGGCATAAGTGTTCGATCGTTGGAGACCGCTAGATCAGCGAGTGTTGCTTCCATGCCAAACATCTCAGAGATTTTGCTAAACTCTCGGTCGCAAGAGTCAGACTTTTGGAAGTTTCCCTTGACTGTGATTACTCCTTTTGGTCCAGGCATCTTTAGCTGGAGGTATGCGTAGTGTGGCACCGCCATGAATCGAGCGAACGTCGGGCGTCCAAGTATAGCATGGTATTGTGACTTCCAGTCGACAACTTCGAACTCAATCGATTCTGTCCTGAAGTGGTTCTTGTCCCCGAACGTTACGTCGAGTTGTATGGTGCCTTCTGGGCTTATTGCTTTGCCTGGGACGATACCGTGAAAGGTATTTGAAGACCTTGGCAGGTTTTCGACTGACCTGTTCATTTTGCGGAGCGTATCTGCGAAGATGATGTTTATGCCGCTGCCACCATCCATGAATACCTTGGACATGGCGTAGCCTCCAATTTGCGGTCGAGTACCAGAGCAGAGTGCCCTGGACGAACAACCGATGGAGGGTGGTCCTCTCTGCTGAAGCTTATTGCGGTTTCAGAACCCTTCAAGAATTCAGTTACAGCGGGAGGTGACATGACCGCCATGTTTACTTGTCGAGTGCGAAGTTTTTGCTCCCTGTTGGAAGGGCGACCTTTCTGTATCATGTACATCTGCCCTTGGGGCGGAGGGTACTGTGGTTCGTCCACCCGAGGTACGGCTGTATGGCACCCGCGAGATTTCCGCCTGCGGCAGGCTGTGGTGGTGGAGGTGGTGCCATCAGAACAGGCACATTGTTTGGCTGAGGCACGGGTGCAGGTGCGTGTGGCTGCTGCCTTTCTGAGATTTACGTAATCAGTCGCCATTTGGTCGAACTCCCTGCAGTTTCTCATCGAGTGATTGGAGCGCAGTTTTCCGTCTTCCCCCTTGTACAGGTGGAATCTGCAATCAGCATCCATCTTTTCTTCGAATGATCGCTCGGATTGTGCTCCGGTCGTGACTTGCGCCAGTCTTCCTCTTGTAGCTATCACTGCGTTGGCCGCGGTCTCGACTGTCCCGGCGATCATCTCGACTGTCCCGTCGATCATCTCGACTGTCCGTCGATCTTCTGACCGCGGTCGCTTCTGTCTTGGTCGTTGCGGGGTGTGGAGAACCCAGCCGCCATGAATTCGGGTCTGTCATCGTCGTAGTGACGTTTTGAACGTTTGCGCCTTCGGTCGTCTCTGTACGAGTCTCTGCGGCTTCGACTGCCGCTTTCATGATTGTCACGGGGTGAGGACCCGCGTGTGGTGCGCGCCATGTCTTCTCCGTCTGCCCACTCAGTCGCGGTCATCAAGAGGTTAGCCACAGAGGTTGGCTTTTTGCGACCAAGTGCTTCTTTGAAGTCCGCCTGGCGAGTCCCATTATGAAAGCATCCATGGCCATATCTTCTGAAATTACTCCGACTGAGTTGCGTATCTCAGTCCATCGTCTGATGTATGACCTCAACGTTTCGTCTGACGTTGAACGCAGGCTCGCAGCTCCTCGAACGTTTTTGGGCGCTCACATAGAGGCTCGAAGTTTTTGATGAAGTCAGTGCGGAAGTGATCCCACGAGTCGTATGTTGATGGAGGTAGGGCCTTGAGCCAGTCGCGGGCTGTGCCTTCGAGCATGAGTCGTATGTATTGCATGGCTGTGGTGTTTGTGCCTCGCTGGCACGCGACAGCCAGCCTGTAGTCTTCCAGCCACCCGAAGGTTCCTGTCGACCCGTGTACTTGGGCTGTTCAGATGTGAGTTTGAACCCTTTGGGCATCCGTGTCTCGCGGACGCGTCGAGTGAAGCACAGAGCTCCATGTGGCTCAGGCTCTCGATCAGAGTATGAGTCGCTACTGTAAGATCTGCGTGATCTGCTCCTGGACCTGCGCCTACGCGAGCCGCTTCTTTCCTTCGAGTGGTGGCGGCGACCACTGTGATTGTGCTCTTCACGACGCGTGTCAATAGGGCACGGTCTCGACTCCCCCTGGAGTTTTGGAATTTGGCGTATGGCCTTCGCGCTAAGGCGAGTGATTTGATCTGTTGGCGATGTAGTTTTGCATTGGGGTCATCAGCTGGAGGCTTGATTGCCTCTAGGTATGCTGCAGCGGTAAAGAGAGCACCCGCAGCTGTTTTGGGTACTGGCACTCCCTCCTCGTCGTATGTCATGAAAGAGTTGCCTAAGTTGCGGGTGAGTGCCGCCCTCGTCGGCGAGAGGTGTGACAACCTTGATCTGGGTCTTGTGTCTGCTCGCCCGGTGGAGCTCAGGGAGAGCTGTCTTCTTCGCGCACTCGACAAGCTAGCTTGCTTTTTGCGTTCTTCGAGTGTTGCTCTGACCTGCCGCAGTCGAAGTGATTCCTGCCAGTTGAAGTACTGGAAGGTCAACATCTCCTCTTGTGTTGCGTCTGCTGGCATCATTGTGCACTCCTTGATGACTTTATCTGCTTTTGCTGCCATCTCAGCAGTGATTGTGAGAGTTGTGACTCCGTCCGGCATAGTAACTGTGCACGGGAATTCTGTAGGCCTGCGGCTGGCCGCAGCATCTGATGATTCTGCGGCGATGGCGACGTAGACCTGCTGGGGTATCACCCGAGGGTATGTATATGTGTTTTCGAGTCCCGTCATGGACTCGACGTCGTCATCAAGGCTCATGTCGGAGTCGATATGCCCATCGAGTGGTCCGTCTGGACGGATCTCGCTGTCGATGCCTTCATCGCCTATGCTCATCTCGGTGTGGCGAAGTTGTTATGAATCTCGAAGTCGAGGTTGTTGTTGTTGGTGCAGATCTCGGAGTCGACGTGGTTGTCGATATGAGTTTCAGGTTCGTCGAAGTCGCTGAGGGAGATCCCGCAGTCGAAACTATCCTCGAGTGGGAGATCGAGCTCGGGATCGTTTGTGCGGTATGCTGATTCGGCCTCCTCGCCCTGAGTTCTTCAATGAGCTCGCGCATCTCTCGTGTGGACATGGTTGTTGCAGACGAGCAAGCTTGGAGGATCGACGATGGTATGGACGCAGTTGAGGGATCCGCAGTCGAAGGAGCCGCAACCGATGGAGCCTCGGGTGCGGAAGTCGCGAGTTGGCGTGGATCCGTCAAGTCCTGCACACCAAGCTTGTTGACGAAAAAATTGAACGAACCAACGGTTAAACCCAAACCTGACTCGAGATCGGAGAAGGCCTCCTGGAATTCTGGCGAGTGTGGCTCGAAATCCATCAGAGGATCCGATGCGCTTTTTGCGGGTGAAGCTGGCGTGTTGCCGTTTGTCGAGTGAGGCGAGTTGCCGTGTGCCGCCTGAGTCGGCGAGTTCTGGTTTTGATGCAGCCGGCGAGTTGCCGTTTGTAGATCCGATCGGCGAGTCGCCGTTTTCCGATGGAACCGAAGAAACCGCGAGTCCAGCACTATTCTTTCCCACAGACGGCGCCAATTGACGAGGGTACACTCATCAAATCCCATGGTTAAGGACCTAGGGTTGAGATTATGGGGAGAGAACGTGGTAGTACTGGTAGTTTCGTCGGCTGACAAGCAGAGGCAAAGATTTACCCAGGTTCAGGCCCCTCGGGTGGAGGTAAAGACCCTACTTCCTGCTTGTCTGTATTGATCGTGTGAGATTATGCGGTTACAAGGTGGCTCCGGCGAGATGTCGATCTCGCTAGAGCTTTGGTGGTTTGAGTATGGCTTGGTCCCTAGATCGGCACCCCTCCCAGCCTTTAAATAGGCTGGGTCTCGGGAGTTCGTAACCGACCTAGTTTACACGTAAGGAAAGTCTAAACTGACTATGCCTATGTCTAATCTTGGAGGGTACTCCATCTTCTTGGGCCTCTTGTCTTGGGCTTCGAGTAGGCTCTTCGCTATTGGGCCTTAGTCGTCACGTGCACCAGGTACCCTCACGGTAGGGTACCCGAGATGTATACCGTTGTCACAGGCGGAGGCGCGTGGAGAGACGGTGGAGAGGCAGGCAGCGGCGCGGAGGAGGCCGAAGCGGGGCGGGGAGGAGGCGGAGGCGCGGAGGAGGCCGGAGCGGAGCGGGGCTTAGGTGGAGGTCGCGGGGAAGACGATCTTATCCAATGGCGCTAGCGCGCGATAGAATCTCGTCCGTCCGTACACGATCCGACGGCTCGTGGAGCCACGTCGATTTAAGCCAAACACATTTACCGAAAATGAAATGGTCAAGTAGGACAACATTCCATAAGAAAGCATGAAATAGTACTAGACGAGATGGTTAGCCTATGTGGGTCTAGTCAGCGGCCCAGGTTCGAATCCCACTAGGCGCAATATTTTTTAAACAGTCGCGAGCGCAAAATTCTGACGGACGGTTGCGTACGGATTCGCTAATCAGCAGGCGCCTACTGATTAGATTTCCCGATATCAAATTCACCCCCGACTTGTCCGTCGTGGCATGCAGAACTTTAGTTTTGGGGTGCCAAGTCCGCCCAAGAGCTTCGGCCTACACACTTTATTCCATGCCACCCTGCAGTGGCCTCATCCTTTTTGTCGTGCAAAGGAAGCCCCAACATACCTATCATCTCGGTAATGAACTTGACCGGTATGTCTAGGGGCTTCATAGCGTGCGGTGGGTATAGTGTCGTCTTGACCAACACTAATAAACCCCTTCTCCTATGTCGGGATGCTTGCCAATTTTGCAGCTTATTCCCTAGCATATCGACTATATATGCGGCCGACAAACGCCTCGTACTTAGCATAGACCAAGATAAGTGAATGCAAGAGGATAGACCACGATTGAGTTTTGTCTGTACTAGTTCCTCCTACTCGGGGGAGCACTTAATCAGGTGTGTTGAGCACTTCGTAAAAATGGTTCAAAGACCTGAGGTTTCACTGAAGTCCTCGATGATGGCATCGCACACCTGAATATCATGTCATGTTGGTTGAATTAAGGTGGGCATGTCATCTGCAAAGATTGACGTGCAGCGAGACACCCCTCTGCTTGCAAGCTTGTACAACACTCACATCTCAGTGGCCCTCTCGAACATGAGGGGTTGTGTGTCCATAACTTTAATGAAGAGTGTGGGGTTAGGGGATACCTGCTTGTCTAAGTCCACGCTTGTTATAGATGTGCCGCTTGGCTATACCATTGACCATCACCCTTGTACTAGACATGGAGATGAGTCTGCATACCAACGTCAACCATGTGCGGCCAAAACCCCATATTTGAGAGGACCTCAAGGAGGGAGGCACAATCTACTGTGTCCAAAACCTCATCGTTTTTTTCACAAGCATAAAATTTGTGTGCAAGCATTATCCTCGGTAGATCCTAGGTCAAACGATTCACCGTCACCTTCGCCACAAGCTTTGGTAGGTTGTGAATCAAACTAACTGGTCAAAGTCTCTGATCTAAGCAAACCTGACATTGCAATATCAAGCAAAAGATGGCATGCTAGGAATGGAAGGTAAATGTAATATCAGGTGATAATGAACATTCTTTGTACTAGAATAGGCATCGAGGACCCACTACAACATTGTTACTCTAATGCAAGAATAACGGAGAAAGCATAGTAGGTGTTGGAATGATCAAGATAATGGTTTTGATTGCCTGTATCCACGCTTAGTACATTCACAGACCTTGCATCATTGCTCACATCATCTCTGAGTCCTAATTGGAAGAAGCAGAAGCACTGGAAAAGAACAAAGGATGCAATCTTACTACTACCACAGAGATCCATTATGTTCATGATATGCAATGCATGACATGGAAAAGGTGGGGATGGAATTAAGATACACATGTTAAATGGATAGGAATCATGGATGCATTTTCATAATTATACACATTAAAAGAAAGGCGCCAATTATAGTTTAACCCTAATCAACATTTTAGAAGTTTTGAACATGCATGAGAATGTCATATATGAGTTCTATGCAACTTTCGGAGGAGTTGACAATATATAGGTACATTACAATATTTTATACTTTTACATTGATAGTTGATACAACTATCCTGTACAGTTGGGGGTTATCATAATTGGCACATAAACGAAACCGCATTCACACAACAAGCAATGAAGTTAACGTGCACATGACCATGGGATTGAAAACCATGCCCATGAAAAACAAGCTGCCCCCTTAAGATGTTTTTCTTTTCTTGTAAAGAGCCTTTCAATCTCTCTGATCTACTTTGAAGTTTCTCACGTCGATACCTTGATAATCGTGGCAGTGTAATTACCGCGGTTAAGAGCATCTCCAAGCGAGGCCCACAAATAGCCCCAAGCCGGTTTATTTCGGTCCGGGCGTGACCGGACGCGTCCGCACACCCCAAACCCTCCGCACATATGGGGTGAGTTTGGGGGCGCCCGGACGCGTCCGGGCGTGTCCGCATGCACATTGTTGCACCTACATTTTCTTTCTTTATCCTTCTTTAATTATTCTCTCTCCTATTCCACCAATCACATGCAAGGTCCCCACGGTTTGGTTTGATATTTGGGGGTCATGGTTGTAGGAGGTCATTTTTTAGGGTGGTCCGCGGACAGCCGTTCGGACGTTTAGGGGGCGGATTTTGGGGCCTCGCTTGGAGATGCTCTAACATACCCAATCCCTCTATATATAAAGGAAGGACATGACCTCCCCCTCTCCACCGCGCCACGTCGCCCCTTTTCTTCTGGCCGTCCGATCGGCGAAACGGACGGCCAGGATCGAGCCACGTCGTCCCAATCGACCGGTACTGTTTCTAGCAACAGTACACACCGAAGCGCACCAATCAGCGGTCGCCACGTCACCGGTGAGCGGCCGGTGGAACCGGTTTCCACCCGGTGACCCCTCCCGCACGTTTTTTGGCGCATAATTTTACAAAAAAACCCAGAAAGGACTAATCTGTAATTTTGGAAAACTCTAGGGACCTATCTGAAACAACGTCCACACACGACCTCCCTCTCCTCTCTCTCTCCCGCGGCGTCCCGAGTTCACCGCCGCCGCCGACGCCCCGCACCGCCGCAGCGCACCTCCCCGTCCAGATCAAAGGTCCCACCGAGCTTCGCCGTCGTCTCCCCTCCATCCTCACCGAGCGCCGCCTGCCGGGACGCCGTGCTCGCGCCAGAATCACCCTCGCCGCGCTCGGCCTCCGCCGCCGCATCCACATGCCACCGACGACGCTCCGGCGACCTAGAAGCGGCGACGCCACCGCTCCCTGATGCATGTAAAATGCATACATGAACTTTGCATTATTTTACTTCTATTCCAATCATATTTGCATCATATAAGGGTTATATCAATATTTTATAATGATTTTGCGAATATTTCATAGTTTTCCCATTTATTTGGAATTAACCCTGTTTTCCAGAAAACGTCTTTTTTAGTGTTTCAGACTTTCCGGGAGCTTCGGGACTCCAAAAAGGGCAAGGCCAAAGAGCACGGTTCAGAATTTTCGAGACGAACGCAATGGGCGCAAAATAAAGGCCATAAGCCCAACCAGCTGGAAATTAGAGGGCCCCACACGGCCCCTGTACCTGGGCGCGTGGGACCACCTCTTTTGGGCCTCGAGGCTCCGCCGCCGTCGATCTTTGCTCCACCGACCTAGTCGTGACCTAGAAACGCCTATAAAAATTGTCCCCCGACGTTCTCTGGAAGGAGCGCCGCCGAAACACAGAAACACCGAAACGGAGATCAGGAGCTGCAGATTGGAGGGGGAGAACTCCAGCGAGGCGCTGCCGGGGTGGTCTCCACCTTCTCCAACGACGTCTCCACCGTCTCCATGATGAAGGGGGAGTAGTCCACCCCCTGGATTTGGGTTTGTGGTGGTAACTTATGTATCTCTCCTCTCTTTGAGCTTCACTAAGTAGTACCGTATGAGCTGCTGAACATGATTACGGTCATCTATGTAATACCTTTGTGGTGAATATTGTGGTATGAGATGATTTGTTATGCATTTACTGTTGTGTTGGAACTTTTATGACTTGTCATGCTTTGATAGAATATTGTTCTTTAAGAAGTATGATGTATATGGGTACGGGATGGCCGATGTGACAAGGCATAGGTATTGAGTGACACAGTACCGCCCAACATCCTTTATCTGGGGGTAAAAAGAAAGAGTATGATGTGGGAGTGAGAGCAACCACGCTAGCCTTACGAGGGTGACCTAGCAACACAAATGAGTACTTCTTTCAACTATGTGTTTTAGGACATATAGCCGTTATAAAAGCTACCATTAAAGCATGACAATTATGTGTACTTTATCTATAACATGATAATCACCATAGATGAGAGAGAGAGGATTAAGTGAACCCATGAACCCATGTACATTGTTCCTATAAGAGAAACCTTTGTCTTGTCCTCTTGCATTGAAGAGGATTGGGACACTTTTACATTCTTGCTTGGTTACTTCCATCCATCAAATCAACCACCTTGTTCTTTAAACTTGTTTGGTGCATAATCAACTAAAACTTGTGACACTTTAGTTGTAGGGAATAGATAACTTTTCCTTCTTGCTCCTGCGGATCGATACCTTACTTCCACATTGAGAGGTGCTATAGTGATCCCCTGCTCTTGGGGGTAATCAAGTACTTTTCTGGCGCCGTTGCCGGGGAGCGTAGCGCTTAAGTTTCTATTCTTGTGTGCACTAGACTTTATATCTTGCAATCATCTAAGCTTGGGGAGGTTCCTTTAAACTTGTTTGGTTGTGAGTTTTCTCATTAGTTTTATATATATCAAAAACCCATAAAAATTAGAAAATGGAAAACAACAAAGAAATTAGAGAGCTTTATGAAATTTATCTTGAGTTAGGACATGATGTGTTTGAGCAGAAAATTAAAAAATCTATGGAAAATGATTTGCATGATGGTAGCAATGTTGTTACTATAAATTCTTTGCAACTATTGCTAATGCTATGGAAAAGCCTAAGCTTGGGGAAGCTAGTTTTTATGAAAAGGATATTTTTGGTTTCCCAGCTTTGAAGGAGAAAAATTGCTTTGATAATACTTTGTCTCCTATATGTGATAATTCTAAGGATGCTTGTGATATTCTAAATCCACCCGCTGAAAGTATTCCTTTTGAAATACCTATGGAAATCGTTGAAATGGTTATGGATGAACGTTATGCAGGGGATGGAACAGTCCATCCACAAGATCACTTGTTGAAACTTACAGAACTTTGTGAGTTGTTTAAGGTTGCAGGTTTATCAAGAGAAGATTTCATGAGGAAATTATTTCCATTTTCACTTAAGGACAAAGCAAAGGAGTGGTATAGGATGCTGGATGATCGTCCTTCGAATTGGAAACATCTTGAATCTCTCTTTTACTCTAAATTTTGTCCTCTTCATGAAGTGCAACTAGCTAGGAGTTACATTTTCAATTTTTATCCTCATGATAGAGAAAGCATTGCTCAAGCTTGGGGAAGACTGAAAACATTAATACTCAAATGTCCTAACCATGAGCTTCCTAAGGAAATAATTGTTACTAATTTTTATGCAAGACTTTCAGGTCATTACAAGGATCATCTAGATGCGTGTTCAGGGGTTCTTTCACAAGTAAGAAGGTTGAAGCTAAATGGGATCTTCTTGAAACAATTCAACGCAATACTGAAGATTGGGATAACGACAAAGGTAAAGAATCAGGTATAAACTATGAGCATGCTTGCGTTAAGTCTTTCGCTGAAACTGCTAGTTTTCATGAGCTTGGTGCTAAATTTGGTCTTGATTCTCAAATTATGGTTAATTGTTGTAAAACCTTTGCTTCTCATATGAATGTTCCTAAAGAAAATTGGGACAAGTATAACGGACCTTTTAAAGACACTTGCATGGAAAATAAAATTGCTATTAATGATTGCAATAAACATGCTCAAACTTCTGAAAATACTATTTCTTATAAGCATGTTAATTTTTGTGGAGCACTTAGACCTTGTGAAAAGAATCAAATCGAAGAAGAATATTGTATCCATCATAAGAATGAAAAAACTAGAATGTGGAGCAAGGCTCTACATGATCTTGGTGCAAAAGTTTGTGCCATATATCCTTTTGTTTGTGAACTTTGCTATAAAGAGGGGCATTTCAAATTCCAATGCTCAGCCTCTAATAAGGATATTGGGAGACTTTTGTGATAACATGATCACTCCTAATCAACATGATGAACTTACATTATTTTTGGGGTGTGAAGAGTTATCAAGAAAAACTTCTTCGTTAGATATGAGTGCTTTTGATATGAATAGCGTGTTACATGGATGTTATCTCTATTGTGTTAATAATTGCCATGCCAACACTTACATACAAAATATTATAAAAGATGGAACTACCTTACCAAAATATGAGAGGACTAATGTTTGTTTTACTCTTATTAATGAAAAAGAGAAAACGGTATCCTCCCCTAAGCATGTTGCTCCTATTATAGTTGTTGCTGATGAGTCTGAATTCGATGATGATCCTATGCCTGTTACTTATAGTAGTGATCATGATTGGGAAAAGCATAGTACTTTTGATATTGAAAATCTCTTTGGTACTAATTCCGAAAATGATCATGCTAATAATTACAATCATCCTCATGAAACTTGTCATAGTTATGGGGGGATTACCCAAAACCATCCCTTTAATATACAACTTGTCTATCATGTTCGAGTTCTTTATGATGACCCATGCTATTATGATGAAAGTAATAATGCTCCTTTACTATTTAATGCTACTAGTGAACTTATTGATGATAATGAGGAGTGTTGCTTAAATATGTTATATGATAATGCTTTAGATGATGGTCCAATGCTTATTGATAATCCTCCATGTTTAGAACTTGTTACTACTTTATGTGAGGATAAAAATGATATACTTGCTGTTGGTGAAAATACTCTTACTAATAAGAGTCCTACTTTGTTCCTGAATTCTCCTAATAACACCATAGAGGAGAAATTTGCTTATGTTGAGAAATACTTATGTGGTTTGCAATTATCTTTAGTTCCAAATCTTTGTTGCAACCATGATATTAAACTTGATATTGATCTTAATAACTATTTTGAAAGAGGGAAGCATGCTAATGAATTCCAAAATAAATTAATGATCCTCTTTATGTGCCTAAATTATCTAATTGGAAGATCCTATTGGTTATATGGTTGAATACACTTCTATTACTTGCAACTATTATGAGAGAGGAGGTTATAAGAACCCTCTTTATGCTACTAATAATTATGGGCTGCAAGTAACTTTTGTTAATATGCATTGGAAAACTTCATTCATATACAAAATGCCAATGCATAGAAAGAAGTTAGACTTCGTTGTTATTACTTTTGTGTTTTGTTTCTCTCTACCAGGTTTCAACTTGACTATTATTTCATTGGCTTGAGAGCAACATGGGACCCTGGTATATGCATGGAACACTTCCCAAGGAAGAGGGGAACAACATTCAAGCTCCTCATGAGCTTCATCTTCGCTGAACAACAAGTAAGAAGCCTAGCTATATGGCTATAAAGAAAGCGCTTTGCGGGAGGCAACCCGGTTATTTTTGTGTGTGATTTTCTTTGTGTCCTCTTGCTGTAACAAGAGACTTGTGTCTAGTTTAGTTTCTGGAGTTTTAATAAAGTGCCAAGTTTTACCCATTTTGGTCTTGAAAAGTTGCTTATAGTTCGGAGATTTTATTCCTGCACAAGTCAGTGCACGGTATGATTTTTAATTCTTATTCTGTAACTCCGAATGAGCTCATATTTGAACTGTAGTTGCAACTTTTCATCCTCTGTATGCATGAATTTTTCGGAATTTTTCGAGAAAGTTTGGTAGGGTAGAAAAATACGTTTTGCTGCTGCTGTTTTTCTGGACAGATTCTGTCCCATTTTGTTTGATGCATGCTTTGAGATTTTAAGTTGAATCTTTTTGATCCAATTGAGTTTATGAGTAGGCATACAACATTATACACTTTCTGGACATCTCATATGAATTTTTGTTCAAGGATTATATGCAGCAAGAAACCTATTTGTTTATCACTATTAATGCACCCCACAGAAAAGAAATGGGAGAAACGGTGTTTTGAAGTTTTTTCACAGGGATTGGAGGAGATGCACCAAGAGCTATCCAAGGATGGTGAAGACCATAAGCTTGGGGATGTGAAGACAACCCCACTGGACCTACACACTCTCGGTTTGCACACGTCCAACTTCTGTTTTTCGATCGAAACACTTTATCGCATAAACTTGGAGCGTCTTTTGTTTGTTTTGGTTTGATTTGTTTTGAGAGACCACCACACTATCATTTATATATGGGAGAGCTACTGGAAATATGGGTTGAAATATGTTGGATGCTTTTATAAGATTGGGAAAAGGGATGTTTGAGTTGATTTTTAATGATACATATAGTTGCATGATTCATGAGCTTGTTTATGAGTAATAGTTTGCAAATCCTTTTTGAAGAGCTATCACTTATTCATGTTTTGGTGCTGATTGTTATTTTACTTGGTTTAACATGGATTAGTTAGTTCTATGGACACTCATGCATGCATCTAGATGGTCAACTTTCTCCCTTTTGCTAGCCCAAACATTCCAACAAGTAAAACTTGTTTCCAACACCTTCAACCAAAGTTATTCCAGTGAGTCCACCATATCTACCTACTAGCTATATGCTATTCCGAGTATGTTCATCATGATATTTGTGTTATCTATACCTCTGAATGAAAATGATTATGTTATTGATTGCCATGGGAAAAGTTGGTTATATAGCTCTCACGAACTTGATGCACATTTTTACTATCATTGCTATAAATAAAACATGACCCATTGTGATTAAGATTATGATGCTAGTGGCTTGATAAATGTCCGAGGTTGGGAGTTAGCCCATATGTGCTGTCACATGCAAAGCTTTCAACATGCTCCATTTAGTTGATATCATGTGCTTTTGTTGTGGATGCCTATCATGGTGAAATAGGGGAAAAGATTTAGTTTGAATGAGTTTGTATAAATGGTTAGAGAGACGCCTGGGCCGCTAATCTAAGCCATGCATTATTCATGGTGGAAATTTACTTACATGCTATGGTGAATTATCTATGACACACCTTACAATAAAAAGCTATTCCAATGGTAAATAAAAAGGGTGTTGAGGTGTTCATCTTGTTTGTTTGTCTTGTCATTTTGATATGGGCTTGTTCCATATCCTGGGACAAGAGGTACCCCAGTTGACGCTCTTGATGATACTATTATTACTTACAATGATAGATAACTTGAACTTGCTTTTCCTAAGTTGAGTAATCATGGTGTAGGTACTTGTATTCAAGGGGCATGAGACACCTAACCTTTACTTTGTCAAGCACACTACTCATATTTGCTCTCACATTAAACTATAATCATTCAAGATGCTATGATAGGGGAATGAGAGCTTGACACCAAGTATTACCACATTGCAATCATTAACTTAAGTAGAAGAGTTTGGAGGTTAGATGAAACTTATGCATGCTTTACCTCTACTCACTTATACATCTTTCCAAAGTGTCCACCAATCATATTCAGATTTTCATCATCACTCTATGACCAATGTAGGATGTCCATACTTATCATTATGCATACATGTGGTCCATACTACTATCTGTTATGTTACACTTGTGAACTATCATTGAACATCCTAGCATTGAATACTTCATATCACTTCATAAACTATCTTGCGTATTGCTACTCCTTTTAAGAATGAATCATTTGACTCTATGTAGCAATAGTAATCATCTTTGATATCCATTGTTAGTATTAAAATGCAAAGTCCATGTTAGTTTTATCACCTTCATACTCGGGACGAGCATGGGTTAAGCTTGGGGATGTTGATGCATGTAAAATGCATACATGAACTTTGCATTATTTTACTTCTATTCCAATCATATTTGCATCATATAAGGGTTATATCAATGTTTTATAATGATTTTGGGAATATTTCATAGTTTTCCCATTTATTTGGAATTAACCCTGTTTTCCAGAAAACGTCTTTTTTAGTGTTTCAGACTTTCCGGGAGCTTCGGGACTCCAAAAAGGGCAAGGCCAAAGAGCACGGTTCAGAATTTTCGAGACGAACGCAATGGGCTCAAAATGAAGGCCAGAAGCCCAACCAGCTGGAAATGAGAGGGCCCCACGCGGCCCTATACTTGGGCGCGTGGGACCACCTCTTTTGGGCCTCGAGGCTCCGCCGCCGTCGATCTTTGCTCCACCGACCTAGTCGTGACCTAAAAACGCCTATAAAAATTGTCCCCCGACGTTCTCTGGAAGGAGCGCCGCCGAAACACAGAAACACCGAAACGGAGATCAGGAGCTGCAGATTGGAGGGGGAGAACTCCAGCGGGGCGCTGCCGGGGTGGTCTCCACCTTCTCCAACGACTTCTCCACCGTCTTCATGATGAAGGGGGAGTAGTCCACCCCTGGATTTGGGTTTGTGGTGGTAACTTATGTATCTCTCCTCTCTTTGAGCTTCACTAATTAGTACTTTATGAGCTGCTGAACATGATTACGGTCATCTATGTAATACCTTTGTGGTGAATATTGTGGTATGAGATGATTTGTTATGCATTTACTGTTGTGTTGGAACTTTTATGACTTGTCATGCTTTGATAGAATATTGTTCTTTAAGAAGTATGATGTATATGGGTACGGGATGGCCGATGTGACAAGGCATAGGTATTGAGTGACACAGTACCGCCCAACATCCTTTATCTGGGGGTAAAAAGAAAGAGTATGATGTGGGAGTGAGAGCAACCACGCTAGCCTTACGAGGGTGACCTAGCAACACAAATGAGTACTTCTTTCAACTATGTGTTTTAGGACATATAGCCGTTAGAAAAGCTACCATTAAAGCATGACAATTATGTGTACTTTATCTATAACATGATAATCACCATAGATGAGAGAGAGAGGATTAAGTGAACCCATGAACCCATGTCCATTGTTCCTATAAGAGAAAACCTTTGTCTTGTCCTCTTGCATTGAAGAGGATTGGGACACTTTTACATTCTTGCTTGGTTACTTCCATCCATCAAATCAACCACCTTGCTCCTTAAACTTGTTTAGTGCATAATCAACTAAAACTTGTGACACTTTAGTTGTAGAGAATATATAACTTTTCCTTCTTGCTCCTGCGGATCGATACCTTACTTCCTCATTGAGAGGTGCTATAGTGATCCCCTGCTCTTGGGTCCAAAATATTTAAACAATTTTTAAAAATTACTAAATGCTGGAAAAACAATAACATTAAATATATACAATATAAAAATATATATCAGACTTATTTAAACAATTTCAAAAACTGTTAAATGCTACAAAATCAATAACTTTAAATATATCCGTCGAAAAAATACAGAAAATATATCAAAATCAACACAAAAAAGGCTGACTATTTATAACATATAATCAAAAGAAATAACTAAATTGCTGACATGTGGGTCCAAATTATTTAAACAATTTTAAAAAAATTACTAAATAACTAAATGAGCAAAAACAATAACTTTAAATATATACAATAAAATAAAATAAAAAATATATCAGACTTAACTAAACAATTTCAAAAACTGCTAAATGCTACAAAATCAGTAACTTTAAATATATCCACCGAAAAAATATAAAAATATATCAAAATCAACACACAAAAAATATATAATCAAAATTCAAATTCAAATATTTTAGAAATTTAAATGTCATTTAAATCTGAATATTTAATTTTTTTGAATGCCACGTAAACACAAAAAGAAAAAATACTGACTATTTATGGCGTATGATCAAATTTCAATTTTAAATTACAGAAAATGCTGAAAATTGTAAAATTCATATCTTATTTAATCCGTATTTCAAAAAAAAAAATAACATACCAAAATTTGCACAAAAAGTAAAATATTTGCAACTAGCACATTTCCATGCATGATTAAACAACTTCAAATAATTTTAATTACGTGAACCAACATATGCTTTCTAAATTAATTATATAGCTTATGGAAATGACATTTGTTAGCCAATCCAACTCCATTTAAATTGATCTTCATGATCTAAAGTTTATTGTTGTATCTTAATCCAACGATGTGGCATATTATTTGAACTAAGTACTATTACTCGCTCATTTCTTTTTGGTGCTGATCAAAATTTTCATCCAATTCAGTTCAAATTCCGCATTTTGCGATGTATTTACTACTTACTGACTTAGGAAATTCAAAGCATCACCTAAGGATTACACTTACTACTACATTCACTACTATTATACTTTCCTTTTATATCAGTATGCAATTTAAATATTCCCTAAATTGTATTTCATATTTTGTTGCCTTTTGTTTTCCGTACCCCACGCAAATTTTTGTTGCTACTTTAACTTAAAGAACAATTGCTCCCTATCCATGTAAAATTAAAACTTGAAGGGATTATTTTACAACGATTTCCGGCAACAATTGTTCAACAATACTTATTCCGCTAAGATAAATTTAAAATGGAATTTGTTTTCCGTATTTTCCAACTGTACACAAAAATTGATCTTTATCCGGCGAGATATTGTTTTAGGGTATTTAAACAATTTTCCAAACACTATTAAATGATGCATATTTCAAATTTACAAATGCCTTTCAGATCTAATCATTTTGCAAACGTGAAAAGAATTCAAATGTAAACAACTTCCAAAATGTACCAACTTTTTTGAAATCTAAACAATTAATAAATGTAGTTTTTTTGAATTCCAACAGTTTTAAAATCCAAACAATTTTTTTAATGCAAACATTTTCACATATTATGAATTTTAACACACGCGCGCGGCGTGTCGACGTGCCATCTTACCTAGTAATATTAACAAGCGGGTGAAGGTCCACATCCCTGAACGACGGTGGCGCCGCACGTGAGGCCATCAAGGCCATGGTGGCATGGTGGACTACGAACCCAAGGAGCTTCCAGGAATAATGCATGAGTATGGTGGCGGTTGGAAAGGTCGAGTGACCCACTGAATACTGGCTGATCTTCATTTGTGCGCGTCATTTTATCCATTGTGTTATTTCCCATTAACTAAAACTAATTTTTAGTTTTCTCGATGTTTCAACCCAATTATTTCAGTCGTTTTCAAATGACTAGTATTTCAACTCTCTTAGGCTATCCGTAGTTGCACTTAATGCTTTTGATGTTATGCTTGTATGTGATTGGTTAACAACCTTTATTTCCTATGATCTTGTGTGAGAGCTATAGTAGTGAGAGAGGACAAATAGCTCCCGAGCTACATGGAGCTTGTTTTAAAAAAAAAATCGAAAATGATATTATAAAGTTTCCAAAATTGATGAAAAAAATCCAGATGTAGATAGTGTCGAGATCTACAAGCGTGTAAATTTTTAACGCAAAATTCATTATATTTTACGCTGCACAAAAAAGACAAATCGGGAAAATTTCAAAATTTTGAAACCGTGAACTGCTCACCATCGAGATCCTCTCATTTGTCTTTTATGTGCAGCCCAAAGTACAACGAAATTGGAGTTAAAAGTTTGCACACATGTTGATCTCGACACTATCTACATCTGAGAATTGTTTCGCGATTTGTGAAAATTCAAAAGTGTTGATTTTGATTTTTTTTCAAAAAAGGGCTCCGTGTAGCTTGCGAGCCGTTTGCAGTTTCCACTATAGTAGTATGTTATACTAGCAGAGTGCCCGTGCGTTGCTACAGCCCCTTAAGTTTTTTCCTCGCTTACAGACATAAACATAATTAATTCACGTGAAATTCATGTTTATGGAAAGATGACCAGGAAGTATTTAAAAAACATTAAGACTCCACTTTGCTTTAAAGCCATAATTAGATTTTGTAACACATAAACAAAGAAGCCAAATAATTATCTACGATGATGATTTTAAGATATTCTTGTACAATATTAGAATGCTGTATTAATCTTCATTTATGATAGATTTAAACTTACCTTGTATTTTTACTAGAAGGGTAAGGTGCGCGTTCCGCGCCCACTATATATTGGAGTTTAACATGTCTTTAGTATTCCATACATGTGAATAACATC
Organism: Poa pratensis; assembly: GCA_947311845.1. Classification (NCBI taxonomy): domain Eukaryota; kingdom Viridiplantae; phylum Streptophyta; class Magnoliopsida; order Poales; family Poaceae; genus Poa; species Poa pratensis. The sequence goes on along the minus strand of CAMZMU010000080.1, from coordinate 8,990,868 downwards.
ATTATCTATAAGCGTATTTCTTTCTACTTTATCATCTTTATTATCTAGCGATGGTTTTTCTGTCACAAACCAAATTCATTTAACACAAAACATTAGAGGTAAATAAAATAATTGTAAGATATAGAGATATGTCTTAATTGCTTTTGAGATAACAAAGTCACGTCGCCACGAGAGCATCATTTTCACCGGTATTAAAAATAAGCGCACACACACACATTCAACCATCTTATACATGAAAATGTCACTTAATACAATTGAAGGAACCAATCTGTAACAAAAAAAAGATTCAGAAAACAACTATTACTATGAGAAATTCTTATGTCATTTCCAAAAGTTAGAAAAAATACTGTCAGACTGTACAGATAATTGACTTGATGGACCACTACATGGCTATGTCGTCAAAACAAAGAACTACGTGATATTTCCTTGTGAAAGCTCTCTAAAAAAATCATAATAGATTGAGAATTAGCAAAACAATTAATTAATATTGGACATGTATTAAAAAATGATAGATTGTGAATAAGCAAAACCTTGTGGAAGACATCATTGCTGCAACTTTCGTCTTCTCATCCACGCCGCTCTGGGGAAAACCCTAGATATAGGTATCCCATATCAGAGGATAGCGGTATGCGGCGCCAGAAGGGAGAACTATGTCGAGACGCACGTCGATAACACCAGTCTTAGACGATGTGGCACAGCGGGGTCTTGACGGCGGACCCATGTTGATGGACGTGCGCAGGGCGATGGCACTGTCTCGCGTCGTGGCGGCGTCGATGGCATATCTCTTGCAAGGTCACTGTGTGTTGATCTATACTTCTATTAAACAAACGAACTTCATCTTTTCTAAAGCCACCCCACAAATGTACCCAGCCTGATTACTACCATTAGACTTTCCCACCTATTGAAATCTAACGGCCTGTATTGATCGAATCCAACATCTGTGTGCAGTTAGCGATAACAATAGGCGGAACGCACTCCGTCGGACGAATCTTCTGCCAAATACGTGTTCGGAGGAAGTGTAATCTGCTCCGATCCTTGCGCAGTCGTATTGCTCCGCGACCTTCTGTTGTTCCCCCTATCCTAGGACCTAGGTTCAGGTCCCTGCCGCCTGCCGACGGCCGCGCCCCGCGTCGCAGAATCCACGGCCGCCTCCACTCCGGCGCGCGGCGCCGTTGCCGGCAGTTGCGCCCGAGGAGCTGTTGTGTCCTGGTTCTGGTGGTGGTGGCTCGCCGGAGAGGAGGCGGCCGCATCGACGCAGACCACACACACGTTGCGGACACGCCAACGATCGCTGGCGGCCACACATGGGCCTGCCGCTCTTCGCCGCCCACAACCTGTACGTGATGGCCTTCCTGTCCTGGACCTCCGCCAACCCAATCTTCAACTGGACGCTCGGGTGCGTCTTCATCCTCAGGCCACTGCCTCTCCTGGTTTGGCTTGATTGTCCTCGCGGTGATCCCGGTGAGTGCTAGAACGAAGAACTCTGCCAGCAACGAGAAGGTAAGCGGCGGACTGTCTTTCCTGAAAGAAAATACAAAAACAGACACCACGGTTCAGAACACCATTGCTGTTTGACTGACTGAAACCTGAAACTTTTTGCAAGGCGGAGAATCACGGCGGGGCGCTGGAAGAGAAGGGTGAAGCGCGCTCAGAACTTGCAGGGTGCATCACTGTGACGAGGCAATGTAGAAGGGGAGGGAGTCCCGAGTTGCTAACTACAGGCTGCGGAGGCTCGCGGCCTGCTCCGTGAATGACACGCCGGCAATTAGGATGCTAGCACTACAGCAAGGAGATCCGCTCCATGCTGGAAGAGGGTGAGAAAGCCAGGAAGGAGATGGAGTAGCAAGATTGGCAGGAATAGGAAACGGCTGGTTAGCACGGCCACAAAGGTTTGGATATTTCCTTGATAGTCTGACTACAACGTTGTAATTGTGCCAATATAGTTTATACCTATGAAATAAATCATGGTTAGTACTTTTGAACCATTTAGCTAGCTTAATTTCTCTTACTATATGTATTTTCAGTTTTCATTGGTAGAAAAAAAAATAGTGGTCTCTACTCAGATATTTTTCCCGGTAGAAGTATAGGGCAACCTAACTCGGATACTTCTCACAAGCAACATGGTAGCAGCAGAGAACCAGCCACTTCAAATTCATGTGATATTTCTTCCAATATGTTAACAGGAATGGAAGCATATTTAAAAGTTGATTAGAAAATACTAATTCATAGCCCAAGGTTAATTCAGCGCAAGTGATCAGGCAAATGACTTGAGAAAATATTACTACCATTGCTATGTGAAGGAGAGGACAAACCAACAAAAAACCATCGGTTCACTCACATGGTATAGGTTGTGAATTAAATATAGACATTGGTCAATTGGATTAACTCCTTTTAATGGAAAGAACTGCTCATCCAAGACTCTGTAGGGGAATTTAGTTGAGTGTATCAAATATTGGCATTTTGTAAGACCGACAGTTTTGTACACTTGGTCACTTATGTACAACGCAGACTGCAGATGATATTAGTATTCACAGGAGTACAGTCACATGCCATACATGATATTAGTCAACATATCATGATAAAACACTCTTTGGAAAAGCATGCATATATATTTCTTTTGCATCCCTCAAAATAAACTTACGATTATTATTTATCCTCTTGATAAACAGATGCGACAGTTACCATGTTCTCACCAAGATGAAGGGCTTTGGCAAGTCGGTCTCCAAGGCTAGCTGTTATTGTAGTACCAGATTATTTCAATGATCCTCAGCGCCAAGCTACCAAGGATGCTGGTTGGATTGATGGACTGGAGGTGATGAGGATAGAAGTCCTCAGAGGAACCTAAAAGAAGTGCCTAGCTGAAAGGAAGATGGAAGTTGAATGCAAAAGTATATGTAGTTTTTCCTAAATGGACTCAGTTGTACATGTTTAAAACATGGCACTGGAACAAGAAGATGCCAGCTCTAGGAGACTGAATCTTTTTATGGATTTATTACGTGACTTAGCTTTGAGACTGAATCTTTTTTCCAAGTGGCATGTAAGATAAAGATTAGTATACATGAAAAACTCTGCCACTGGGAGATGACTATTACGTGCAATTTGATTCCCTAATTTGGGACATTTAGATATTTATGACACCGGTCTGATTCTAGAGTTCATATTCATGGTACAAAGTTAGGTTAAATTTATTTTCCTGCAATAATTGATGTTGGCATGAGTTATTAAAGTGTCAGGCTTGCAGATATACATGGACATATATGTGCGATCTTTCTGTTTAGACAACTTTTTTTTTTGAAAGCCCACGTATATTCATCAGAGTACCACATACACCGTACATAGTACAAAAACAAAGTACATAAAAGCATACACAGGGGATACAGAACCAGAGCAAGCAACGGCAGCTCCACCGGCGTTGAAGACGAAGGCCGCCGACCCCCTTCTAGCCACGGCCCGAGGGTACCTCCTTCGTTGAAGATCGCCGCAGAGCCCGTCCGCCGCGCCGCGGCGGAGCTTGTGCCGGTGAACGAACACGGCGAGCACCCTCCCGCACCAGCAACTCCACCTTGCCGCAGCCGTCTTCGTCCTCAACGCAGGCAGAAGCCACCATCCTCGTCCAGCCCTGAGTTCCAACCACCAGATCAGCCACCACCACGGATCCGACGGGAGGCAGAAGAACTCGAGCACCGCGCCGGGCCTCGAGCTCCTGCAAGTCGAGCGCGACGACGACGAGCCCCGAGGTCAGTTGCTTTTGTTATAATAAACATACTGAATTATACTCGCTCAGTCGCTCTTATAACTTCTGATAGGATTGAAAAAAATTCAGAAAGTTCAGGGAAAGAACATGTTACTAGAGTGATGTGGAGGTTTGAATGAGTTACATACAACACACCTGACCATTTTTCTGCGACGTATACTGAATTGTGTGTAAGATGAACTCAGAACATGTTATTCTTGATGGATTATAGGAGTGGAAAGAGGAAATTGGTTCCTGCGTGCAAAATTGATTTATGTAATTGAGGTACACATACAATGCACAAGCTTCTTCTAAGGTGATGTTTCCTGTAGTTTTTACATACAGTATTCCAGAAGGAGCTTTTATCATACTTTTGTTAGGTTGTACCGATATGGCTGGTATGGGATTTGGCTTGTCAAATTTTTGAGCAATGTAATGTCGGGAGAGTAATCTCCATTTTGCAAAGTCCTAGGACTTGTCCTAGGCATCATGTGACTTAAACGTCTTAGTTAATGAAAATAGCAAATCTTTTGACTTATCTCAAAACAAAAAAATCTTGCAAATTTATTATGCATCCTTTTGTCGATGATTTGTATTGACCCCACGGTTGCCTCCTTACTTGCACAGCAGCAACATGGCCATTGCCAAGCGTCTCACGGCTACCTGCCCGATTGACCTCCTTGCCATGTTCTTCAGTCAAATGGCATGTCAAATACGGCGTGCGTTGCACGTGCACGCTAACTAGTGTGTCCTAAAAATGTGTAGGCGGAAGAGGGAGGTGGTAACTTCTAGGTCGTACGCAGATTGTGCGCCGGTTTATGTCCTGGCTTGCCGGTCGATTTCGTGAGGCCTCCGGTTTAGATGGCGTTTGTTGGTCTGAGGTTAGGCTACTTGGCAGGACCACCCCATTATCATTTTCAGGTGTTGCAACATACATTGTCAGGAAGATGGCTTTGATCGATTGACATATTTGGTTTGTCGGATTTTGTTGAATAATATAATAAAAAAGTTGTAGGCATGCCCTGCAAATTCATATCAGGAGCATAACGTATCTCAAGTACTCTCAACGTGAATGAATGACAACACTAGGGTGTACAACAGATTCCATGATAAAAACAACTCTCTCTGTGCAACGTCCTACACAACTGCCAAGCAACACGACGCAAAGCCCGAGACCAGGTAGCAGGCAGAAACGATTTTTTTTGACAACCTCAAACGTGGGGCCACATGCACCGAGAGCTCTCTATTTGTAGGATTTTTTCCACTACCTGAAAAGTGGGCCACAATCAAAGAGAGCACTTTATTTTTAGTGAGCTTAGTATTTGGAAGGATAAGGATGTAAAAAAAAGTAAAAATCATATGCATAAGAAAAGGACAAAACACATATGCACAAGAAAAAATTCAAAACGTAAACACATGGGGAGAAAGATTTGTGGGCACCACCTTGTGTATGACGTGTGGTTATTTTATTGGATGGCTGTGAAAAGTAAGGAGAGGCAAACATTTATAGGGAGTTTAGGAGAATGCCGTTTTGGCTCCCGGAGCATACGCTCCCGATATTTTCAAAAAAAATTCAAAATTTGAAAACTTATCAAAAAAATCTAAAAAAAATCATGCACGTATCTGAGCATCGTACGCACCGCCGTGAATAATTTCGCTCCGAAATGTCACCGTATGCGCCCTGGGAAAAAATGACAAATTTCTGACAGGAAATGAGATCCCAAAATTTGAATTTCTTGTCAGAAATTTGTCATTTTTGCCCAGGGCGCATACGGTGACATTTCGGTGCGAAATTATTCACGGCGGTGCGTACCATGCTCAGGTACGTGCATGATTTTTTTCAGATTTTTTTGATAAGTTTTCAAATTTTGAATTTTTTTTGAAAATACCGGGAGCATATGCTCCCGGGTGCCAATGCGAATTTCTCGGAGTTTAGTAGTTGTAGAGATGCCTTTAGTAGGCATAATTTATATTTCCGGCAATTGCAATAACTTATTTATTTCTTTATGTGCAGAAAAATAAGATTGTCTACTCCCTCTGATCAAATCTGAACTAAAGCCCCGACACTTTTTATGGATGGGAGGGAGTAGTATTTTTAGTGTAAGTAATATAACTTGGTAAGGTATGTGACTATTTCTACACACAAATGTAGAATGGCTATAAGTGCCTTTCTTGGATTTCGTAACTCCCGAAATGGCCAGTAGACACGACTTCCCCAATTTGCGACATGCCATAAGATAGCATTATTTATTCATCTAAATAGATAAGTCTTTAATATAGAAGCACTTCTTTTTCTTTTCAGAGAATAGTAAAAATATTATATACCTTTTCTTTATGGTACAGAAGGAGGTGCTATAAGGTTTCCCCTTTATTTTAATTGTTTTTGTATTTTGCTATTCCGACGAATCTTAACATAATAATAACTGCAGACTTGAGTTTATCAATAGAGATCTGCAGACTTGAGTTTATCAACTATTTCTATCAGATACAGTGAAGTGAACTGGGTCTCAACCTACATTTACAGTCATATCTTGACTTTTAAAAGATGAGTCAAGAAATTAACATTACCCTGATCTGGTAACAATTAACTGCAATAAACTGTGGAGTCAATACTCATACTACAACTGCGCCGGCCAATAATCTAGTTATTAGGGATATGCTTGCATGATAGCTCAATTAGTTTCCGTTTGGCTGCCATCATCAGAATGTTGCGCCTTATTGTCAAGTGCTGCATCATCAGTTTTGTGTTGTTTGTCTCCTAGTTTATCCTACAAAGGGACGGAGGAAGGGGGGACGAGGGGGGGCTCAGCCACCCCCAACAAACAGATTTTCTTCACAAATTTCGTAATACTCATGCTTAGATTAGTAGTTCTAATCCATTTTCGCCCCCTCCAACAAGATTCTGCCCCCTCCAAGGTCTCGGGCTGGCTCCGTCCCTGATCCTACAAAGCAGAAATAAAAAGGGAATTACTCATATGTCACCACTCATACTTCAGGATTTCAAGGGAGAAAAAGCGCAGAAGACAAACCTGTAGTGAGCCATTCTTTGATAAGTCCATCAAACTCCTACCTGATCCGGTTCACTTCATCTCTCACAGAAGCATTTTCCTGTTTCAAAACCTCAGCGAGCCAACTCCTGACATTCAGCCGGCAAAAAATCCCAGTTGCTTCATCAACTGGAGGGGCCAAAAGGAATAACACTGTTCAGTATACAACCTTTCTTAATACAGTTACAGTGTCACATCAGCAAATTGCTTATAATACCGTCCTAAGATACTAGCCTAGGGAAGGTCTTAGTGGCCATTCGTTAGTCAGTACACACTGATTGAGAGCGGGTAAGCATCACATATCTGTCATTGCCCACAAAGCAGCATGGGCCATGCATGCAATTACGCAGGTCAACGAGAAGTGAAACTTTTCCTCCGTGAGGATATCAATCCCGGCTACTCCGTATTAGTTAGGAGTAGTCATTTGAAAACTCTCCTGGTGGCCATTAGTTAGTCATTAAGTACACACAAGAACAATCGCCCTCGCAACTGATTGGGACCGGGTAAGCATCACACATTCACACATCTGTCTTTGCCCATAATGCAGCATGGGCTATGCAATTACAATAGTCAACGAGAAGTGAAACTTATTCTCCATGAGCACGATTCGCTATTACTGCGTTTGCATGGGCAGGCCATGACCCGTCAAGTTCAAATCTCCGTGGGCCTTCATCTTCAACACTGGACAGTGTAGCTTCGTGAAGTACGGTACTAGGCATTAGGCAAGTACCCATGCACACAACACGTGTCACTTTAACGTTGACACCTGACAGGGTAGTTCGCAGCGAGGAAGAGTTGAACGTCCGGCCGTAGACAGTAAAGGAGGGAGGATGTAACAGATACGGGTAAAAGTCTCGAATTTATGCCGCAGCTTCTCGATCGGCCCCTCTGTTTCTGCCGGTACAATGCATCCCGTTTCATTTAACACGCCCACCTTCCTGGAGCTATCGTACGTACTGGTGCTCGCAGCCGTGCTCCACCACAACTTATTAGGTTTTGCTCCCCTAGATGCCATGCATACTTCCCAATCCGTTTTCTTGCGGATTGAAATTGATTTCAAGTTTGTATCAAAGTCCTCCTATCCAAAATAACCCTAATATTGGAAAAGAGGAAGATCCATGCAATATTCTCGTTAATTAATTATTTTGTTGCAAAGAACATCCTATAGATCCGGGTGGTGGTTTCCTGTTGGGGATGAAAGTTACAGCCACCAGATCCATCTAACTGACTGGAACATCAATCTACAACCAATAGGGAAAGGGCTACGTAGTATAACAAACAACACGCAAACTAGCTAGGTCAACGCTTTCCTCACTAACAATCCACATCAAGGTTTTGGTTACCCACCCAAAGAATTTTAGGAGGGGGATTTGCTGCTATATCGTAAAATACCAACCGGTTACCTAACAAATTTAAAATTCAAACGCTTTGGTATGAGCATTTAACGAGGGTGCTCAAGCAAACCGAATGAAAACAGAATTTACTAGAATTGAAATTACCGGGTGGTAACTGGATTTACCGCTCGGTTACCCAAACTGATCGACATACATTTTTGCACGGTTGCAACAAACCCTTATAATCCTATCCGTGAGAGTTGTGAAAAAGTTAATTAACAAGAAAGTGCAGAACCTTATGTATATATTTGAACAGTGAGAAAAACACATATTTGGTAAATGAACTTGCCGAAAATGTGTGATTTGATCACGAAGTTGCGGAACGTGAAAAACGAGTCAGTAATGTGCGAGCGTTTTGGTCACTCTTTGATGGCGGCCGTTAGTTTGCTGACGTGGTGAACAAAAACTTAAGGAGCGATTAGTAAAAAAATTATGCCACGTAGGCAAAGTAACAGCTGCAGTCACGGAGTGGCCAAAACGCTCGTGCGTGGCAACTTTCTGACTCGCTTCCCACGTTCCGCAATTTCGTGATCAAACCACACATTCTCGATAAGTTATGTACTAAACCTGTGTTTTTCTCTTGAACGTTTGTCTTTGCTTTGAGATGAGGCGAAACCCAGATATGGACTTGGCCACCGGTATTAACTCTGGTCATCACCTTCTGTTTCCCCGGTATTAACAATACACCAACCTGCAGCGACCCGCACCCACCCATCAATTCCCTCTCAACCCCTCAACTCTTTGCCAAAACAACTCTAAACGCTTACATACGCGTGCGGCCAGGGCCATAAATAAGCACACACCGCCCGCAGGATCCTCATCTCCCTCAGCTCATCCACCTGAGCTTGCCAACCCTGCCAGCATCCTTTCTTTTTTTTGTTTTGCCTCCATCAGCTAGCAGAAAGGAGAGCCGGCCGCCATTAGCTAGCGAAGCAGCGGCACCATGGCGAGGCAAGCCTTGACGAACGGGTTCCTCGGATGCTTCATGCATGTGGGGCTGGCTTTGGTGCTTCTCGTCTACCTCCCCGTCGCCTTCGTCTGCCGCCTCGTCTATAGGCTCCTGGTCAGGCCATTCGCCCGCGGCGAGGACCTCCGCGGCAAGGTCGTGCTCATCACCGGCGCTTCCTCCGGCATCGGCGAGGTCAGTTCTCATCACTTGTCTACCCTACCATGTATGGTTTGGTTGCCCGTACAGTTCATTACTTTACGGTGGCCACTGGTGGCTAGGTTCATAATATGTGAATTATGTTGCAAATTAGGGACCTAGAAACATGTGGGGCCGTCAAATAAATTACTACTCCCACAGCTTGTGCACCATCTCCTTTCTTTTCTTTTTTGGCGATGAAATCTTTCTTTCTAAGGGGAGACTCGAAACCATCTTTCTAATAGCATTCCATAAGTGAACAACATATCTTGATGGCACAAAACTGAATAAAAAGAGTCACAACATAAAAAGAATACTTTTTGCACGTAAAAGCTGCACGGCCTGCATGAAAGCTACGTGAATCAACGATGATAGGAGTATACCACGGGAAAGGCTTGAAAGCTAAGGGTAGCTACTGGATATAATTGCCTGGTCAAGGTAGTATTAAGTTTCTCACCGCCTATCCCTTAAATCCGGGAGCATGGGCAGCGGCAGCGGCGGCAGCGGCAGCTCTCGTGCAGGATGATGCTGCCACATGTAGATGTGCTCCAGCTGCATGCATGTGGCGCTGCAGTCACCGGAGTTAATACCATCAATTATATGACGGTGGTCATGAATTCTCTAAGTAAATGGACGGTGCAAGGCAGTACTGTACGTTCATGTTGAATACTGTATTGTGAAGAAATTAAGCATATATACTGTAGGTACAAGGTACATTGACATTCAGTTATCAGTTTTTCGCTAAATTTTTACGGTAGAATCACTATATTCTCGGCGTGCCAAAGAAACATCACCGAGACCCCCTTTTGCCAAAAATTATCAACAGCTGCAAACTTTCAGTAACTCATCTCTTGTTCATTTGCAGCACCTGGTGTACGAGTACGCGAGGAAGGGAGCGTGTGTGGCGCTGGTGGCGCGGACAGAGATCGCCCTACGCGCCGTGGCCAAGACGGCGCGCGAGCTCGGCGCGCCGGACACGCTCGTGGTGCCGGCGGACATCACCAACGTCGAGGAGGCCAAGCGGGCCGTAGAGGAGACCGTCGCGCACTTCGGAAAATGTGAGTAGCCACTAGTCCTCCCGGCCACCCCGGAGGACTCTGTTAATCTCAACAATATGCATTAACGACAAGCTGATAATAGTATGTAGTCTCAGATATCAACGACAGTGTAGCTAGGAGTGTACAGATATGTCATTCTCGTTAGTTAAAGCAAATCACTGTCGAGAGCGGTGATGTGCGGTTCTTACGTCTAGTCTTACACAGTTGTTTGTAAAGTGAGTGACTGACTGATTGTCCAACAGCTTTTGCCAATTGAATGTCTGATCAGTAGGATGAACGTACGCCTAGTAATGAAGATCGCAGGTCATATCGAGTAGTAGTACTATGCCGGCTTAAAGTTAAACTGTTTGAAATTATCTAGCGAAAATAACAGACAATCTAATTCCTCTAACATTTCTGCAGTGAATCACCTGGTGGCAAACGCAGGCGTGTGGTCCAGCTGCTTCTTCGAGGAGATCACCAACATAACCGCCTTCCACGACGTGATTGTAAGCAGCACTCGAGACATATACACAAAAAGATATCATATCCTAGAGATCAAACAAAGTATAGTAATCATGTTCTTTCTCCACCCTGCGTACGCAGGATCTCAACTTTTGGGGCTCGGTGTACCCGACCTACTTCGCCCTGCCCTACCTGAAGGCCAGCCGTGGCAACATCGTCGTCACCTCCTCAATCGCCGGCAGAGTCCCAGTGGCGAGGATGAGCTTCTACAACGTATGCCAAATCAATTTCCACAATAAGTTCTTGATCAGCTCAGCATACCAGTCATCGGTCCATACGGCTCACAGGAAATATAAGACTGCTGAATGTACTTGTAGGCAAGCAAAGGCGCGGTGATACGGTTCTACGAGACGCTGAGGGCGGAGCTCGGGTCGCACGTCCGCGTCACCATCGTCATGCCGGGTTACGTGGTATCCAACCTCACCATGGGCAAGGGCATCCAGAAGGACGGCAACGTCGGCTTCGACGAGGACGCCCGCGATGTACATATATATCCTTAAACCATTACAGTTTCCTCTATCCTTAAACCATATATATGTTCTTTGTGGCCAGCCGTTGAACCGACCGAGGTAATTTTTTGGCATGAATCGCAGATAAATGTGGGGCCGTTTCCGGTGGGGAAGACGGAGACACTAGCGGAGGTGGTTGTGGCGAGCGCGCGGCGGGGCGACGACTACGTCACGTGGCCCGGGTGGTACTGGCCGTTCCACATGGTGATGTGCGCCGCGCCAGAGGTCGTCGACTGGTTCTCCAGAGGCTTCTACGTCTCCAAGTCCAGCGACAAGGACGGCGACACCCTAAGCAAGAAGATCCTCATGGCCTTTGGCGGCAAGAAGCTTCACTACCAGGAGAGCCCATCCGCTCCCGAGTCTTGAACGAAAACTAGCCGTGCAGAATGTACGGTTTGTTAGCATGAAAGTCAAGAAGACACTGGTTAAGAGTACGTCGTGTGCATTTGTAATAGAGTGTAGTGAATCTGCATGCCTGTTTATTTTCCTTCTATCTTGTTTTTACTTCCTTTCTATTCTTCTTTTTCTTCTTCTTCGTTTCTCCTTAATCTTCATGATAAATTAAAGGATACGGGTGTTTACTGGTGGCACGCAACATGGGACTCAGCCAGTGGCGGACCCAGAAAAAAAGTGGAGGGTGGGCACTGGGCACACTGCAAAAAAAAAAACGCGCGGCGACTAAAAGTTCCCAAATAGACAACATAAATAGAAATTTATTCACAACATTATAGTTCCATACTATCTCCGTTCCGGTTTAAGTGTAGTACAAAAAAACTACTGCAAACGTTTCTAACGCTAATCTGGGTCGGAAGGAGTAGAAAAATGTGCGTGGTCGCAGTAAAATTTCGAATGGTGGCTTTACAGTTTTACTTGCATCCTCCATTTCAGTCTAAGTTTCACTATCAAAATGGGATTGGATCATAGGTGTGGTATTAATACACTATCAACAATATCATATTATGTTCAATTTATTCATCGTCTACCACCAATAGTGGTGAAATCTTCTTCGCTTTATGCTTCTAAAAAGAGAAACAATCATAATTAATTCTACAATTACAAAAGAACAATATAAACAACATATATAATCAGTCCATAATGAATTGGTTGCTAATAGTTGAGACTTATCTTATCGGTGTTCAGCGTATAGGATCAGTCAGTCACTCACTAATTTCTAGCTAGGTGTATGCATGGAGCCGTGCATGGTATCAGCCGGATCGGCAGAGAGCGCGACACAAAGAGATAAGAAGTGTAGTGCAGCGGGCAGATCGGCAACCATTAGTTGATTTTGTGCGTGCACATGCTGCTAGAAATAGTCAAGAGCTAGCTTAGTTGTTAGGGTTAATCAGCATGCATGTGTGCTTCGTGGAATCTACCAGCTATACAAGGTGTAGAAAAAAAGGTTTCCAGAATTCTGGGTGGGCCACGGCCCACCCGGCCCACCCTCTAGATCCGCCAGTGGACTCAGCAGAGTACAAATGAAGCTGAAGTTATTTAGCAGGACTTTGATGCTAAGTGTCTTTGACTCTCACGTATCAGTTATTATGTTGTTTTTAAAAAACCGAAAAAATATTTACGAGTTTCATTTTTTTTGAAAAATATCCGGGACTTAGCCAATGATGTATCCATAAACATAAGAAACATCAATTGCAAATACTTTGTATTCCGTGCTACAAAAAATGACAAAATATGATAATTTGAACTTTTGAAAATACGCATATTCAGATCCACACTTTTGTCATTTTTTATAGCCCAGAATATAAAGTATTTGAAGTTGATTTCTACACGTTTGTGGAATAGGTACATCAAGGATTTGTTTCATGAAAGGAGTGAAACTCGTAATTTGTTTTTGATTTTTTATTACATCAGGATCACTAGCGTTCGGGAGCATGAAATCTTCTCTCGTCTTCGATGGTATGTCTCCAAAACACCAATGTGCCACATAGAATTCTGCCTTAAGTTAGTTTATTGGCCGTGGTTTCACCGAGCTCAACGTCGATTTATCTTAAGGGGGATTTTTGTGTGTGGAAGAAACACGAGATAATACTACCAAATTGTTAAGTTCTACGGGCTCAAGCATGTGATGAATTATTATATAGACGGCTAATATGACGAAAATTCAATGAAGCCAATGACCTAGGAAGGGTTTTGATGTCCTCAATTACAACTGAAACAAGGGACCGTTCCCATGACGAAGATAGAGTACAATACCAAGATGATAATATCCAAGCCTTCTTCTCGAGCAAGGGCGATTGCTCCCCTTCCTACCGATTTCTACAAATTCTAAGCATTTATCCTTTCCCAATGTAGTTGTCAAATAAATAACGGTTTTGCTATTTCTCAGTTAGCTGAGAATTAGCTTAATTCTCAATCAACTTCGTAGCCATTAGATTTGGTATGCGGAGATTTGTGCTGTTTTTTTTTCCTGTTGTTGCTTTTCTAGGCATAGTTGTCCATATGGGCCGAAATGGCTGCATTTTCTTTGTGCTGCCTTTTGTCTTTGTTGGGCTGGTGTTGCCACCAGACCACGGGCCTTTTTTTTCCATTGTGTGTGTCCTATTTTTATTTTTTTTGCTGGACTTATCATTGTATATTTAGAGAAAGTTTTTCAGTCTTCTTTTTATCCTAGAAATTTGTAGATCAATTTTTTAGTATTTTATTTGTAATTCCAGATACGGAAAAACTCAGTTGCAACCCCACCTATAACTGAAAATCTCTGCAACTGGCAAATTCTCAGTGGCAATCCACCTGCAATTGGAAAATTCTCAGTGGCAACCCACCTGCAACTGGAAAATTCTCAGTTGCAACCCTACTTGCAACTGAACATAATCTGAGCAGCAATTAAAAAAGTCTCAGTTGCAACCCACACGCAGCTGGAAATAATCTCAGCTGTAATTGAAAAAATCCAGTTGCAACCCCACCCGTAACTGATAAATCTCAATTACAACCGCACCCTCAACTGGAAAACTCTCAGTTACAACTCCACCCACAACTGGAAAATTCTCAGTTGCAACCCCACTTGCAACTAGAAATAATCTTAGTTGTAATTGAAAAAAATCCCAATTGCAATCCCACCCGCAACTGGAAAAATGTTTTCTTTTTAAATAGGGATTTCTCCCCGTTGTCTAAAAAAATTCATTTGCAACTCCAGCCGCTACTGAAAATCTCCCACTCACTAGGTTTTATTTTTATCTCGTTTTTCTCGTGTCCATTTTCTTGCCAAATCATTTTTTCTACCATCTTCTTTTCTTGGCCTATGAACAGAACAAAGGACCGTACCTAAAGACTACAGCCGTAGAAAGCAAGGAGCAGCTAGGCCCATTAGAAGCAGTGTCAAGGCCCGTGCGATTTTTTTTTTGCGAATCAAAGGACTTTATATATTACTCATGATGATTACAATCATTTAGAAGAATGTCTACTAAAACTTGTGGCGTATAGTTCAACCACGAGCATCTCCTCCTTTCCATACTAGCTCTACTAGCACACATATGGGCTGCCTCGTTCGCAGCTCTACCAACAAAACCAATACTAATAGTAGTGAAGGAAAAACTGAGCTCCTTTACCTCCTGGATAATACTGGTAATTTCGGATCTCCCAGTACCAGATTCATTCATCAGATTTACCACAACTTGAGCATCAGATTCAATTTCAATTTGGTGGTAACCCCTTTCCATCGCCAGCTTAATGGCGTCACGAATCGCTTGTGCCTCCATAATCATCGGGCTTGCCGCATGCTCATACCAGAACCCAAATCAGTGATCCGGCATGGTCACGAGACCAGTCCGGTTGCTCCCTGCATCTCCTCCTCACGAAAAGTTGCATCAACATTAATTTTGTAGGTGTTTTGTGCAGGTCTCCTCCATCGCCTCCTTAACTCGAGGGGTTTGGGGCTTTTATTTTTACCCGATCGAGCAAGGTACGTCCAACGTTGTTTCTAAAGTCCACTTAACAGACTCCACCGATCTGCGTTGGTCACCATGTCAAACTGTGTTCCTCTCCGTCCAGATCGACCAACAGCCACATAATATTTTTTTGAAACGAGGCAAAAACTTTGCCTTTTATATTGATATAGGAGAAGCAAACATGACACGGCCGAGGCCAAAAAGAAAAAAGTCATACATGACAGGGCATACTAGACGAAGGATCTCATCCTACACTGTCTAATCTCTTAGAAAGATATATCGTCATATCTTCAAAACGCTACAACGCGGCGCGATCTGAGGATCGGGAAGCACATCAGGCGGAGACGTCCAGCGCCGTCGGTGGCGGGAAATCGCTTCCCCCTAGGCCAGCAAGGCCAATCAAAGCTTCATCCGCTGTCGTCATAGACGGCAGGTTCAACCTGAGGAGGGTTCTCAACCCGTTGATTGCTGAATCAGAGAACGGAGCCTTCTTGCAGGTGTTCGTGAATTCTTTCGTAGCCTCCACCAGGGGCATATCTCCAAAGTTGAGCCCCATTTTCTTGTGGAGGACACGCTGCGCTTTGCCGACCGCTGAGAGTTGTGGCTTCGCCGCGAGCCTGCTGCCGCGACGTTCGGGGTCGGGCAGGGCCGCATGAGCACGTGGCATTGGCGGAGTAGGCGTGGGCAGCAGCGGCACAGTCGGCAGGCTGAACAGATCCGCGACGCAGCGTATCGTGATGCCTGATGAGGGAGCGTCATCAATATCGGCAGCGAGGAGGTTCCCAATCGTAGCAGCCTCCGCGTCAGCGTCAATGACGTCCGCGACGAGCTGAAACTCCCTCCTCGCCAAGTCACCGACGTCATCAAGGCCGTCTTCGTGCGCCACCTCCTCGCCGTCCAGCAGCAACTCAAGCTGATCCAGCTCGGCGAGGCCTGGCTGAAGCTGCTCCATCTTCCCGTCTACATCCTCATCCTCATCATCGTCACTAGAAAATCCCCCGTCGCACAGCGCGTCGCCAGGCGAGATCAACACCGGGTCATGTCCAGTCAGCAGCAGGTTAACCGGCACTGCAATGGAGCTGATGAACTACAACAGTTCACCCCCTTCAGGCACCAAGCCGATATTGTCTGTCTCGGACAGCACAGGCGGGTAAGCAGAAGTGCCACCTTCGTCGCTGTCGTCGAGCAAGCACTCAATGGCATCAAGGTTGCAGCCGTAGTCTTTCCCCTGACTCAGAGCAGTAGCGTCGGGAATAACGGGCAGCAGCGCCGCGGTGTCAACAGCCGCAACATCCTCGGGCGAGCCCAAATGCTCATCATCAGTCAGCTTGTCCTCCGCAAAACACAGATCAGCAGCAGCAGTGTCTCAGGCAGCACCGACGCGGCGTCATTGATCATGGCCGTAGCAATTGTGGCCATTGCTGCAGTCCTCTCATCCTCCATCTCCTTTTCCGTCGTAGCGAGCGAGGCCGGAGCCTCGAACCACTCTTTATCCACCAGATCTTCATCCCACACTAGCGGCACCCTTCTGCCATCTTTAAGGGTAGAATCAGCAACTCCAGAAGCAAATTCAGAAACAACAGCTGACGGCAAAGTCTTCGCGATGTCTAGTCCTAGAGCCTCCTCCCTCTCCTCAGTTCCCCAAGCACTTATCTTCATTTGATCGTCCCCGCCCAACGTGTCAGCTGGCTCAAAGGACAGGGTCGGAGACGCGAGACTCGAAGATTCAACAGTGAAACCAGGCGGCGGCGATCTTATGCTCTGAATCCAGTCTCTGCAGGTGACGCTGATCGGTGACGGCGATGCTGGCATGGCCAGTTGCATCGCCACACCAAGGAAGGAAGGCAGGGCATCACGCGCGGCCGCCAAGCCTGCCTGCATCATGTCCTGAAACTGCACCGAGACCTGGGTGTCAGAGAGAGCACGCACGGGCGAGGGCGCTGCCACGTTGCCCGGAGCGACGATGATGGATAGAAGGCGCGGGAGCTGAGGCGGCGTGGAGGCCGCCAGCGGGGGCCGCCGTCCTTGGTCGCGGCTTGGGGAACGGTGGCGCGGAGAACGATCACGGACACGGTCAATCCGCCCCGACCATGCACGCGCAGCCGGGCCGGCACTCGGGCAGCGAGAGTGACTCCGCCGATGCCCTCCATCGCCCCGGCGGTGTCCACCCTCGACCTCATCATCCCGCCCATTGTGTCGCGGGGCTCGATCGTCAGACCTCGATCCATGCCCTGAATTGCTTCGCCGCTGCTCCCGGTCGTCTCGGCGCCGGCGAGTAGTAGCCGTGGGCGTCGCGCGAGATGTCGAGGAGGGCGGTCGTCGGCGTAGGTGGTCGTGGCAGTTGATTGCCCAATGGCCCGATCTTCCGCAGAGGTCGCACTTGACAGGATAACGGCAGTTGGCAGTGGTGTGCTCGCGGGCGTCGCACCGGCGACAGCGCCGGGTAGATTTTCTTGGAGGGGAGAAGCGAGTGAAGCGTTGGCGGTGCGCGGTGGGGTGGGAGTAGTGGTGGATGCTTGCCATGCTCGATGAAGAAAAGGGGCGTAAGTGCGAGCCGTTCCGTTGCTCCAAAAGCCGGGCTTCCCTCTGCGCCCGCCGCGAGGTGACGAGCGTCCATGCCTCCTCCGCAGGCCTAGATTCCCTCGCCGCCGGCCTAGCAACGGTCAGACGATGAGACGCGCCTTGAAGATGAAGCGTAGGGGAGGCAGATGCATCATGAATGCGCGGTGCCGGAATGGAGAAGGAGACCATCTTCCTCGGCCTGGCGGTGTGTGGGGCATTCAAAGCCGAGCTGTGTCGTAGGATGCCAGGGCGGGGATGGGCCACGGCGGGATAGCCCCCTGCGCGCCATGACGATAGGGCCGCATTTACGCGATTGCAGACCCCCTCCGATGGCGTGGCGAGGACAGGGTTGGCTGCTCCGAACAGAAGAGGCGCCGCGTTGACGAAGGAGCGCGTGGTCGATGACGAGGCCCTGCGCGTGGTTGCAGGGGAGCTTGTGGTCGAAGACGAGTACCGGCACGCCGGCCGCACAGCAGCGCCGATGAAGGAGGTCGCCGATCTAGCTCTCGATCCAGACCGCAGGGACGCAGGACCGAAGAAGGCTGGACGGAAATTTGGTGGAAGGGTGGCCGGTGGCGGGGGGAGCCGAGTGGCGTCGCCAATCCGGCGGGGGCGGCGCAAGGGGCCTGCGGCGGCGCCGGCGAGTGGCCGCGCGGGCGGTCGCCCCGCGCGTCGCGGGAGCTCCGAGCAGCAACGGAGCGAGAACTGGCGGGCGTGGAGCCGGGAGACGAGGACGAAACCGGCGGCAGGGGGCTCGAGGGCCCGTCCAGGACGAAGGGGACTAAGCTGAGCGGAATCCGGGACGGCGGCAGGGGCAGACGGAGGGCTCCGACCACGAGGGAGCCCAGGCGCGCCGGCGGCGCGGTCACAGGCGGATGAGCGACCGGCGCGGCGCCAGATCTCGATCCGGTCGGGAATCGACCAAGGCCAAGAAAAGCCGGGCGAAAACCAGCCGGGATGGTGGCAGGTGGTGGGGGAGGCTGGCTGGAGAGGCTGCGGTGGCTGGCACGGGGGCTGGGGGTCGCCGGCGACCGGGGCGGCGAGCCGCGCGGGCGGTCGCCGCACGCGTCGCGAGAGCGAGGCCTAACGGGCATGGCGAGCGAGTAGTATACAGCCACATAATATAACGCTTGCATTTTCCATGGAAACTAGATTCTCTTCCAGTAGATCCGTTTGCCCACGAGCTTGGGCATAAAACCGGGATTTTAATTTGTGTCACCGTCTTCAGTTCTTGCCAAAACTGCCTTGCCCATGTGCATTCTTTTTTTTTTCCGGAAAAGATCAACTGATATTGCCACAAGGTCTTTTACAGAAAGATCCAGAAAACACAAGAAATTACAACGAAGCCCTTAGGACCCCGATGTCGAAGACGAGACACAGCACGTATCACCGGCGCGCCGCCACCACTCCTTCGCTGACGCCTTGGACTAGAAGGAGCCCCTCCATGGCCGGGAAGTCGACGAAGCTTAGCTCCAATGGAACCTCCATCCTGCGCCGTCGACGCCACCACCTTGTCTTGTAGCAAAACAGCACGAACTTCTTTATTCTCAGTCAGCTGAGTGTTAGAGATACCCAATAAATAACCAATCTAACATCACCGCGGGCACCAACTCTCGTTTAAATTTTAAATAGTATAAAGATCTTGCAACGTACACGTATAAGTGATTTCCTGCAAAATACATTTACAAGCAAAGACATCCTGAAACTTCAGACAGTTTTTTTTTTTTTTGAATCAAAAACTTCAGACAGTTAGGGGTGACAAGTATGGTGGACACCCGCAATAGAAATTGACGTCTATAAATGTGTATTTACTCCCACAGAACCAATCGAGCTGCAGAGTGCGGAGATCCAGCGAGAAGCACGCAATGTTTGGCCTGGACTTCCTGAAGTCGTACTCGTACCAGCCATCTGGCATCCCCTCCAGCAGCAGGTACCCGCCAGCCACACCTACAAAGTTGTAGCCATGGAATCGTGGCAGGTAGATGATCGCCTCGGGTTTCCACTTATCATCGCCGCCATTGTCCTCCCACAGGACGTCGTACCGGAGGTGGTACACGTGGTGCTCTTCACTGTGCCTGCAGATCGTGACCATTGCGAGCTTCTCGTGTTCGCCAGCCGCCTCCACAAACTTCACTGAGTTCTTGCCGGCGTGGGATGGGAAGTTCATGAATGAGAACTCCGGCGTACTCCCTCGTGCGTCGATCACGAGTATCTTCTTGCTCCCGGGGTAGATTGTCCAGTAGAAGCGCCCATGTGCGTAGTGGTGTCGTAGGACCGGCACATGCGCATCGTCCAGCTCCTTTCCCAGAGCGTTCCAACCTTCGAACTCGAAGGCGCGCCATTGTCGTCCTCCAGGAACAACGCACGAAGAGAAGACAAAGAGGAACAGCTTACCCGCAGACTGCACCAAGTACAGCACTCTGAATGACGGCGTCGGTGACACGTCCTCATCATCCTCAACCGAGGAACGAGCACAGAAGGACGCGTCCTGCTCATCGTGGGCTGGTGGAGCGAGGATGGGCTTGAAGTAGTGGATGTACTCTCCATGGTTGATTAGCGCCGCTAGGTCCTCTGGGATAGCAGGCAACACGAGGTACCGCCGGTGCAACGGGTCCGAGACGACGATGGGTTTGCCCAGGGAGCGGTGGCTTGTGCAGCAACCAGTCCACTGGTATCCACCGATGTGGAGCATCCGGCCGTCGTGCGAGTCAGAGAAATACCATGGGCCGGGAGAAGGGAGGAAGGATAAGCTTGAGAAGTCGATATCGCCGGCGTGGACGAGCTCACGGGCGGCAGCGG
The DNA here is from genome assembly GCA_947311845.1 of Poa pratensis. Lineage (NCBI taxonomy): Eukaryota > Viridiplantae > Streptophyta > Magnoliopsida > Poales > Poaceae > Poa > Poa pratensis. The sequence continues at coordinate 8,970,219 of CAMZMU010000080.1, read as the reverse complement.
AAGAAGGATGCGGCGGCTCGGCTGGGAGAAAGACGCGTGAGTATGGGACGATGGCAAGGAGGGGCGGCGGGTGGCGGGCACGGAAACACCGGAGGAATCTTGGGTCGGTGATGACGCGGCGGAAGGCGGGGCTGGCGACGCAGGCGCGTGCGAGGTCGGCGGGAGAGTCGAGGAGGAGGAAGATCTTCCGCAGGACGTCGTCGGACTCCGCCGCCGGCGCAGGGGTTCGGGCGGGGCGTTTCGTTGGCCGCGGCGGCGAAGCCATGGATCGGACAATCGGTTGATCGATCGATCGTGGCGTGTAGAACTCTGATGGAGATATATCGGATCGATCAATCTGTACACGTCCGTTCGTGTTGCTCGATCTGCAGTTTATATGGAGTTGTACATACTAGAGGCGCACAAGTCCAGGAGATCAATCAAATCAGGTTACGGCCGTTATGTGCGGGAATATTTTTTCTTTGACGTAAGGGAATTGGAATCGACTACGGTTTACCAGCAACAAGAATCGACTAGGGTTGTCTTCCGCTTCATCAGACGGTCGTAAAGTGTACGTTAGCCATTGCCTGCATCTCGATAGTGATCTTGGTATAAAACATAAAATCTATTCCGTGCCTGCGCACTCTCGCGTCTCTATTCCGTGCCCACCCGCGCGCTCCGTCCGATCGAGATCGCGCGGTCCAAACTCGACGCTCGCGTTCCGACAAACGACAAAACGCACCCCCCGCCGTTTCCCCCACCTCTCGCCCACGAGGCTGCTCCTCTCGCTCCCGTCCCTCCTCGCCCCTCTCGAATCTCCGTCGTCGCCGGCAATTCCGTCGGCGTTGACCTCCAAATACATACGGGATTCACTGCGACGAGCTCCTCCATCAATTGGTCGTGGTCGATTTGGTTTTCTCGGATCAGCGTAGTCGATCCACACCTCGCCTTCTGCTCATCTCTCGCCGCGGAATCGAGCTTCTTCGATCATGATTCCTACCGGCGTTGACCTCCGGAAATCCGAGTGACGCTCACGTCGAGCTTCTCCATCGTCTGTTCGCGCTCGTTTTTGTTGGTGTGAGTGGATCTGTCGCGCGTCTCCTTCCCGGGTTCGCCGCGAAGTTGCAGACCGGTCGATCTCCTTCGTTTCGAACACATCTAGTTCGTCACCTGTTGTGCTCGTCCTGGTGAGTCAATCTAGAACCCTAAATGTTCACTGTCTCGGGTTGTTATTTTTCTGTGTTTTTTTAACCATTTTGGAGGCGATTGTTTCCTTGCTTTTTCTAACCTGCAGTTCACGTGTTCTGTAGGTTTTTTCAGGTTCTGTGTGCAGAAGGACTAGCTAGTTTGGTTCAGATTTGGAACTGGTGAGTCCCAATCTCCATGTACACTCCGTATTTTATCTGTAGTTGCAAAACCCTCATGCTAGTCTGACAGATGTAGTTCTGCCCTGCAAAATACATGATTAGTATCTCTGCAACTTGGCTAGATGTTTTTTATGCGTATAGCATGCATTTTACACTATTTTTGGCGTGCTTACGCTGATGTAGTTTGTCTAAGATGCATGAGTGCTTTTGTTCAGGAAGGTTAATGTTGTGTAGTTCTAGAAGTAGTTCTGCTCATCAAAATTGATTACTAGTCACGTAGCTGAATTACTTGTACGTTCCTACAGACATTTTATGTTCATGAAATTTGTTTTCGATACCTTGAAGTTACTACTCTGATTATTTGTTTGCATTCGGTAGCATGTAGAATATATCAGACACGGGTGTACTTTTAGTTCACATGCATCCTTTTCTACTTTTATTAAGCTTTTCCTTCATCAACACTGATGTATTTTTTTGGTGTACACAGCAAATGTATATGTATATAGCCTATATGTAGTTATTCGTGTCACCATATCTTTAACCATGGCTTGCAAATGTATGTTTGTAATTTAGAAAGAAACACTTCTCAGTTACATGTTTTTTTCTTCTTTAGTTTCAGCAGGGTATCAAGCCCCTACTGCTTTTTGCAAGGATGTATGACATCAGATGTACATTTCATGCAAGTTCTTATACATAATTGATGTAGCTCTTTTTTGAATGCTGGTTGTACTTGTAGCTTTTTTTAGATGTATAATGCACATGTATATGTGTACATACAAAGCATTATCAGATGAGCACTATCGAAACAAGTTCGATAGTGTTTCTGATTTTTGTTGTATGTAGTTTATTCACCCACAATGTATAAGATAGATGAAAACTCCATGTTAGTATCGATACTTATTTTTCTCTGCCATGATTTGCATGTGTCACTAGATGAGATTTAAATTTCAGTGCACATTTTTTAGATGTATTTTTAAACGATATCATAGATTTTGCAAAATTTAGTCTAATTAACATGATGCTTTATCTTTTCAGTTTCACCAGGGAGTACAGTCGTATACAACTGTTTCAGTACACATTTCTGCATGAAAACATACAAGTAGTTATGCTGTTTTTTCAACAAATGTATTTCTATGCAAGCTACTTCTACGTTTCCTTATTTTTTCCATGTTACTAACTTGAAGCTTATCTTTTTTTAGAGGCCAGATGAGTTTGTTACTACATGGAGAAGTTGTTCAATGTTCAGCTAGCAGATGAGTTTGTTTTCCATGAAGAATTGAAGTTCACAAGTTCAGACAGCTACTTCGAGGTTCTGCCAGCTACATGTTCTACGAAAACTCCAGTTTCTCTATTTCGAGAGGAGTTTTTTGGGGGAGGAAAATGCATGTCTTTTTGTGCCATCCAGTTCATGATCTAGTTCTTCCTCTACATTACTACAATGTCATCAAGATCATGTATTTAGAACTAGTTTCTGGTTTTCATGTTGATGCGAATGTAGTTTGCATGATGTTCTTGTTCTTCCAGTTTCCATAACCAAGTGGTTAACCGAACAAATGGTTGTTTCTTCTGTTTTGGAGTACAACTACATCTGAAAACTCTGGGAATACTGCAATTTTAATTAACTGCAGGTTTCCTGAAGATAGACCTTCTTAAATTTACTTGATGTTCCCCCTCAGTCGATAGCTCTTGATGTTACCTGTAAGCTATATTCCTAGTTTCTCCCTTTGCTACTTTTCTGTCAGCTAAACTACATTTTTCTGTTCACCATGAAATACATGTTGTTTAAGTTATAAAATCAAGCATTCAAACTTGCTATCTGAACTTTGTTCACTTTTTTGTTTGTTACAGTTGAAGCCATGCTTCAGGATTAAGATGACATTATTCTCCGCAGGACCTTCAGTTCTAGATATGTTCATCAGATCACATGTTCTGGGTGATCACACCGAAGATGTAAGAGACCATGTTTTCTGTTTGAATCTTCACACGTAGTTTTAGTCAACCATAATGTATAAATTAGATTAAAACTCCATGTCAGTATCCATAAGCATTAATCTTCTGCATTTTTTTTTTGTAAAACAGTTTCACCTAGATGTTTTTTGAAACACCATCTGTAGGTAAACTATAGTTAAACACTATATGTAGATTCTTCAGTTCAATTTTTTTGAAATGTACTTTCCTATGTTCATATCTTTTGTGTTAACTGTAGTTAAATAATTATGGATCAGGAGTTGGCAAAGCACAAGTGTTTGTTGCTGTTTTTTCTACACATGGTCTTTTTATGCAAGCTACTTTCCAAACTTCATCATTGTCTACTATGCAACTAACCTGATCATTTATGCATTTTTTGCAGCCAACACTACATGGAGAAGTTACTCAATGTCCAGTTCACCAGATGAGTTTAGTTCATCAAGAATAGAAGTTCCAGATCCAGCCAGCTACAGGTACTTGCAGGTCATCTGGGGGGAGAGAAGTTCAGAACTGCAGATGGCATAAGCTTCTAGAACTAGTTCCTGGCTTTTTACTGCTCTATTTTTGCATCAATCGCTAGTGCTTGCAGTTTCCAGAACCAAGCTTTTTCACCTGAACTACGTGCTGCTGGAATCCTTTTTCTTATTTTTGAACACTTTTCCTGACGTTTTGTACATCTGAAAACTTTGGGAAAATTGCAAAGTATGTTTACATGTACAAGGGTGGTCTCCTGGATGATTATTTTCCCTGGATGGGTTTCTTCCTTGCAAATCTCTAAGTTTTTGATCCGCGGATGGAACTTTTCTGGGGTGTGGGGGAGGGGTACAGGAGTTTTTTGCGTGTTGGAGTCTATGTGTGGCCTTCGATCTTGCTTCTGCTGCTTTTTGTTACATCGCTGGCTGCGCCTGATGGAGGTAGTAGGTAGGAACCTCTATCCTGGCGGCAGCTGCTGGAGGAAGACAAGAAGAAGAATGAGCAGGTAGGGTTTGCCTGGGGATCGTCCCCAGATGTATTTTTATATGTTGTCTTTGGTGGTTCGTATGGTTTGCTTTTTGCCGGCTGGCCATGTGCGCGCGCCACGCGACGGCTAATTCATGCGCTGGACCACGCGGGAGGTCCAGGGCTAGCTTGCTAGCTGATCAAAGGACGTGCGAGGGCTAGCTTGCCTTTTTTGGACTGCGCGGGGCCGCACTTTCCCTTTTTGGCTGCTGTCGGAATTGGACGGGGGGCACCGCGTAGCGCAATACGGTGCCCGGGCACTGTGTAGTCGCGTCCGGTATAAAATATACTGACACATAGGAATTTTTCTTTTGTTTTGCGTAACACGATTCCCCAACATTTGACGCCAAGCGTGAAGCGGCCATCGCCAAAACCGTTTGATTTTTTTAAAACTATATGTTGTGCATCGCTACTGCAGTTTTGTACAACTTGCGCCAACACACTAAGCTAGTTTGCCTAATGTGTGTATTTCACAATACTGCAAAATTACAAACAACATCTCCGGAAGTGTTGGACCGATCTTCTCCATGTACTATCGACTTGCACTCCCGCGCAAAATCATACCAAATCGGTCAGGGTCGACTGTGGTGTGTGTCTCTATTCTACAACGAGGCATCATTTACAGCCATGCAAAGTAGGCGTGACAATAATATAATTTTTTACAGCAATGTCAACATTAGTTTGTAAAACAATGTTTTGTAAAATAAAGGTTGACGTTTGAAATAGCAACAGTTTTGACTTGTTACGGACAATTAATAAAAAAAAAAACTTATTACCGAGAATACTACTGTTTCTTCAAAATCTGTCGTGGATGTACATTTTTTAACGGGCCTTTTCTTCCAGGCTACTTGGGTCTAATTGCAGTTCTGCGGCCAAGTTTTGTCCATGAAAACGCAAGTTCTTGGCCCATTTACTCAGCAGATGAACTTACCTAGTGGCAGTGGAGTTCTCAAAAAAAAAAAAAAACCTAGTGGCAGTGGCCGTCACACGCACGACGGCACGAGTGAGAGTGTGACCCAGTCGCTCCTCGGTCCTCGCGGTCGTGGCTGCCACCCGCCGCCGCCTCGCCAGCCGGATCATCGTTGCCGGCTAGCTGCGCCGCCGCCGCAGCAATCAGGTGCTCGCACGCCGTCTCACCTCCGGAATACTACTAGGTCAGTGTGCCTCCAGCTTGTTGTTTCTCACTAGCAATTGGGGGAGAGAACCCGTAGGACGAAACCCTAACATTTTTTCAACCAAGATTTGGATTCCATTGGATTTTACTGCGAACAATTAAATCCGATTTTACGAATAAAGAGTGCCTAATTTGGTCAAGCTCTAGACTCTTACTGTGCATTTTGCACTTGTTCGATCTGTGCGTAATACTAGGTACATTTGGTGCGGCGGCACCGCCGCACCCGTGTGAAAAAATTCAAATTTGAAATCGGCGCCGTTTAAAATTTACATATATTTGAGAATCGTTCGAACATTTGGTGCGGCGGCACCGCCGCACCCGTGTGAAAAAAATTCAAATTTGAAATCGGCGCCGTTTAAAATTTACATATATTTGAGAATCGTTCGAATGCAAGGAGTGTTTGTGTTTCGAAATTGTCTAGATTGCGAAAATTTGTCGAATTGGAAAGTTATGTAGTTTTGATTGGCAATGTAGTTATTTTGGCTATCATGCTTGGGGAAACAATTGTCGACGTGGATAATTCAGCTAAGTTTTACTGAAAATATATACAAATTTCGTAATAGGTAATACATTTGTCAAATCTATCATGCTTGGGGAAACAATTGTCGGCATGAATAATTCAGCTAAGTTTTAATGGAAATATATACAAATTTCGTAATAGGTAATACAGTTGTAAAATTTAGCGCGGTGGCATACCGTGATCGGTGTGATCAAAATTTGGGAAACCGTTGGAGTTTTTTTTTTCTCGTAGGTGGGAAAAGAGGGAAATTATGTGGACAACAAATGTAGTAAATCTTCAAAAAAATGGGCAATTATTAGTTATTGCGGAAGGTTTGAAAATTTCGTAGATTTCAATATTTCTTAATTTCTGAAATGGGTAAAATCTTTTATTTTATTTTTAAAAACTTTTGTGTGCGAATGCAAGGATTGTTTGTGTTTCGAAATTGTCTAGATTGCGAAAATTTGTCGAATTGGAAAGTTATGTAGTTTTGATTGGCAATGTAGTTATTTTGGCTATCATGCTTGGGGAAACAATTGTGGACGTGGATAATTCAGCTAAGTTTTACTGAAAATATATACAAATTTCGTAATAGGTAATACATTTGTCAAATCTATCATGCTTGGGGAAACAATTGTCGGCGTGAATAATTCAGCTAAGTTTTAATGGAAATATATACAAATTTCGTAATAGGTAATACAGTTGTCAAATTTAGCGCGGTGGCATACCGTGATCGGTGTGATCAAAATTTGGGAAACCGTTGGAGTTTTTTTTTTCTCGTAGGTGGGAAAACAGGGAAATTATGTGGACAACAAATGTAGTAAATCTGGTGTCGCCGCACCCGTGTGAAAAAATTCAAATTTGAAATCGGGGCCGTTTAAAATTTACATATATTTGAGAATCGTTCGAATGCAAGGAGTGTTTGTGTTTCGAAATTGTCTAGATTGCGAAAATTTGTCGAATTGGAAAGTTATGTAGTTTTGATTGGCAATGTAGTTATTTTGGCTATCATGCTTGGGGAAACAATTGTCGACGTGAATAATTCAGCTAAGTTTTACTGAAAATATATACAAATTTCGTAATAGGTAATACATTTGTCAAATCTATCATGCTTGGGGAAACAATTGTCGGCATGAATAATTCAGCTAAGTTTTAATGGAAATATATACAAATTTCGTAATAGGTGATACAGTTGTCAAATTTAGCGCGGTGGCATACCGTGATCGGTGTGATCAAAATTTGGGAAACCGTTGGAGTTTTTTTTCTCATAGGTGGGAAAACAGGGAAATTATGTGGACAACAAATGTAGTAAATCTTCAAAAAAATGGGCAATTATTAGTTATTGCGGAAGGTTTGAAAATTTCGTAGATTTCAATATTTCTTAATTTCTGAAATGGGTACAATCTTTTTTTTTTTTAACTTTTGTGTGCGAATGCAATGCAAGGAGTGTTTGTGTTTCGAAATTGTCTAGATTGCGAAAATTTGTCGAATTGGAAAGTTATGTAGTTTTGATTGGCAATGTAGTTATTTTGGCTATCATGCTTGGGGAAACAATTGTGGACGTGGATAATTCAGCTAAGTTTTACTGAAAATATATACAAATTTCGTAATAGGTAATACATTGTCAAATCTATCATGCTTGGGGAAACAATTGTCGGCGTGAATAATTTAGCTAAGTTTTAATGGAAATAAGTACAAATTTCGTAATAGGTAATACAGTTGTCAAATTTAGCGCGGTGGCATACCGTGATCGGTGTGATCAAAATTTGGGAAACCGTTGGAGTTTTTTTTTTCTCGTAGGTGGGAAAACAGGGAAATTATGTGGACAACAAATGTAGTAAATCTTCAAAAAAATGGGAAATTATTAGTTATTACGGAAGGTTTGAAAATTTCGTAGATTTCAATATTTCTTAATTTCTGAAATGGGTACAATCTTTTATTTTTTTTAAAAAACTTTTGTGTGCGAATGCAAGGAGTGTTTGTGTTTCAAAATTGTCAAGATTGCGAAAATTTGTCGAATTGGAAAGTTATGTAGTTTTGATTGGCAATGTAGTTATTTTGGCTATCATGCTTGGGGAAACAATTGTCGACGTGAATAATTCAGCTAAGTTTTACTGAAAATATATACAAATTTCGTAATAGGTAATACATTTGTCAAATCTATCATGCTTGGGGAAACAATTGTCGGCGTGAATAATTCAGCTAAGTTTTAATGGAAATATATACAAATTTCGTAATAGGTAATACAGTTGTCAAATTTAGCGCGGTGGCATACCGTGATCGGTGTGATCAAACTTTGGGAAACCGTTGGAGTTTTTTTTTCTCGTAGGTGGGAAAACAGGGAAATTATGTGGACAACAAATGTAGTAAATCTTCAAAAAAATGGGCAATTATTAGTTATTGCGGAAGGTTTGAAAATTTCGTAGATTTCAATATTTCTTAATTTCTATTGCGGAAGGTTTGAAAATTTCGTAGATTTCAATATTTCTTAATTTCTGAAATGGGTACAATCTTTTATTTTTTTTAAAAAACTTTTGTGTGCGAATGCAAGGAGTGTTTGTGTTTCGAAATTGTCTAGATTGCGAAAATTTGTCGAATTGGAAAGTTATGTAGTTTTGATTGGCAATGTAGTTATTTTGGCTATCATGCTTGGGGAAACAATTGTCGACGTGAATAATTCAGCTAAGTTTTACTGAAAATATATACAAATTTCGTAATAGGTAATACATTTGTCAAATCTATCATGCTTGGGGAAACAATTGTCGGCTTGAATAATTCAGCTAAGTTTTAATGGAAATATATACAAATTTTGTAATAGGTAATACAGTTGTCAAATTTAGCGCGGTGGCATACCGTGATCGGTGTGATCAAAATTTGGGAAACCGTTGGAGTTTTTTTTTTCTCGTAGGTGGGAAAACAGGGAAATTATGTGGACAACAAATGTAGTAAATCTTCAAAAAAATGGGCAATTATTAGTTATTGCGGAAGGTTTGAAAATTTCGTAGATTTCAATATTTCTTAATTTCTGAAATGGGTACAATCTTTTATTTTTTTTTTTAAACTTTTGTGTGCGAATTAACGAAATTTGTTCAATTCGGAAAATGCTGACATACTGTAATGAATTATTTTGTTTTTTGGCAGATTGTTTGCATCATTTTGAATCGTAGGTTATTATGTTTTTTTCTTTCCAAATTTTTTTCCTGTATTTGTGAAAACGGAAAAGTAGAAAGAAATCTGCCAGCGGGCCCAGGCTGGCGTCACCGCGTGACGTCGGTCGGCGGCGGCGGCGGCCGCGGCCGCGCTGCTCGGCTCGAGCGCGACTGCGCGCGCGCAGGCCCGATATTGCGCGGAGGCGCGCGAGGTGGTGGAGGGGGGCAGGAGAGGCGGAGCGCCGGGCCATTTGGACGCTGGGCTCGCCGGCGGCGAGCGAAATGGTGGCGGCGGACGGCGGCAGTTGCGCAGACGATTGCGGCGCCCAGGCGGCTTCCCGGCTGCCGGTCGTCGGCGAGGAGCAAGGGGAAACGACGGCGGAGGTCACCGTGCCCTTCGATCTGAGAGGAGAGCAGCATGGCGGGGGAGGAGCGCGTCGGCGGCCACGGCGAGCTCGGCCGCGCGCGGGAGAGAGGAAGGAGACGGTGGGCTGTGCGACCATTTTGCAAAACAGTCCTTGCAGTTGCTGCTATTTGCAGGTAGGTCCTTCCACTTGCAAAGGCTGGGATCGCTCCGTAATTTGCAGTGAACTGGAGACGCTTTTCGTGAAAACGCCACGCTGACCATGCGGTGTCCGTCTGATCCACGATCGACGGCGCGGAGCGAGGCGGGCACTGCTGAAGTGCGTTACTGTAGATAGCAGCTCGCATCTATAGTGAATGTAGGCGTGTGTCAATCCTGGCCGCCCGTTCCGCCGATCGGACGGCCGTAATTAGCGGGTGACGTGGCCGCTTGGAGAGGGGGTTGAAACGGACGGCTTTTATATATAGAGATAGTTAGTCTTGTTTTTTATGAGCATTTGTTATGTAGTTTAGTGATTATCGAAATGTATAGCAAATTGAAGTATTTAAATATGTTTTTTTTGTTGCCATGATTTTTTAATTGTAATTGAAAAAAATGTATCTGAGTTGTGTAAAAATGTTGAACAATTTTTAAAGTTTAAAAATGCTACGGTAATTTCGAGTAGCTTGTAAATTGTAATGTTTTATTCTTTTTTTTTTGTATGTTGGTGTAAATAATTAATTTAGATTCGCAGTCAGAAGGTGTGCACCGTATGAGCATGTAGTAAAGTGAATATAGAATTTGAAGAATTGCATCTGAATTTCATATTAAGAGGAGGTTAATTTAGTTTGTTGGCAATAGTGCTGAGATATGAATTCTGATATTTGGAAGCCCATCTAAATATGAAATATATTGTTTCTCGAAATGTCGTGAAGGTGTAAAATGAGCCGCCGCGCCCTTGCTGATAATATGTAAAAAAGTAAATTCTGGGAAAAAAAATTGGTCGTATGATGTAAATAGGTATTTTTTTAATCGTATTTGTGGAGAACGCGGTGTAAAGAATTTAAATCTGGAAATATTCACGCTCGGAATTTTTTCGAATTTTAATCTGTTGGAATTTAAAAATATTTTGTGTTTGCAAGTTTGGCAGAAATTTGAAGATTTGAATTGTATTTAAATTTCTGAAGTAGTCAAACTTGGAATTTGTTTGTACGTTGTTATGTCGACTGGTTTTAACACAGACAAAATTATTTGATTTTGAGGGAATTTAAATTTTGCAATATTCAAATTTGTAAGTTCGGCTCAAATTTGAAGATTTGAAAAGTTTATAAATTTCTGGAATATTGAAACTTAAAATTTGTGTGTATGACATAAGTTGTTTTTTTAATGATATGATATAAAGAGGCAGTTTTTTTTTTAGTCGTATTTGTGGAGAACGCGGTGTAAAGAATTTAAATCTGGAAATATTCACGCTCGGAATTTTTTTCGAATTTTAATCTGTTGGAATTTAAAAATATTTTGTGTTTGCAAGGTTGGCAGAAATTTGAAGATTTGAATTGTATTTAAATTTCTGAAGTAGTCAAACTTGGAATTTGTTTGTACGCCGTAAATGGCATTTTTTTTTGTGAATGTTGTTATGTCGACTGGTTTTAACACAGACGAAATTATTTGATTTTGAGGGGATTTAAATTTTGGAATATTCAAATTTGTAAGTTCGGCACAAATTTGAAGATTCGAAATGAATTTAAATCTGGAAATATTCACGCTCGGGATTTTTTTCGAATTTTAATCTGTTGAAATTTAAAAATATTTTGTGTTTGCAAGGTTGGCAGAAATTTGAAGATTTGAATTGTATTTAAATTTCTGAAGTAGTCAAAATTGGAATTTGTTTGTACGCCGTAAATAGCATTTTTTTTTTTTTGTGAATGTTGTTATGTCGACTGGTTTTAACACAAACGAAATTATTTGATTTTGAGGGGATTTAAATTTTGGAATATTCAAATTTGTAAGTTCGGCACAAATTTGAAGATTTGAAATGTATATAAATTTCTGGAATATTGAAACTTAAAATTTGTGTATATGACATAAATAGCTATTTTCTTTTTTTTTATAATATGTGGGGAGGAGGGTTCATTTGTTTTTTTTTCATGTAGGGAGGAAAACCGGATGACAAGTGGGGCCTGCGCTAACGTCGTGGTGACGTCAGCACAGGCCAGCCATGGCGCTGCCGCGGCGGCGAGGGAGACGGGGGCGGCGTTCGGGGGCGAGAGGGGCGACGCTACGTAGCGCATTCGACGCGGCGCATCGCGAGCAGCCGGAGTGCGGCCGCGCTGGCCAAGGCGAGGTCGGAAGGCGGCAAATCGGGGCGCGGCGGCAGCGGACGGGCTTGGGGAAGACGACCCCGATGCGGGCGTCTCCGAGCTTGCCGGCTCGCGTTTTTTGGCGATGATGGAGAGGAGGCCGAGGGCTTCCCGCGGGCGTTCTTCGATCTGGGAGGAAGGGCGGCCAGCGGCGGCGGAGCGTGGCGGCGGCCGGCGGCGAACTCTGGCCACGCGCGTGAGGAGGAGGGGAGGTGGGGATTTGTGGCGTTTTTGCAGAAAGGTGCCTGAGGTTTCGTGTAATCACGTGTTGGTCCCTCCACTCGAGGAGATGGGGGATCGCGGGGTGATTTCTCGCCCGCGAGGGGCCTATTCGTAAAGCTAGCGCGTGCGGGCCGTCCGATCGCATATGGGCGGCCGAGATCGATGCACTGTAGATTACTGTTCATTTGCAGCAGTAATCTACAGTGGCCGAGCGCTGAGAGGCCGAGATTTTGTGCTCCCTTAATATAGTTAGTAATGCTTGTTCGGTTTGCAACTCAGAAAAAAAAACTGTTCGATTTGGCTAGAACTGTGCGTAATTTGGATGTGCAGAATTTCTGTGTAATAGATTAGTAAATAATCGAGGGGAATATACTGAAGTGATTACATGCACCGGTAGCTTAGAGCATCTCCAAGCGAGGCCCCCAAAGCCGCCCTATACGTCCGGGCGGACAGCCCGGACAGGGTTTGGGCTAAAAACCAGCACCCAAGGGTCCCCCGCAAAGCCAGCCCAAACGTCCGGGCGGTCCGGCACACCCCAAACCCAGCCCATATGTGGGGAGGGTTTGGGGCGGTCCGGACGCGCCCGGACAGGCCGCCACGTCGGACGTGGCCCGCTGCGACCCTACATATATGAACTAAATCCCCACCCCGGATGAAACCCTAGCCCTCACTTGCCTCCGATCCCCTTTCCACTCCAATCGAGTGTCACTCATCTCCGCCCCGTAGAGCTGCACGGATGGCGAACTCCAGCAGCGGAACTGCGGAGATGTACTGGGATGCGTTCGCGGAGGAGGAGGTGGCCAGCTGCCCCGCGGCGGAGATCGAAGCCACGCCGCCGACTGCTAAATCTGTGGAGGCGGCGCTTTGCTCCGGCTGTGCTGCCGGCTCCGGCTCATCATCAGTGGCGGCGCCTCCGCGGGTATGTTCGTTTCTACCTTACACCAATGTAGGATTTAGCAACAATGTAGGATTTAGGAATAATTAGGATGCGGATTCAACATTTTGTTAATTTCCGAAATTGATGTCGTCCGTAGGTTGCTAGAGTGAATAGGTACTCGGTTAGCGATGATAAGAAGATGTGCAATGCGTGGTTGGCCACCCCGTCCGATCCTGTCAACGGATGCTACAACCATGGTACATTTTGGGGCCGGATTTCCGAAGTGTTCAATGCGAATTCGGAGATTTTCCGCAACGAAGTGTCTCTCCGCCATAGGTGGCACTGCATCGTCCTCGAGATTAACAAGTTTGTCGGATGCTATGCGCAAATGGGTTCCGTAAGTTCTGTGTGATACAATGCCATACCCTACTTGATTCAATTCGCTGATTACCTATTGATTCGATTTTCATAGATGGAGGATGCCATCCCACTGTACAATGTGCTTGCGGGCAGGCCGGCGAACACGGAGTGGAATCTCCTCCACTGTTGGGACATACTCAAGGAAAGTCCCTTCGTGGACTACACGGCGGACGCGGAGTAGAGGGACAGGCTGCGGCAAGCGGAGACGCAGGCTCGGACGGAACGCCGTGCTCGCGAAAAGGCACGAGAGGCAAGGGAGGCACGCCAGGAACTAGAGTTTGAAGCTCGGGCACTAGAGGAAAGGGAGACAACACGGCAGGAACTGGAGCGTGCAGCCGGGGTTCGCAGGGCACGCTGAGCTCGAGCAAGGGCCCGTGCGGAGGTAGAAGCGATAGAGGCGGCGGCGAACAGGGGCCCAGTTCCGCACAATCTATGATCACCTCCGGTCTCTCCGACGAATGTGCATCCGTGTGTGATGTTGAACTATGTCCATTTAATTTGTCTGTTGAACTATGTCGGTGGATGTTTGAACTAAGTTTTATTCGTATGATCTTTGAACTATTTATCCTTGTGATCTACGTTGCATGGCTTGCATGTTTTTGGGTGTGAAAATTTGAGCATTGTGATTGTAGGAGCCTAGTTTTGGGGGTCGTCCGGTCACTGTCCGCGGACGCGTCTGGACCAGAACAGTCCGTAAAGACGATTTTTTTTCGGGACACTTACGTCGCTCAAATCGAAAAACTTTAGTCGTACGAAAGTTGCGTACACATCTCAGGAACACGCACAAAAATTTCAGATCAAAATGATTTTTTCTGATTTTCTACCGAAATAAACGGTGACGTTCAGAAATCTGTTCCTGTGCAGTAATCAAAAAATAGGTACCATCTTGTCATAAGAGACTTTTCTTGGCACAGAAAAAAGCAAATAAAAGATACAAAGGAGTTGCTACAAAAGTAGACAAACTCCTTGACTGAAGAAACAAAAATAACAGAAAGTAAAAACAATGGGTTGACTCCCATAAGCGCTTCTCTTTAATGCCTTTTAGCTAGGCATGAAAAATGCATCAAGTATTGTCAAGACCAGAAACATCAACATCATCAAAACCTTCATCAAAAACACAACTCATCCCAAGAGGACTTTTAATTTTAGGCAATTTTTGTGAAGAAAACTTAAGCAATCCATTGCATGCTTTGTTAGCAAATTCACGAAATTCATTCTCAGTTTCTAGCAAATCAAGAGATGTTGTTTCTGGTTTAGACACTTTGGGCACATATATGAATTTCTTTCCTTTGTCTAAGAAGTACTCTTGCTTTTTAGTTTTTAGTGAGGAAAAAGTAGAACTTAAAGTATCAATAACCTCCTCTAATTCTTCAATCCTAGAGTTTTGATTATCATGGATAGCACCAGTTTCTAAAACAACAATTCTTTTATTAATTTCTCCCAGAGATTTATCAAGTTTATCAGTATTATCAAGTAGCTTTTCCAATTTACCCTCAACACCTGGAAGATTCTCCTCTATGGACTCTAGCTTTTTCATGATATCATCAAGAGTAAATCCAATTTTAATATCATTAACAGGTGGTATACCAACTAGACTTTCAATAATGTAACTAGCTTCTAAAGCAGGTGTACCTAAGAAGTTTCCTCCTGTTAAAGTGTCCAAAACATGCCTATACCAATTGGTGATGCCAACATAAAAATTCCTAAGAAGGATTGTAGTGGAATGTTTTTTAGCACACCCATGATGAGCATTACTAATTCTATACCAAGCATCTTTCAAACTTTCTCCCCCTTGTTGCTTAAAAGTACGAACCTCAACCTCAGGAGATGAAACATAATAAGCAGAACAAGACATGATGGCTAAACAAAAAGATAACAACCCGAAAATAACTAGGTGTAGAAATTTAATTTTTTTGTGTTTTTGATTTTTAACAGCAAACAAGATAAAATAAAATAAACAAAGCAGGACAAAAACAAAATAATGAGATTGGAAGTGTGAGACTCCCCTATCTGGAGATTCCAGTGTCCCCGGCAACGGAGCCAGAAACATTTCTTGATGCCCGTGACACACACGTTCGTTGGGAGACCCCAAGAGGAAGGTATGATGTAGTGCAGCAGCAGTTTTCGCTTGAAATATGACTAAGGTTTATCGAACCAAGAGGACACGGAGGTTCTTCAGAAGGTGTCAGCAGCAGCAGAATATGGCACGGCGCAATACCAGGGAATCTGGTGGCTGACGTGGAACCTGCACACAACACAAACAAACTACTTTATTCCAACGAAACAGAGAGGTTGTTAATCTCTCCGGCTTGCTGAAAACAAAGGATTAAACGTATGGTGTGGAAAACAGTAGTGATTGCAGAAAGTAACAAGGAACAGATAATTGCAGTAGGTGTTTTATCAGTATGAGGAAATGGACCGGGGTCCACAGTTCACTAGTGGTGTTTCTACATAAAATATAACTAACATACTGGGTAAACAAATTACAGCTGGGCAATTGACAAATAGAGAGTGCATGATGATATCCCTCAAGTATAGAGGATCGTGTGTAGCCTTTTCGATAAGTAAGAGTGTCGAACCCAACGAGGAGCTAAAGGTAGGATAAGTATTCTGTCAAGTTCTATCAACCACTGATACAACTCTACGCACACTAAACGTTTGAATTATCTAGTAAATAAAACTAGAGTAACAATACGGGTACTAGAGATAGCTTTGCAGGATAATAAACAACAGGATAGTAAAGTTAGTTGCTGCAGCAATAAAATATACTAAGTAACACTAAACTAACAGAACCATGAGTGTGGAGAAGTGGTGGAAAGTGTGATGGATTTGTACAAGATTAACTAGTGAAGATACTTGGTTCATTGTCTTCGATGCAATTTTCCATGTGAGAGAGGCTAAATATATATGCACTCTACTACTTGTGATTACACATACTATATGATTGGATTGTTAGCAGACATCCGTAAATACTAACAATGCATTAAGGTTTTCCCAACCATAGCCTTAAGTTAATGGTCCTCTTACTCCCATACGTGCAACAGTCCGGTTCGCGTCCTTAGGTTTCTGTCACTCCGGCAGAACTACCCCCGTCCTCTTACACATACTACAAACCCTATGATGTTGATCCATGCGCGCACAAATATAATGGACAGCAAAAGACTGCACCATATCAACATACAACTCTAATGAACCAAAGACATTCAACCATTCAATCTAAGAACAAAGAAACTACACAAACATGACATAGATCATAGGATTATAACTTATAGCATCAAACACCATGTTTACATAGAGCGGTACAGAGGTGTGTGGGAGTATGAACCACTGTATACAAGGAGGAGTTGGTGATGGAGATGGCGGTGAAGACGGTGAAGGGGACACGAGGAGCGCAAGGCGGCGGCGCCGGCGGCGGCGCGGGGAGCTCCTTCCCCGTCGCCGGCATCATGGGGGAGCGCCGCCCCTTAGCCCGTTCCTTCATGGCTTCTTGGGAGCCCTCCCCCATGGAGATGGGATCCATGGGGGAGGCAAAAACGTGGCTTTTGGTGTCTGCAATTCGTGGGTAGAGGAGTTGCCCACGACCTAGGTTTCCTCCACTTAATATCCTCACGGAATCCCGTCATCCCATCTAGGGTTGCAGTAAATCGGGCTTATCTGCTGTCCGGACTCGGAATCAGGCGAATTTTATGTCTAGAACGTTCGGCGGAAAATATCCTGCAACTTTTCTTCGGCGAGATTTCTGTTTGACGCCGTCTTCGACCCGTAACGTGACCATCTCCGAAAAACGTTTCCAGACAGATTTCTGGAAAGTCCCAATTTGACTCCAAAATGGTTTCCTCTTATATTTTTGATAATTCCTACACATTAAAGAGTAAAACAAGAACAATGTGCACTTTTGCAACTATTAATAGGTTAGTCCAAATAAATCATAAATTTAATTTAAAAACAAGTGTCAAAAACATAAAAGTAGCATGAAACAATCAAAAATATAGATACGTTTTGGACGTATCAACATCCCCAAGCTTAGTTCCTACTCGTCCTCGAGTAGGTAAACGATAACAAAATAATTTTTGATTGTAAATGCTATGATCAGGTCTTTAAAATTGCATAACAAATGGTGTATAGATAATAAAACTTACAATCATGTTAGCTAATGAAAAGATGTCAACGAACTAAGAGTTCATAGTATGAAATTTATAAACATCAACAAGATTGTAATGACATAATAAAGCATGGTAGAATGGTATCTCGCTTGCCCTTTATTGTGGAGCAAAACATAAATGCTAGAGCACCTCTGAAGTTTAAGTGAAGACTAGATATAAAGATATCAAAGATAATAGCATCAAAGTTACGTCTGAGCTAACAGTATTCTGGGACAAGCACATTACACTAAGAATGGCAGTTATGCTGTCGAAGAAGTGCTCAAAGAAAGGATGGTGACTCAACATTAAAATAAAAGATTGACCCTTCACAGAGGGAAGCAGGGATTAACATGTGCTAGAGCTTTTTATTTTTTTAAACAGAAGTAAAATTGTTTTGAGAGGTGGTTGTTCCTGTCAACGAATAGCAATAGAGTTCTTGTTATCTTCCATACTAAAACAAGTTTTGAGAGTGGTTCCGAGATATTAAAATTAGGCATTTATAGCATGCACTTTTATATAGTATGACACTCCTCCCAACCTTTGCTTTCACAAACCATGGCTAACCGAATCCTCGGGTGCCTGCCAACAATCTCATACCATGGAGGAGTGTCTATTTATTTTACTTTTTACTTTTTAGATGTTATAATGGTCTAACCTGCTCTTTGCAAAATTAGTGACGAGCAGATGAAGCATGCAAGTCGGAAACTTAATTTAGCATGGAAGATAACAAACCCAACTACTACGTCCTCATGAGCTAAAAACAGTGTCACAAAATGAGAAGTATTTTGAAGGTTTTAAAGGTAGCACATGAAAATTTACTTAGAATGGTTTGAAATACCATGCATAGGAATTTATGGTGGACTCTTTGGAATAACTTGGTTTTAAGGATTTTGGATGCACGAGCAGCATTCCCGCTCAGTACAGGTGAAGGCTAGCAATAGACTGGGAAGCGACAACCAAGAGAGCAATAACTGCCATAATCATACTTGCGACAGAATAAAATTAACAGAGGCATAAAAGTGATACTAGAACTCCGAGGCAAAATAAATCATCAAGGTTTGACTTTTATTTTCAGTCATAAACATGTGTGAGCATGTGCCAAGTCGATTCAAATAAATCATTCAGAGGAGGATACCACAATGCCATACCATCTTATGAACAGGACAATGCATGTTAACATCAAAATAACATAATATACACTATTAGCTAGTTGAAACTAACCATAAGAAAACATAAACTACTAAACAATATCATTCAAACATCATTTTTAAGTTTCAATAAACTTTGAACCACCTCTACAAACAGGAGATAAATAAAAGATATGACGATCAACTTATTAATGTAACTGGTGTTTGATGCTAAGACAAATAAGTAATAAGATACTGACGCTCCAAGTTTATTCAAGTTTCTATGTTGCTCGAAAAACAAAGTTTAAAGGTTTGCAAACCGAGGGGTTTTTGATGAAGAGGGATGCGGAGACATCCCCAAGCTTATGACTTTGGCCATTCTTCAATATTTCTCTGTTTGGTGTTCCTTCATTATCTGTGAAAAAACTTCAACACAAAAACTTTCCTATTCTTTTCTACGGTTAGACATTAGTGCAATAGATAATATTTCCAAAGTTCTGCTCTTAAACCAAATCAAATTTTGTTTTAGAGTTACAGAAAGGTTGCTTAAGTGGCCGACTTCTAAATAAAAGGTAAGACCCAAAAAGAATCAAATGAAAACGCAAAGAGGCCACTCTTGCAACAAAAGTCAGAATCTGTCCAGAAAAACAGCAGCTGGAAAACGTAATTGTTAGGTGCACTTAAACATGTCAGAAATTTTTGCCAATTTTTGTGCATGCAGAGGATTAGTTGATACGTAACCTGTATAAATTTCGTGACTTTTAGAGTTCCAATAAAATATGAAAAATCGCGCAGTGAGCAGTAGATGCTGAAAACAGAAAAGTCATTTTTTTACATATGTATCAACAAAGCCAAATTGGTAAAACTTGGTACTTTATTTTTGTTTAACTAAGAGACCAGAGGCTAAACAAGACCTAAACATGCTAGCTACAGCAAGGAAAACTCTAAATAAAAATCAAAAGTAAAAAAAACAAATAAATGAAAAAATAGAGAACCAAACAAAGAAGCAATACAAAAGAAAATATTTTTTTGTTTTGAATTTATAAGTGAAAGTAAAGAAGCAATTAAAACCAAATAAAGAGCCTAATAAAACTAAAGAAGGTAAACCAAGACATATAAAAACAATTATAATACAAGTTAGGATAATACATATTATGTGGACGGGTAATATAGAGTATGAAGGAGACAACCTCATGTTAGTTGATGAATAGGGGGATGATTCGGGCATCCCTAAGCTTAGATGATTATATCTTCTTGAATATGTTCTTGGGATGCACCTACACATCCCCAAGCTTGAGCTCTTGCGTCTTCTTGTTTATCTCATATCGCCATATTGGTTAGATCTTATAGGCTACATCCACATAAAACTTCACAAAACTCATTAGTAGGGTTAGTAGTCATTAAATAAAATCCACTCATGTTCAAGCATTGGCAAATTTCATAATACTTATTAAACATTAGCCACTGTATATACCGAGTTTCTTATTATTTCCGTTGTTCGTCGAAAAACTAAGTAAACTAAGAGCACTAAGTACAATATTGAATAAGCAGAATAGAAATCTGCCAAAACTGAACAGTTCGTAAAGATGACACTCAACGAGATAGTTACGTAAATCAAATCGAAAAACTCAAAACTAATAAAAGACAGATCACAATCTCAGGTTTATGCACAAAAATTTTCAGGTCAAAATACTATTCTGAGATTTATCACGATTTTTTACAGTGAAGCACAGGAATCTTTCTAAACTGAACAGTCGGTGAAGATCGAATTTTTCGAGACAGCTACGTAACTCAGATCAGAAAAGTCAGAACTAATGAAAGAAAGATAACAAGTAGGGCTTTGCGCTCAAGAAATTTCAGATCAAGATCACGTTCTGGTGATTTTAAACATTTTATATGGTGAAGTACAGAAAATCTGTTTCTGGACAGCAAAGCAAAACTTTCACTTTCATATAACTAGAGACTACAATTAGCACTTTACTTTTATGGTACAGAGGAATATGTACAATATATACATGTTTTAGCTGAAAAGCTTCCATGAAAAGATTTGTTTTGGTTTCATAGGCATGAACACAAGTGTTCAAGGTCGACCCCCACTTAACCATTACTCATCTTTCCAATCACTTTCCTTTTTGAAAACGTTCAACTAATTTTTTTGGTAATTCGCATTCCCTATCCAAACTAAGATAGAGAACAACTTAAAACTGGAAATAAAAACTACTTAGAGATAAAGCAAACAAGTGCACACAAGAATATTCACCCACACGCTATTGCTCCCCGGCAACGGCGCCAGAAAAGGTCTTGATATTCCACAAGTATAGGGGATCGTGTGTAGCCTTTTCGATAAGTAAGAGTGTCGAACCCAATGAGGAAATAAAATTAGAGTAACAATACGGGTACTAGAGATAACTTTGTAGGATAATAAACAACAGGAAAGTAAAGTTAGTTGCTGCAGCAATAAAATATACTAAGTAACACTAAACTAACAGAACCATGAATGTGGAGAAGTGGTGGAAAGTGTGATGGATTTGTACAAGATTAACTAGTGAAGATACTTGGTTCATTGTCTTCGATGCAGTTTTCCATGTGAGAGAGGCTAAATATATATGCACTCAACTACTTGTGATTACACATACTATATGATTGGATTGTTAGCAGACATTCGTAAATACTAACAATGCATTAAGATTTCCCCAACCATAGCCTTAAGTTAATGGTCCTCTTACTCCCATATGTGCAACAGTCCGGTTCGCGTCCGTAGGTTTCTGTCACTCCGGCAGAACTACCGCCGTCCTGTTACACATACTACAAACCCTATGATGTTGATCCATGCGCGCACAAATATAATGGACAGCAAAGGACTGCACCATATCAACATACAACTCTAATGAACCAAAGACATTCAACCATTCAATCTAAGAACAAAGAAACTACACAAACATGACATAGATCATAGGATTATAACTTATAGCATCAAACACCATGTTTACATAGAGCGGTACAGAGGTGTGTGGGAGGATGAACGACTGTATACCAGGAGGAGTTGGTGATGGAGATGGCGGTGAAGACGGCGAAGGGGACAGCGAGGAGCGCAGGGCGGTGGCGGCGCCGGCGGCGGCGCGGGGAGCTCCTTCCCCGCCGCCGGCATCATGGGGGAGCGCCGCCCCTTAGCCCCCTTCCTTCGTGGCTTCTTGGGAGCCCTCCCCCATGGAGATGGGATCCATGGGGGAGGCAAAAATGTGGCTTTTGGTGGCTGCAATTCGTGGGTGGAGGAGTTGCCCACGACCTAGGTTTCCTCCACTTAATATCCTCATGGAATCCCGTCATCCCATCTAGGGTTTCAGTAAATTGGGCTTATCTCGGCCGTCCGGATTCGGAATCAGGCGAATTTTATGTCTAGAACGTTCGGCGGAAAATTTCCTGGAACTTTGTCTTCAGCGAGATTTCAATTTGACGCCGTCTTCGACCCATAACGTGACCATCTCAGAAAAACTTTTCCAGACAGAATTCTGGAAAGTCCGAATTTGACTTCAAAAAGGTTTCCTCTTATATTTTTGATAATTCATACACATTAAAGCGTAAAACAAGAACAATGTGCACTTTTGAAACTATTAATAGGTTAGTCCAAATAAATCATAAACTTAATATAAAAACAAGTGTCAAAAACATAAAAGTAGCATCAATCAATCAAAAATATAGATACGTTTTGGACGTATCACATGACAATGTAATATATGACAAGATGTTCATTATGAGATTTAATTGGGCATTACAACAAAGTATACAGACTTGCTATCCAGCGCATCTATGCCTAAATAATCCACCTTCGGGTTAGCATCTGCACCCCTTCCAGTATTAAGTTGCAAACAACAGATTATTGCATGAAGTAAAATGTGTAATGTAAACAATGCAAATGACACGTAGACAATGCATCATTGTTTTATCCCTAGTGACAACAGCACATCTACAACCTTAGTCGTTTCTGTCAACTCGAGCCCAGATTTCTGGAGGCATGAACCCAGTATCTAGCATAAATACTCCCTCTTGGAGTCACAAGCATCAAATTGGCCAAAGCATCTACTAGCAACGGAGAGGATGCAAGATCATAAACAACATAAACATATAGATTTATAAACAACTTGCTCATAGTATCAATATTCATCGGATCCCAGCAAACACCACATGTAGCATTACAATAAGATGATCTTGATCATGTTAGGCAGCTCACAAGATCTAAACATGGAGATACAAGGTGGAGAGACAACCATCTAGCTACTGCTATGGACCCATAATACGTGCAAGGATGAACTACTCACGCATCACTCCGGAGGCAGACATGGCGATGTAGAGCCCTCCGGTGATGATCTCCCCTCCGGCAGGGTGCCAGGAAGAGCTTCAGAACCCTCCCGATCTAGGGTTGGCGACGACGGCAGCGACGGAACTTTTCGTGGAATATGATCGGTGTTTTTAGGGTTTTCGGGACATCGGGAATATATAGGCGAAAGGGCGGCGTTTGGAAGTTTCCGAGGCTGCCACGCCAGGGCCCGGCGCGCCTGACTAGGGGGCCGCGCCCTAGGGTGGCGTGGCTGCCTCGTGGCTCTGCTCGTCTCCCCTTTGGACTCCGTGATCATGTCGGTGAAATATGTACGCCCGTCAATTTTCGTCCAATTCCAAGAATATTTTGCGACTAGCTTTTCTGAAAAAGAAAAACAGCAGAAAACAGGAACTGGCACTCTGACATCTTGTTAATAGGTTAGTCCAGAAAATGCATAAAAATGCTATGAAGTGTAAACAAAACATGTAGCAATTGGTATAATAACACCATGGAACATCAAAAATTATAGATACGTTTGAGACGTATCTCAAGGCAATACTTTGAGGGATCAAATTGCATTCCAAATGTGGGATGATTACCAAAATGAGTAGCTACTGCCATATTTGTAATGGTGTACTTGTAATGTATTAATGAACTGTTTATGTCCTTTCATTGTGAGCTCGTTGTACTCTTTACAATATATGTGATAATAATGAACTCTTTGTGATAATGTACCATGTACTCAGTTTTTGTGTTAATTATTTTATATGAAGCAGATATGTATCCAAAAGGGTCCCCTAAGTACAACGTCGGCCAGCTAAGCAAAATGGGAAAGAAAAGGCCTTCACGTAAGCATACCAAAAGGCCTTCTCCAAATATTAGCACAAGGAGTACTCCAAAAGGTATTCAAAACGTTAATACACAACTCTACCTTTCAATTGATGACTCCAAAAGTTTTTGTGTTGATTATTCGTATGTTCTTGTGCAGCTACGAAACAGAGAGCCCAATGGAACGCTCAGCTTGAGAAGTCTCTTGTTGAAATTCTTCATGAGCATGATAATTCTTATCATAGAGGACAGAATTGTTGGAGTACACTTGGAATGCAATGGTTGAGATTTTCCATGAAAAAAACACCCATGTGAATTTTGACAAGTCACAAGTGCAGGAGAAGGAAAAGGAGCTGCAAAGGGACTATAGAATGCTCGTCTGCAAAGCGGAGTTGGGTGGCAGGAGACTACTTTCAAGTTGCAGACTGAAACTCATTTGTGGGATAACTTAGAAATTGTTAGTTATCTCATAGTTGGAATTAGTAATATTTTTGTCACAACTTCTATCATGTCAATGATCATCTATTCCACTTGTAGTCTTTCGGTTTAAGAGTTAAAAGGTTCAAACATAAATCTTTTCCTCTATATGATTCACTTGGTGAACTCTACCAAAGTAAATTTGCTCTTCGACAACTTCATTTTTTTACTCTATCTAGTTCATTTGTGCATGTATAGTTTTGTTTGGTTACTAACACGCCTTTTGCAGAGCACACAGCTGAGGGAAACAGTAACTTCACCTCTATTACCGAGGAATCTCTGAAACCTGGAGTTACATATATCTTATTCACAAATCAGCAATTGCAGTGTATTTTACATAGCATGAGCGAGATCGCACCTCACGAGAGAGTGAAGGCTTTCAAAGTCTTCAAAAGGGGTCAAAACCGAGAAACCTTCCTCACTTCGGCTGATGTGGATCGAGAGACGACCATAATGTGGCTTTGGCAAGAAATTGAAGATTTACCTTGAGGTATGATTACTCTTCCTTGAAGATTTTACTATTGTGTCTCTGTTGGCTCAAAGCATATCGTTCAATTTAGAACCCCACAGTCAAGATTGTCTGGACCTGACAGTCACTCTCCTTTTATATTAGTGGTGATCTGACATCCGATTGATATTGATAGTAAATATTAGATTTTTTATACTAAACTTTTGTACTTCAAACTCATTTGTCTCATGCTACGGTCTTTTCGAGTATTATTTTATATTACTCATTGTACATAGTTAACCACATAATAAATTATCTATATATTTATTAGTTATTGTTTGTTATACAATTATAATGTACATCGATAAAAAATACCGTTGTGTTGCGTTATATTTAATAACTGATCTTGTAACATAATTTTTTAATTTTATGATTACAATTGCATAAATTATATATTATTATACACATTTATGGCAGATATCTATAAACCATATGATCCACAAAATATCTTAACCTATGTGTTTAATATATGACGCGGAGAAGCTTCGAGAGCATAAATATACTTTTTAGCAAGATTTGTCATAGGCTGTTCTTATCAAATGTGTATCGTGAGTTATTATGGATTTAATATAAGTTAAAAATATGCGTCTTCTCGGTACTGAAGTAATAATTAACAATTATAATGTGTTATACTATTTTTTGCACATGTACGATTTGAAAATTTATATGCTCGCATGCAAAACAACATACTTGGCATCATCTATTGTAAACAATTGCTCCTCACATGCCTTTTTGAAATAAAAATACATGCACGAAATTGACTATAAAATGCAGTTAATTTTTTAGTAAGCCTTATATAAATTTTTTCAGCCAAACTAAACTTGCGGACGTTGATTAGGTTGTTTTTTCTCTATATATGTCATACCTGCGATTAATCTAAGTTAATTCCGTTTTCTTACATATTTAATAGTATGAGAAAACCTAACTAAAGGGAGATGGAGTTGTTTCTTAGATTCTCAAGGGTCATGGAGATGGAATTGTACATCTGTAGCACCCAAAATTTTGTGCTTGCAGTCACACAATGTATATAGGAAAACCTCTTGCTACTAGTTCTTTACCTTGTGAACAATTGCATTGACGATGGCCTTTTCGGCGTATCCTACCGCGAGGGCGACAAGGTAATTGTGAGTCGCGCTGTCTTGTGCATCATATCAAAATGGTGTTTTCTTTCACTCTTTTCAAGACGTTGTATTCCGAGCACTTGATCCCTTTTAAGCCGAAATATGGGATGTCTCAAACTCCGAATCACAACTTTTCTCTTCTTATCGTGTTTTCCGAGAAACACACTAATATGGACAATTAGGAATATGCTATTCTCTATTAGTCTCTGATATGCATCTCGATGCCTTAAAAAATACATAAGATTATTTTTGGGTATATATACATACACATCATTATATATAACTACAAACCTGCAGATATAAGAGACACATTAAGAAGTTGTGATGCGATGAAAACCATGATACATATGGTATCTAGTAAAAAGGAATACTATAAGCACTGTTGCATCAAGCTATGACCATTATCTGTTCAGTTGTCCGCTAAACAATTCTCCGTTGAGGAAAATGTACATGACATGCTCAGATCAGATCAAGCAACATATACATCATTAAAATATAGTATGATCAAATCAATAAGCCATATATATTTTTACACTTCTCTAATGTGCTGCAACAAGAAAGAGGTTGTCCACCTCTAGTCCTAACAACAAAAATCTCGAGGTTATCCTCTTGATATTAATTATGTAAACTAATTATCTGTTGATGACCATATGTCCGCGAGTTCCTTGTCCGCTCTAATGATTCTGAAGTTTTTTTTTAAAGGTCTCCATCTCCTCCAATTGACGTGCTCTTATTTTCAAGGTACAATTAAATAACTAATAGCTGACAATAATTTCGAGTATATTTTAGTGGTTAATATAAAGATGGAAAAGACCTTCAAACTCAAGCTGCTCACACGACATTTTTAAGAACATACATAAATATAAATACATCGGATTGGTCTACTGGCTTTTCTTTCTCGCCCTGAAGAGAAAGAAGAAGGGCTTAAATTGTCTACTAAGTTTGATAGCTGATTTAGTACGGCAACTAATATGAAACAGAGACAGTAAGTGGCAAGCATATAATAAAGTTTGAAGATAAAAAGGAAAACACTTCGTATAGGGCGACCTACGCGAGCTAGGTCGCTCGTCTCGCTCGCCCGCGCGCTGCCTTCCTGGGCCGTCTTGCTCAGCTATGTTGGCCCAATAAGCAACAAACATATATATCTAACCCAGTTTTCACATGTGAATCGAATCCAATGGCCCAGATTAGCAGCCATCTGCAACGCCATCTGTTTGTTAAGTTTTTCATCATTTGTTCAATGTTGCATATATATTTTAAATTTGTAACAAAGTCACACTTTTTTATGAAAACAGACGTGAGTCACGGCAATTTTTTGGTGTGTTTCATACTAGTTGTGTTTTCCCCCGGATTTTTTGATGATGCATACATGCTTCAAGTTTGTAACAAATTCATATGCCGTTTGTTGTGAAATCCCACACAAGATGTTGCAATGTTTTATGGGTGATTCCTACAAAATTTGTGTGTTTATTCAGGATATTTAATTTTGTAATGATGTTTTATGTGCTTCTTCAAATATTGCAACCATGTGGATTTTTGTTGTCGTCGTTTGTGCTTTTTGTTGAAATAGGTGGTGATATTTGCTTACCCACAGATTGGTCATTGGTTGCTCTAGTTTTTTTTAGATTTTGGCAATCCAATTTGTCACCCTCGGGCGAATAAATTTTGTTCTCAAAGACAATTCTCAAAAGTTTAGCTAGGATGCGAAAACAAGTCTCTGAATAGCCCCTCTTTAATGAGAGTAAAACAATTTTCAGCTTAAGACTCTTTCAATAATAAAAATGTCAAAGTGAAATATGATCTATTGTTGACTTCCTCCACTTAGAGTTTAAAAGGAGATCTCATGCCTTATTTTAAGTTACATACAAAAAAGTGAATTGTAATAATAAAGTAGGTGTGACCATTTATCTTGCATGACGTAGTGTTACCACTACATATCATTTTGTCACTCATGTTTAAAAATCTGACTTTATTACAGCAGTGGCTGCAAGACAAAGGGCCGCTAGCTGACATACTCGATAGTCTTATGTGGACTGCATGTCGCCTCTCCTCTCCATCTATCAGCTCAGCGCTCGAGGGTCTCGGCTTTTGTTTTTTTCCCTAACCTCTTCTCCCCCATCCCTTTACTATTCTAGCTGTCTTGTGCTGCTGTCCAGCAAACTTTACTAGCTTATGTTTTCACACTTATCAAATTATATGGACTTGTTTGTCATGTTGATTTATTTATAAATCAGGATGAAACCTGTTTCGAGCATTGGATCCAGAAAGGACGGCCCTGATGCCATCACCTGGAAAATCACACGCCGCAGTTCAGAAACACGTACGTAACCACTTCTTATCCAATACTGACGCGGCGCGCTCTGCTTCAAGCGAGCCGAGAGAGAGCCCGAGACCGAGAGGAAGGAGCCAGCAGCCATGGCTCCCTCCACCTCCACGGCGGCGCCGCTCTCCCGCCTCCTGCTCAGCCTCCCGAAGCCCAGCAACGCACAGCCACCGCGCTGCGCCAACGCGCCGAGCACGGACTCCGGCAACAAGAACCTTGTGCTGCGCCGGCGAGAGGCCGCTGCCGCCGTGCTCTCCACTGCCCTCTCCCGCGTCCTCCCCGCCATGGCCGCCGACACCGACATCGCATCAGCTGCAGCAGGCGAGTGCGCGCTCGAGACGACTCTCTCAGGCCTCGCCTTCTGCGACCGCGTCGTCGGGACCGGCGCCGAGGCCGTCAAAGGCCAGCTCATCAAGGTCAGTCAAATTATCCTACATGGTGGATCCATTGCAGTAGCCAATTTGTTGATGCATCGTTAGTTGGGCTGCCGTGATCTTTGCGGTTTGGCCATGGCGCGTACGTGCAGGCGCACTACCGGGGGATGCTGGAGGATGGCACGGTGTTCGACAGCAGCTACGGCCGCGGGAGGCCCCTGACCATCATGGTGGGCGTGGGGGAGGTGATCAAGGGGTGGGACATGTGCATCGCCGGCGGCGAAGGGATCCCGCCGATGCGAGTGGGTACGCGACTCCTCAACCATGTTCATGTTCTGCTCTGAAGTCTTCCTCGAGCTACGTTACGTACGGGGATATACATGGTTCGATTTCAGGTGGGAAGCGGAGCCTGAAGCTGCCGCCGGAGCTGGCGTACGGGGAGAAGGGAGCCGGGTGCAGGGGGTGGGAACCCACGTCCTGCGTCATCCCGCCCAACTCCACCCTCCTCTTCGACGTCGAGTACGTCGGCAGGGCATCCTCCTGATACAGTGATACATCTAGATGCCGCTCGATCCTGTCAGCATACAGAGCGCCATGAATCTCCGGTACAGTACACACAAGTTGGTGTTAATTTTTTGTCATGCACTAGTACATTGTAGATAGTACGAAACACCTGTTTCCAGAACGAATGATCGATCGAAGGCAAGCAATGGAATATCTGAATGAACATACCAGACTGTACCTGTTATGCTCACGATTTGGAAGGTCGTCACATGACCTATCACAATTTGCATATGTAGTTATGTACCTATGGTCGATTTTCTGGTTCTCATGTTTGGTATGTAATGTAGGCATATACGCACTCGGTATATATAGCACCCAGGGCGTGTTTGGTTGCTTGCATCCACCAAACTGGTTTCTGGGATGAAAAAAAAGCACGGCGTTTGGAGAGCCAAACTGGTTTCTGGGATGAAAAAAAAAGCACGGCGTTTGGAGAGCCATACATGACGGAACGAGTGCCACACAAGGGACACATGATCCACGCTAAGTGTCAGAACTTACGCACGTCCAAAGTTTTTACTCGGCTCGCGTGCATGTCGACAACACACGGACACATAATCTCAATGAAACATTGGCGGTCCAGATATCGGGACTATATGAGCTCAGTGCCAAAACGCCCCGACCCCGACCCCGGCGTCGCTCCTCTCGAGCGGCTCGGGCACTACTAGGAAAAGGGTTATCAGTGGCGCACCAAATTAGAATTCTGTGGCGCACCCCCAGAATTGCTGGGTGCGCCACAGAATCCTCGCCACTAAATTTTTTTCCTGTGGCGCACCATGGGCGTGCGCCACAGAAATCCACTTTCTGTGGCGAACCTGGCCTGGTGCGCCGGTGCGCCACAGAATTCTGAAAAAAATTCAAAAAATTCAAAAACTGCAAAAAAAAATTAAAAAGTTTCAAAAAAAATCAAAATATGAAATAATATGAAAAATCCTAATTATTGGAATTATTTTCAGATTTTTTGAATTTTTTGAACTGATACCTTCCCGCTAGGTCACCCATCATCAAATTGCTCCAACCCTAGCACGCTTAACTTCTAAATTCCACCCACTCCACCTACCCTTGTGCTACTCAAGTTCTTAATGATATATATATCATATGAATCCTCTTAAGTCTTGTATGTGTATATGTTATGTATATGTTATAAACGTGTGTTTTTAAATTTCAGATTTTTCAAAAACTTCTAAACTTTCAAAAGGAGATTCAAAAGTTTCAAAAGATCCAAAAATCCAAAAATATTCAAAAAATCCAAAAAAAACAAAAAATCCAAAAATATTCAAAAATCTAAAAAATCCAAAAAAATTAAAAAAATCCAAAAAATAAAAAAAAAAGTCAAGAAAAGTCAACAATCTTCTTTGTTATACATTTCTGTGTCTTTTTTGAATTTTTGAATTTTTTTGAATTTTTTTGATTTTGCTGCGAAAAATCGTCTGTTTGAAATAACTTTTTTTTCTTTTGGAATTTGAAGAATCTGTGAATTGCTGACCGGGTAAACCCTGGTGGAATCGAATTGAATGTCGCCTTTCTGTGGCGCACCTGCCAGGTGCGCCACAGAATGTCAACTTTCTGTGACGCACGTGCCAGGTGCGCCACAGAAAGTCACATTTCTGTGGCGCACCAATTAAGGGTGCGCCACAGAATGCAACCTACCTATAAGGGTTTTCCTAGTAGTGGGGGGAAACCCTAGCGCCCGCCGCCAGGGCCCCCCTCGTCGCCCTCGTCCCGCCGTTGCCGCCGGCCACGCCGTGGTGGCGGCGGCCCCTTCCCCCAAAAGGTGGCAGGGAGATCTCGCGGTGGACGCGCTTGCAAGGCCGAGCTCGTGGAGGGTTCCATGGCGGCTTCTCGGCGAGGCGCGCCGTGCTGCGTCCTTCCGGCGGCTTTCCGCGGAGCTGTTGCTGCGGCCGGTGGTGGCCGTGTTGGCTTGGTCGCCCCTCACCCAGTTCGAGCCGGTTCGGCTTGGGATCTGGCCGTGTAGCGTGGTGGCCGGTCTTGCCCGTGCGGTGGTGGTGGTAGGCCTTCTCCGTCCAGATCTGGCCTTCTTGGTCCTTGATCTGTGGAGTTGAGGTCACTGTCGTGGTGGAGGTCGAAGGCTCCCCTTCTCCGTCGACGATGAGTGCTTTCTTCAGTGGTGTTGCAGGCCTGCGATTTGCTTCTCGTCCCCATCTTCAGTGCAGTGGGACATGGTCTTTGAGCCTGGGTGAAAACCATTCCCGGCGGCTTCGGACGCTGACCACGGCGATGATGCCCGTGACACACGTTCATTGGGAGACCCGAAGAGGAAGGTATGATGTAGTGCACCAGCAATTTTCGCTTGAAATATGACCAAGGTTTATCGAACCAGGAAGACACGGAGGTTCTTTAGAAGGTGACAGCAGCAACAGAGTATGGCGCGGCACAACACTAGGGACTCCGATGGCTGACATAGAACATGCACACAACACAAGCAAACTACTTTGTCCCAACGAAACAGAGAGGTTGTCAATCTCTCCGGCTTGCTGAAAACAAATGATTAAACGTATGGTATGAAAAACAGTAATGATTGCAGAAAGTAACAAGGAACAGATGATTGCAGTAGGTGGTTTTATCAGTATGCGGGAAATGGATCGGGTCCACAATTCACTAGTGGTGTCTCTCCATAAAAGATAACTAACATGCTGGGTGAACAAATTACAGCTGGGCAATTGACAAATCGAGAGTGCATGACAATGCAATATATGACAAGATGTTCATTATGAGATTTAATTGGGCATTACAACAAAGTACATAGACTTGCTATCCAACTCATCTATGCCTAAATAATCCACCTTCAGGTCAGCATCCGCATCACTTCCAGTATTAAGTTGCAAACAACAGATTATTGCATGAAGTAAAGTGTGTAATGTAAACAATGCAAATGACACGTAGACAATGCATCATTGTTTTATCCCTAGTGGCAACAGCACATCCACAACCTTAGTCGTTTCTGTCAACTCGAGCCCAGATTTCTGGAGGCATGAACCCACTATCTAGCATAAATACTCCCTCTTGAAGTTACAAGCATCTACTTGGCCAAATCATCTACTAGCAACGGAGAGCATGCAAGATCATAAACAACATAAACATATAGATTGATAAACAACTTGCTCATAGTATCAATATTCATCGGATCCCAGCAAACACAACATGTAGCATTACAATAAGATGATCTTGACCACGTTAGGCAGCTCACAAGATCTAAACATGGAGGTACAAGGTGGAGAGACAACCATCTAGCTACTGCTATGGACCCGTAGTCCAAGGATGAACTACTCACGCATCACTCCGGAGGCAGGCATGACGATGTAGAGCCCTCCGGTGATGATCTCCCCTCCGGCAGGGTGCCGGGAAGAGCTTCAGAACCCTCCCGATCTAGGGTTGGCGACGATGGCGGCGACGTAACTTTTCGTGGAATATGATCGGTGTTTTTAGGGTTTTCGGGACATCGGGAATATATAAGCGAAAAGGCGGCGTCTGGAAGTTTTCGATGGTCCCACGCCACCCCCCGGCGCGCCTGACATGTGGGCCGCGCCCTAGGGTGGCGTGGCCACCTCGTGGCTCGTCTCCGTCTCCCCTTTGGACTTCGTGATCGCCTCGGTGAAATATGTACGCCCGTCAAAGTTTCGTCCAATTCCGAGAATATTTTTCGACTAGCTTTTCTGAAAGAGAAAAACAGCAGAAAACAGGAACTGGCACTTCGGCATCTTGTTAATAGGTTAGTCCCAGAAAATGCATAAAAATGCTATGAAGTGTAAACAAAACATGTAGCAATTGGTATATGATACGTCTCAAACGTATCTATAATTTTTGATGTTCCATGCTTATTTTATAACAATACCACATGTGTTTATTAAAGTTTTATATCATTTTAGACATTTATTGGACTAACCTATTAATAGTGTCAAAAGTGCACAATGTTCTTGTTTTACACTTTGATGTGTAGTAATTACTTGGAAATTGACAAGAACACAAAAAAGGCCTTGTTGGAGTTGGACTCTGATTCGCAGGAATCTGTCTCAGCAGATACTTTTTAAAGATGTCCCCGAACCGACCTGAAGATGACGTCAAACAGAAAAAGTCTAGTCACGAAAGTTTTCACAAATTTTCTGCTGATCGTCGCGACTTGGACTTCGTCCAAAACTCGGCTCAGGCTGGCCACGCCATGCCCTGGCGCGGCCCACATGCCAGCCGCGCCCAGGGGTGGCGTGACCGCCTCGCGCCGCCCTTTGGACCATATATAGCCCCCGCGGAGCAAACCCTAAGGGAGTCGAAAATTTTCCCGAATACATCCCAGAGCTCCGCCGCCACCAAACTTCGTTTCGAGGGTCAGAAGATCTCGTTCCGGCGCCCTGTCGGGACGGGGATTGATCCCCGGGCCATCTCCATCGACCACGCCGCCTCCACTTCGACTCCATGATGGCTTGTGAGTAGTTCCCCCATGGACTACGGGTTCTAGCTGTAGCTAGTTGGTACTCTCTCTCCCATGTACTTCAATATAATGATCTCATGAGCTGCCTTACATGATTGAGATTCATCAGATGTAATGGGTGTTGTGTTTGTTGGGATCCGATGAATACTGGAATTATGATCAGTTTGTTCATCATGTTATCATACTTATGTTTTATTTAAGATTTTGCATGCTCTCCGGTACTTTGGTTACCCTGATCAAGTAGTTGCTTGTATCTCCAAGAGGGAGTATTTATGCTCGATAGTGGGTTCATGCCTCCAGTAATCTGGGCTCGAGATGACAGAAACGACTAAGATTGTGGATGTGTTGTTGCCACTAGGTAGAAAACAATGATGCATTGTCTACGTGTCTTTTGCATTGTTTACATTACACACTTTACTTAATGCAATGATCTGTTGTTTGCAACTTAATACTGGAGGGGATGCGGATGCTACCCTGAAGGTGGATTATTTAGGCATAGATGTGCTGGATAGCGGTCCATGTACTTTGTTATAATGCCCAATTAAATACTACAGTGAACTTTATCTTATCATAATATGCATTGTCATGCCCACACAATTTTAGCAATTGCCCAACTGTAATTTGTTCACCCAACACATGCTTTGTTTGGAGAGTTACCTCTAGTGTAGATAGCTGGAACCCCGTCCATATTAATCATCATTGCTCTCCTGTCAACTACGCACCAGCTATTTTCTGACGCCATTACTGCTGTGTTACTGTCACTATTGCTCTCATATTACTGCTGCTATCACATCACCCCTGTTACTAGTGCTTTTCCAGGTGTGGCTGAACTAACAACTCAGCTGCTAAGGCTTATAAGTATTCTTTGGCTCCCCTTGTGTCGAATCAATAAATTTGGGTTTTACTTCCCTCGAAGACTGTTGCGATCCCCTATACTTGTGGGTCATCAAGACTATTTTCTGGCGCCGTTGCC
Organism: Poa pratensis; assembly: GCA_947311845.1. Lineage (NCBI taxonomy): Eukaryota > Viridiplantae > Streptophyta > Magnoliopsida > Poales > Poaceae > Poa > Poa pratensis. The sequence continues at coordinate 8,935,669 of CAMZMU010000080.1, read as the reverse complement.
GGGGAGCATTGCTCTACTCATAAGTTCACATGGGGAGTACACTATACCTCTCTATGTTTTTATTTTATTTTGTTTTGTCTAGTTTACATTTGTCTAGTTTTATTGTGCTTAGTTTATTTTTGTTTTGTTTTTCTTATATACTCGAAAATCCATAAAAATTTGAAAAACCGAAAATCTAAAAAACTTTTGCCATGGATAACTTCTTTGAAACAAAATATTATTGGCACGGTGGGTTCACAGAGGGCCATCAAAAACATTTTAAGAAACACCGTTTGTCTGAAAAAGGGTTACTATTATGGAATTTTATTGAGAAAGTTAAAACATGTGCCTGGGATTTATGTATGCTTTATGATGAAAAATGTTCTTGTGGACTGCGTCATCTTCCTTTCCAATGTGCTCACAATGATAATGAAATCTTGTCTTCTTATGCTAATGGGGATTATGATTTTTATAATGTGGAGAGAATAGAGGAATTTGTTGCTTTTGAGGGTGCCCTTGAAATTTGTTCTTATCTTGAGCATAAAATTGATGCTCCTTATAAATCTGAAAGTCTTGCTATACTTCAATATTGTTTTGATAACTATAAGGATAGGAATTCTTATATTACTGAACATGTCAAGAGGATGTCTCCTCACAAAGAAGAGACTAATGCCTTGCAGGAACATGTGGAAGAAGAAGCTGCTGAAGCTGAAATCTCGTTGGATGAAAAGGAGGAGGAGAGTGATGAACAAAAGAAGGAAGCGTGGATTAACTACCCATGTCTACCTTCTAATGAGAGTAACTCTTTAACTCTTACACTATTTGATTGCCCTCCATGCTTACAAAAGGAGGATGAAGGTTATGTTCCTATGGATTCTCTTGAAATAGTCTCTATGAATGAAACTTGTGGAAATAATTATGCTACTGTTATTTATGATAATCCATGCTATTTTGATAAATCTTATGAAAATCCTTTATTTGTGCCTAATTTCGAAATGCATGGTAATGGGGAAGTTTGCATAGAAAATGTTTATGATAAAGCTCTAGATGATGGTCCTATGTTGTTTGATAGTATTAACTGTACTACTACTGAAAATGGGATTGGATAGGTCTTGACTTTATCTAGATGGAGTCCCTTACCTCTTGAGAGTGATCAATCATCTTGTTATAAAATTGTTAAAAGTGGGTTTGAAATTTTGAATCCCACTATCTTGGAGCTTGATAAAAATTATGTGTTTGTAGATCATGAAAAACATGTTTTATGTGATAGTTATATTGTTGAGTTTGTTCATGATGCTACTATAAATTATTATGAGAGAGGAAAATATGGTTGTAGGAATGTTCATGTTACAATCACACCTCTCTTTAAGATGCAAGTTCTGAAGTTACTTTTATTTTACCTTCCTATGCTTGTCACTATGTTCTCCATGGATTTATTTGTTTACAAGATTACTATGCATAGGAAGTGGGGTAGACTTAAGTGTATTTCGAATTTGCTTTTTGATGCTCCCTTTTGCTTCATATTTCTATTCTTATGTGAGCATCATTAAAACTATCAATAAGCCTAGCTAAAAGGCATTAAAGAAAAGCGCTTGTGGGAGACAACCCATTGTTTTTACCTACTGTTATTTTATTTTGTTGAGTCAAGGAATTTGCTTACTTCTGTAACAATTCCTTTGTATCTTTTTTGCTGTTTTGTTGTGCCAAGAAGAGCCTCTATTGACAAGATGCTGCTAAAATTGAGGTTTCTGCCCGAAATAGATTTCTGGACATCACCGTTTATTTCGGTAGAAAATCAGGGAAAATCGAAGACATCTGCAATATTTTGTGCATACTCCTGATATATGTACGCATCTTTCGTTAGTCTATCATTTTCTGATTTGAGCAACGGAAGTGCCTCGAAAAAATTCATCTTTACTGACTGTTCTGTTTTTGACAGATTCTGTCTCTGTTTTTTTGCATTGTCTCTTTGCGGGTTTTATGCAAGGTTCTCGAACGTGGAGGGCCACAAATAAGCTTACTAATTGTAGCTGATGTTTTATTGAGTTCTAGAAATGTGTCTCTACAGAACGTGGATTAAAGTTTTTGAGTACTAACCCCTCTAATGAAGTTTATGATAGATTTTGTGTGAAGGAAGTTTTCAAGTATTAAGAGAGGTGGATGATATAAAAGATCAAGAAGAGTGAAGAGCTTAAGCTTGGGGAGGCTTCTCTGGATCTCCCCAACATTATTCAAGAAGACTCAAGCATCTAAGCTTGGGGATACCCAAGGCATCCCCTTCTTCATCAGCAAATTATCAGGTCATCTCTAGTAAGACTATATTTTAATTCTTCACATATTATGTGCTATTCTTGGAGCGTCTTGTGTGTTTATTTTCTGTTTTGTGTTTGTTTTGTTCTCTGATCATATCAATGTTGGATCCTAACTATCTTGTTTGGAAGAGAGACACGCTCCGCTTTTTCATAGAATACTCCTGTTCTTCACTTATATTTGTTGAGTATTCTGTTTGGGCTATGTTAAGCTTCTAGCTCTTGTTTTTCATGTATCTCTTGTTCAGAGCTATTAGTTTCTTTTATAGAAAGAACTCTCTTGCTTCACTTATATTTGTTTGGAGAGTAGGTTAATATGTTGGTTCAGAAAATGTCATGCATGTGGTTTGTTATGATGAAAAACTTGCATAGTCTTGTAGATCATTGAACTTTGATAACCTGATTCTTTGCAAATGTTTTGAGATATTAAATAATAGATGGTAATGCTTGCTGGTCACTTAAGTTAAAATTATTAGTGGATTGTTGCTTTAAAACTTGTACCGTACTACAAACACTGCTATAATTGTTGAAGGTGTAGTTTTCTTGGTAGCTTTCCATGTCTAAAGGTAATTCGTAATAACATAGTTGTGTGCTAAGGTCGAGGGATCTAACGGGGTACTTGTGCCGCCGTGAACGGCCCTTCTTGGAGTAAATTTTAATCATTCTTAATGTTGAACATGCTAGTTGTTTGTAATAAGCTTGTGAATTCTTTTTGACTAATGTTAAGCTATGATTTTTGGCACTTCCACCATCCAAATTTGCTAGCCTCTTCGGTGTTGTACATTGCCCTTTTCTCACAATGAGAGTTGGTGCATACTTCGCCAGTACATCCAAAACCCGTGGGAGGACTTCATCTTGTTCTCCTACACATAAGCCCATACATCTTCCTCAAAACAGCCACCATAACTATCTACCACAGCATTTCCATAGCTGTTCCGAGATATATTGCCATGCAACTTCCATCATACATTACATGACTTGTTGTCATTCATCATTTATTTATTGCTTTACATGATTCTATACAGCTGATGTGTGGTTTACCCATGTTACGCTAGATAATTGCACATCCTGCTACACTGGCAGAGGCATACAGTTTTATACATCATGTTATGTTGTGATGAGTTATTTGTACAAAAAGTGTGTTGTCATTTTAGAGTGTTGCCCCTGCCAGAAAAGAGCCATGGAGGCCATTGAAAAGAGAAACAGAAAAAGAAAAAAAAGAATAAACAAAAGGGGGGCAACACTACTATCCTTTATCAAAGTTGTGCTCATGTTTAGCACCTGTAGTTTCATAGTTATCATATTTGTGTTCATGTTTAGCACCTATGCTCCATTTGAGAGAGTTCTCATGTTTAATTAGTATAACTATGTGGGGAATTTACACTATAGAATTTGGGTTGTATATTCCAATGATGAGCCTCCTCAAAAGTGCTCTAGGTCTTATGAGCAACCGAGTTGGATGCACCCCCACTAGTTCCATTGGAGAGCTTTCATACACATATAGCTCTATGTGCATCCGTTGCGTAGCAATCACTACTCCTTACATAGCTTCGATTATAAGACTTCCTCTTGTCTAATGATCACTTTTTAGCTGTGTGAGACTTTCTTCCATTGGCCTTCCAAACCCGCATTAACGTTCTCTTTGCCATAACATTCTGGTGTCAATACCAAATGCTCACGCTCACCGGTTGAGTAGGCTTCGAAATAGTTGATTCATTATGTTCATGTTTATTTTTACTTGACTGGATCCTTTCTATTTTGTGAAAATTTACTTGATGCTTGGAATTGAAGGATAGAACTCCTACACTGAATACTTAAAACATCTATAATGAACCTTGTATGGTTTCATGTCTTTAAAGCATCATTCATGAAAAGTTTTAACTTGTTTAACTATCTTGCTTTATTATCTTTTGTTTAATATCAATTATAGACATTTGCTTTGAATGATTTGATCTCAGCTCATTTGCCTTACATCATTATTGGATCAAAATTGTGTTGGCAGCATGTCACTTCAAAAATTATATTGTTTTACCGTTACCTACTCGAGGACGAGTAGGAACTAAGCTTGGCGATGATTGATACGTCTCAAACGTATCTATAATTTTTGATGTTCCATGCTTGTTTTATAACAATACCGCGTGTGTTTATTAAAGTTTTATATCATTTTAGACATTTATTGGACTAAGCTATTAATAGTGTCAAAAATGCACAATGTTCTTGTTTTACACTTTGATGTGTAGGAATTACTTGGAAATTGACAAGAACACAAAAAAGGCCTTGTTGGAGTTGGACTCTGATTCGCAGGAATCTGTCTCAGCAGATACTTTTAAAGATGTCCCCGAACCGACCTGAAGATGACGTCAAACAGAAAAAGTCTAGTCACGAAAGTTTTCACAAATTTTCTGCTGATCGTCGTGGACCTGGACTTCGTCCAAAACTCGGCTCAGGCTGGCCACGCCATGCCCCGGCGCGGCCCACATGCCAGCCGCTCCCAGGGGTGGCGTGACCGCCTCGTGCACCGCCTCGCGCCAGCCGCTCCCAGGTTTGTGAGTAGTTCCCCATGGACTACGGGTTCTAGCTGTAACTAGGTGGTACTCTCTCTCCCATGTACTTCAATATAATGATCTCATGAGCTGCCTTACATGATTGAGATTTATCAGATGTAATAGGTGCTATGTTTGTTGGGATCCGATGAATTGTGGAATAATGATCAGTTTGTTCATCATGTTATCATACTTATGTTTTATTTAAGATCTAGCATGCTCACCGGTACTTGTGGTTACCCTGATCAAGTAGTTGCTTGTATCTCCAAGAGGGAGTATTTATGCTCGATAGTCGGTTCATGCCTCCAGTAATCTGGGCTCGAGATGACAGAAACGACTAAGATTGTGGATGTGCTGCTGCCACTAGGGAAAAAATAATGATGCATTGTTTACATTACACACTTTACTTAATGCAATGATATGTTGTTTCCAACTTAATACTAGAGGGGATGCGGATGCTACCCTGAAGGTGGATTATTTAGGCATAGATGTGCTGGATAGCGGTCTATGTACTTTGTTGTAATGCCGAATTAAATACTACCGTGAACTTTATCTTATCATAATATGCATTGTCATGCCCACACAATTTTATCAATTGCCCAACTATAATTTGTTCACCCAACACATGCTTTGTTTGGAGAGTTACCTCTAGTGTAGATAGCTGGAACCCCGGTCCATATTAATCATCATTGCTCTCCTGTCAACTACGCACCAGCAATTTTCTGACGCCATTACTCTCATATTACTGCTGCTATCACATCACCCCTGTTACTAGTGCTTTTCCAGGTGTGGCTGAACTGACAACTCAGCTGCTAAGTCTTATAAGTATTCTTTGGCTCCCTTGTGTCGAATCAATAAATTTGGGTTTTACTTCCTCGAAGACTGTTGCGATCCCCTATACTTGTGGGTCAAACACATCATTTATATAAAAACTGTTGTACCAAAGTTGACACTAGTGTTTGCTTGTGGAGATAGAAAGAAGTAGGAAAACTGACTCAACAATAAAGTAAAAGAAAGGTCCTTCGCAGAGTGAAGCAGGGATTAAATCATGTGCTAGAGCTTTTTAAGTTTTGAAAGCATATAGAGAGTATAAAAATATATTTTGAGAGGTGTATGCTAATTGTCAACGAATTAGTAATAGACAATACAGTACAACTCAAATTAATCAGACTTTACAAGAGCGGCTCCCATGAAGGACGTTATTTCTACCAGTGGATAGATCATCCCTCGTTCTCTTTTGTTTACACACTTATGAACATTGCTTGACTGATTTCTCAGGGGCAAAAAGATGTGAAGAGAATTATATGTTAAAGTTGTAATTAATTGGGACTGGGCACCCGTTGCCAGCTTTTTTTGCAATTTTTTGGATAATCGGATGTATATGTCACTAGTCTAGGTGTGTAAAGTCCGATCAAGAAGTGAAATAAAGAAAGCTACCACATCCTCATGAGCTAGTAAACAGTGACACAAAAAGGAGTAGTACAGTTTTGAATAGTTTAAAGGTAGCACATGAAAAATTTATTTGGAGTGAAAGGAAAATATCACATAATAGATAGGTATGGTGGACACAGATGGCATGGATTTTGGCTCAACGGTTTTGGATGCACAAGCAGCATTCCCGCTTAGTACAGAGTTTTATGCTAGCAAGGTTATTTAAGCAAACACAAACTGTCAACCGGTACAGCTAGAACTTATATAAAAAAACATGGTTGAAAAATCATAAGACTCCATATTGTCTTCCTTGTTAACCAAAACCTTTCACTAGAAAATATCTAGACTTTTAGAACTACCAATGATACAAAAATCAAATATCAACAAGCTTTACAGTAGTTCTTCACTAATAGTCATTACTTACACGATGCACAAGTTTAAACATTTACTTACTTGGTAACTCAAAATAATTGACAAGTATCAAATTACTCAAGACAGTGATCTACAAGACATATGTAAGCATTTTTATACCACTACCACATGCATAGCATTTTCTGTTCCAACCAAACACCAATCAACTTATTTAAACAACTCTCCAAACAAATATAAGTGAAGCAAAGAGTACTTTCTTCAAAAGAAACTAATAGCTCTGAACAAGAGATACATGAAAACTGAGAGCTAGAAGCTTTAGCAGTAGCTAGACAAGAATACTCAACAAGTATAAGTGAAGCACACGAGTATTCTAATGAAAAAGCGGAGCGTGTCTCTCTCCCAAACAAGAGTGCTAGGATCCAACAAGTATAGAGCAGCAAACAAAACAATAACAAACTGAAAACTAAAGCACACTGACGCTCCAAGAAAAATACATATAATGTAAAGGAATAAAAATATAGTCTCACTAGAGATGACCTGATAGTTTGTTGATGAAGAAGGGGATGCCTTGGGCATCCCCAAGCTTAGATGCTGGAGTCTTCTTGAAATATGCTGGGGAGATCCATGGGAGCCTCCCCAAGCTTAACCTCTTCACTCTTCTTGATCTTGTAATATCATCCTCCTCTCTTAACACTTGAAAACTTTCTTCACATCAAAACTCAACATTTTTCTCATTAGCAGTTTAGTGCGTCAAAACAAATGATCTCACTTGGTTCTGTAAGGACACAATTCATAAGCAATTATTTTCAAACATTAGCTACTGTTACTAGGCTTAAGTGAGGCTCTTCCACCATAAAAAAAACTCACTCAACACTTGTAAAAGAGAGAATGCAAAACAAAGACAGAATCTGTCAAAACCAGAACAGTCCGTAAAGACGATTTTTTGGGACACTTACGTCGCGTAAATCGAAAAACTCTAGTCGTACGAAAGTTGCATACACATCTCAGGAACACGCACAAAACATTTCAGATCAAAACGATTTTTTCTAATTTTCTACCGAAATAAACGGTGACGTCCAGAAATCTGTTCCTGTGCAGTAATCCAAAAATAGGTACCATCTTGTCATAAGAGACTTTTCTTGGCACAACAAAAAGCAAATAAAAGATACAAAGGAGTTGCTACAGAAGTAAACAAGCTTCTTGACTAAAAAAAAATAGAAAGTAAAAACAATGGGTTGCCTGATAACCCACAAGTATAGGGGATCGCGTGTAGCCTTTTCGATAAGTAAGAGTGTCGAACCCAACGAGGAGCTAAAGGTAGGATAAGTATTCTCTCAAGTTCTATCAACCACTGATACAACTCTACGCACACTAAACGTTTGCATTATCTAGGAAATAAAACTACGTAGCAATACGGGTATGAGAGGTAGTTTTGCAAGATAATAAATACAAGAAAGTAAATGTTAGTGCTGCAGCAATAAAATACACTAAGTAACCATATACTAACAGTACCATGAGTGTGGAAAAGTGGTGGTAATTGTGGTGGCTTTGTCCAAGATTAATTAGTGAAGGTACTTGGTTCATTGTCTTCGATGCAGTTTTCTATGTGGGAGAGGCTAAATATACATGCACTCCACTACTTGGGATTACAAGTACTATATGATTGGATTGTTAGAAAGCATCCGCAAATACTAACAATGCATTAAGGTTTCCCCAACCATAGCCTTAAGTTCAAGGTCCTCTTACTCCCATACGTGCAACTAATCGGTTCGCGTTCTCAGGTTTCTGTCACTCCGGCAGAACTTCCCCCGCTTCGTTACAAATACTACCAACCCTAGGGTGTTTGATCCATGCGCGCACAAGTATAATGGACACCAAAGGACAGCACCATATAGACATACAACTCTAATGAACCTCATGCATTCAATTAAGCAATCAAAAGACAAATAAACTACGGAAACATGATGTAAATCATAGGATAAATATTATAGCATCAAACACCATGTTTACATAGGACGGTACAGAGGTTTGTGGGAGGATGAACCACTGAATACAAGGAGGAGATGGTGATGGAGATGGCGGTGAAGACGGCGGAGAGGGGCAGCGCGGCGGCGCAGGGCGGCGGCGGCGCCGGCGGTGCGGGGAACTCCTTTCCCCGCCGCCGGCAAGCTTGGGGAGCGCCGCCCCTTAGCCTCCCTCCTTCATGGCTTCTTGGGAGCCCTCCCCCATGGAGATGGGATCCATGGGGGAGGCAAAAACGTGGCTTTTGGTGGCTGAAATTCGTGGGTGGAGGAGTCCTCCACGAATTAGGTTTCCTCCCTTTATATATCTTCTCGGATTTCCGTCACCCCCTTTTAGGGTTCCACCAAAACGGGCCTACAGGCCGCGTCCGAACTCCGATTGGGCTGATCTCGGGCTTAAAATCTTCGTATGGAAAATTGTGACAACTTTCGTAACAGCCAGGTCTCCATACGTCATCTTCGAGGGTCAAACTGGCAATCTTCGTAAAAAGTTCTCAGACAGATTTCAGGAAAGTCCCAATTCGACTCCAACAAGGTTTCCTCTTGTATTCTTGATAATTTCTACACATCAAAGAGTAAAACAAGAACATTGTGCACTTTTGCAACTATTAGTAGGTTAGTCCAAATAAATAATAAACTTAATATAAAACAAGTGCTAAAAGCATAAAAATGGCATGAAACAATCAAAAATTATAGATACGTTTTGGACGTATCAACATCCCCAAGCTTAATTCCTGCTCGTCCTCGAGTAGGTAAATGATAACAAAATAATTTTTGATTGTAAATGCTATGATCAGGTCTTTAACAATTGCATGATGTATGGATAATAAAACTTAGCAATCATGTTTCCTAATGAAAAGTATCAACGAACTAAGAGCTTATAACATGAAATTTATAAACATCAACAAGATTGTAATGACCATAATAAAGCATGATAGAGTGGTATCTCGCTTGCCCTTAATTGTGGAGCAAAACATAAATGCCAAGGCACCTCTGAAGTTCAAGTGAAGACTAGATATAGAGATATCAAAGATAAAAGCATCATGGTTATACCTCAATTAATCGTATTCTGGGACAAGCACATTACACTAAGAACGACAGCTATGCTCTCGAAGAAGTGCTCAAAGAAAGGATGGTGACTCAACATAAAAATAAAAGATTGGCCCTTCGCAGAGGGAAGCAGGGATTAACACGTGCTAGAGCTTTTTTTTTAAAAACAGAGGTAAAAATGTTTTGAGAGGTGTTTGTTAATTGTCAACGAATGGTAGCGGGTGAGAACAGTATTCTACCTGTCAAACGGACTTTTAAGAGCGGCTCCCATGAAGGACGTTATTTCTACCAGCAAGGCAGATCATCCCTCTTTCTCTTTGGTTTACACACATTCAGGTATTTCACTGTTTGTCATTGCTTACTGATGAATCAGGGCAAAAGTGTGAAGAGAATTAATTGGTTAAAGTTGTAATTAATTGGGACTGGGCACCCCGTTGCCAGCTCTTTTTGCAAGTTATTGGATAAGCGGATGTATATGCCACTAGTCCAGGTGTAAAAGTCCATTTGACAAATAGAATAAAGAATAACCACACTAATTCCTCATGAGCTAGTAAACATTGACACAAAAAGAGAAATATTTTGAAGGTTTTAAAGGTAGCACATGCAAATTTACTTGGAATGGCTTGAAATACCATGCATAGGAATTTTTTGGTGGACTCTTTGGGATAACTTGGTTTTAAGGATTTGGATGCACGAGCAGCATTCCCGCTCAGTACAAGTGAAGGCTAGCAATAGACTGGGAAGCGACAACCACGAGAGCGATAACGGTCATAATCATGCTTGCGACAAAATAAAATTAACGGAGGCATAAAAACGATACTAAAACTCTGAGGCAAAATAGATCATCAAGGCTTAATTGACTTTTATTTTTCAGTCATAACATGTGTGAGCATGTGCCAAGTCGATTCAAGTGAATTATTCAGAGGAGGATACCACAATACCATACCATCTTATGAACAGGACAATGCATGTTGATATCAAAATAACATAATATGCACTATTAGCTAGTTGAGACTAACCATAAGAAAACATAAACTACTAAACAGTATTATTCACACATCATTTTTAAGTTTCAACAAGTAATCCATTAACCAAGTAAACATTGAAAACAGAGGATAAATAAAATATGTGACGATCCACTTATTAATGTAACTGGTGTTTGATGCTAAGATAAATAGATAATAAAATACAGCCGCTTCAAGTTTAGTTAAGTTCCTATGTTGCTCAAAAAACAAAGTTTAAAGGTTTGCAAACCGTGGGGTTATTGATGAAGAGGGATGCGGGGACATCCCCAAGCTTATGACTTTGGTAATTCTTCAATATTCCATAGTTTGGTGTTCCTTCATTCTCTGTGAAAAAACTTCAACACAAAAACTTTCCCATTCTTTTCTGCGGTTAGACATTAGTACAATAGATAATATTTCCCAAGTGCTACTATTAAACCAAATAAAATTTTGTTTTTAAGTTACAGAAAGGTTGCTTAAATGGCCAACTTATAAATGAAAGGTAAGAACCATTAAAAATCAAATGAAAACGAAAAGAGGCCACTCTTGCAACAAAAGTCAGAATCTGTCCAGAAAAACAGCAGCTGGAAAACGCAATTTTTAGGTGCACTTAAACATGCCCGAAATTTTAGCCAATTTTTGTACATGCAGAGGATTAGGTGCTACAACATCAGTAATTTTTTCGTGATTTTTAGAGCTTCCAGTAAAATATGAAAAATCGCGCAATAAGCAGTAGATACCGAAAACAGAAAATCACTTTTTACATATGTATCAACTAAGCTAAATGGATAAAACTTGGTACTTTATTTTTGATAAACTAAGAAACCAGAGGCTAAGCAAGACCTAAACATGCTAGCTACAGCAAGGAAAACTCTAAATAAAAATCAAAAGTAAAACCCAAATAAAATTAAAATAAAGAACCAAACAAAGAAGCAAAACAAAAGAAAATATTTTTGTTATTTTGAATTTATAAGTGAAAGTAAAGAAGCAATCGAAACCAAATAAGGAGCCTAATAAAACTAAAGAAGGTAAAACCAAGACATATAAAAGCAATTATAATACAAGTTAAGACAATACATATCATGTGGACGGGTAATATAGAGTATGAACGAGACAACCTCATGTTAGTTGATGAATAGGGGGATGACTCGGGCATCCCCAAGCTTAGATGATTGTATCTTCTTGAATATGTTCTTGGGATGCACCTACACATCCCCAAGCTTGAGCTCTTGCGTCTTCTTATTCATCTCATATCACCATATTGATTAGATCTTATAAGCTACATCCACATAAAACTTCACAAAACTCATTAGTAGGGTTAGTACTCATTAAATAAAATCCACTCATGTTCAAGCATTGACAAGTTTTATAATTTTTACTCAACATTAGCCACTGTATATACTAAGGTGTTCATGATTTCCGTTGTCGTAATGAATAAACAAAGAAATCTGTCAAAACTGAACAGTCCGTAAAGATGGCATTCAACGAGATAGTTAAGTAGCTCAAATCGAAAAACTTTAGTCTAATGAAAGAAAGATAATAATCTCAGGTTTATGCACAAAAATTTTCAAGTCAAAATACTATTCTGAGATTTATCACGATTTTATTTACAGAGAAGCACAAAATCTGTCTAAACAGAACAGTCAGTAAAGATCGAATTTTTCGACCTATCTACGTACCTTAAATCAGAAAAAGTTAGTCTAATGAAAGAAAGCTAATAAGCATCACTTTGCACTCAAGAAATTTCAGATCAAGATCACGTTCTGGTGATTTTAAACATTTAATACGGTGGAGCACAGAAAATCTGTTTCTGGACAGCAAAGTAAAACTATCAACTTTCAATTAACTAAAGACTATAATTAGCATTTTATTTTTATGTACAGAGGTATATACACAATATTTACAATATTTACATGTTTTTAATGAAAAGCTTCCATGGAAAGATTTGTTTTGGTTTCATAGGCATGAACACAAGTGTTCAAGGTCGACCCCCATTTAACCATTACTCATCTTTCCAATCACTTTTCTTTTTGAAAACGTTTTTAGATAACAACTACACCTAATTTTTTTTGTAATTCGCATTCCCTATCCATAGTAAGATAAAGAACAACTTAATACTGAAAATAAAAACTACTTAGAGATAAAGCAAACAAGTGCACACAAGAACATTAACCTACGCTATGGCTCCCCGGCAACGGCGCCAGAAAAGGTCTTGATAACCCACAAGTATAGGGGATCGCGTGTAGCCTTTTCGATAAGTAAGAGTGTCGAACCCAACGAGGAGCTAAAGGTAGGATAAGTATTCTCTCAAGTTCTATCAACCACTGATACAACTCTACGCACACTAAACGTTTGCATTATCTAGAAATAAAACTACGGTAGCAATACGGGTATGAGAGGTAGTTTTGCAAGATAATAAATACAAGAAAGTAAATGTTAGTGCTGCAGCAATAAAATACACTAAGTAACCATATACTAACAGTACCATGAGTGTGGAAAAGTGGTGGTAATTGTGGTGGCTTTGTCCAAGATTAATTAGTGAAGGTACTTGGTTCATTGTCTTCGATGCAGTTTTCTATGTGGGAGAGGCTAAATATACATGCACTCCACTACTTGGGATTACAAGTACTATATGATTGGATTGTTAGAAAGCATCCGCAAATACTAACAATGCATTAAGGTTTCCCCAACCATAGCCTTAAGTTCAAGGTCCTCTTACTCCCATACGTGCAACTAATCGGTTCGCGTTCTCAGGTTTCTGTCACTCCGGCAGAACTTCCCCCGCTTCGTTACAAATACTACCAACCCTAGGGTGTTTGATCCATGCGCGCACAAGTATAATGGACACCAAAGGACAGCACCATATAGACATACAACTCTAATGAACCTCATGCATTCAATTAAGCAATCAAAAGACAAATAAACTACGGAAACATGATGTAAATCATAGGATAAATATTATAGCATCAAACACCATGTTTACATAGGACGGTACAGAGGTTTGTGGGAGGATGAACCACTGAATACAAGGAGGAGATGGTGATGGAGATGGCGGTGAAGACGGCGGAGAGGGCAGCGCGGCGGCGCAGGGCGGCGGCGGCGCCGGCGGTGCGGGGAACTCCTTTCCCCGCCGCCGGCAAGCTTGGGGAGCGCCGCCCCTTAGCCTCCCTCCTTCATGGCTTCTTGGGAGCCCTCCCCCATGGAGATGGGATCCATGGGGGAGGCAAAAACGTGGCTTTTGGTGGCTGAAATTCGTGGGTGGAGGAGTCCTCCACGAATTAGGTTTCCTCCCTTTATATATCTTCTCGGATTTCCGTCACCCCCTTTTAGGGTTCCACCAAAACGGGCCTACAGGCCGCGTCCGAACTCCGATTGGGCTGATCTCGGGCTTAAAATCTTCGTATGGAAAATTGTGACAACTTTCGTAACAGCCAGGTCTCCAATACGTCATCTTCGAGGGTCAAACTGGCAAACTTCGTAAAAAGTTCTCAGACAGATTTCAGGAAAGTCCCAATTCGACTCCAACAAGGTTTCCTCTTGTATTCTTGATAATTTCTACACATCAAAGAGTAAAACAAGAACATTGTGCACTTTTGCAACTATTAGTAGGTTAGTCCAAATAAATAATAAACTTAATATAAAACAAGTGCTAAAAGCATAAAAATGGCATGAAACAATCAAAAATTATAGATACGTTTTGGACGTATCATTGCCTCACATAAGCGCTTCTCTTTAATGCCTTTTAGCTAGGCATGAAAAATGCATCAAGTATTGCCAAAAACATTGAAATCCCCAACCTTTTTGTGGGATCCTCTTTCTTAATTGGAAGAAAAACCTTCTATTGATAGGAGCAGTAAATTTCATAAACCCATACTTTGCATTGATAATCCCCCATTACTTTTAAGAAGGACCTTCCCAAGACTATATTGTTAGGGGATTTAGCAAGAATCATAAAAATTCGCAGGTATAGTCTTATTTTGAATAGTAACTTCAACATTATTAATAATCCCCAAACTCTTTATGATAGTACCATCAGCGTGAAAATGAAAAACAGGATATTCAACCATACTATAAAGATTTAATAAGTCATACACCATTTAGGCATGATAGACATTGTAGAACAAGATCACAGTAGGCACGAAATTTTTCACTACCATACTTATCTCAATGAAGGTTCCCAGTCGTTTTTTAACTCAACTAGGGTTGTTCTTTATGATTGTGGCTCAAGTTTAAGTCATTAAGAGACTTTTCTATTTTATCTAGCCTAGTAAAAACCCCAACTCATCTATCATGGGAAAGAGGCTAGTCCATTCAAATTTTATAAGCTTTTGCTGCATCGATTCAGAGAAAGTCTCTCCTACCATGATATCTAGGGCATTCTGGTATAAAGGAAACAAGCCAAAGTAGAAAAAATTTATAAGAACTCCCAAATCCATTTTAGTTTGCATCTTCCTATGCAGTTCTAACATTATTTCCCAATCTTTTTAAAAGTTTCCCCCTTTTCCTGTTCAAACATAATGATTTCTCCTAAAGGGGGCACAACAGTAAAAGGAGCAGAGCTAGACATGATAACAAGCAGTAACAAAACTGAAAATAAACTAGATGCAGGAATTTAATTTTTTTGTGTTTTTGATTTTTAACACAACCAAGATAAAATAAAATAAACAAAGCAAGACAAAAACAAAGTAAAGAGATTGAAAGTGTGAGACTCCCCTATCTGGAGATTCTAGTGTCCCCGCAACGCGCCAGAAAAATGTCTTGATGCCCGTGACACACACTTCGTTGGGAGACCCCAAGAGAAAGGTATGATGTAATGTAGCAGCATTTTCCCTTGAAATATGACCAAGGTTTATCGAACCAGGAGGACACGGAGGTTCTTCAGAAGGTGACAGCAGCAACAGAGTATGGCGCGGCGCAACACTAGGGACTCCGATGGCTGACGTGAACCTGCACACAACACAAGCAAACTAATTTGTCCCAACGAAACAGAGAGGTTATCAATCTCTCCCGGCTTGCCGAAAACAAATGATTAAACGTATGGTGTGGAAAACAGTAATGATTGTAGAAAGTACCAAGAAACAGATGATTGCAGTAGGTGGTTTATCAGTATAGGAAATGGACCGGTCACAGTTCACTAGTGGTGTCTCTCCATAAAAAATAACTAACATGCTGGGTGAACAAATTACAGCTGGGCAATTGACAAATAGAGAGTGCATGACAATTGAATATATGACAAGATGTTTATTATGAATTTAATTGGGCATTACAACAAAGTACATAGACTTTCTATCCAACTCATTATGCCTAAATAATCCACCTTCAGGTCAGCATCCGCATCACTTCCAGTATTAAGTTGCAAACAACAGATTATTGCATGAAGTAAAGTGTGTAATGTAAAAAATGCAAATGACACGTAAGACAATGCATCATTGTTTTATCCCTAGTGGCAACAGCACATCCACAACCTTAGTCTTTCTGTCAGCTCGAGCCCAGATTTCTGGAGCATGAACCCACTATCTAGCATAAATACTCTCTCTTGGAGTTACAAGCATCTACTTGGCCAAAGCATCTACTAGCAACGGAGAGCATGCAAGATCATAAACAACATAAACATATAGATTGATAAATAACTTGCTCATAGTATCAATATTCATCGGATCCTAGCAAACACAACCATGTAGCATTACAATAAGATGATCTTGATCATGTTAGGCAGCTCACAAGATCTAAACATGGAGGTATAAGGTGGAGAGACAACCATCTAGCTACTGCTATGGACCCTAGTCTAAGGATGAACTACTCACGCAACACTCCGGAAGCAGGCATGGCGATGTAGAGCCCTCCGTGATGATCTCCCCTCCGGCAGGGTGCCGGGAAGAGCTTCAGAACCCTCCGGATCTAGGTTGGCGACGACGGAACTTTTCGTGGAATATGATCGGTGTTTTTAGGGTTTTCAGGATATCGGGAATATATAGGCAAAGGGCGGCGTCTGGAAGTTTCCGACGGCCCACGCCACCCCCCGGCACGCCTGACATGTGGCCGCGCCCTAGGGTGGCGTGGCCACCTCGTGCTCGTCTCCGTCTCCCCTTTGCACTTCGTGATCGCGTCGTGAAATATGTACGCCCGTCAAAGTTTCGTCCAATTCCAGAATATTTTGTGACTACTTTTCTGAAAGAGAAAAAACTGCAGAAAACTGGAACTGGCAATTCGCATCTTGTTAATAGGTTAGTCCCAGAAAATGCATAAAAATGCTATGAAGTGTAAACAAAACATGTTGCAATTGGTATAATAACAGCATGGAACATCAAAAATTATAGATACGTTTGAGACGTATCAGACGACGCCTGCGGGTGCCGCTTCCTCCTTGGAGGGTGGTGTGGGCTTGACCGTGTTTTCCCCTTCCTCGTGCTGGGGGAAACCCTAGGTCAAGTTTACTGGACCAGGCAGCGGCGGTGCCTTGGCGTCGTTCCCTTCATGAAGGCGCTGCCTAGGCTGCGAGGGGAGTGTGCATTTGAAGATGGTGGCCTTGCCGGTCTCACCGGCGAGCTTTGTGGTGATGCATCGCTGGTGCTTGCTTTTACCCAAGACGTGGTCTCCGCGGCGCAATACGTCTACGCCAACACTCTCTAGTCGACAACTTCCTCAAGTTTGGTCGGATCCTGCCATCTGCTCGCCGATCCTCTAGGCGTATGAGTCGGGTACGTTGGTCCGGAGCAGCCTTGGAGTCGTAGTCATGCTATGTTGGTGTTTGGTCTCTTCGTGACGCGGCTTTGAGGCCCGTGTCCCATCTTTTCGCCATTCTGGCTAGAGTTGGACAAAGCGTTCTTTGTTGTCTAGATGTTGTAGGAGTGTGTTGTAGCCTTTGGCTGTGTCTTGGGTGAGTGTGGTGTTGTAGCCATTCTTTGGCGTTGTTTCTCCTCTTTAAGCTTAATACAATAACGCGCAGTTCTTCTGCGGATTCTCGAAAAAAAAGTTATTGTTTTACTTTTTCAAAATAAATCTTCAATTTCTGATTCATCTTCCATTACAATCAAGTTGATTTTTCTGTTAAAGTTGCTTAATCAGTCTCATATCACAAGATAACTGTGCTTGCATGGGTTAAAATTTATTTGCTTCAAATGTAGAGTCAAAGAGGCCAAGTAAACATTACACAAACAAATGTAGAACTGTGTAGCCAGTCCCCGTATTTATTGATTATTCTTTGGTCTCTCAAATGCCTAGTAGTTTACCAAGTATCAAAGTAATCTAGACCCACTGCCGGTCCATGCTTTGAGTTTTCAAAAGCAAGCGAGGCCCTCTACCGGTCCATGCCTAGCAGTTTTCAAAATATTAATGGTATTTCTTTCTCTCCCGCCATGATGCCACAAGTTAGTCACCTTCTTTCACCTACGTTGCAACATCATCTTGCGGTGTGTATTCGTGATGAGCTACCCAACACCAATAGTCGGTGTTGCCATCTCTCCCCTTTCCATACCATTCACACTCTTTCAGCCCAACATTCTATTTGTCATGGCATAGGACATTCGTCCTAATGCGAAGTTCAAGCTAGTTATTGGCACGGGCGGAGGACCGAGTCTCGTACAATTATTCACCAAATTCTAAAAGGCGCCGGGAACCCTTTCCCCAACAACAGTCTCACCAAACACCAATGCGGTGAGCAAAACCATACGTATGTTGAGGGATATTTCTACTATGCACGGTAGATACCATGCATGTATTACCATGCATTGTGTCTGGTGATTCGTGGGACTCGACTTTTACCGATACACAACCCAACATGTTGATATATTAGGATGACTCCAACTGGCCGACGCATCGAGTCCGCGTCGGTCCGTCCCTGTCCGCTTTAACCACAATCACGACCCAACAGGGCGAAACAAACGGATCGCGGTCCGTTTTTCTGTCCGCCGCGACCAATTCTTGGCCCAAATTGGCCACCGATGCGTCGGCTGCGGACGCGCGGCGGACTGAAAACGCGTCCGCACGGCCACGCGTTGGGTCCTCCCAGAGCCCACATGTCAGTGACACGGCGCCGGTCAGCCTCCCCCTGCCCAGTCCTTTTTAATGCCAGGAGATAGGGACGGCCAGCCCCCACCCACCCACTCCATTGCCCCACTGCCGCTCCCTTCCGGCGACCAAACACTAGCCGCAATGCCGCTCTGATGGCCGGGATTCGGCAAGGCCAAGAACGACGGCGAGGTCGGATCGTCGTCTGGCCGCCGCCGCCGCTTCCGCACCCCTCCCCCGACGCCACCGACTTTCCCGAGCCGGAGCCGCTCCCTGCCGTCTTCGAGCTCGCGCCGCCGCGTCGAGATTGCGCGGCGCGACCGCGTCTACGTGCGCAAGGAGGACTGCCAGTGGTACTGGGACCACGCAGTCTCTCTGCCGTGGCCAGATGTCAAGCTCCCCGACACTGACACCTGAACCCGCAGCGGATC
Source organism: Poa pratensis (assembly GCA_947311845.1). Lineage (NCBI taxonomy): Eukaryota > Viridiplantae > Streptophyta > Magnoliopsida > Poales > Poaceae > Poa > Poa pratensis. The sequence goes on along the minus strand of CAMZMU010000080.1, from coordinate 8,916,522 downwards.
CTGGTCCCCGCCGATGCCGACCAGCCGCCGGCACGGATCTGGAGTGTGAGCGCCGCCGCTCCGCGAGCCTCCCTCCGCAACGACCTCGCCTTCGCGCCAGGTCCAGGAACTGGGATCCCTGGTTCAGCGGCGACAGGCCCTGTACACGTGGCCACCGACGCCGCCAGCTGGCCGTTCGTCACTGCCGCCACACACGCGGCGGCAAAGGGACGCTCCACCATGCCACGAGGAGCGCTGCGGATTTGCTCACCGCCGCTGCCGCCGCCACAAGGCGTGAAGATGGAGGTCGACATGGACGACGACTCCGCGCTCGTGCCGCGAAGGCGGCCTCGAGGAAGTCCATCGCGGAGGACGAAGCCAAGCGCTGGGCCAAGGTCCTCACCGACGACGCCGCGGAGAAAGAGGCGGCCCTGCTGGCGCAGCAGGCCACGGTCATGGTGGTGCCACAGCCATGTGGCAAGGCATGGAGGAGGACCTTCCACCGGCGCCGCCCCTTCCAGACGGCCTGCTAGGGCAGAGGTGGAGCTGGAATGGCGGAAGCTGGGAGGTCCAGCGGGCGCCACCCCTCCCGAACAGGGCGTCCTGAGATTTTCGGGCCCGGCGAAACTGAAATTTTGGGCCCTTAATATAGACAACGTAATAATAATAAAGTAATAATAAAAAAAATATATACTTATAAAATACTTTTCAATAACACTTAAATGCATCCAAAAGGCACACTTAATTTAGCTACATTCTTATAGCCACTTAAATACTGGACGACACAATAACACTCAGGCTACAAAACAAGAGTCAAAGATGTGTGGGGGGGGGGGGGGGGGGGGGGGGGGGGGGGGGGGATTTAAAATCGACAAGGAGACGATCTGACGGTCAGCATTAGAAGGAATTTAGGGGAGGACTTACGGGTCCGGCGTCACAGATAGAGAAAAAAACGATGCAAAAAATTACCGGATGAACGGCGGCGGCGGCGCGGCTAGGATGGGATCGCCTCGACGGTGAATCGCGATAGAAAGAAGCGATGGAATAGCCCAGAACAGCGGAATAGAGAAGGGCCGGGCGAACCGTCGCGATCGCCAGGTACGTGTGCCTTCTACCGTACTGGGCTAGCGATGCGATCTGTTTGGTGCTTCCATGGGCCACATTCCCTACAGCCAGCCATTACCTTTTTTTTTGGGTAGACATACACAAAGTATACTACTACAGAATACCTGAGATGGGCCCTGGATTTTGGGGCCCGGGCGGCCGCCTCTCCTGACCCCCCAGTGCCGGCCCTGCTCGCCCGGAGCAGGAGCAGCCGCCCACGCCGCCGGCCGTCCCCCAACCGCGAGGCGGCCACCGGCGCACCTCTAGTAAAGAGCCGGACTACGTCATACTCGATGACGACGACGAGTAGAAAACCCGTGAAGGGCAAGAAGTTTAGTTTTATATATTTTTGTTTTAAAAAGTAATATGTAAAATGGCCGTTTGTGGCCCACCCGCCTAAATATGAAATGAAAATGACCCATATATGGCATGTTAAATAAAAAAAATATGTATCCGTTTGCGATGCTCGCCCCGTTGGACGCACTGCCAGGAAAGGGGCGGACATGAGTCGGACGCGCGTCCGTTTGCCGACCCAAACGGACAAAACGCGGACCAAACGCGCGGCCGTTTGAATCGTCCCGTTGGAGTCATCCTTACGGAAAAAAAACCCTGCCATAACTAGAATACCCCGCAGAAGCTTTATGTAACATTCTAAAACATGGCATATTTTGACAAAAGTATCTTCCGTGCACAGCAGAAAAATCCTTCATATTTAGACTGAACACTTCTCATGATTGACTTAGAAATAGTTATATCTCACTTTGAAAAATAGCAAAATCGTACATATGACAAAAAAGTAAGAACTCTGTATCTCACGTTCTGCAAGTCTCAAATGCCTAGCAGATTACCAAGATCGTAAGCCAGCGAGACCTTCGCCCGTCGGCCAAGACCATGGGGTCCATCGTGTCGACCTCAAGTAAAACAGCCGGTTCCTGCAGCCATCCAGGCTCTTCATCCCGCTCAAGAACTCGTTGGCGAGCCCGGCGAAGTCACAGCTTGACTCCATCCTGTCGGCGACACGGTCGATGGAGTTCTCCGCCGGAGGTAGTCGTCGTTCAGACATCCCTGGTAGGCGTCCCTCGCAGCGTGTGGTAGCGAGGCGTTATTGTCGAGCTGGTTGCTCAGGGCGATCTGCGTGTCGTCGTAGGAGTTCGAGGCGGCCTCCGCGGCGAGGATCGCGTATGCGGTGACCTCCTCCTTGTGCGACGCGGACATGTCGACGTTGCCCTCGCGCATGGTGCGGATGCAAAGGTCGTAGATGAGCTTTGTGCCGCTGGCCTTGCCGCAGGCCTCAAACCGCGCCTATCCATGGCACACCGGGCAGTTCTTGCCGCCGCCGCCATGCGAGGGGTGCAAGGACGGAAGGAGGAGAAAAATCTTCATCGTAGTCATGGAGCGCGTATGTGGCTCTTCGTGGGCAAATCGATACTACTCCCCGCTGTGTTTTAGCTAGCATGTACTGCAGCATTGCACTATTTGTAGCGAGCTCTGATATTACGAGCTAAGAAAGATCGACTGCCGTTTTAATTGTTTTTATTTGATAAAAGATATGGACTAGCATGTCTCCCCTGAAGCCTTATCCGCTCGTCCCCTTGAGAGTCGCCCTTCCAAGCCGGGCCGTCCTGATGCCTGCCACGGCGGCGTTGCCGTCTGGTGAGGCTAAGGAAAGGCGCCGGGATCTCCTCTGTATATACTAGGATTGTAGTACTAGTAGTCTTTGGCTTGTTGCTTGTGTTCAGCTTGATGCTGGTGTTCGGCTTAATGCCGGAGGAAGGTGCTGGTTTTCTCCGGCCAGATCTGGTACCAGCCGCGGTGGTTTCTTCCTGTCGTGGTGCTCCAGTGGGTGGAGCCGGAGGCGGTGGGGAGAGGTGCTGCTGGATACTCCATTAATAAGGTCGTTGTTGGTCCTGTTCGCGACCTCCTCTTCGGTGCTGCAGCTGTGCTGCTTCTACTCCTTTTGGCCGCCATGGAGGCGAGGGAAAGGAGGAGGAGAGCATGTGCTGCTCAGTTCTGGGGTGGCGAGGGGTGCTCTTCTGCGAGGGTGCTCTGGCGCGGCTCCTGGCAGTCATTGATGCGGCGCTCCGTCACGTCTCCATGGTGGAGGAGGACGGACTCGCCGTGGAAATGAAGCCCCTTTTTAATCTGCGCTGCTGCTGGTTTTGGTGGCGGTGCTGCAGGTGGTCTTCTCCTTTGATGGTTCTGCTCCGGCCGGCCGTAGCGGCGAGGGAGCGTTCGTCTGGAGATGGGTGATGGTGGTGTGGTCCTCGCGTTGCGGAGGAGGCTGGAAGATGGGCGGAGGCGGGGAGATGGAGCTGTGGTCGAACTCGTTCATCGAGACTAGATTCCGCGCTGTGCGGCGGATGGCTTCTGCGGCCTTCTACATCTGGTGGTGGCACCTTCTTCGGCGGCTGGCGGTACGGCGACTCCGGCAGCGTCTAGGAGCTTGGGCAAGACGTGGTGGATCCGATTGTGACTCCTTCCGGTGGCTTGGGTGTTTTTGCACTTTGCAGGGTCCTTTTTGTTGTTTCTGTTTCTGTTTGGGCCTTTCTGTAAAGTGTGTGAGCTACCTTTATATATGCATCGGATCCTTTTCCTAAAAGATATGCTGCGAACAGTGCATGCAACACGTGTAATAAAAATGGAGATTTGGATATTTGCTCAATATACTCTACATTGAATGATAGCACGTACAGGAGGTGTGTCCAAATAATGCAATGCTAGCACACCTTTTCGTCACGCCACAATTTTTTTTAAAGGGGAAACTCAAAATATTTTCTAAGAAATATAGTGTACAACGTTATCATGTACGCACATGTACCCTGCCACAGTGCCACACACACTAGCAAAAAAAAAACCATGACACCTCGCCACAAACACCTACTACGTTACTACCTCTGTTTTTTAAAAGAAAGCATATAACTTTTTTTTTCCAAATGTAAAACAAGTAAACAATGTCTAATCGTGCATACGCATGTACCCCTTCATCTTTGTACCGCCGGAGAGGTGATTAGGTTCTCTCGTCTCCTGTCGATGGCACTGCCGTCTGCCCCGCCTCTGTGGCCTTCGGACCATGGAGGCGCGGTGATCTCGGCCCTCGTCGGTGGAGAGCTCCGTTTTTTCTGGTTTTATGGTCCATGTTTGCTGGGTGGCGCTCTGTTGGTGGCGCGGCACTTCTTCCAATAATGTCTCCCTGGTTTCAGCCCATCTCAGCGGCGACAACGAGAAGCTCATGGGAGTGGTGTGTTTCTCGAGGACTTCTTCTGGTGGTGTCGGTCTCCGGGTCATCATGGAGCTTCATCACGTTCGTCCTTCTTCTTCTCCGGGACGGATATGGTCTTCTTGACCCATTCGGCGACAACCCATCCACACCCAACAACGTTAAGTCGACTCTAAGAGGAGCGACAGCGGCCACGTGTCGTCGACACGGTCTGGAGGTTGAAGACGAAGGGCATCTCAAGGATCTCGTTGTAGTTTTCGTTTTTGTTGAGCTGCTTTGTATTGTTCGGTGTTATTGAATGCTAGGGTCCTTTTCGCGAAACAAATCTCAAACAATGTAAAGTTTGACCATATTTTTAGAAAAATATCAACAACTCTAATACTATGAAGATAGAATATGGAAATATATTTAATGTATCTAACGTTATCAATTTTATTACAAATGTTAATGTATTTTCTAAAAGCATGGTCAAACTTTTATGAGGATTGACGTCTTTTGAAAACAATTATATGGCTTTTTTATAGTAAAGAAGATGTAACTATTAAGCGGAATCACACACATCTATGAAAAAGGCATCAAACCCCAAAATTTTGGTATCTATTGATTTAAGGCAGCCACAGTTTGCCAAAAACAAAATAGGCCACGCAATCATAGATGACATCGGTGGCAAATTCTATTTCACGAGCCCAACATAGCCATGCAAAAAAAACTCCCTTGCAGCGGGATGAGGTACGGCTCCATGCAAGCAAGACATATTCAGAACAATGCGCGAGATGGCAGACAGACTATTTTTTGTTTGTTCCATCGGAAGGTTGGTCACTGGAGGAACTAGTTACTCTAGTTTCTTTCTTGATGTTGACAATCCAATTTCACATACTACGGGAGGGAGGCCGTGCCAAGAGCTAAGTTTCTAATTTTGCACACACTATGGCTGCTCTAACCACCCTCCTGACCGTCCAATCAATTATAATGTGTCTACTGAATTGCTTTCTTCATCGATGAAGTCGTCCAACGAATATGCTAGTGCCATTTTTGATTACTACGTAATACTGACGGATGCATCAATCGACCTATCCATGATGAATTTTCTATTGGGACATCGCTTCATATCCGGGGTGAAAACCCTTGTCTTGGGCCTTTATTGGACGGCTCAATGGTGAAAAAATTGTGTCATTACCTTGTTAAAGGTGTTGTCTACATGCGGTTGTGATGATCTTCGTTGCCTAGTCTCGCCATTCAGGATGAAAATTACTTTTAGTACGTATCTGGCCGACGTGGCGACAATGGCGCGATTACGTTGTTAAAGACATTGTTGCAAAAGGAAACGATTTAGTCGTAGGTGTCTATTTCATAATTTGTAATGTTCCACAGTTTTTTCTTTTATCTTGAACTCTGTTTAATCATTAATAAGAATGGATGTGTGCGTCATATTGATGAAGAGGATGGGTTTTTAACCTCCTTTTTGGAAGAAAAAACAGATGGACAAGAGAAATGTTTGAGTAAAAAACCTGAAACGGTTTTTCTCGTATCAAATTAATGCAGTCAGCTAGGATCCATTTTATTTCCTATCGGAACAATGTATTTCTTTTTTGAGTTTCAACTTTATCAAATGTCGCCACTCATCTCCACTGTGGCACGAGGCACGACAATATTTTATTTCTCTCCCCGCCTGATGCCACATGTTAGTCACCTTCTTTCACCTACGTTGCACCATCACCTTGCGGTGTTTATTCGTGACGAACTGCCCAACACCAATAGTCGGTGCCCCCCCCCCCCCCCCCCCCCCCCCCTTTCAATACCATTCACACTGTTTCAACCTAACATTTTGTTTGTCATGGCATACGGCATTCGTCCCAAAGCGAAGTTCAAGCTAGTTATTGGCACGAGGGCGAGGACAATTATTCACCAAATTCTAAAAGGCGCCGGGAACCCTTTCCCCACAACAGTTTCACGAGACACCAATGGGGTGAGCAAAACCGTACATATGTTGAGGGATGAGTTTCTACTATGCACGGTAGATGCCATGCATGTACTCACCCATGTATTGAGTCTGGTTATTCGCGAAACTCGACTTTTACCGATACACAACGCAACATGTTGACATATTTCGAAAACAAAAACCTGAGATAACTAGAATATACCCCACGGAAACTTTATGTGACATATTCTAAAACATGGCAAATTTTAACAAAACTATCTTCTGTGGACAGTAGAAAATCCGCTCTTATTTAGACTGAACACTTCTCACGAGTGACTTAGAAATGATTATATCTCACTCCGAGAAATAGCACAATCGTACATGTGACCAAATAGTAGCAACTCTGTATCTCACGTTCTGCAAGTCTCAAATGCCTAGCAGTTTACCAAGCATGTAAGCCAGCGAGACCTTCGCCCGGTCGGCCAAGACCATGGGTTCCAACAGCGTCGACCTCTTCAAGTACAACAGCCGGTCCCTGCAGCCCTCCAGGCTCGTCATCCCGCTCATGTACTCGTTGGCGAGCCCGGCGAAGTCACAACTTGACTTCATCCTGTCGGCAACGCGGTCGATGGAGTCCTCCGCCGCGGGTAGTCGTTGTCCACGCACCCCTCGTAGGCGTCCTTCAACTCACGTGGGAGCGAGGCGTTATGGTCGAGCTGGTTGCTCATGGCGATCTGCGTGTCGTCGTAGGAGTTTGAGGCAGTCTCCGCGGCGAGGATGATGTACGCAGAGACGTCCTCCTTGTGCGACGGGACATGTCGACGTAGCCCTCGCGCATCGTGCGGATGCAGAGGTTGTAGATGAACTTCGTGCTGCTGGCCTTGCGGCAGGCCTCTACCGCGCCCATCCATGGCACACCAGGGCAGTTCTTGCCAGCGGCCACCATGCAGAGGGGTACAAGGATGAGAAGGAGGAGAAAGATCTTCGTCGTAGTCATGGCGTGACGGCGTGTTAGCGCATATCTGGCTCTTCGTGGGCAAATTGATGCTACTCCTCTCTGTGTATTAGCTAGCATGTACATCGTTCACTATTTGTAGCATGTGTGCGAGTTTTGATCTTCTCAGCAAGAAAGATGACTGCATGCTGTTTTAATTGTTTGATTTGATAAAAGATATGGACTAGTATGTCAAAGATATGCTGCGAACAACGCATTCAACACGTGTACATGAACGGTGACAAGTGACTAATATATAGGTGTAATAAAATTGGAGATTTGGATATTTCCCATTAATGCTCAATATACTCTAAATAAATGATAGCACGTAAAAATCGTGTGTCCAAATGAACCCAGGTTTGACGCTGGTGTTTCTCATTTAAGGCGGAATATTCTTCAGTGAGAGGCGACGTCCGTGTCGACAGCAAGGCGCCTGTGGTGACTTCGTCAATCTCAAAATTCGACCCGCCAACTCGGTCTCTCGGTGGTGCTCATAGGGGTAGGGTGTGCGTGCGTGCGTTCGTAGGGGTGAGTGTGTGCACGTGTTTATGAGCGCCTACGTTGTACCGTGTTTCGCAAAAAAAATGATGCAATACTAGAACAACTTTAGTCATGTATGCCACAAGATTTTTTCTTAGAAATACCGTGGACAAGGTTGGCATGTACGCACATGTACCCTGCCACACACACTCGGATAAGAAAAACATAACGCGTCAGAACAAACACCTGCTACAGTACTACCTATGTTTCCTAAAAGAACACTTTTTTTCAATACTCAAACAATGTAAAGTTTTATCAGATTTTAGAAAATAATATCAACAACTCTAGTACTATGAAGATAGAATATGAAAACATATTTAAAGTGTACCTAACATTATCAATTTTGTAGTATAGATTTTATGGTATTTCCTAAAAACTTGGTGAAACATTATGAAGTTTGACTTTTGAAAATAATTAGAGGGCTTTGATGAGTAACAAAGGAGTGAATGTTAAGCGGAATCACACACATCCAGTGAAAGAGCATTATTCATTAATGTACACACAAATGCATTAAACCAAAAAATTGTTTATGTTGATATAAGGGCAGCCACGGTTGCTAAAACCCAAATAGGCCAGGTAATGACATTGGTGCCAAATTTTGTTTCACGAGCCCAACATAGCCGTTGCTAAATTTATTTGCATGTGGGCCCAACTCTGATATAGATCAAATGAAAAACTCTCCCTTGAAGTGGGATGAGGTAAGGTTCAAAGCAAGAAAATCCAGACCAAAGCGTGAGTCGGGAGAGAGACTATTTTTTGTTGCATCGGAAGATTCATCGGAGGAAGTAGTTGCTCTAGTTTTGTTTTTGGTTTTGGCTTCCAATTTGTCATCCCCTAGTAGAGAGAGGTGGTGCCAAGAGCTTAATTTCTAATTTTGCACACACTATGGCTGCTCCAAACCTTTAACCACGCTCCTAACCGTTCAATCAATGATTGCGGCTCAATGAGATTCTTTTTGCATCGATGAAGTTGTCCCACCAATTGTTAGTGCCATTTGGGTTAGCGCTTAATACTAACGGATGCATCGATTGACCCATCCATGATCAAGATGCGTATTGGGACACCGCATCATATCTGGGTTGAAAACCCTTGTATTGACTCTTTTTTAGCGGCGAAATATTTTCTTCATTACCTTGTTGAAGATAATATCTACTTGTGTTGGTCTTCATTGGCTAGTCTCGACATTCAGGATGAAAATCCTTGTCCAGGCTGCTTCTGGCCGGACACGGCGTTGATGGCGCGAGGATATTTATCTTCATGAAGATATTGTTTCATAAGGAATCAATTTAGTCGTAGGTGTCTATTTCATGCTGCTACTGGGTTTGCAGCATCCCCCGAGACGCCCGCTCTGTGATCAGGAACCAGAGGACGGAGAACACATCCTAGTCAGGTGTGTTTTCGCGCGCGAAAGTGTGGTTCAGTATCCTGTAGTGGGTCGGGCTGACGAGGTTACGCCGACGCTGGTCGTGCATTGGTGGACTGCTGTTGATGCGGCGACGCCAAGGACGCAGAGGAAAGCGATCAATGGCCTAATCATCCTAACTGCAAGATCGATTTAGCCGAGTCTTCGATCATGTGGCCTCCACTTCTGGATTAGTCAGCGATAGGATTTTGCAGGAGTTTGCGCTCTGGCACGAGGCGGGGATTAGTGGAGAGTCGCGAGGTATAACGTAGTTGTCTGGCAGTGTTGACCCGCCGGCTGTGGCTGGGTCTGAAAAACTTGTAACTCTGTATGTAAACTTTATTCCTATCTTAATATAAAGACACGTGATGCTCGCGCGTGTTCTTGTGTATACTTCCTCCGTCCCAGATTATAAGACGTGTTATTTTTGTGCTGTTATTTGATGCTCGACTTTGAACACTAATATATACTAATTAAATAGGATTGAGAATGTGTAAATGGTACTGCTGAATTCACCTTGCAAAGTTTATTCATTTCATATATCGTAAAATATGTTACTTTATTAGACACCGTTCATGCAACGCATTGCCCTTCGATCAGTCGCTCAAATACGAAGCAGTTTAGCAAGCAAGTAACACTACAGGAACGCGGGTCTGTGCCGACGGCCAAAGCCTATGCCGACGGCCCCGACAAAAAGCCATCGGCATAGGGTCCGATGAGGCCGTCCCGTCGCCCTGGTCGTCGGCATAGGTAAAGCCGTCGGCATAGATTTGACACCATGTTGTGCCGACGGCTTTGGTTCACAGGTTTGCCGTCGGCATAGCTATGTTTTTTTAATCCTATTTTTCATCGGATATGGAAAAATTAATATCTTTAAATCCGTAAATTGAAATTTAACAAATAAAATGTCTAAATCGATTAAAAAATGAGAGGAATCCAAATATGACATCCAAATCATCTTTTTCATCATGCATATGACTTTTTACAACATATTTTTGGTACTTTCTTAATAAAAAAGTCATTTTTGGCACTTAAAAAATGAAAAATGATATTTATAATAATATTTTGAAAATTGTTTTTTGCAACAATGTTTGCCATACCAAGACACACCTGTGTGTCAAATATGGACACTTTATCACAAATTATGGCACGGGTCCATTTTAACCATTTTTTTCAAAAAAAATAAAAGAAAGTGAAAAAATACTCAAAAAATGAGTCCTTTTATGTGTATTAGTTGCTAGGAAAAATGATAAACATGAGTTTTGACAAAATTTTCAAAAAACTTCTTCACAAAAAGGTCAATCATCTATAAACATGTATAAGTTTCGAGTTAAATGACCTAGATATGATCATCCCCGTGACATAGTTTGTGATAATGTGCCCATATTTAACACATAGGTGTGTCTTGGTATGAAAAACAACGTTGCAGAACTAAGTTTTTTCAAATTATGTTTATAAATATCATTTTTCATTTTTTAATTGTCACAAATGAATTTTTGTGTGAAGCAAGTACAACAAATATGGTGCAAAATGGCACCCATCCAATTTTTACACAAAGTAGGCCATATTTTATCGATAATCCAGCAATATTAGAAATTTCTCGGTTTCTACCTAATTTCGCCTATTTAAATAACTTTATGCCTATTTTCCGAAAATAATTCAATTTTGAACTACAAGTGTATGATAGTTTGCTCTGAAAATTTTACAAAAATCATTTTAAGATATACCAGTAGTGGTTATATCACAGAACCATCGATAGTTTTGAGAAATGCAACCCCTTTGGATGAATAGGCACGACGGGCATTTTGACCGTTTTTTCAACAAAATAAAAGAAAGTGAAAAAATACTCAAAAAATGAAATCCTTTGGCATGGAGTCCTTTTTTGTGTACTAGTTGCTAGAAAAAATGATAAACATGAGGTTTGACAAAGTTTTAAAAATACTTCTTCACAAAAAGGTCAATCATCTATAAACATGTATAAAATGACTTTTTATTAAGCAAATACCAAAAATATGTTGCAAAAAGTCATATACATGATGAAAAAGATGATATGGATATCATATTTGGATTCCTCTCATTTTTCTAATCGACTTAGACATTTTATTTGTTAAATTTTGATTTACGGATTTAAATATATGAATTATTCCATATTAAATGTAAAAAGGAGAAAATAAAGTAAAATAAATTGTATTCTTATTTATTCAAATATTATTATTACATAATCATTGTTATTTATTCAAATAAATTTTCAAAATTTAATCAATAAAAAGTGTAACACCATGACCCAGGGGTTAATATGGTTGATAAGATACTAATATCAGTAAGTTCTAACATCTTATTTGACAGCTAATTTGGAAGGAACTCTAAAGTTAAGCGTGCTTGGACTGGAGCAATTTGAGGATGGGTAACTGAACGGGAAGTTTGACCGGGATAAGTACTTTGACCTGAGATTAAGTGTGTAATATGTAATTAGAGATTATGTGTGTGGCTATTTGTGAAATTTGAAAATTAAAAAACAAAATTGGAAATATCAGAGTAAAATTAAAAAAATAAAAATTTCGGAAAAAATAATTTTGGAAACATATGCCGACGGCTCGACCTATGCCGACGGCTTTCTAGGCTATGCCTACGAGGACCTACGCCGACGGACCTATGCCGATGGCTGCCGTCGGCATAGCCTGTGCCGACGGTATTGAGGGCTATGCCGACGGCATCCTGTAGTGATTTCTGTAGCCCTCTAGACTCAGCATCCCACCCAAGAACTCGTTGGCGAGCCCCCCGAGGTCGCAGCTGGACACCATGTGCTGCGCTACACAGTCGATGGAGTCCCTCGCCGCTGCATAGTCGCTCACGCACCCCTCGTAGGCTTCCCTCTCGTCGCCGGAGAGCGACATGTTCTGCTGGAGCTGTTTGTTTAGCGCGAGCATTGTCTCGTCGTAGGACGCCTCGGCCATGCGCGCCGCAAGGACGGCATAGACGGTGGCCACCTCCGCGTGGACGGGCACGGGTCCATGCCGGCGAGCCGCATCGTGTCGATGCAGAGATCGTAGGCGAGCTTGGTGCCGCATGCCTTGCGGCAAGCCGCTGCCGAGCCCAGCGACAGTACGCCGGGGCATGCGGCTGCTATGTGAACCGGTGCGAGGACTAGGATGAGGAGAATGACGATCTTCTTCATAGTCGGAGAAACCACATGTCACTCAGGAGATATACTCCTTTGTGGTGAGTATACTCAGCATTTACTATTTGTAGCATGCACGCTATAAATCGTTCAAAAAAGATTGTGTAGATTTAAATGATTGTCATGTCAATATAATAAAGATAATAATACATCTCAGGCGGTGAACATAATTACAAGTGAGTACAGTATGTGCAAATAGGAAAATTAAATATATATATTCATAATTAATATTTAATATATTCTAAATAAATGACTTGGATGACTCTCTCACGGATCACCCTGGGCTCGGGCACCTTGACGAGTAAGGGTGTAAACGGATTGAACAATTTCCACAATAAATCTATGTTAAACAATCCATATCTGAAACTTTTAAGAACCAATGTTTAAGGATATTCGAAAGTGGCGTCTTGATACTGTGTATCATACGGTACGGCAAATAGCATTGGATATGGATTATGCAAAAATTAATTAGGAACATCAGAAATTTTAAAACTGGTTATCTAACTACGTAGTCAAAAGCCAAGGTCAATTAGACACATTTAATAGTTATTGAGTAACCGAGTTCATTTGGCGAGCATATCTAGTTCTGAATTCTAGCACCGGTAGGATGGTTCAGCTATTTAATTTATTTTATACCATCTCTGGAATGTTTGGGTTTTTGTATAAGTCACGTCTAACTTTTGCAAGGATAAAAGGTTAAATTCATCTTAACTGTTGGTATAATTATCTGCATATGAGAGTATTTATCTGACTATTTTTTTTTGCTTTGGTCTAAGTTAGCCGTGTTCCTGGTTCGAATCCGCGATCCAATATATCTGCATTCGAATCCACAACCGGTCATTCTGTGGTCCGTTCCCAGTCCGAAAAAATATATGGTACAATCAAAATCACATATGATCCGTGCCATGCACAGCACATGCAAAACAAGACAAGAAGTGACATGACACACAATCTCTTTATTTATGTTGCCTACCTATTTTTCTCATATATAATATTTGATTTTGATGTCAAAAAAGTTTGAAATTAAAAACTTGGAAGTTTCCGAAATTTCCTAAAAAAAATCCTAGATTTGGATTTTTGGAATGTTCAAAAATTTCAAACTTTGATTTTTTTTTAAGGAAATTGAAATTCCTACATACCTGAAATTTCAAAAAATGAAGTTTTTAAAAGTTGCATATTTTAAAAAGCTAGAATTCAGAAATTTGGTGCCGAATTTTCTGAAAGTGACCAGAAATGAAAGTTTGGTGAGACAATTGGTTACCAAAAGAAAAAAATCCACCCGATCTGAGAATAATCTCTAGGCACCTCCCTAGCATGTGACCGCAAGTTAACAATCCTAGAATGGGGCATAAGAGAGCACGAGAGTATGGAGGTTTTAGAAACCAAACTAGTGGGCAACCCACAATGGACACAATCAAATATAAGATGGCAGTTGCGGATGAGCTTCACACATAAAACAAGCAAATATAGTTAATTGTAGTTATGTAGAATTTTTTCCATTCTGAAATCGTCTTCTAAATTGAGAATAAGATGCTTATTCATTAGTTGTTCGAACTTATGTTCACATCCAACCATCCTCGCCCCCAAAGTTACACCATATGTGACCAATAAACTAAAATTACACTGAAAATAAAATATATGAGTTAGACTAAGCAGTATGCGGCTTAAGTAATTGAAATGGTCTGGATGATGGTTATTACGGGTTACAGACGTTGTGTAGCTTCGAAATTTTCAAAAATTAAAATCTAGAAAAAGGGAAAGAATATACACCTTTTGATAGGCCCAGGAACCACCGTTATCAGCCCAAAGCCCAAAGAAATAAAGAGGACACTGAGGGAAGAGAGAGTCGCCGGCGTGTTCCTGAGGTGAAAAAGCTCGTCGCCGGCGCGCATACCGAATCGCTCGATCCAAGGCTGGAATTCTAGGTTTCCATTCCCCCCCCCCCAAGAGCTCTGTCCCCTTGTGCGAGCACGAGCACGAGGGGAATGGATAAACAAGGAGATGGCTCTGAATCTGACACGGCGCTGCAGAAACAAGAATGGGCGAGGTTTGTATCCCGTTGCTAGTGCCAATCCATCGAATCCATAAAGGGGGTTCAGTTGACTCATCGATCTCTTTTGCTGGTTGTTCGGTGATGCAGAACGCAGGATGTGCTCAAGAGCAGGCTCGTTCTTGAAGACGATTTTGAGTGGTCTTTGCCTTCGGCGAGCTCAGATTCGGATCGGAGTGATGCCGGGGGCAAACTGAGGTACATAGGTGGGGTTGACATTAGCTTCCTCAAGGAAGACCCTTCTACGGCGTGTGCGGCGGTGGTGGTTTTGGATGCTGAAACTTTGGAAATTGTCCATGAGGAGTTGATGTTGTCAGAATACAAGTGCCGTATATTCCTGGGTTTCTTGCTTTCAGAGAGGTATCGCACACCATATCCCCTTCTTCAGTGATTTCGCTTGCAACCAATAGAAATTGCCGATGCGTACAGTTGTATTTCAGTTCAGGGGCCTGGAGATTTTTATTTTTCTTGACCGCAAATATGTAAGTAAATACCTTTGAAAAATCTTGTCTTCCTTGCATCAATGGCACATAGTTTATTGAAAGTAGTCACTAAATGTGCAAATCAGGTTTATTACCGATTTCGTACGTTCTAATCAGTATTATTTGGTAAGTCACATGTCTCAGAGCTTCTTGTTGTCTCTAGAGCCAGATATGAGTCCAGTATTGTCAATGAATGTCTAGTTGTCGTAGAACATAGGAGAGATAGTTGTTCTTGGGTTTGCTTCTTTATTTGGTTTCAACCATCTATGAAAAATTATCTTTCTTGTATACTTTCATTTTACTACTTAAATGTACCAACATGTATCATGTATAAGAAGAACATCTGCTGTTGCAGGCGCCCATTCTACTAGGACTCTTGGAGAAGATGAAGACCAATGCTCAAAATTTCTACCCTCAGGTGAAATATCCATTCTTGGTGCTTGCAACTGTACTGATTCTAGATTTCATGCTCTGTGTTTCTTCGCTAACACTAATTTAGAACATGATATTCTGTAGAGCACTTTTTGTAAGCAAACTTGCTAAAATGTTGAGGCACCACATAAGGGCCATCGGAAGTAGGTCAAATGTTTGTTTTTTTCCTGCAAATAGGATTCCTGAGCATGTAAATTCTGAGTACCTCATGATGTTGCATGTCTTATTTCCTGTTGGCTGTGACGACGTGAGCGAAGAGTACTGTACTATGCAGACATTTGGTCTCCATGAGAGATTAAAACTTCATGTGAATTTTCATTTTAGATTCACAGCAGCAGTGTTCTAATTCTGCATATAGCATTTGTTACAGACCTACAGTAATCATCTGTCTTTGATAGTGCTTTTCTAAGGTCTATTGTTCTACCTTGGCAGTTACTCATGGTTGATGGAAATGGGTTACTCCATCCACGAGGTAACACAATAATTACAGTCACACTTATGCAGTATTCAAGTAATAGTATGGTGTGGATAGCAAGTTTGGCATTACTAGAATACGCCGCATATGTGAAATTAGGTTCTAATGTCATATATGTTATCTACTTTCAGTTACGAGATTTTTTTACATGGATCTTAGTTCGTGAGTCTAAGATGATTCCTGCGCTTATGAAAGACTAAGTTGACTCATAGTCCCTGAAGGCCTTAGTGAATAAGTCTGGGCATGTAATACATCTTGTTAGGTTATGCATATTTGTTTCCATCTGCATTAGCTGTAGTTAATATGTGCGAATTGGTCGTCCTCTAACATATATATGTTCAGCAGGTTTTGGTTTAGCATGCCATCTCGGTGTCCTTGCAGACCTTCCGACCATCGGAGTTGGAAAAAATGTAGGTTAATTTTCACTGGTTTTTTGCAACAAAAAAGTCTCAACCTCTTCTCCCACTGTTATCCTTTAAGGGAAGACTAAATTTTCAGTGTTTTCATTGCCCCAGTTGCACCATGTGGATGGTCTTAACCAATCTGAAGTGAGAACTGAGAAGACAGCTTGAAGCAAAAGAAAACTGCAATAAGGAATATATTTCATTGACTGGACAGTCTGGGACGACATGGGGAGCGGTAAGAGATTATATGTTAGATTGGAATTTCCGTTAGACCGGTAAACATATTATGGGGTTTTCTTCCTTTCATATATTTCCTGTCAATAAAATGGATGCTGTTGCACTTAATCTCAAACGACTTTTCCCAGGCAATGCGCTTTTGCTCTGGTTCATCGAAGCCAATCTACATCTCAGTTGGTCATCGCATTTCGCTCAACTCTGCCATTGGGTTAGTGAAGTACTGCTGTAAATATCGTATTCCAGAGCCCACACGCCAGGTTGAACTAAAAAAGGCAATTCAAGTTTCCACATGTCAGCAGTTGTATTTTCTGTACTAATTTGGCTATTTCTCCCCAGGCTGATATAAAATCAAAGGTGTTCCTCCAGAAGCACCAAATTTTACAGCAGTAACAAGATTCGAAAATGGCAAACAGTAACAAGATTCGAAGGTGTTCTTATATTCTTGGTGATGTACGTGATTTTTTTGAAGGGAGAAGGTAGAGGAGAGGGTCCTCTACCTTATGTCATTCATTTTGCCCGGAGGCATAGTTTTACATTTACAAAGGTAAAAAAAAAAGAGAAACTCTCTCTTAGCTAGAAGAGTCAAAGTTCTGAATTTACCAAGGTGATGTGAAATTTTAGAAAGAAACTTCTGTACAGCCTTCTCTAATACTAGTATTCGTCTGTAAAATAGATTGCAGTGTCTTTTTTGATCAATATCTGAATTTGTGTTCATTTGTTGCTGTGCGCATGCACATAGCAATTAGCAAGAATAATTTTTTGACGAGAAATTAGCAAGAATAATCAAGGACCTGGACCTGGGTATACACTGCAGCAGTGCTGCTTTGTGTGGCCGTAAAAGAACTGGAATATCTTGCAGTACAATGAAGCCACAATAGGAAGGCATTGTACTGCTGTAAAGTCATTAGCATATCTTCTGCATTTAATCTGGTAGTCTTTCTTCTCGGAGGCATTTTCCCGATTAAGAACTTAAATATATCTTTGATTAATCGAATTATACACTCTTTAATGCACAATTCCTATATAAACTTGTGAGACGAGATACCAGCAGTGCTGCATATACACGAACAATACATCTGGTTAATCTCCACGGTTCTAAGTACAATACGTGGAGATGGCTGCAACCTTTCACTCTGTCAACTGCAAGATCCTTGTCATTGTTATAGTTTGTGCTGCGCTCCTTTTCTCATGAGGCATGTGTGACTCTCTAAACCTCCATTCAAATTTATATTTTCTGAACCTGAGGCACACGTTTAAATCTCTACAATCTCCATTCTTAATCAGCTAGTCCTCATAAGTCAGCAGCACTTGTCATCCAAATGCACGCATTGCTTGACCTCAAACTTCATTTAGGGCATGTCTAGAATGCAGAATTGCACAGAAACTACAACTGGTTAAGTTTGTGCGCTCCAGGTGGGACCTTAACATTGGGGTTTTGGATGCCGGAATGGCGCAGTACATGTGCCCCAGAAGATGCCAGGACATACCAGATTGCGACAACTGGTGCAAGGCGCAGGGAGGGTACCCGAAGGGAGGGTAGTGCCTGCCCCAGCACCACTTCTGCTGCTGCTACATGTAGCGGGATCGCAGGACGACAGTCATGTCTCCCATGAATTGTTATCAGTCTGGGTTGTAAAATCGACTACCCAGTGTGTTGGCGCCGCCGAGTGTGTGTTGTGTGCTTGGTGCCACGTCTAAATAAATGGGAAACACTTGTTATGAAACTAATCTGTGCTGAGCCTCGCAATATACGAGACATTTCATATAACATTCCGCGGAATAGATGTAGCTGCCTCAGCATTACCGTGTACCAGACGGGGCCGGAGTTGTTCATGCTCATGCTCCCAGAGTCGATGGGTCGTTTTGCTATAGAATGAACCCATAACACCTTGGAGCTGGTTATCTCCTTGAGGAGGGTAATAAACAATAAACAGTTGGTTTGCCGCCACAAAATTCACCGGATGCTACATGCTTCTACGGTTGACTGGAATTTTCGAAAGCTCTGATCCATAGTATTTAAGAGATGGACTTTCAACAAACTGAGGATGAAATTTTCGAAAGCCTCATACTGTTGTATTTAAGAGATGGAACGGACAAAAAATGACTGTTTCCCAAATTTAAAACAGCTAGATTAAATAAATTAGGAAAATGTAATTCTAACAGCTTGGTCGTACCTACTCTGTCACTTCACGGCTTGATGCGTGTACCACCACGAAACTGTAGGATGCTCCCTCTGTAGAGCCCAACTACGGTGCACTTCCGGTACATCTCCGTCACCTCCGTCCTGGCCCTCGTCCTGGGATCGTACACCCGCACCACGCCCCGCTTCATCCCTGGTACAAACAGTGCCGTCGTCTAGCGCCACCAACGGCTGCCCCAGGGCTTCGCACCTGCTGTCCTCAACCCAGTCCAGAGGAGGCCGTCGAGCTCGGCCAGGCTGAACTGCATGAGGTAGCCGGACTTGTTGCCGCTGCACACTGGGCCTCGGATGGGAGCCGGCATCCACTTCTCTGTCTCGAGGTCGAACGCGGCCACGATGTCGTAGTGGGCCAGGGTCTGGTTGTGGAAGGGAAGGAAGTAGGCCACGCCGTTGGCCACCGCTCTGCGCCGGCCGATCGAGGCGACGCGCATCGGAGGACGGCTATGCGTCGGCCTCCAGTGCTGGCGATGACGGCCGGCGTCGTCGATGCTCAAGACCTTCTCGCACGATTGCTCGCCACTGACGTCGTCGGTGGTGATGTGGAGAACCTTGTGCTCTCCGGTGGCGGGCACGTGCCCGACCAAGTAGAACGAGGTGGTGGAGCGAGCGTCATCGTGTGGCGCCGTCGACGACGTGTTGCCGACTTCTGTTGTGGCGCCGGTTGCCGGGTCGAACACCTGGACCGCGCCGCCCCCGGCGGCCACGAAACAGAGCAACTCGCCGCCGACGCAGAGTCCGCGCCTCGCTAGCCCGTCGATGCGCTTCAGGACGGCGCCGGTGGACACGTCCACGAGGTCGACCACTTCACTATCAGGGTAGTGGGAGGCGACGACGAGGATCAAGTCCGTGTGGGAGCGAGACGCATGGTCGGCGACGAAGAGCGGGTCGGAGAGCATGTACTGCCACGACTGTCAGACGGCGCGGACAACAAACTCGTACAAAATATTCGACACAAACATAATAAATTCTACCTTGGCGAATATTCTCCACCACCTTGAATTTTGCCAAGCGTCGAACTCCATGTACTCCGGACTTGAGTTGTCTTCTTTGTAGCTTATAGAACGCTACCCGACGAGTCTTCCTCAAACTCGCCGCCTCCGTGGAACACAGCTGCTATTCCCGCAACCTCATCCTTCTTGACTCCACCTGCAACTAAGAGAACGTTGCTGTCCAAGTCATCACTATGAGTTGCAATATTAGCACTTGAGCCACCACCGAGAACTGGACAATCCCTCTTATAATGTCCCCACTGCTTACACTTGTAACATTGCACCTTCTTCTTTTTCTTCGTCGCCTCATGTCCTTTCCTGCCTAGCTCACCCTTGACCAGCAAACCATCACCATGAGCGACTTCCTCTGTGATCTTTTTCTTCCTCATATCATAGGATAATAAGGCCGCAGTGATATCCTCAAGCTTGACGGTCTCTTTGCCATACGTCAAAGTAGTGATCAAATGCTCATAGGACGGTGGCAACGAACAAAGAAGAAGAATCGCCCTATCCTCATCGTCAATCTCCACACTCAGTCGTGCTAGATCTGTGACAATCTGATTAAAGGCATTCATGTGCTCCACAAGATCCGACCCCTCTTGCATTGACAACTTATATAACTTTTGCTTCAAATACACCTTAGTCGTCGCAGTCTTGGACATAAACTGACTCTCCAGCTTCTCCCAAATCTTCTTCGGCACATTCTCATCCATCACATGATACATGACCTGGTCCGAAAGACACAACCGTATGGTCCCGGCTGCTTGTATCTGCAACTCCTCCCAGTCATCCTTGTCCATCTTAGCTGGCATGACATCCTGCAACGCCTTCAAGCATCCCTGTTGTGCTAACAAATCTTTCACCCTTGTCTGCCATAACGCGAAGTTACCAGTTCCATCGAACTTGTGCACTTCAAACCTGGTACCCGTTGGTGCCATAATAGCTGACTGGCGAAAAATAACTTCTGCTCAACTCCTATGCTTTAGCTTGCCTTGATCGTCGACGCCTCCTCGATGTACTACCTGTATCCCTGATTAGATTTTCCTGCCGACAGAGATTTGCCACGATTTGTCAAAGAAACCTCAAAAACACACCCGCCAACAGTCGCCCTTCGGAAATCTCCGCGGAACCCTGCTCGTAACACACAGCCTGCTCCATCTTTTCCCGAACTTGCGATTGTTTTCTGTGCGTTTACTGCGTCCGTCCCTGCGCCTTTTATTGCCGCGGGACACCCGGCCCTTCCTTTTCCTTGCCTTGCACGAAACTGAACCTGAGGCTGTCACGTATTTGCTTAGTCTCCGATAAATCGAGTCCAAGTTAGACACGACATGCATCTACACGTCACCTTTCCAATCAAAAACTGCCTCACGCATAGATGGTTTTCCCTGGATCGGTCCAACTTGCATCGTGCACGCACATGCATGTATGGTAATCCCTTACTCCTGATCCAATACGTCTTTTGTTTGTGATTTTCTCTTGTACGTGTTGCACCACACGGAGACCTGCTGCCGTACGCCAGCTCTTCCCGATTTTCGTGCTCTCCTGGAAAAAGAACTTGCCCTAAAATTTCGACGCAAACTGTTTCTCGACTCTCGCTAGCGATCTGATGTCTGCCCTGTCGCGCGTATCATCTCGCCGACCCTGCGACAACAGCCGCCACCCCGCGCATCATCCGTGCACGAGCCGTGTTGTACCCTGGCCACCTGCGTCGCCGACACAAGCCCGTCTGCAGTGCCTCGACGCCGCCCCTGTACATCACCGAGCGCATCTTCTCGATGCTCTCCCACTCCGATCTATTCGGTCGTCATCCACATCTGGTCACCGATCTGATCGCGAGCCGAAGCGCCGCCTCTTCGACGTCTTCAACAGCCACTGTGCCGGCCCGACCGCCATGTCTGGCGCATCCTTGCCCGCTGCAGCCCATCGAACGGTCCAGGCCTCCTGCCCGAAGTGTCCGACTCCACCGACCGCCTCCGCGATCGTCGCCATGCTCCGCCTTGCGCCCATCAGACGTTTCCGGGCACCCGCCGAGCATGATCCTCGTACCTCCAGATGAACTTCCGCACAACCCGCCTTGTCTAGGCTCTGATACCACTTGTTACGATAATTACGCCATGCGACATCATAGACGACACCTAGGCACGATGTTTGGTAACGCAGTTCGGCGAACTCGCCTACATCTGTGGGGCATGACTACGGGCGCTCCTCCCCAATGATACCGCAACGGCCGCCCTAGGCGCCGGCACAAGCCGCCGGCACAAGCCACGTGCCAATTGCTATCAAGTCGTCATGGGTTACAACGTGTGGTGCTCCCACATTATATGGGAGGCCCTGGCTACAAGAGTTCGACTCTAATACTACTCGTATCCTATCCACACCTAATATAACTCCAAGTCCTACCGTAACTCAACTCGTACAAAATATTCGACACAAACACAACAAAGGTAATTCAACCGAGCTGTTTTGTATAATTGTATTGTATTGACGATCACCAAAGATACATATATATAGGAGGGAGAGAGAGAGGAAAACCCTAACCCTAACCCAACCGACTTAGAATAGATACAATATTCAACACCCCCGCAGTCGAAACCGGGCTAGGAACAATGTTGAGACTGGTTCTGAACTCCTGAAAAACGGCAGTCGGTAATCCTTTGGTGAAGATGTCAGCATACTGTGAGCTCGTAGGAACGTGTAGCACGCGCGCTTCCCCAAGAGCGACACGATCACGGACAAAATGGAGATCGATCTCAATATGTTTCGTCCGTTGATGCTGCACGGGATTTGTAGATAGGTAGGTCGCACTGATGTTGTCGCAGTAAACAACAGTCGACTTGCTTGCTGGTTGATGAAGCTCAAGAAGAAGCTGGCGTAGCCATACAGATTCAGCAACGCAGTTAGCCACCGCTTTATATTCAGCCTCGGCACTGGATCGAGACACCGTTGGTTGTCTCTTGGAGGACCATGACACGAGATTAGTGCCTAGAAAAACGCAGAATCCCGAAGTAGAACGGCGAGTGTCGGGGCAACCGGCCCAATCAGCATCGGAGTAGGCCACTAACTCTGAGGAGGATCCCACATGAAGTTGAAGACCAAGATGAGCCGTTCCTTTGACATACCGAAGTATCCGCTTGATGAGTTGGAGATGAGCGTCACGGGGATCATGCATGAATAAACATACTTGTTGAACGGCATGAGACAGGTCAGGACGAGTTAATGTCAGGTACTGAAGTGCTCCAGCGAGGCTGCGGTATCGAGAGGGGTCAGCAACAGCCGGTCCATCATGCGCTGACAGTTTGCATTTGGTGTCAATGGGGGTGGGTATTGGGTTGCAATTAGACATGTCAGCCCGCTCCAGAAGGTCCAAAGCATACTGCTGCTGTGAGAGGAATAAACCTTGAGCTGTGCGATGCACATTGACACCAAGGAAGTGATGGAGAGCACCCAGGTCACTCATGGAGAATTCTGAGTTTAGGGAGGCAATGATGCTGTTGAGAAGCTCGGCGGTGCTGGCAGTGAGTATAATGTCATCAACATACAGAAGCAGATAGGCTGTGGTGTTGTGAGAATGTAGGATGAACAGCGATGAGTCACTCTTGGAGGAGACGAAGCCAAGCGTATGCAGATATGTGGTGAATCGCAGGAACCATGTACGAGGGGCTTGCTTGAGACCATAGAGTGACTTCTTCAATTTGCAAACATGTGTGGGTCGAGTATCATCCACAAAACCAGCCGGCTGAGTGCAGTAAACTGTCTCCGCAAGTTCACCGTGCAGAATGCATTCTTGACGTCAAGTTGATGTATCGGCCATGACCGAGCAGTAGCAATGCTGAGAACAACACGCACTGTAGCTGGCTTCACCACGGGACTGAATGTTTCGCCATAATCAACACCTTCCTGTTGAGTGAATCCTCGGAGAACCCAACGAGCCTTATAACGTGCCAAGGAGCCATCTGGGTTGAGTTTGTGGCGAAAGATCCATTTGCCGGTAACCACGTTGACACCTGCAGGACAAGGAACTAGAGACCAAGTGTCATTCCGAATTAGAGCATCAAATTCATCACGCATAGCATCGTGCCAACAAGTGTCTTTTAGTGCTGTACGGTACGATGATGGAATGGGTGAGGGAGTTGTAGAAATGGAGAGCAAGTGTTGTTTAGGTTGAGCAAAACCGGTTTTAGCACGTGTGCGCATTCTGTGTGCATTGTTGGGTGGAGGTATCGGAATGGCGCCGGGGGGATACGTGGCGGTGTGGGGTTGGGTGCAGGTGGATCTCCGGTCGCTGTCGGAGACGACGCTGTCGGAGTGGGCGCGGGAATCAAAGGAGATTGTGGCGGGGTGGAGCGACAAGGTGGGCCAGCTGGGGAGGACGCGGTCGGGGTGGAGGGTTGGGTGAGCGGAGACCGAGGGGTAGGTGGCGTGTCGTGGTTGGCTGGCGGGATTCGGTGGCAGAGGGTTGGTGGCGCGGGGATGATTGCGGGCATAGGGATTGGGGTGGTCGGGGCGGGATCCGGTGTGGAGGGGCATGGTGTAGAGGATGATGTGGCAGCAGTGAAGGGAAACGAATTTTCATCAAAAACAACATGTCTAGAAATTATAATTTTTCGCGTGTTAAGATCAAAACACCTATAGCCCTTGTGTTCACGTGGGTAACCGAGAAGAACACACCGTGTGGAGCGGGGAGAGAGCTTATGGTCGATGGAGTGGGAGAGATTAGGAAAACAAAGACAACCAAAAGTGCGTAGATGGTCGTATGTCGGGTGGACGCCGTATAGGAGAAAATAAGGGGTAAAGTTGCCGATGGAACGGGATGGTCTTATGTTAATGAGATGGTTGGCTGTGTTGAGAGCCTCAACCCAAAAGGAGGGTGGTAATTTGGCTTGAAAGAGTAGTGTGCGAACTACATCATTGGTTGTACGGATCATGCGTTCAGCCCGTCCATTTTGTGGTGAGGTGTATGGACAGGAAAGGCGTAAAGAGACCCCATGTTGGGAGAGGTAGGTGCGGAGTGTGGTTGTAAGGAACTCTCCACCATTGTCACATTGGAGGCATCGTAAGGTGGTATGGAATTGTGTGTTAATAAAGGAAAAGAAGCGAAGTAGTGTATCACAAGTGTCAGATTTTGCTTTAAGTGGAAAGACCCAAGAAAAATGAGAGAAATCATCTAAAATCACAAGATAATATTTATAGCCAGAACAACTGATAATCGGTGATGTCCACAAATCACAATGAATGAGATCAAACGGTGACATGGCACGGGAGTGAGATGCTGTAAAAGGTAATTTGGTATGTTTCCCTAATTGACAGGCATCACACAAGGTTTGTGTGCCTGTACGTTTATTACAAGTGGACAAAAACTCTAAGGGTAAATGAGACAGCGCGGACGGACTAGGATGACCAAGTCGCCGATGCCAAAGATCACTCGAGACGGCGAGAACTGTTGTAGTGGAACTTCCGTTGTCGCCAAAAAAAGGGTAGAGATCGCCGGAACTATTCGACCGCATGATGACCCTCCTGGTGGAAAGATCCTTCAAGGAAAAACCGAATGGGTCAAATTCAATTGTACAATTGTTATCGCGAACAAATTTTGAGTGGCACAAAGATTTTGGATAATTTTGGGAGAGACAAGAACATCGTTTAGAAGAAAAGGTCGTGAGGTGAGGTGTGCAGTACCAGTAGCAACAACAGGAAGACGAGACCCATTGCCAACAATAATATGATGAGAATTGACATCTAAAAGGGAACGAGACGAGGTCAATGTACCTTGGTTGCCGGTGACATGCGAGGTAGCTCCGGAGTCCATGATCCAGTCACTGCCTTGTGGAGGGAACGCGGCGCCGTAGCTAGGGGCACTCTGGTAGAGTGCACTGTGTTCCCAGGATGGTGATGGCGATGACGGTGTATGCATCAGGGGATATGCGTGTTGCGGAGCGCCGGGCCTTGGTCCGAGGACACTGGTGGAGTTGGGAGGGATCCAGGGAGAACGCGGAGGGAACGGCATCCCCATTGGAGCGAAGTAGCCGAGCCAGGGCTGCTGGGGACCCCGTGTCCACCGGACTGGGAGGATCCCGATCCGCGGCCGCGACCACCGCCGCCGGATGATGAAGAGGAGCCAGGCTGGTTTGTCCTTGGGGCACCGTGTTGGAACCCGGGGATCGGATTCTTGCCGCGATAGTTCGGGCTGACACCCGGTATGCGTGAGGAGCCACCTCCGCCGCTGGATCCACCGCGATGTCCGGAGGAATCACCGCCGCCGCTGGGTCCGCCGCGCCAGCCAGAGTGCACGGTCATGGCCTGGGCGCTGGCCTGTTTCTGCTGCTGGTCGGCGTCGATCTCGGCAAGTTGGAGGCGGGAGCAGGCGTCCGCGAAGGGTGGCACAGAGGTCTTCAGAATTTCGGCCTGCAGCTTGTACTTGCCACCGAGACCGTCAAGAAATTGGAGAGTGAGATCATAATCGCTCACCGGATGACCGATGTCGGCGAGGTCGTCAGCAATGTTCTGGAGTTTGCTGGCGTAGGAGGTGATGGGGAGGTCTCCGCGAGGCGTGTTGCGGAAGGCTTTGTTGAGGTAGATGTAGCGCGAGGCCTCGTGGTTGATGAAGAAACGCATCAGGCGGTTCCACGTGGAGCAAGTCCTGCCGTCGGGGCTGTGGACAAGACGGTAGAGATCGTCGCTCAGCGTGGCCAGGAACCACAGCGAGATGTGGATATCCACCGCAAGCCAGTCGTCGGTGGGGTTGGCTGGGGCGGCGCCCGCCTGGATGTGATCCAGCGCCTTGTACATGGTGAGGACGCTGGTAATGATCTGGCGCCACTTGGAGAAATTTGCGCCGTCGGAGGAGACCTGGAATTTTATGTAGTTGGAGATGTGGACACCGAGAATTGGGTGGGAGAGGTTCGGCGGAACCAGATGAGAAGGAAGAACAAGAGAGGGTTGCGGATTGGTGAAGGTAGTGGTGGTGAGGGGTAGATTGGCGGAGAGGCTGTTGAG
Source organism: Poa pratensis (assembly GCA_947311845.1). Classification (NCBI taxonomy): domain Eukaryota; kingdom Viridiplantae; phylum Streptophyta; class Magnoliopsida; order Poales; family Poaceae; genus Poa; species Poa pratensis. Next base: position 8,889,931 of record CAMZMU010000080.1, on the reverse strand, counting down.
GTTGAGATGGTCAGAAGTTGGAGCTAGGGAGAGGGAGGTTAAAGGAGCGGTCATGGTGGTTGGGGGTTGGAGAGGAGCGGTAGTAAGGGGCAGGGTGGGCGAGGAAGAAGAAGAGGAGGTCACCGCGGTTTCCATGGCGACGCAGTGGCGGCGCACAAGGGCGGCTCTGATACCAAGCTGTTTTGTATAATTGTATTGTATTGACGATCACCAAAGATACATATATATAGGAGGGAGAGAGAGAGGAAAACCCTAACCCTAACCCAACCGACTTAGCCTAACCGACTTAGAATAGATACAATATTCAACAAACCGTAAATATTATGGTTTCCGAGAGGATCGCGTAACCGCACCTCTTTATATATTGGTGTGCATGGTAGAAATACAATTCCTGATCCAATACAGGTTGGATAGAGAAGCTACAAGGTACTTTATATTATGGACAGGGCTAATTCTCAGTTTCTCGTTCACCCAATTAAATATACGTGTGCAACTGCGAAAAATTATGCACTATTACAACACATGTGCAACTCTCGCATGCACAAATCACGGTGTAAATATTGAATAGTCGATCGAGATCTAAATTAATTCACGATCAACCAAGAATTAAGGATAAAGCCCGGACTCATATCCTTTTTACAAATGATCAAACTTAATTTTGGATAGCAAATCTACTCCATCCTGGATAGCAAATGTTCTACTCCATTCTGTCTGTTTAAAATGTCGTGAAAAAACATACTAAGTACAAGTTATACATATAACTTGCGACAGTTTTTTTGGATCAGTGTCTGGGTGGCAAACGTTCTAACTTAATTCTCGATCAACCAATAATTAAGGATGTATTAGTTGTTTGCTCGTGCGTTGCTACGGGTTGACCTGTTCTCGTCATCTAACTTTCATAATGGCTCAACCTTTGTACCTGCTTCCATCTGTCCACGACGTCATCCTTGTTCCTCCTTATCGACTCCACCCTCCTCTCTCATTCCTTCTGCTCTCATCGTCGACCTCCTCTTCCCTACCCCAAATTCTCCCGCATGCTGCCTAGCTTGGAGCCTTCGGCCTACATCGATCGTGTGTCACCCTGTCTCGGGAACTGACGGCATTCACCGCCGCAACTTCCTCGCTCGTTCCCTTGACGTTTCCCCTACACCCAGCCTGGCTCGTCACATCAGGCGTCTCCTACGGCCCAATTCTCCGTCGGTAGGTGCCGCGTGATCCTCAGTCCTTTTACGAATAAGGTAGAATGCAAGGATGCATCTAAGAATATGTTGGTGTACTGGATTGACCTTTACATCTAAAAATACGAGAAAGAAGCTAGAGAGGCATCAAAACGTGGATTGACCTTTGTACAACCTTCTCTACTGCTAGTGTTGAGTTCCATTTTATTTCAGGTCAGTTTGGTCTGTAAAATAGATTATGCATGTATTCTTTGACCAATATCAGAATTTGTTAATTTGTTGCACATAGCAATTACTCCATCCGTTCCAAAATAATTGTAGTTCTAGGTTTGTCCTAAGTCCAACATCTTTACATTTGACTAAATTATAAGAAACTGAGTCAATATCTATAACATCAAATCTACATGGTAAAAATATGTTGTATGATGAATCTAGTAGAGCTAATAGTCTTCTATGACAACATTGACACTACAAAATAAAATTACACAACACAGAAAGTTGCATCAAAATTTGGCCATAAGAAATATGATTGTCGTAGTATTCGCCACCACGATCAGATCTTACAACTTTAATCCTTTTATTACTTTGATTTTCATCCTCATATTTGAAAACCTTAAACCTGTCTAAGGCCTTTCTTCTTATTGCACACATCGCCAGCATTTCATCAATCTCTCATTTTACATCCATTGCATTATAGTTGATCTCAAATGGAGAAAATTTAGGAGGCACAGATGACATAATAAAATGGACGAGGAAACAATTAGAAATTTCCATCTCCATAGTCTTCAGTTTTGCAGCCATCTTACACTTCTCCATAATATGTTCTCGAAGGTTTTCAATGGGATCATATTTCTCATCAATTAGTCTTCTAATAAGACTTTTTGCATAAACTTTAGAAGACCCTTTGAACCCAAGCTCAATTTTCACAAAATACCCCTTAGCTATCTCACGGTCAGAAAGAGCTCTCATCATAATCTGTGTGATGGATCTTAGCCTTCGTAAAATCATAATCCTTCTTGAGGCCATCACCGAGTCTGCATTATGATTCCATGGCTACGCTCGCTTCGATCTTTTTCGAAGATTCTCATTCTATAGCGGGTGCCTAGCTCTGGAAGGTAATTTTCATTATCTTCTTTAGGTGCCTCAGGAGGATCATTAAGGAGAGCATAATCAATATTAAGTAAGGCCATCGTGATCTCAAGCTTCTCCTTCCATGTAGCATAATTGCTACCATTAAGTTGTTCCATTCCATTAAGCATTCCAGCAATATTAGAGACATCAAGTGCTGCAAAAGAAAAATTCAAAGTGCTTTAGCAATCATCATCGTCATAATCAAATTGTATTGACCAAATTCAAATCAACTTTGGCCAGAGATGAAAATGAACACCAAAATTTTATCGAATATTCATCAATTCGATTTAGCCAAATTGATAAATAGAATCCACACGTTAATAATCCTCATTCATTAATTGTCTTCTACTAACCCGGTTCACATCAGCTTTGGCCAGAAGTGAAACGATTTAATAAAAGAATTTTGCGGTTTAAATGCCCATCAAACAACTTTTGTCAGAATTACAAAGCATAAAAACAACACTTTATTGGAGGATTCTTAAAGCTTTATTTCACAGCGGAAAACATTATACCATAATGAACTTGCATCATAAATATAAATATAGCTTATAAAAATAGAAAATGGAAACTTAAAGAATTAGATTGACAAAACAACCTTAATTATCCATGCATAAAATTTAGCCTTAAAAGGTTCACTTTATTGCATAACATGCATTACAAGGGAAAATATTTAGCATTTCCCTGAATTATTTCTGCCCATAACTTTTTTTTTTCTCGGGCTAACATATTCTGCAGAAACTGGGCCAAAACTAGGTCCGGCACCGCAGCCAGCCTCCACGACGACAAGCGCGCGAGGAAGCGCTGCCACGGTTGGTGCGGCGGACGGCGAAGGTCGCTCGGGTACAAGCCCGAGCACACCTGCCAACATAAGGAGATGGCTCCGACGCCGCTGTGGCCAGCGACAACGACGACGAATAATTTTGAAGTACTTTGACGTGTTTGGCTCTAATAAATATTGCAGCTTTAAGAACCAGAGTATCTTAAAACTATGGTTCCTTTTTAAGCATTGGAGAAAGAGGTTTCTAAAAGTGTGAAAGAAAAAACTGTGATATTTGTTCGCCGGGCGCTAAAATACTTTGGTTTTAACATGCCCAAAGTTTTGAAATTGTTGAGCTACCAAACGTAGCCTAAGAAACACAGCTTAAAAGAAATTGCTTTCCTGCTACCTCATCACAAGGTAGATCGCTACAGAAGAAAGGTAATGATTCTCAAAATTAGTATTTATGTTACTGACAAATGACACAACAGAGGTTTGCGAGCTTCAGCTTTTCACACAAATACTTATAAGCATTATTGTAGAGAATTACGCAGAGCCAACCAAATTATGTGAAAGGATAATGATCTTACTTTAGGTAATCACTAGTAAGAGGGAGTAGAACCGCGAACTGGGTTCATAAAGTTTCATCAGGCAATGTGGATAGGGAATATGTTTCACAATTTTCATCGGAATATACAATGACCACAGAAGTTACCTGAGAAAAGCATGAGATGACCACTCGAGTAACAAGTAGTCTACCTAGAATTAATAAAGGCAGGAAAATCTTGGCATTGCAAACACCTAGATAAAACCAGACCAACTTCAGATTATGTGTGCACATACTAGAACATGAACAGGTCTGGCTTAGCCGACCAGATAAAGCTTATAAGAAAGATCGCTTTCCTGCTAGTCTGCTACCTCATCAGAAAGTCGATCGCTCCAGAAGGAAGGTAATGATTTTCTAAATTAGTAGTGTATATGTTACTTAACAATTGACACAACAAAGGTTCAAGAGCTTCAGCTTTCACATATTAACTTATAATCATTATTGTAAAGAATAATTGTAGAGCTAATAAAATTCTGTCAAAGTAATAAGTATCTTACTGTAGATAATCACTAGTCAGAGGGAGTAGAACAGCGAAATGCATGAGTATGCAAAGTTTCAGGCAACGTGAATAGGCAACACGCTTCACAATTTTCATGGGAACATACAATGGAAACAGAAGTTACCAGAGTAAAGCATCAAATGATCAGTCGACGTAACAAGTAGTCTAGCTACAATTAATAAAGGCAGGAAAATCTTGGCACTGCAAACAGCTAGATAGAACCAGACCACCACCTTCAGATTGTCTGTGCACACACTAGAACATGAACAGGTCTTGGTTAGCCGATCAGGTAAAGCATCGAACGACAAAATGAAACATGCCCAAATGTCTCATACATACAGCAATGCTTGTTGCACATCAAAATACATGAGCATACTACAACTCCCACCAACACATCCAGAAGGGAAACACACAACTAGCGACAATACTAGATATGAGAAGGAGCACAGATCAAACCGAAACCTGAGAAACTTGGAGTTGATATAAAATAGATGCCAAGCAGACTTTCCGATGAAACCCGAGAAACTCAGATTGATGAATGTTGGCACCGGGATGGTTCTCCATTTTAGCCCAAACTCAAACTATTGCCAACCCAAACTCATGTCTGAGCAAGTGCAGACACCCCTTATGGAAAACTCCGAGTTGACCACAATACAAGCTAACTTTGATGCCCCATTTGCTATCGACACCCACAGCCCCAGCTTTTGAAGGGTAAATCTTCACTCCTCTCAGGACAGGGGATGGGGGTCCCAAGTTTCGTCGTCATCAGGCCACTCTTTGGTGGATACGCCGCTGTCGAAACCAAAGTAAGAGCTGCAACAGTAGTCGGCGTAGCCAGAGTGGGGCAGCACGGCATACTCGCTGGTAGATGGATTGGAGACAATGTAGCGGAACCTCATGTCCTGGTCCAGGGTGCCCACCTGAATGCGGGCGAGGAACATCCAATCCTCCTCCATATCGATGTGGAGTTGCCAACTGCATTCCTCCAGCCAGTGGTAAGGGGGACGACAAAGGCACATGTGCAAAGAACTCCATAATTCGCTGGTCCTTATGTCCGATGTGATGTACAGTTGTACTCTCTTGATGATCCAGCTCGTAGGTCAACAGTTCATTTTCAGAATCAGTTATAAAAATTATGTTGGCATGTGGGTGTACTCCAATGACTTTGAGGTTCGAGCCAATCCGAAAGTTCTTGTCGTGGAAAAATTTCCAGTGCATGTATTCATTGTCCAGGTGAGGAACATCCCAGTGATAAACTTCAACACTAAGAACATAAACTGATATAGTTGAAAATGGGTGTGAGCCATATCGATTGTCAGAGTAGATATAAAATAGCTGTCCAGCAGACTTTCCGATGAAACTTGAGCCACTTCCATAACTTAAGTTTGAATTTGGCACCGGGATGGTTCTCCAATTTAGTCCTTGTGCATCAACTATGGCCAGCCCACACTCCTGTGTGAGCAAGTGCAGACACCCCTTATGGAAAACTCCAGGTTTACGACAACACAAGCTAACTTGGATGTCCCATTGGCTTTCCATGGACACCCATTCCCCAGTTTTCGAAGAGTAAATCTTCACTCCTCTCACGACCGGGGGACCGTCCTCTTCGTAGAGCCATTCCTCTACAAACTCGAACACGCGGAACTCTTCAGTAGACACACCACTGTCGAAAGCCAAGTAAGGGCCGCAGCCGTTGCCGGCGTACCCAGAGTGGGGCAGCACGGTGTACTCGCCGGTAGATTGATTGGAGACGATGTAGCGGAATTCCAGCTCCGGGGCGCCCGCCTGAATGCGGGCGAGGAGCAACCCATCGCAGGAATCTATCAGGACCCAGTCCTATCTCTACCTCTGAAGCAACCAAAGGCAGCACACACTGGACCACAAGGGCGCATGGCACATAAGATCCCACCGGTGGACCAGTTTGGACCTGTAGCGTTCGCTGGCTTATAAGCAGGCAGCACTTAGATGGAAGAGGATAAGAAGAAGGAACCAGTATAATTTCTCTAGGATAGCTCTAGTTAGACTTTGCTCCTCTTCTGTATCGCTGATACTTGTATCATCCCTCTGAAAATAATCGAATTCCGAGCAATTCCCCCAATTTATTTGTGTCCAGTTCATGTGCGTGAGGTTCAGTCCTCTCAAGGGTATCAGAGCTCAGGCGATCCTCGGCGGCTAATTCGAGCAGCGGAGAAGAAGTTGGTTAGGGCCCCCGGTAAAATCCCAACCCACCCTCCCTGTTCGTGGCGGCGGTAGATCGTTGTGGTGGCGTTGTGGCGGCGGAGATCCTCGGGTGCAGCTCTGGTTCAAGGTGGGGTTGCGCGAGTTCATCACTCCGTGGTAAAATCCCTCACCTCACCGGATACCATCATCAGCGTGCAAGGACGAGAAGCTCGTACTCCCGCTCCGAGCCGAATCCATGGCAGAAGAAACTCGCCTCAAGGGCCAGCAAGCAATCGACAAATTGCAGGAGGAGCTGGCCGGAATTCGCGAGGAACTCACGGATCTACACCAGTTGAAGCAAGAGGTGCAGCAGATTAAGGCAGACATGGAGGTGATTCCACATATGGACAAGAAATTGGGAAACATGGAAATGAACTTGCAGAGTATGCTTCAGCAGATTCTCAAGCAAACAGCACCGACAACTCCAACTATCACAGATCCTTCAGGGTCTTCTCAAGTGGAGCAGACGGAGAAAAAGAAAGGTACAACAGAGAATGAATTACCTAACCTGCTTCCTGTCACCAATTTACAGTCTGTTTTTCACCAAGTGCAAACAACGACTACTTCAAATGCTTTACCCAATGCTACTATTCCTGCTTCCACTGCTGCTGTGTACACTGATAGCACATTTGTATCGACTGTCCGAGATAATAGTGTTGCTCAGGGCCCTTTTAGAATATCTCCTCCAACGATTGCATCACTTGCATTGCCCACACTGTTACCCAAACCACCATACTCGATGCAGAATCAAGTTCCACCACAACAAATGTATACTGGAAATTTTGGTCACTATAACAATCTTGTTGCTCCTCAGTACACACCTCCACAGATGTATAATCCAGTTACAGGGCAATTTATCAATGGTGGTCAACCGTCAGTGTACCAGTCAGGTGTGCAGTTATACAATGACCAGAGAAATACCTATGCCACCCAATTAGGAGGTCCATCATACTATGCCGAAGCAGTGTTGAAGGGTCCACGGCTAGAAATTCCCTTGTTTTCTGGCGACGACCCAATTGGATGGTTAATCGCATGTGAAAAATTCTTTGACATGACTGGAACACCGTATGAGCAGTGGGTCAATCTTGCCACTGGTCACTTTCAGGACAGAGCTTCCACATGGCTTAAAAACATATGTGTACCTTGGCAGATGGTTGCTTGGCAACAGTTCTGTAATCTCATTGCTGACAGATTTACAGACGCCAATGCACATGAAGCTGTTGAGATGTTACAGAACATCCGGCAGAAAGATACAGTGGCAGCGTACATTGACAAATTTGAAGAATGTGTTTCGCTAGTCAAACGAGATCACCCATATCTCCAGGAGAGTTTCCTTTTGAGTTGCTTTATTGGAGGTCTTAAACCAGAGGTGAAGCATGATGTCTCAGGGCAGAGACCAAATAGCCTACTGGAAAGCTATTGGTATGCAAAGGTTTATGAGAAGGCAGCTACTGCAAGGAAGTTAGCATTGCCTCCCCCACCAGCTAATTTCAGACAGAGATTCCAACCGGTGCAAAACTGGTATAAACCACCAGTGCAGCATAATGTGACTGCAGTGGGTACACCAGCACAAGCACAACCGAATGGGCAAGAACAGAAAACTTGTTGGTATTGTGAGGAGCCATGGAACCGTCAACACAGGTGCCGAAATGGAAGAACCCTTCACATATTACAGGAAATTGAGGATGACTGTGAAATAATTGAAACCATTGAAGCTGAACAGCAAGCTGAACCAAAGTTCCATTCCGCTCCAAATACACCCACACAGGAACCAGCACCAACACGAGTAACAGTGGCTGGTGGCTCTTATCTAGTGTCAGACGCCAGACTTAACACACAGCAGTACAAAATTCAGGGACATACTTTTCAATCATCATTCAAGGTCCTCCCACTGAAAACCTTCGATATCATACTGGGGACTGATTGGATATATGAGTACAGCCCAATTGGACTGGATTTGAAAAAGAGACGGTTGGTACTGACAAAGAATGGCTCTCCCATCACTTTACTGGATCATACGAAGCAGCCTCATCTCATTTCCGCGATGAAAATGAGTAAATTGTGCCAAAAGGGAGTGCTAGGGTACTTGTTACAGATAACACCAATCACCCCAACAACATCTGAGCAGAACACTCCTATACCTGATGAGTTCAAACCAATATTGGAGTTCTATAAAGATTTCTTTAATTCGCCAGAAGGACTACCTCCTGAAAGGGAATGTGACCACTCCATCTTGTTACCAGAAGGAGCTACTCCACCGAACCTACCGGTTACATTTCAGAACCTCATGAATAAGATTTTCGAACCATACATTTGGAAATTCATCCTGGTGTTCTTCCACGACATTCTGATATATAGTGCCAATGAGACTAAGCATGCTCGTCATCTGAACTTAACACTGGACATTCTCAAACAACAAAAGCTGTACCTTAGACTGAACAAATGCTCATTTGCAACTGACCAAGTCACATATCTGGGCCATGTGATTTCAGCTAAGGGAGTTTCTCCTAACACTGAAAAGATTGAAGCAATCCTTAAGTGCCCGACACCTAAGAATGCAAGCAAATTGAGAGGAATATTGGGTGCATCTGGGTATTACCGACGATTTATTAAGCATTATGGCATAATCTGTCGTCCTCTATTTGATGCTCTGAAGAAAGATGCTTTCATCTGGGGACCGGATCAAGAAGCAGCATCCCAGAAACTAAAACAAGCTAGGACAACCAGCCCTGGTTTAGCTCTTCCGGATTACTCTGTACCTTTCACTATTGAATCAGATGCTTGCGGTACTGGCATAGGTGTTGTTCTCATGCAGAAAAGCCATCCTCTGGCTTTCTATAGCAAGGGTTTGGGGCCACGAGCAGCAGCACAGTCTGTGTATGAGAAAGAGGCAATTGCCATTCTTGAAGCAATAAGAAAGTGGCGCCACTATTTTCTTGGGAAGAAGCTTATCATCAAGACCAACCACGAAAGCCTCAAATATATGGCAACACAAAGGCTCACTGATGGGATTCAGCACAAACTCCTCTTGAAACTAATTGAGTTCGATTATTCGATTGAATATCGAAAAGGCAAAGAAAATGTGGTTGCGGATGCTTTATCTAGAAGAGATGCCCCTGATGAAGGGATGATTAAGACAAAACCGTTCAAAGTTCTCCAACGTCGAGTAATTCAGAGAAACAAACAACCAGCAGCACAATGGTTCATTCACTGGCAGAACTTGCCAGCTGAAGATGCTACCTGGGAGGATGTCCCATTCATCACCAAGACATTCCCAAACTTCACACCTTGAGGGCAAGGCGTGGCTCAAGAGGGGGGCATTGTCAGGACCCAGTCCTATCTCTACCTCTGAAGCAACCAAAGGCAGCACACACTGGACCACAAGGGCGCATGGCACATAAGATCCCACCAGTGGACCAGTTTGGACCTGTAGCGTTCGCTGGCTTATAAGCAGGCAGCACTTAGATGGAAGAGGATAAGAAGGAACCAGTATAATTTCTCTAGGATAGCTCTAGTTAGACTTTGCTCCTCTTCTGTATCGCTGATACTTGTATCATCCCTCTGAAAGTAATCGAATTCCGAGCAATTCCCCCAATTTATTTGTGTCCAGTTCATGTGCGTGAGGTTCAGTCCTCTCAGAATCCTTGAGAGAGAAGAAGCAGTCCGTGCTGTCCGGCTGCAGCGGCAGGCGCGGGGAGGTCCTGGGAACGCTCGACCAAGAGAAGGCGGACAGATCGGCGTAGTCCACGCGGCTAAGGTAGAAGGGCACGTCGGAGTCGGCCCTGGCTTCGTCGACGACGTGGTACACGTAGAAGAAGCCGGCCAGGGACTGCGCAATCTTCTGCCGGTAAACGGGGTCGGCGATGATGTCGCGCCAGGCTGGGGACACGCACTTGCAGATGCAGAGTGATTTGTAGGGCACGCGAGAGAGGATCTCCGCGAATAGGTCGTGGGCGAGCCTGGACATCGGATCCTCCATGTCGTGTGCCCGCTAGGTGGTGTGATTGGGAGGGACGGCGGCCGGAATAGGTAGGTGGCGAAGCAATGGGAGATGGGCGGCGCGGCGGCGGCGGCGGGGTGTCTTTGGCTGAGACTCGGGAGTGACCTAGTGTGGGGACTGGAGGAGTGAGGTCTAGCTGAAATCTTTTTTCATTTTTGTTTTTGAGATTTTTTTCATTACTAACCAGTACCTTTTGACAAGCGCACAGGCACAACCGGTCACAAGATGATTTTTAAAAACCTTTTTTCACGAAATTTCAAAAGTATTATCCCGAAATTAATTCTCAGAAGTATTGTACCGTCGTCGTCATGTGACAAACGAAATGTAGAAACCGACCCTTCGACAATAAGCCCTACTTATGGGACTTTGCGTGCGGATGATATTACTTATCATCCGATAGCACGATAAGAGCATGTCTAGCAGAGTCCGCAAAAAGCAGAACCGCAAAACAGTTTTGAGGGTCGCGTTTTTCGTGATTTTGCTCAAGAAAGGGTGCCGCGAAGAACAGAGCCCTCAAACAAAACTGGAAATTCGCGTTTTTCAACATTTCAGATTTCGTGGGAACAAACGCAGTTCATCATTTTGGATGTTCTTCGCTACAGATGGATGTTCTTCGCGAATTTCTATCTAAACAAAATACAAACCCTAGAACACTAAACTACAGATCGCCGCCGACCAAACCCTAGAAGGAAAAATTCGGCTCCTCGCCGGAGCCATGGGCGCGGCGGCGACGCAGCGGCGGAGGAGCTTCACTCCTCGTCGTCGGAGACGAGGTTGATGACCGGTGGCAGGGTGCTCAGGACGAGGACCTGTTGCACGACGATCTCCTCGAGCTCCTCGTCGCGCTTGACCTTGGCGGCATCCTCCGCCGCCTCGTGCTCGGACCACAGAGCCGTCATCGTCATGGTGCGCTCCAGGTCCTCGTCGGAGATGAAATCCTCCGGACGGAGGGGGTGCCGAACTGCGCGGCGTCGTAGTCCTCCGGCGGAGGAGCTGCTGGCGCAGCAGCTGCTCGCGGCGGCGGCGGATAAGCTCCCGCTCCCACCGGAGCCGGTTAAACTCCGGCACCTCGCGGACGAGGAGCGACTCCGGCACAGGCTCGCTCTTGCGCGTCCACTTGCGGGCGCACCGCTTCCGTGCGCCGTCGCTGCGGACGACCCGCACCCGGTTCGCGTCGGAGTAGTCTCCGCCGAACCTGTCGTCGCCGGGGAGCGGCTCTGGTTCCCTCTTCGGCGCCATGGGGGCTCGGCGTCGTCGGAAACGGCGGAGGGGGAGAGGAATCGCTCACTGGCGGCGGTGGAGAAAAGAGGGTTGCGACCTGCAAATGCGGTCGCAATCCAGATAAATAGAGTCTAGCGGCGGAGATTCACGGCCCCCCTCAAAACATTTGCGGGCTGGCCCAAATTTGCAGGCGCTGCTCTGGCCCAAAAACGGCCCCTAACCCGTAAAGTCGTCGGAATTTTGAGGGTTTGTGCGTTTTGCAGGCTCTGCTAGAGATGCTCTAAGTACAAACCATGGATCATCATTCCAAGGCTAGGTTAGCCGAAAGATGGTTATAGGTTTAAGGACACAAGGTGACCCTGCTTTGTTAGGGTAAGAAGGGGTAGAGAAAATGCCTACTTTTCGAAGATCTCTTCCTTCTCTTCGAGATCAAACATCAGTTGCACTAAACCGACGATTAGGCCTTATCGTTTATGGGTTGGACGATTTCTATATTTAATTCGTCCCACTGGTGCAATATTTCTGAAATTCAGAAAAATATTTGTGAAATTTCTTTTCAAAAATCGTCACAAGTATACTAGTGTTGTTGACAAGAATAAGAATTAGATGATAATATGGACCGGCTGTTTGAAAGTGTGAAATTCACACGAACACTCAAAAAGAAAGAACAATGTGTATCTAATGTTTATCAGAGCACTACATTTAAAAATAAGAAAAAAATCTTAAATGCAAGGACTCAAAGTAATGCATGGAATAGTAAGGATTTTTGGGACCCAACTAAGAATTGATTTTTTTAAATGGTATGGGAGAGGTGGTTACATTTCATTGTCTTGTTGGAGTTAGGGATGTCCAAGTTTACTGTGCTCTTCTTGAAATTTCCAGGTGCTAGTTTGAACTTTGCATGGTTTTGCCAATCACGTCACATTCTTCTGGTGGTATTCTAGTTGATAACTTCATATTAGTATGGTATCCAAATGGCCGCCCAAAGGCCGTCCGGACGTGCCATTTGGGCGCCGTCCGGACTACCTGGCGCATTTGGGCACCGTCGCTCTCCACTCGCGGCGCCCAAATAAATTTTTGTAAACTTACACTTCGGCGATTTTCATTCAAACTTTAGAAATTTTTACATATTCGAATGAAATTTAACTAAACCCCTAAACCTAATCCAATGGCGGCGGTGGCGGCGCCTGAAGGCGAGGTAGGGGTCGTCTTCCTCCTCCTCCTTCTTCACGCCGGCGCCGCCGCTGCTCCCTGCGCCGCCGCTGGTCCCTGCGCCGATGTCCTCCTTCTTGACGCGGCTGGGTCCTGCACCGTCGCCGGTGAGGTCGAAGAAGGACACGCCCTTCTCCTTGGCATGCTCGAACGCGTACCACGTGCAGGCTGCGGGCCCATCGAGCGGCGGCACGTCGTCCATCGATGCGGCGGCGACGGCCAGCACGATGGCGTCGTCGTCCTTGCCCGCCTGCGCCGCGACGAGCTCCGCCATGAATAGCGACAACTCTGGCTCCGCCTTGACCTTCATCTGCTCCGGCTTCGGCGTGAGCAGAGGAGAGAAGGCGCGGGTACGCGACGAGGAGGAGCGCGACGAGGATGCCGTGGAGCGCGACGAGGAGGCCGTCGCACGCGGCGCCCATTGGTTGGCGGCCGGAGGTGGAGGCGGCGCCCATTGGTTGGCGGCCGGAGCAGGCGCCGCTGTCAGCGGAGATCCGTCGTTGGAGATGTGCTCCATGACGGCGTTGAGCGTGCGCCCGGGCACGCTCCAGATCACGCGCCTTTGACGACGCCTTTGACCACCGCCGGTTGCAGTGGCCTCTCACTGACAGGCGTGGCCCCCGCGTCGGATGCCGACGTGGCGTCTCGTTTCGTTCCGTCCGGGCCGCCCCAAGCCTCCCCAAGTTGAGGGCGTGGACTGGGCGTGCCGGACACAAAACTGGGCCGCGCCGGACCAAAAACTCGTTTGGGCGGCGCGAGTGGGAGTGAAAATGTGTCTGGCACGCCCCAAAGCCTTTTGGGCGGCCGTTTGGGCGCCGCGAGTGGAGATGCTCTCATCCCTTATCTAATTGGAGGGAGGATTATCAATCCTATAACAAATAGACGATATCATTTTTTTGTGGAACAAAACTTGGAGAAAGCTATTAGCATGAAACTTATCTTGTGCATATTTGAACACATTATTGGACTCAATATTAAATTCCTTAAAAGTGAGATTATTTTTGTTTTGGTAAGACCAAAGATGAGGAACATCAGTACAAGCAACTTTTGGTTGCAAGCATGGTCCTTTGACTTTTAGATAACCTCGGTACCCATCCAACACAGAAACCTCCGTAATTCGGAATGGAGTCTAGTAGAAATTCCCTTTGAGGGAAAGCTAGAATGCTAGCAAAGCAAGTTGCTCTCATATGGAGATCAACCTGTACTGGTTAATTGTGTCCTTACTATGCCGATAAGTCACAGGTTATAATGCATCTCTGTAGTGCTCAGCACTACATTTTTTAAAGAAGAGATTTTACTGAAACCTCTGGAGTCTTGATCGACAACAAGTTGCTTAGTTTTGTGTGGCTGCTTCTTTTCACAACCCGCATTGAAGTTCAAGATGTGTTTAAAAGAAAAAGAAAAGTTGAAACAACTCTGAGGCGGAGTTTGAAGGCAAATAGCCATGACACTACAGGAATGCGTTGATACGCCGACGGCCAACATCTAAGCCGACGGCTTTTTGTCGGGGCCGTCAGCATAGAGTCCGTTGAGGCCAGCCCGCAAAAAAACCCGTCGGCATAGCTACTCTAAGCCGACGATAGCCGTCGGCTATAAATTTGCCGTCGGCAAAGGTAATTCCAGACATTTTTTTAAGAGTAGGAGAAATTACGGCCTCACCTACGCCGACGGCAATGCCGTCGGCACAAACAAAATTATTTTTAATGTTTATTCTTTTCTATTTTTTTATGCTTGTAGCTATGCCGACGGCTAAAGCCGTCGGCACAGGTTCCATGTTTTTTATAATCTTCAATTTTATGTATTTATTTGTACCTATAAATTAAATTTAACATTTTTAATATGTTTTTATTCATTTTTATGTATACTAGTTAAATGTCCGTGCGTTGCAACGGGAACATATATTTTAATGGGTTTTTCACCCCTAGGTGCTAAAAAATAATATATATTTAGTTGCAAAATATTACGACAAACCGGAGGGCTGCTGTAGCTAACTTAGTTTGCAACGTGTAAAACATGTTACATCGTTTGATGCTACCTAGTGAGAGAAAGAAAATAGTTTTCCCACGTTCCGTCTGACATAAACTCGATATAAACGCACTGAGTAAATTTTTATCAATTGTACTTGTTCACAACGTGCAATCTTTCTTTAAATTAAGCATCTACCAATTTGCAATCTTTCTTTAAATTAAGCACCTACCAATTTACAGCTTGTATGATCGTATCCATTTGTGTCTGACTAAATGAAACGGTGTCAACTGTTCAAAGTAAAATTTCTTTGTAGACTTCATACCTGTTTGCCACTGATGCTACTCTTCCAAATAAAAGTGCATTGTTTTATTATCAGAATTATACAAAAAAAAACTACCGTTAAAAGGTGAAACAATATTGTAACTGGCAAGCATTTTAATAATTCAACTGTTCCCAGAAATGGGAAAGTGTTTATATGGAGGAGGGCATCATGGCACTGTAATCACAATGTAAGCTAGCACCCTTTTTCACATCAAGTCAAGCACCGACATAATTCCACAAGCAAGAACATATGACTCTGTACGACCAATAAAACAGAAGATTACACTGCACATAAGCATGCAGTGAAAAAAATCATGGAAGGTTCTATAAATTTAAGCGAGGTATTTCATGATCCATTCCCCAAACAAAGAAAGAACTGAACATAATTTAAGCACACCTGCTACTCCAGAGCAGTCAGCCAAATTTAGAAATACCCTCACAACAATCAAGAATGCTCTTGTTTCCCTTTGCAGCGACCAAGCACTCTTAACACCTCTAATTGGAATATTTGTGCCTACACATCCAACAAGCAGTAGATCAACAATGTCCGTGCGTTGCTACTGACTTTCAATTATCTTGTCATACATGTAAACGCAATACAGAATAAAGTTCACATATATAGAAAAAGATGATCATATAATTTTCAAAAATAACAAGACTTAACTTCACTTAGAATGTAATTTGATAAGAATTTATAATTCGAGTGTCACGTGCATAGAGACCAACAATTATCTCTTATTGAATAAGATTCCAATTTACTCTTATCTTGGAGACGTCTTAAGTAAGCAGCGAGCATTTGGAATCTTTGGATACTACCAGCAATATGTTCCGAATTCAAATGAAAACAAGAAAACTTTTCAGGGAATCGAAGCATGCTGTATGTGATTTGCGTGAATCATCAATCTTCCGTCATGGTACAAGCAATCTTTCAGCTTGGAATCTCTAATCCTTGATGAAACTCAGTGGTGTATCGAGGCACGAGAAGTACCAATCAACTGATATATCTATCCCTGACAAAATCTGTAGAGCATGTCTCCCTCCGACATGTACTCTAGATACTCTAATTGCTCCAAATGAACTTCAACATTATTTGATCTGAGCCAATGCAGTGCCTTACCACGAGCTTTTGACCAACAGATTCTAACAATCTTGGTCTGTCATGAACTAATGTCATGTTCTTGTCCGGATAATTCAAGGCTATTTTAGTAGCAAACTCAACGCCTGGTGATTCACCCCCAATAACAAGAACTGACCCTGAACATTTTATTTTGCTGTAACCTGGAAACCTAAATGAGATGAGTCATACCCAAGAGCTAACAATATCCATTGTAAAGATTCAGTCATACCCAAGAGTTAACAATATACATTGTAAAGAATGTGTAACTGACTTCTGCATTCTAAAATCGAATTTTGCTACATGAGGGGTGATGTAGTGAACATGTGATACTCAGCGGTCCAAAGGGAGTTTATAAATTACAGCAGATATCGAGCAACAGTCTATTTACTAAAGCATGCATCTTATAGTGACCCATATTTCACCTAGAGTGTTGTAAGATCACTACAGTACACAAGCTCAGAGGCTTAATTTGCGGAGGTTGGCTGAGAAAGATCAGTGGAGGAGGTAGACTTTGTATCTCCTCCAACCATGGCCCTGCAAGATATTGATGGTTATAGACCAAAATGGCAGCACAACAGTTATAGAAGGAAAGCAAGTCTTACCCAGAAGCAATACGGACGCTCTTCATCAGGCAACCAGAAGAAGGAGAAGACAAATCTTACAGGTCAGAGCCTACGGATAGAAAAAACAACAGTGAATAAACAACCCTTCATAAATACACATGAATACAAAGAAAAGAATGTCACAAGGAAATACCCGAGCTTGTCGAGGGACAATTCTTCACCACAGGCTCGGAGGGAAGTACAGCGCTGCCAGGCTTAGCAAGTTTTAAAGATTTGGCAGCTTTGATATCCACAAGCAACGCCAAGGCCTTGCGACGTTTCTCAGGTTGCGAGGGATCTTCTGAGCTCTCAGAGAGAAGACGCTTAGAGGACCTGCGAGGTACTTCAGGAAGCGCCAGGAAAGATGTGCCTGGATCCGTGGCCAAGAGAGCGTTGGCCATTTGTTGCTCCTCTTCAGATGTGCTACCACCAGGCTCGGAAACAGTGCCATGTGCGATCATTTCCTCACCAGGATCAGCGATTTCTTCTGGCAACTTCACAGTGGTTTCTTGGCCTGAGCCGGTCTCCTCTTCGGATGGGAGAGTCCAAAAGTAAGGATCGATCTGAAAGAGAAAAAACATCAGAAATAGTCAACTTTGAAGAAGGAATCCTAGAGGGAAAAAGTTACAAGACTAATTACCACAAAAGGCTTGTGTTCAGCCCAGAAGGGAGCAAGACCGACGTTATCATACGAGTCAATGTCCTCGTTCGTCACTCGGTGAATGAAGTTTATGCACTCCCCTTTGTCCCAATCTTCAGGGCAAGTACGATCAACGTCATCGGCATGGCAGGTGAAGTCCATCATAAGTCGCAGACGGCGAATCACAGGCTGAATTCGCCATTTGGTCCAGCAAGATATAAGATCCAATCCGGTAAGACCATGGAGCGTCAGCGCCCTCACCTTGTCTAAAAGAATTTCGATGGAGGCCAACGAGGAAGGATCGGCTTGGAAGACAAAGCAGAGGTAGCCTCGAAAGGGAGTGGAGACCAAGGGGGAGATGAATCTCGCCCTCAGGGGAAGTATCTTTGCAATAAAAGAAAGTTCTTTGCCAGTCCTTAACTTTTTTGGCAAGGGCTAGCTTTGGGAAAATACTACCCTTACGGCGTTGGAAAGATATGGCGCCGCATTGGAGGAAAGATGCATCTATTGCTTCTTTTGACTATTGCAGCTAAAGAGAGCGAGCCAGAAGTCTATTGAAGGAGAGATGCCTAAGTAATCTTCGCAAAGGACGTGGAAGTTACTCACTTGCAATATTGAGTTGGGACCGATGTCATGAAGGCGAAGACCCAGCCGCAGCATCAGGGAGCGAAAGAAAAGAGAACCAGGAGGCTTGAATCCGCGTTCGACATGTTCCGCAAAAATCACCACTTCTCCTGGCTGTGGATCGGGAATTATCTCCTCGCCAGCGGCGCGCCATTCGCATTGATCCCTCGGAGGAAGAAGGCCGCGAGCAGCTAAATACTCCAAAAATACCTCATTAATCCACGAGCCTTCCCAGTTGCAGCTACGGCGAGACATCTCTTTCAACCAAGGGGATTTCTGCCAGAAGATTGCAAGCGCAAGAAGCGGAACCAAAGGCGGCGGAGAAGAGTAGCGGCGGCATAATTGAAGTAGAACGCCAGGGAGGCCGATGGGCCAACATAAAAAGCCCAGGTGCGGAAGACGCTCAGATCTGAAAACCAACAGGCACGACCAGATGAGTCGCGCCCTTGAGCCGCTAAGAAGGTTATAAGTCGCAAATGACGATACAAAAATTGGAGTTCAGCTGGGACATTCATGTGAGCGGTTCAATGGTTCAATAAGAAAAAGAAGCCTTCGTCCGATGTCCAAGCTGAACTTGGGGGCTAATGTCGGGGGAATACTGTGTAGTTTAAACCGCGGCCCATATTTGGTAAAGTGCGACTCATCTTACTCGCACAATGAAGGCCTGCATGAAAGCAAGCCCAACATCGTACCACCACAAGGTGAAGGATCTAGAAGACATATCCTGGAAGACGTGAGGGGGAGTTAGTCTCCAAGTAGGTTCCGGTCGAGACATTCCTTGTGGAGGAAGTTTCCTTTGTAACCGAGCGAGCCTTTGTGCATATAAAGAGGACTCGCAGGACTTAGACAGGGTCAAGCTATCAAGCCCTAGAACCCTAGCTCTTACGGCGAGTTCCCAGATCGGATCGCCTCCATTGTAACACCACATATATCATATGAATACCAATCTAGGGTTGGCAGGAAGTAGGTCTTTACCTCACATTGAGGGGCCGAACCTGGGTAAATCTGTGTTCGTCCTTGTTCCTGTGATCCCAAGCTCGGAGACGATTGACTCGCGCAAATCCCACACCTACGAAGTCATCCATGACATCTGACGTGACAAACCCACGACACCATGCGCAAGCACTACCTAAATTAACCATGCCCCTTTCAGAACCACGTCGGATCGAAGTTGCCTACCTTCTCCAGTGGCCACTCTTACCGGAAAATCGGCAAATCATCGCGTGGTCGTGAGACGGCAAATCGGCCTTCGATCCAAACAGCGGCAAGACGTCTCTGATGATTTGCAACCATCCGAACAAGTGTTGGGGATGTTGCTAATCATCAGAGATCCTTGCCGCTGCTTGGATCCGACCGAGGGGAGGGTTCACCTTCAGCCTCTGCTCTAGGAACTCCTGTCTCTCAGAAATCTTGCTCTCTGCTACCCGTGTACTGCCAATGATGGATGTGAAGTGTACTGCTGCCTCTCTTATAGACCCGCCTCTCCGAGTGGCTCCCTCCAGCTAGCCAATCAGGAACAAGTACGCGGATCGTGTGTTTCCTTCGAGAGCTTGGGAGCCGTTGGATCAAGCGAATGACTCCCTTCGGCTAGCCAATCAGGAACAAGTACGCGGATCGTGTGTTTCCTTCGAGGGCTTGGGAGCCGTTGGATCAAGCAGTTGCAGTTTGTGTGTTTTCTTCGCCGGAGTGCGGTAGTAAAATAATTGATACTAACAAATAAATAAGTATAAATATAAAATAAGATAATAATTAGGCATTTAGCCGTCGGCGCCTTGCCATTTTCTGTTTTATAAAATAATCCGCGCCGTTCGTTCCGATGGAACTCCTTCCACTGGCCTACCCCCTTTCGACGCACGTCTATGGGGGTAGACGAAAACGTTATGGTTTTTTCCAGCGGGTCTAGGGTTTCGCCGAAGCGGGGCCCCGGAGCGTCGGAACCCCACCCATACCTGGGTTGTGCCATACCATATGTATACAAGTGTGCTGGGTCTTGTAAATGTGCAATATCCTACTCCTAGGTGTGACCGGCTTCACCGACTTCACTTTCTCTCTAGTGAGTTTCTGCACTTAGAGGTGAAAACTCCCCTTTCGGGCGAACCGGATGGAATCTTGAGTTGATTTGGTGTAGACTTTGGTTTCTCATGTTCCTATGGCCTAACCTAACACAACCAAGCAAAAAAGTCCACTGGCCTACCCCCTTTCGACGCACGTCTATGGGGTAGACGAAACCGTTATGGTTTTTCCAGCGGGTCTAGGGTTTCGCCGAAGCGGGGCCCCGGAGCGTCGGAACCCCACCCAAACCTAGGTTGTGCCATACCATATGTATACAAGTGTGTTGGGTGTTGTAAATGTGCAATATCCTACTCCTAGGTGTGACCGGCTTCACGACTTCACTTTCTCTCTAGTGAGTTTCTGCACTTAGAGGTGAAAACTCCCCTTTCGGGCGAACCGGATGGAATCTTGTGTTGATTTGGTGTAGACTTTGGTTTCTCATGTTCCAATGGCCTAACCTAACACAACCAAGCAAAACAGTCCACTGGCCTACCCCCTTTCGACGCACGTCTATGGGGGTAGACGAAAATGTTATGGTCTTTCCAGCGAGTCTAGGGTTTCGCCGAAGCGGGGCCCCGGAGCGTCGGAACCCTACCCAAACCTAGGTTGTGCTATACATATGTATACAAGTGTGTTGGGTGTTGTAAATGTGCAATATCCTACTCCTAGGTGTGACCGGCTTCACCGACTTCACTTTCTCTCTAGTGAGTTTCTGCACTTAGAGGTGAAAACTCCCCTTTCGGGCGAACCGGATGGAATCTTGTGTTGATTTGGTGTAGACTTTGGTTTGTCATGTTCCTATGGCCTAACCTAACACAACCAAGCAAAAAAGTCCACTGGCCTACCCCCTTTCGACGCACGTCTATGGGGGTAGACGAAAATGTTATGGTTTTTCCAGCGGGTCTAGGGTTTCGCCGAAGCGGGGCCCCAGAGCGTCGGAACCCCACCCAAACCTAGGTTGTGCCATACCATATGTATACAAGTGTGGTGTGTGTTGTAAATGTGCAATATCCTACTCCTAGGTGTGACCGGCTTCACCGACTTCACTTTCTCTCTAGTGAGTTTCTGCACTTAAAGGTGAAAACTCCCCTTTCGGGCGAACCGGATGGAATCTTGAGTTGATTTGGTGTAGACTTTGGTTTCTCATGTTCCTATGGCCTAACCTAACACAACCAAGCAAAAAAGTCCACTGGCCTACCCCCTTTCGATGCACGTCTATGGGGGTAGACAAAAACGTTATGGTTTTTCCAGCGGATTCAGGGTTTCGCCGAAGCGGGGCCCCGGAGCGTCGGAACCCCCACCCAAACCTAGGTTGTGCCATACCATATGTATATAAGTGTGTTGGGTGTTGTAAATGTGCAATATCCTACTCCTAGGTGTGACCGGCTTCACCGACTTCACTTTCTCTCTAGTGAGTTTCTGCACTTAGAGGTGAAAACTCCCCTTTCGGGCGAACCGGATGGAATCTTGTGTTGATTTGGTGTAGATTTTGGTTTCTCATGTTCCTATGGCCTAACCTAACACAACCAAGCAAAAAATTCCACTGGCCTACCCCCTTTCGACGCACGTCTATGGGGGTAGACGAAAACGTTATGGTTTTTCCAGCGGATTCAGTGTTTCGCCGAAGCGGGGCCCCGGAGCGTCAAAACCCCCACCCAAACCTAGGTTGTGCCATACCATATGTATACAAGTGTGTTGGGTGTTGTAAATGTGCAATATCCTACTCCTAGGTGTGACCGGCTTCACCGACTTCACTTTCTCTCTAGTGAGTTTCTGCACTTAGAGGTGAAAACTCCTCTTTCGGGCGAACCGGATGGAATCTTGTGTTGATTTGGTGTAGACTTTGGTTTCTCATGTTCCTATGGCCTAACCTAACACAACCAAGCAAAAAAGTCCACTGGCCTACCCCCTTTCGACGCACGTCTATGGGGGTAGACGAAAACGTTAGGGTTTTTCCAGCGGATTCAGGGTTTCGCCGAAGCGGGGCCCCGGAGCGTCGGAACCCCACCCAAACCTAGGTGTTGCCATACCATATGTATACAAGTGTGTTGGGTGTTTGAAATGTGAAATATCCCACTCCGTTGTGTGATCGGCTTCACCGGCATCACTTTCTCTGTAGTAAGTTTCTACACTTGTAGGTGAAAACTCCCCTTTCGGGCGAACCGGGGCAACCTTGTGACAACTTGTGACAAAAGTTGGTTTCCCATGTTCCTATGGCCTAACCTAACACAACCAAGCAAAAAATTCCACTGGCCTACCCCCTCTCGGCTCCGGTCAAGGGGTAGACGGGAACTTTGACTTTTTTCCAGCGGGTCTAGGGTTTCGCCGAAGCGGGGCCCCGGAGCGTCGGAACCCCACCCAAACCTAGGTGTTGCCATACCATATGTATACACATGTGTTGGGTGTTTGAAATGTGAAATATCCCACTCCGTTGTGTGACCGGCTTCACCGGCATCACTTTCTCTCTACAAAAAATTCCACTGGCCTACCCCCTCTCGGCTCCTGCACCCCCGGCGCGTCGGAACCCCACCATATTAGTAAATATATGTATGAGAAATCATATGAAATTAATTATAATTGTATTAGAAAACTTAGTATTTGTTTTTTTATGGAATAAAAAAAAGGAAAACTGTACGCCGACGGCAAAGCCGTCGGCATAGGTCCTATCTAGACTTTAGACAGAGCGCGCGCGCCCGCCTGGCCGCCCATCCCCAAATCGCCCTTTTCCCAAATTCGTATCTGCGCCGACCCCGCCGCCGGCATAGCGCCACCCCACCGCCGTCGCCCCGCACCCTCCACCCGGCCGGAGCTCCGTCGCCATCGTCCTCCCCTCCCCACGCCACGCTCCGCGTCCCCTGCCTCCACCGGCCGAAGCTCCGCCGCACGGCCCCGCGCCCTCCACCCGGTCGAAGCTCCACCGCACGGTCCCGCGCCCTCCACCGGCCGAAGCTCCGCCGCACGGTCCCGCCGCCGCCGTCCTCCCCTCCCCACGCCGTGCTGATGCATGTAAAATGCATACATGAACTTTGCACTTTAATTGCTTATATTCCAATCATATTTGCATCATATAAGGGTTATATCAATGTTTTATCATGATTTTGGGAATATCTTATATTTCCTATTTTTATGGAATTAACCCTGCACAGGCAGAAAACCCTAGTTTTGTATTTTAATGTTTCAGGGACCCAAACGTCAACGAAATCACCTGGAAATTTACGGGCGTCAATATTTGGAAGGAAGAAGGACTACGGAAAAAGGAAGCGAGCAAACGGAGGCCCGAGGGCCAAACGGCATGGCCCACGCGGCCAGGTACTGGCCGCGTGGGACCCACCCGTTTGGGCCTCGTGGCTCCGTTGCCTCGATCTTCTCCACCGACATCGTCTTGACCTAAAAACGCCTATAAAAAAGGTCCCCCGACGTTCTCTGGAAGGAGCGCCGCACAAACACAGAAACACCGAAACGGAGATCAGGAGCTGCAGATTGGAGGGGGAAAACTCCGGCGGGGCGCTGCCGGCGTGGTCTCCATCTTCTCCATCGACTTCTCCACCGTCTCCATGATGAAGAGGGAGTAGTCCACCTCTGGACTATGGGTTTGTGGAAGTAACTTATGTATCTCTCCTCTCTTGAGCTTCACTAATTAGCACCGTATGAGCTGCTGAACATGATTACGGTCACCGTTGTAATACCTTTGTGGTGGATCTTTATGAGTTAATATATGTTTGAGATTGCAATGTTTGTTTCAGTTATGAGTATAGATGCATATTATGTACCCCGTTCTTGTCTACTTGTTTTGATCAAGCATGTTTATGAGAGCGTGTGTGGGGGAACGTGTGCATTAGTTGGAGTAACGGGGGGTGGCTAGTGCAGTGAACGTGAGAGAAAGTTCTGCGATCCACTTTGGTATCTTTACCTTACTTTGTTACCTCACTAGGGATAAACTAAAATACCATGCTACCGGGGATGTGGGCGTGACCATTGCCACTACTCCATGACTAGATCTAGCATGTTCTTATTTTCACTTCATGTCATGATACTTAATGCTATACTCTGAGTTATCTTAATTACTGAGGTGTTATGATTTAGTTCGCATCTTGGTGGAGTATAAGAGAGGTTAATAACCAAAAGATCTCTATGTTAGGACGTGATGCCCATATATCTAAGTAACTTGTTATCAAACCCTGTGTTGCAATCTCATATGTTAACTTTGTGTGTTCCATTGTCTACCACTTTATAAAGAGAGAGTGCATTTGTGAAACCATGAACCCCAGTCCATTTTTAATCATAAGAAACACCTTTCCAACACCATATACCACTTTTCTATTTTCAGCCATCATTAAATCCGAAAATACAAAAATACTTTTCATCTTGCATACATCATTCAAAAACCCAAAAATATCATTTATCATTGCATCCACCATCATTGCATATTTATTTCTTGTTTGCATTGCATAACTATCCTGATATCATTCTTACACCTTGTGCTTGACAACCACAGGTGAGGTTGAGGACCAAAACATCTAACCTTGTTTTGTAGGTAACCAAAAGAAGGATAAGAAGATAAATCTACCACTTCAGATTCCCCGAGAGTTCGATATTAAACCCTCGAGTCACCCCTCGTGGGGAAAACTGTCTTCCACTTACTATACACTCTGCACTTGGAGTCTCAACCTAATCCCGTTTATTTGTGCAGGCATCAAGACTTGCTCTTCGGGATCATCAAGACGTTTTCTGGCGCCGTTGCCGGGGAATCGTAGCTGAGAGATTTATCCAAGGGTGTGCATCATCGCATTCATCTCACAACAAAGTCAACGTCACCAACTTGTGCTAACACCTAAGCTTGGGGAGGTTGCACCTACGTGAGCACCATCTTATCCATCTTTACTTACAAAGCAATTTATTTGTTTTGTTAGTGTCATTGCATATCATATCATATTTATTTCAGTTTTGCATAAAAAATTAAAAATACCAAAAAAAACTTGCTATCATGGTGCTTGGAAACAAACAAGGAGGGAGTTCTCTAGGGAATTCTGTTTCTAGTTTTAAACAATATCATGGAGAAACATTAAAAGATGCTTGGGTAAGAATTAATAGGATGCATTATGAAGATCCTACACCTTGTGAAGATGAAAAGCTAAATCTTTATTTCTATTATGGAATAGATCCTTGGTATCAAAATGCTTTAGATGGGGCTACAGGTGGAAGTTTTGTCTTGTCAACACCACCTTGTGCAGCCATGACACTTAGAAGGATTTTTGGTAGCTTTGTGGGTAGCAAGAAAAAGTTGGAAGACACCACAATAGCACTTGCTTCATCAAAGGATAAATTTGAAACTAAGTTAGAAAAGCTACCTAGTAAGGAAGATTTTGAACAACTAGTTTCTTATTCTGAAAACATTATTCCAAAGATAAACAATGAATTGGTTAATGTCATGCATAAGTTGAGAATTTGTGAGAAAGAATTTCTGGAAAAAGATGTTTACCTGAACAATATTGAGGAAAAATTGGTTCGAGTTAGTGATTCATTGAGAAAAGATTCATCTCTTAAACATGTGAAAGAGGTTCCTGTAGGCAACAAGTATGGGTTAAAAAGGAAAAGAAAGTTGAGGAAGTTAAAATGCTTAATGAAGTCAAGGATCCTTTGCTTGACTTAGAAAATTGTAGCTTGCATGAATTAATATCTATCTTACAAAAATTTGCAAGTGATCCTTCCATCAACACTAACCAAGCAGGTTTTGGTTCTTATATTGCTAATCATGTCTTGAAAGAAAAGATTGCTAGGTACAACCAAGAGGCTATGATACCACCTAAGCTTGGGGATATGTGGATACCTAAGGTACTAGTAACTATTGGAAAAGAGACACACCATGCCATACTTGATCTAGGATCTAGTGTCTCTGTTTTATCTAAAGAACTATATGAAGTGCTTGAATTGAAAAATCTTGAAAAATGCTCTATTGAACTAGCACTTGCTGATGACTCTATTAAACATGCTTTGGGAAAAGTAAGTGATGTTATGGTAGAGTTACATATGACTTTTGTGCCTGTGGATTTTCTAATCATGGATATGGGGAATAAAACCTCTAGTCCTATTATTCTTGGAAGACCTTTTCTTCGTACCACAGGTGCTATCATTGATTCAAAGGAAGGGAATGTAAAGTTTCAGTTTCCACACAAGAAGTGCATGGAACACTTTCCAAGGAAGAGGGAACCACCAAAGTTCAAGCTCCCTCATGAGCTTCGTCCACAATAAAACAACAAGTAAGAAGCCTAGCTATATGGCTATAAAGAAAGCGCTTTGCGGGAGGCAACCCGGTTATTTTTGTGTGTGATTTTTCTTTGTGTCCTCTTGCTGTAACAAGAGATTTTGTGTCTAGTTAGGTTCTGGAGTTTTTAATAAAGTGCCAAGTTTTACCCTTTTTGGTTTGAAAAAGTTGCTTATAGCGTTCGGAGATTTTATTCCTGCACGAGTCAGTGCACGGTATGATTTTTAATTCTTATTCTGTAACTCCGAATGAGCTCATATTTGAACTGTAGTTGCAACTTTTCATCCTCTGTATGCATGAATTTTTCGGAATTTTTCGAGAAAGTTTGGTAGGGTAGAAAAATACGTTTTGCTGCTGCTGTTTTTCTGGACAGATTCTGTCCCATTTTGTTTGATGCATGCTTTGAGCTTTTAAGTTGAATCTTTTTGATCCAATTGAGTTTATGAGTAGGCATACAACATTATACACTTTCTGGACATGTCATATGAATTTTTGTTCAAGGATTATATGCAGCAAGGAACCTATTTGTTTATCACTATTAATGCACCCCACAGAAAAGAGATGGGAGAAACGGTGTTTTGAAGTTTTTTCACAGGGATTGGAGGAGATGCACCAAGAGCTATCCAAGGATGGTGAAGACCATAAGCTTGGGGATGTGAAGACAACCCCGCTGGACCTACACACTCTCGGTTTGCACACGTCCAACTTCTGTTTTTCGATCGAAACACTTTATCGCATAAACTTGGAGCGTCGTTTTTTGTTTTTGTTTGAGTCTTGAGAGACCACCACACTATCAATTATATATGAGAGAGCTACTGGAAATATGGGTTGAAATATGTTGGATGCTTTTATAAGATTGGGAAAAGGGATGTTTGACTTGATTTTTAATGATACATATAGTTGCATGATTCATGAGCTTGTTTATGAGTAATAGTTTGCAAATTCTTTTTGTAGAGCTATCACTTATTCATGTTTTGGTGCTGATTGTTATTTACTTGGTTTAACATGGATTAGTTAGTTCTATGGACACTCATGCATGCATCTAGATGGTCAACTTTCTCCCTTTTGCTAGCCCAAAAACTCCAACAAGCAAAAACTTGTTTCCAACACCTTCAACCAAAGTTATTCCAGTGAGTCCACCATATCTACCTATTGGCTTTATGCTATTCCGAGTATGTTTAACATGTTGTTTGTGTTATCTTACCTCTGAATGAAAATGTTTATGTTATTGATTGCAATGGAAAAAATTGGTTATATAGCTCTCACGAACTTGATGCACAATGTTCTTTTATTTGCATAATAAAACTTGACCCATTGTGATTAAGATTATGATGTTTGTGGCTTGATGAATGTTTTGGGTTGGAAGTTAGCCCATATGTGCTGTCACATGGCAAGCTTTCAACACGCTCTTCATCTCATTTAGTTGATATCATGTGCTTTTGTCTATGGATGCTTATCATGTTGAAATAAATGTGGAAATAGAGTGAGTTTAAATGAGTTTGTGTAAATGGTTAGAGAGACGCCTGGGCCGCTAATCTAAGCCATGCATCATTCATGGTGGAAATTTACTTACATACTATGGTGAACCTTCTGTGATACACCTTGCAATAAAAAACTATTCCAAATGGTAAATAAAAAGGGTGTTGAGATTGTTCATTTTGTTTGTTTGTCTTGTCATTTTGATATGGGCTTGTTCCATATCTTGGGACAAGAGGTACCCCAGTTGACGCTCTTGATGATACTATTATGCTTACAATGATATTTAATTGAACTTGCTTTGTTTCCCAAGTTGAGTAACACATGGTGTAAGTACTTGTATTCAAGGGGCATGAGACATTCAACCCATTCTTTATCAAGCACACTACTCATATTTGCTTTCACTTTAACCTTAATCATTCAAGATGCTATGATAGGGGCAATGAGAGCTTGACACCAATGAATACCTTATTGCAATCATTAACTTAAGTAGAAGAGTTTGGAAGTTGGATGAAACTTATGCATGCTTTACCTCTACTCACATATACATCTTTCCAAAGTGTACACCTATCATATTCAGATTTTCATCTACACTCTATGACCATTGTAGGATGTTCTACTTATCATTATGCATACATGTGTTCCATATTACTTGCTACCATGTTACACTTTGTGAACTATCAATGAACATCCTTGTCTTGAATACTTGATATCACTTCATAAACTATTTGCATATTGCTACTCCTTTGAAGAATGAATCATTTGACTATATGTAGCAATAGTAATCATCTTTGATATCCATTGTTAAGTATTAAATTGCAAAGTCCATGTTAGTTTTATCATCTTCATACTCGAGGACGAGCATGGATTAAGCTTGGGGATGTTGATGCATGTAAAATGCATACATGAACTTTGCACTTTAATTGCTTATATTCCAATCATATTTGCATCATATAAGGGTTATATCAATGTTTTATCATGATTTTGGGAATATCTTATATTTCCTATTTTTATGGAATTAACCCTGCACAGGCAGAAAACCCTAGTTTTTATTTTAATGTTTCAGGGACCCAAACGTCAACGAAATCACCTGGAAATTTACGGGCGTCAATATTTGGAAGGAAGAAGACTACGGAAAAAGGAAGCGAGCAAACGGAGGCCCGAGGGCCAAACGGGTGGCCCACGCGGCCAGGTACTGGCCGCGTGGGACCCACCCTTTGGGCCTCGTGGCTCCGTTGCCGTCGATCTTCTCCACCGACATCGTCTTGACCTAAAAACGCCTATAAAAAAGGTCCCCCGACGTTCTCTGGAAGGAGCGCCGCACAAACACAGAAACACCGAAACGGAGATCAGGAGCTGCAGATTGGAGGGGGAAAACTCCGGCGGGGCGCTGCCGGCGTGGTCTCCATCTTCTCCATCGACTTCTCCACCGTCTCCATGATGAAGAGGGAGTAGTCCACCTCTGGACTATGGGTTTGTGGAAGTAACTTATGTATCTCTCCTCTCTTGAGCTTCACTAATTAGCACCGTATGAGCTGCTGAACATGATTACGGTCACCGTTGTAATACCTTTGTGGTGGATCTTTATGAGTTAATATATGTTTGAGATTGCAATGTTTGTTTCAGTTATGAGTATAGATGCATATTATGTACCCCGTTCTTGTCTACTTGTTTTGATCAAGCATGTTTATGAGAGCGTGTGTGGGGGAACGTGTGCATTAGTTGGAGTAACGGGGGGTGGCTAGTGCAGTGAACGTGAGAGAAAGTTCTGCGATCCACTTTGGTATCTTTACCTTACTTTGTTACCTCACTAGGGATAAACTAAAATACCATGCTACCGGGGATGTGGGCGTGACCATTGCCACTACTCCATGACTAGATCTAGCATGTTCTTATTTTCACTTCATGTCATGATACTTAATGCTATACTCTGAGTTATCTTAATTACTGAGGTGTTATGATTTAGTTCGCATCTTGGTGGAGTATAAGAGAGGTTAATAACCAAAAGATCTCTATGTTAGGACGTGATGCCCATATATCTAAGTAACTTGTTATCAAACCCTGTGTTGCAATCTCATATGTTAACTTTGTGTTCCATTGTCTACCACTTTATAAAGAGAGAGTGCATTTGTGAAACCATGAACCCCAGTCCATTTTTAATCATAAGAAACACCTTTCCAACACCATATACCACTTTTCTATTTTCAGCCATCATTAAATCCGAAAATACAAAAATACTTTTCATCTTGCATACATCATTCAAAAACCCAAAAATATCATTTATCATTGCATCCACCATCATTGCATATTTATTTCTTGTTTGCATTGCATAACTATCCTGATATCATTCTTACACCTTGTGCTTGACAACCACAGGTGAGGTTGAGGACCAAAACATCTAACCTTGTTTTGTAGGTAACCAAAAGAAGGATAAGAAGATAAATCTACCACTTCAGATTCCCCGAGAGTTCGATATTAAACCCTCGAGTCACCCCTCGTGGGGAAAACTGTCTTCCACTTACTATACACTCTGCACTTGGAGTCTCAACCTAAATCCCGTTTATTTGTGCAGGCATCAAGACTTGCTCTTCGGGATCATCACGTGCTCCTGCACCCCTGTCTCCTCCGGCCCACCACGTCGCCGCCCCCTCCACCACGCTGCTGCTCCGGTTAGTGGTCGTGCGGATCTGGCCCTTTTGTGTTTTTGTTTCCAGGATTTTAATCTTTTCCTGTTTAGCAGAAACTGTGTTGTAGGTTTTAATCCAAATAAAATAGTTAAAAGTGGAATTTGTGTAAACCAAAATCACAGTGGTAAAACAATAATTTTAGAACCATTTCCAACTGGTAGATCTGAACAATATTGATTTGAGTGTCTTTGATAATTACTGTTCTGCCACTGACCTAAAACAATGTTCTAATTTTAATTTGAGTTGTATTAATCCAAATAATGTGAATAAAATTGTTATGGAAAGCTCATTGTAGTAGCTTTCAGTAAAAATTTACCCTTGTGTTTGTGATGCTTAATTTTAGATATGTATGTGTTTGTAGTTTAGGCCAGTAGGAACTTTAAGCATTTATCCAATTTTCTGTGATACAATTTTGGACTAAATCCAATTAGGTTAGCTTCTAATACTAATAGAGAACCTAGATCTAGCTTTGCTTGATTTATGGATCGACAGAACAGTCTGTGCATAATAATCACTTAAAATGGTATTTCTGCCTAGTAAATTAATAAAAGAATTTAAGTATCTCTTTATAAAAATGATGATAGTTTTGTTTGTGTGGATTGTTTTGGTACTGTAGTACTCCATAATGTTGTTTAGAATAAGTTAGTACTGTTAGTCCTTAAGTAAAGCTAAATTGGAGTTAGAAGTAAATACAAATTGAGGCCTAATGAAAGTAAAACTTGCCTAATCATGCTTGTGTGTTTAAAAACAAAGAAAGGTTTAAGTGACTTCAATTAACTAAAATACTTAGCTACTGATTGTCTAAAATGAGTTAATGGTGCTTGCCTTGTTTGCAAATTGAAAATATGTGAAATTTATGCTTAGTATTTATTTATCAACAATCTTCTTAGTTGCAATTATGTCTTTATGCTTAGTGTACATTTTATCAATGCAGTGACTGGACAATATGAGCCAAGGCAAGGAGAACGCGGCGACCTTGTCTTCTACGTTGCGTGGAGGTAGGGTGCGCATTCCCAACTCGCGTTACGCGGATGACGAGGGTACGCGACGAGGACGAGCTAGAGGTGGAGGACGAGCTAGAGGTGGTGGACGAGTTGGAGGTGGAGTAGACTTGCAGGTGGAGGCTTCCGAGTTGCCCTCCGCTTCTGGCGAGGTGGCTTCTGAGTTGCAGTTCGAGGTGGAGTCTACAGACGAGGGGAGACGGAGTATAGAGATGAGGCGGACTTGGAGGCGGACGTGGAGGTGGAGGCGGTGCCGAAGAAGGTGCGGCTTCGTGGGGAAGCGACAGTCCCCAATGAGGACAAGGAGCCTAAAACCGAGGAGGCAAAAGCCCTCATTGAGCCTAACGGCATTGAGTAAGTGTACAAAATTTGTAATTTTGAACATGTAATTTCATTTTGGGCATAACAATTTGGCATATGTACTAATGTTCGATTATTGTGCAGCAATTGGAAATGGGATGTTAAGCCTCCCCGCACCCCTGCGAGCATGATTGGAGCTCTGATTAGGAAGTATTGGCCGGGCATGTACGAGCTGGTCCCCGGCGGCGATAAGAAGCTAGCCTATACTTGGGCGGACTATGACGCTGCTGATTGCACGGGCTTCGGGAAAGCTTCTCACGCTGTGATCAACAAGTTTTGGGTAAGACTTATTTCTCAAGTTTCATTCATAGTTCATGATCCCACCGTGCTAACTCATGAATCTCACAATTTTGTTATGCATGATTGAAGCGGCATTATCGTGTGCTCCCGGAGCAGAAGGCATGCGCGGATAGGACTTTGCTTGGGTCTTGTGAGAGGTTGACACCACGGCAGTTTTACAACCAAAAGCAAACGGCCACCAATAACTTCTTGGCTGAGAAGGGCAAGACCACCACGAGGGCGGAAAATGTCAAGAAGCGGTCAAATCTGACGAAGGAGGATTACATGTCGGTAAGTAACTGTCAATGTGATTCTATATTGCTCCTAAGTTGCCATTGCATTATCTGTTCTTGAAATTGAGTATTGTATTTTCAGGTTGCCCCTAAGTGGGCCGACAACAAAGAAGACGCATGGGAGGCGTTGGTTACGAGGTGGGTCGGGGCGACCCCGAGTTTGACGCCCTGAGAAAGCGGAACAAGGCAAACCGAGGCAAGGAAGGAACACACAGTGCGGGAAACCGCAACATCGACCGCTTCAAGAAAAAGCTGGTATATATATGGAACAATCTACATTTATTTCCCGTCATGTTCCTACTTGTGTTTCTACTTGATACGCATAACATTTGTTTTCACGATGCAGGAGGCCGATACCGGGGAGCCGAAAACTGAGTTGGAAACGTGGCAGAAGATGAAGGAGAAGAAGCCCGATCTAAGTCAGCCTCAGCCATCGTTTCCCAAGTACTACGGCACCGCCAAGGAGGACTTGGATGCCTACTGCAAGGTGGTCAAGCATTTTCACCCGGAGGTGGATGACCCCATTCGCGAGGAGACTGATGAGAATTCGGTGGTCCTGGCGGGGCACGGATTGCTGCATGGCCGTACGCGCATTCTGCCTAAGAAGGTTAGGCCTGCCATGAGCTTCACGCGTATGAAAGCTACCCTCCTCCCTGCCGACACCTCCGTTATCCCGCCTCGTCGATCCACCGACACCTCCACCTCCATCGATGTAAGTTTTTACCATTTTTATCCTCTTTCTGACATTTGTTCCTGCATGGCTAAGTTGATGATATTCACTATTTTTGAAATTGTAGCCCGATTTCGAGGCGGCCTATATTGCCGCTCATGCCGAGTATGACCACGCCTATGAAGAGTGGGAGCGGCTTCGTGATGCCTACGACTCGTACAACGATATGGTGTCAGCTGTAAGTTTCAACCTTTATTTTTGCAAAACATGACAAGTCCCACTTCCCCTAGTTTGAACCTCTATTTCTGCAACGTCTGACATCTAAACTATCTTGCAGTCGGTGGTGACGTTTATGAGCACTGGAGTACGGGCAGCCGTGCCCGGAGAGCGGCCTCCTAGGCCGGGGCCTAGCCCACGGTTTCCAACGAGGGAAAAATTCGCTCTCACATACTACTCATCGACCCCGGTAAGTTCTTTGTCAAACCACCGGTTACCGCTTTCCTTTGCCTTGCAAGTTGCTAACTCTTGCTCAAACACTCAAACATGTAGGGAACGGGATGTTCGGAGAACGAGCACTCTGGTTCTGCTTCTCCTAGTGACACAGCGGGTTCGCATCAGATCATCCTGTTTGATCGCGATGGTGGTCGTTCGCCTGGTGCTTCGCCGGGTCCCCGTGAGATCACAACGGTACATTCCAGTGGTCCTTCTCCTGGTGCTTCGCGTGGTCCTTCGGCTGCTGGTTCGCCTGGTGCTTCTTCTGGTGCTTCTACTGCTGCGCGAGCCGTCGGTCGCCTCTTCTCACCGGGGAGACATTGGGCTCACCCCGTCGCCGCCCTAGATGTAGGATGAACGCCTATGTGTGTATCTACACTTATTGCATTTTGCTTTGTGTAACATTTTGCTTCATGATATTGGTTGTGATCTTGTTTGTGATATTGTGTATGCTGTTGTGTGTGATATTATTGTGATATTGCTTGCTGTTAATTTTCTGTAATTATTGCTGAAAAACGAGCTTCCAGCAGCAATATTAAAAAAAAACTCTGGAACACATACGCCGACGGCATTGCCATCGGCATAGGCTCCCCCAGGTGACCAAATGGTGACCCCTATGCCGACGGCAACGCCGACGGCAATGCCGTCGGCGTATTGGTTGTGTTGGACGTCCCAGATCGTGACACGTTGATCCTATACGCCGAGGGCGTTACCGTCGGCGTAGGCCGTCCGTCCGTCCGAGACCAGTAGCGGGCCCCACCGCTAAGCGCCGAGGGCTTCTGGACGCCGACGGCCAGGTATTGCCCTCGGCGTAGGTATACGCCGACGGCCAAACTGGCTGAGCCGACGACCACAGACACCGACGGCGGCCGTCGGCGTATACATACGCCGATGGCAACGAGGCCTGTGCCGACGGCTTGCAGCCGTCGGCGTATCAACGCATTCCTGTAGTGTGACATTGTGGATATGGAGGAGGGGCCTAGATAGTAACCATTAGCAAAAGCGGGAACAATTAAAAAACCTAACAAACTAAAATCATCAATATGAAAACCATAATGAAATTATGTCATTTTTTATCCAAGTTCAGACAATCAACCTCAAACGACTATATTTTGGTATGCTTCGACGGGAATTATGTCGGAGTAAACTGATCACATCGATCATTAGCAAGCTAGCTTCTAACTAGATTGGAACAAGGCTTGGAATATAAGGGATAACATCAAAGCGGTCGAACTTTACGCTTAAGAATTCAACAAGTGTGTCGGTGTCAGGGTTGCGGTACTTCAGCATTTTCATGCCAACCTGATGCTTAGAGCCTTCACTATTCTGGCGATGGAGGCAGTGTGATTTGTCTCGAAACACTATCCCGTCATCGAATGCAGCTATCGGATGAATAAATGACTGAAAGTCGAGGACATGACGTCGAGCCCATCGTGAAGTCGACGGAGGTGCGCCTGGGAGAAGGAGGCGTCGCCGGAGACAGTGTCTCGCCACGCTTTGCAGACGCGCCTGAACCGCAGCAGTGACTTAACGGGCAGCCGGACGAGGATCTCCGACACGAGCAGCTCGCGAGGCAGGTACGGCGGCATCTTCCTCGTCTCGCCTTCGTCTAGGTCCATGCCTGAGTTTTATTCGATCTACAAACCACCTCAGCGTTCACCTCAGTTTTATTCGTATATCTATGCGTGAATCTTCCCGTTTGAAGTTGCCGTTCGAGCCAGATACGTTTTGCTGCTTCGCCCAGCACAAGTCGGATACGTTTCCAGCTCACGTCGTCAAATACGGCTCCAACTCAATAATTCCGGGTAAAGCAATAGTTTAACTATCTGCTTATAAGTGAGGTGGCTCCCTACAAATTGGTTTTTTCCTCGAACAAGCTGCATATTTCCTCTCATCTGTAAAATCACCTAAACTTCACAACTTCACCTGATTTGTTGCAACGGTAACCCCATAGCCTAGCCGGAGTTAAACAGTGGCACAACTTCATAACAGCCAGTCAAACTAAATTCAGTTCTTTATACGGTACAGATAGCAAGCCTCCACTCCAGTAAAAAACCTCCAGTTAAAATTTGTTTAGGTTTTACTGCTGATCATCTCTGCAGTGCAGTGCTTATTTCTGTACCCAACTGGTGTTCCGCTTCACTGTCCCCAACATTTCTGTATGGCCGTTCACTTTCCACTGAGATATCTTGGGAGCGAACTGATGGCTTCTCCAAAGAGACATACTACACATAGATGGATACACACTCGTTCATTTCTCAGAACTGTTTCCTTAAGAAGTTGAGGTTAACTTCCTATTCTGAATATACAGTCATTACGGATCATGTTGCTAATTGTAAATGTATACTGACCTGGCGCGAATATGCTTAGCGAAAGTATCACTATCAGCCCAGGAACGCAACACAAATCGTAACAGTTCACGACCCACGGGACTTCAAAAAAAAATTTGAACCGTACGGCAGGAGCAAATGGCCATGGAATTGAACATCGTATGCCGAGCTGGCTTTGTATACTTTGCTAGCAGAAAGGTTCCAGGCCTCTGGTACGTGAGTTGCTAACTGATATATTTTTGCGGAAGGCGATCTTCTTGAAATTTTTATTGAAAGGAATCATGGAATCGAGAAAAGGAAAACATGGGAAGCAAGAATCTAAGAAACACAACATAAAACACAGACACGTTTGCAACAGGTTATCGCAGAAGAAAGGTAATGATTCTCTAAATTAGACAGTTAGTAGTGTATCTGTTGCTTATAAATTGACATGACAAAGGTTTGAGAGCTTCATCTTTCACATGAATACTTATAAGCATTATTGTAAAGAATTATCGCAGAGCCAACCAAATTGTGTGAAAGAAACAAGGATCTTACTTACTGTAGGTAATCACTAGAACCGCAAAGTTTCAGCAGAATATGTGACTAGGCAACATGCTTCACAAGTTTCCTGATAGCGATCAACTTCAGAAAGTTACCTAATAGCGATCAATATACTTACTGTATACGCAATAGCAACAGAAAGTTACCTGATAGAACTGGACCAACTTCAGACTGTAAAGACAGGAAAATCTTAGCATTGCAAACACCTAGATAGAACTGCTAACTTCAGACTGTATGTGCACATACTAGAACATGCACAAGTCTGGCTTCGCCGATCAGATAAAGCATCGAAAGACAAAATGAAACACATCCAAATGTCTCATACATAAGGCTATGCTTGTTGCACATCCAAGGGCATAGAGCATACTATAAATCCCACCAACACATCAAGGAGGGAAACATGAAGTAAGAGACGATACTAGATAAGAGTAGGACACAGATCAAACCGAAACCGGGCAAACTTGGAGTTGACAGGTATCAAGCAGACTTTCTGATGAAACCCGAGAAACTCATATCGATGAATGTTAGACCAGTATCGTTCTCCATTTTAGCCCTTGTGCATCAACTATTGCCAACCAAAACTCATATATGAGCAAGTGCAGATACCCCTTATGGAAAATTCTGAGTTTACCAGAATACAAGTTAACTTCGACGTCCCCCATTTGCTCTCCATCGACACCCATACCCCAGCTTTTGAAGAGTAAAATCTTCACCCCTCTCATGACCAGGGGATGCGGCCGGGGTCCCAAGTTTCATGTCATCGGGACAATCTTCAGTGGACATACCGCTGTAGATACCCATGCAAGAGCTGCCGCAGTAATCGGCATAGCCGGAGTGGGGCGGCACGGCATACTCGCTGGTAGATGGATTGGAGACAATCTAGCGGAACCTCAGCTCTAGGGTGCCCACCAGAATGCAGGCGAGGTACATCACATCCTTCTCCATATCGATGTGGAGTTGCCAACTGCATTCCTCCATCCAGCGGTAAGGGGGACGACAATGGCACATATGGAAAAAACTGCCTTATTCTCTCGCAGTTATGTTCAATGTGATATACAGTTGTATTCTCATGATGATCCAGATCGTAGGCCAGCAGTTCATTGTTAGAATTAATCATAAAAATCATGTTGGCGTGTGGATGTACTCCAACGACTTTGAGGTTCGAGCCAAGCCGTAACTCCTTCTCGTACAACAATTTCCAATGCATGAATTCATTGTCCCCCTGATAAACCTCATCACTAAGAGCATAAACTAATACAGCTGAAATCGGGTCTGTGCCATATTGATTTTCACAGCTGATATGAAATATCTGTCCAGCAGACTTTCCAATGAAACCTAAGACATTTGAATCTGGCACCGGGATGGTTCTCCATTTTAGCCCTTGTGCATCAACTATGGCCAACCCAAACTGCTCCGTGAGCAAGTGCAGACACCCCTTATGGAAAACTCCAGGTTTATTCCAACACAAGCTAACTTCGATGTCCCATAGGCTTTCCATGGACACCCAAACCCCAGTTTTCGAAGAGTAAATCTTCAGTCCTCTCACGAACCAGGGATCGTCGTCTATGGGAAATTCGATTCCGAACTCAAACACGTGAAACTCTTGAGTAGACACACCACTGTCGAAACCCAAGTAAGAGTTGTACCAGTCCCCAGGGTAGCCAGAGCAGGGAAGCAGAGCATACTCACCGGTAGCTGGATTGGAGACCATGTAGTTGTAGCGGGATCTCAGCTCCGGGTCGCCGAACCGACTGCTGGTGAGGAACAACCCATCGCAAGAATCCTTGAGATAGAAGAAGCAGTCCGTGCCTTCCGGCGGCGGCACCGGCAGCGGCAGGCGCGGGGAGGTCCTGGGAACGCTCGACCAAGAGAAGGCGGACAGGTCAGCGTAGTTGACGCCTCTAAGGGAGAGCCAGGAGGGCTCGCCGGAGTCGGAGCAGACCGGGACTTCGTCGCCGAAGCGGTATTGGTAGAAGAAGCCTGCCAGGGACTGCGCAATCTTCTTCCGGTAAGCGGGGTCGGCGATGATGTCGCGCCAGTCCGGGGACACGCACTTGCAGATGCAGAGCTGTTTGTAGGGCACGCGAGAGAGGATCTCCGCGGTTAGGTCCTGGGTGAGCCTGGACATCGGCTCCTCCATGTCGATGGGGGCGGCAGCGGCGGAGGGATGGCGGCCGGAACTAGGTAGGTGGCGGTGACGACGGCGGCGGAGTGTTTTGGCCTGAGTCTTGGGACAGTGTAGTGGTGGGACTGGGCTCACGGGAGGGGACCGGAGGGCGGACGGCGCTGGAGCGGGACGGCGCAGGGTCGAGGGCCGAGCGGGATAGCGCAGGGGCGAGGGCGGACGGCGGCGCTGGAGTCGACCGTCGGCGCTGGATCGGGACGGCGGCGCTGGAGTCGGCCGGCGGGGCTGGAGCGGGGCGAACGGCGACGCTCGATTCGGCCGACGGCGCTGGAGCGGGAAGGAGGAAGAGCGGCGGCGCTGGTAGGCGAGTCGACAGGGCGGAGCTCGCCGGCTTAACTGGATCGGTGGTGAGCAGGCCACATGCGAGATGGGTGAGGATGAGGAGTGAGGGTGCGGTGAGATTCTCCTCACGTGAGAGCACGTGACGATGCTTTCCACTTATAGCTGGCCAAACAGGCCAGGCTAAACGGGCCGGCACGAAACACGGGTCTTTTTGGCCCGGCTTGGACACGGCATAACCCGACCTAAATAGACCGCGGCACAGCACGGGTCCGTTATTGCCCGGACCACTCCTTAATTTGGAGCCCATGGGCTGGCCCGGCCCAGCACGACACAAACATGCCGGCATGTGGCCCGGCACGGGCACGGCCTGCCAACATGGCACGCGGGCCATACGAGCATGGTGGGCTCTCGTGCCGGAGCCGGCACGCGAGACGTTGCCGTGCTGGAGGGGGCACGCCGTGCTGGAGTGGGCATGTGAGGTGCTGTTGTGTCGTGCCAGGTATGACTGCGGCATGTAGCACGCGAAAGGCACGTGAGGCGGATTAGAAGTATTAGAAGTAGAAGGGTTCGACATTGCTCTATCGTACTTAACGGACACATTAGAAGTAGACTATTCTCAATATCAATATTTTATTAAGAGCAGACTCACTGATCTGTACGACAAGTATGAGAATAAGTTTGCAGAGACAATTCGTCTCCACCGTCCTCCACCAGTCGCACGGCCCACAAAGAAGAAAACCATCTTGAAACACTTCGCTAGATCCGGTGGCGGCTCAAGTTCAGGCGGCTCCAGTGGGAATCAACGTGGCGAGTTAGCAGCTTACCTCACGGCTCAATATTTAGTCTAAGTCGAAGAGTACTCGAGCCAAGAAGAGCAAGTCTC
This sequence comes from Poa pratensis, assembly GCA_947311845.1. Lineage (NCBI taxonomy): Eukaryota > Viridiplantae > Streptophyta > Magnoliopsida > Poales > Poaceae > Poa > Poa pratensis. The sequence goes on along the minus strand of CAMZMU010000080.1, from coordinate 8,850,039 downwards.
CACCCGGATATGGTGAAGAGTTTGATGACGGTAAAAGATCACGATCGGGAGATGCGTAGAACCAAGTTGGTGGCTGCACTGGAGTATCTTCATATCGACAATGAAGATTAATTTTCTTATCTTTTTTTAATTATCTTTTTTATTCTTGTACTGAACGTAATATGAACAATTAAATAGGAGAGCAGCAAGTTTCAGATGTACTTTTTTTTCTTACGAGGGTATCTAAGTGGACTGGAAGGTTTTAATGAGGCGGCTTGCTAGGTTAATAAAAATTATTAAGATCATATCTAACTTTGTCTTATATTTTATATTTATTTATTTTGAATTTTTAGCTATTTTTTTGTTTTCTGGGCCCTAATCGGGCCAAACGTGCCGAATGAGGCTTGTCGGACCTCATACGTGTCGTAGTGGTGCCGTGCTGGTGATGAAATCGTGGCCCGTGGGCCGGTCCGACACGACACGAATAGTTCTGTGACGTATTCGTGTCGTGCCTTTTATGGGCCGTGCCTTGTCAGGCCCGCAACGGGCCGTGCCGGACGGCACGATTGGCCAGCTATAGTTCCACTTGGTCCGGCTGATTTGGAGGAACGAGTTGGTTCCGCATCTTGGCCGAATATTTCAGTTTGAGAAACCACTCAATTCCATTCCACTGCGTTCATTATGTTCCACCTACAAGAATGGATCCGTTTCATTACGTTCCACCTCGTTCTGAAACCAAACACACCCTAAGAGATGCTCTTATTTTTCCCATATCTAACTCACTTTTCTGTCTTTTTTACAGTTTAACTGAAATTACAGCTTACCATCTAAACTAAAACCGCAGGTAAGTGTACTTTCCTGTGTAATATTATTTGTTGTACACGGAGGTTTGGTTGTGTAGTCACTCTGTATTCAGATTTCAGAAATATGTTCTTCTAGGAATTATGAACATTTAGTCACGGTTCTGATTTTTTATGAGGTGGCAACTTTCTTAGTGCCATGGTGTGAAATAATAATTAGGATCAGTCCGATTTAGTATTGCCAAACCAATTGCTTTAAACACTATTTGTAAGAGAGATGTGTGAAAAATAATTATGAGTAGCCCACTCTATTACGAGAAAATTTACATCCATTAGATAAGTGTCATGTTCAGGTCTGAATCTTGGAGAGAGCTAGCAATCATTAAAAGAAGTTCAAAGTTTGAATCAGAGGAGAGGGATAAATGCTTAGCTAGCATCTATATGTAGCATCACGTTTTAGTTCAAATAGTACACGAAATAGCCATTACACTGCAAACCCAAAGGTAGTGCAACCCATGTGATGTAGTCAGTGCACAAAAAAGTTAATCAAAACATATCAAATATATCAATATGTGATCTAGTTTTCAAAATCTCGACTCGACTAGCCCATCCCTGAAAATGGATCATGATTTAAAAACTCGGTTCTCAAGATATTTTACGCTTTGTCTTCAAATTGAAAGGGAAAAGAAGAGGAGAAACAGTTGACCTACCGAGCCAACCACACACCACGACCAGAGAAGCAGCAAGCCAACGACACACGGCTGGCCACCACGTGGCGAGTAGGGAGGGATCCACAAGAAAGCAGCGCAAGCGCCAGGCAGCACCACGTGCTGCACGCGGATGCAATGTGAGGCGCCCTCCCTAGGAAGGCGCCTTTTTCCTAACATTTTTGTTTATAGTATTCCTCTTTCGATACATTAATACATGCTATTCTTTATAGAAAGGATAATCAAGGCAAAGAGAGTTACCACTCTAGAAAACCAGAAATCGATGATAATACCAAATCCATGTTACATTATTATTCCTCACCATAAGGGATACAAATATATGCTTTAGGAATATGAGCACAAACTTTGCCAAGTAAAGAAAGCAACTTTCTCCTAAAAATAATTTTCAACGAAAAATAAATAAGATAAGATACTAGGGTAATCTCTACTATATAATATCGTTAAAGGTGATGGTTGGCGGCGGTACGTCAAGATAGAACTGCCCCTAAAGTTGATACAAATTACGCACCATGCCACCTATAAGTGAAAAAACAAGGAAAAGAAAAAAAAACTACCAATCAAAAAACTCTCATACGTATCCAGCTCCAATTCAAGAACTAAAATCTTTCGGAACGACCGATTTGTATTCCACCATACGAGTCCGTCTCCCGTACGAGTCCAAGAAAAACAACGAAAGAAAAAAAAACGCCGGGCGGCTGGCGCCAGCGAACGTCCCGTGGGCTGGATCAAACGATCCTCTCTTTCGTTTTTCTCACGACTCCTGGGCTTAGCTCTGTGACGAGTAGGAAAAAAGAATAACAGCAGCAATCAATTACTCTTAGTACGATCGATGGCCGCTATAAAAAAAAACGACCGGTATAAAATACCTGCACGCTACTGTCACAATCCTCTCGCCTACCGAGATAGATGGTGTTGTCAAACTCTGGCCCATCCACGATCAGACCAGCCCAGTTAAAAATAAAATCCAGATTGATGCACGGAAAAAAGGAAAAAAAAATGATCCAAGCCAGCCCCATCCACCGAACAACGCGTCTTGCTCAACGTTCAGGGGGTTACTATCCGGCACGGCTGAATCGGGGATGCATTCTAATGGGACGCCGGATGCTCCGGTCTGTGAGGAGGAGGCGACACGTGGGAAGAACCAGAGCGTCGCGTTTCATATGGAGCTCGACTTATTATTTATGTGCATTTAGCAAATTGCCCGTGCGTTGCAACGGGTTTAAAATAACCAAACATTACGTGCTATTGCCCGTGTTAAATAAAGAACGACAAACACATTACGTGCTATTGCCATTGTGTTCCGTGTGTGCAGTACATATATTTATATAACAGCAGGGCAGAAGAGATACTAAAAAAGTTGGGACCAATTTTCCTATATAAAATTCGTAAACATGTTGATTAATCATTGAGCTGTAGAAAAAGTTTGACTCGCTTCAACTGAATTATGTTAAATATTTTCTTTGCTATTTCTTTGTCATGCAATAAATCACTCTTTGTTGTTATAGATCATGTATTGTTCGGAGAATGGTAGGAAGTGGCAACTGTATTCATAGATAATATAAGATGTCTACCAAATTCAGACTTCAAATTTAAAGACAAATTTATATTAAGAGACAACATCCATGTAGTTAAACATTCGGAGATAACTTATACGGAGTAGCTAATATTATGTCGACTTGTATTCCCATGTAATTTAACTAGCGATTTTCTGCATGATGATTTCATACTTTTGGATAACTATTATACAAACAAACAAGATTGTAAAGCAAGTGTCGAGGTTTTCTTTTAATTCTATAAGGATTTATTTAATGCGACAAAATTTTGGGTTAAACCCGATGTACGTCCAATGACATACCAGTATACTATACTTCAAACCTGAATTTTTTAAATTTAATTCTATACCCGTTGCAACGCACGGGCACTTTGCTAGTATCCACTAAGATTGAGACAAGCTTCGGTAGGTGCCAATATATAGGTCTAGGGCCTCATTATTTGGTGGTGGCGGTGGTGAAGACTTCTAGAATATCGTCTTTGAAAGATTCTTTGAAATCCGTGTCTTCAACGACTAACTCCTCTTTGATTTTTATCTCCTCCCAGGTTTCTTCATTGATTGGTCTCCATGCAATGACCTTGCTCCTTTTGGGGATGTGGCGATCCCACTCTCCAGGTAGAAAAGCTATAGGGACGTGCATTTTTTCACTATAGTGAATGTTCACATAAGGATTTGTGTACCGCTTGTCTGTGCTACGATCAAATAGCACAGGTTGCGGGACTTTCCCCCAAGCTGACATCCTTCCTCCCTCGTTTACGAACTGAGATACTTCCAATGACTCTTATTCTTGACACCAAGATAGGAGCCTCTTGAGATTCACTTTGCAACGCTTCCTCTTTCTCTTTCCGGGGTGTGAGTCTAGTCGGCTTGTTCCTGATATTGGTGTGTGGAGCTTGGTGCCAATGTGAGGCCTCTAGATCTGGCGCTCGGAGGTACCTACAATTCGATGGCCTCGCAATCTTGCTAGTTATGTATCTAGCTAGGTTGACAGGTTACTAAGAGATAATGAGCATGGATTAGTGTGTCCACAAGTGACTATATAGGTGTAAACGTGGAGATAGGATATTTTCAATTAATATGTAGAAGGTACTCTAAATAGATGATGCAGTGTGAGATTTGTCTGTTGGTGCAATGCCAGCACAACTTGAGTCATGCTACACATTATATTTTTTGTTTCTTTCGACGTAAAGAGATCTTTATTACTCATAGAAAGTATTACAATCAGCAAAATAAACTGTGAAATAAAGTCCATTGGGTGTTGCAGGAAACATGTTGTACCTTCACCGGTCCTACCCTTTTCGGATGTGGGAGGAGAGATCAGGTTTCTATAAGATTATAATAAATATATGTTTTTCTTCTTAATAAAAATAAATCAATTTATCGTACTCCCTCTTTACCATAACTAGTATGTCCATGATGTCATTAAGCAAGTGCACACCAGAAATTGCAATGGGCATAAATCAAACAATCTAGATCTTGAACATGTCCAGAAGCAAAATTTACATACGCTAGGAAAAAATGTTGCTAGCTAGGTTTCCTTAGCATGTCCCTCTTTTCGTCGTAATTCTGTTGACTAAGGCTTGACAGCACGAGCGGAAAGGTCGTGCAGTTCTGAAGCAACGCTTGAGGTGTACCTAGATTAAAAGAAACAACCATGTAAAAAAAACTAAATCACCTAAGGCCATGTACAATGGTGGACGCTTATGTGGGCACTTAAAGAGAAAGAATAAATATTGCGATATTAAAAAGTCACCTAAGCGTCGGAACTCACAACACAGCACGCTAACTCCAGACGCTAAACTGCCGGCACTCGCTGCCCCTCGTACAGAAAAAAAAAGTCTAAGCGCTCGGCGCATGCTTTTGCGTCGACCCTAGGCTCAACTCTGGGATTCGATGGTCTAACCGCTAATCGCCCGGGAAATAATTCCTAGCGTCCCTTGTTAGCGTCTGCCGTTGTACATGCCCTAAGCTCGAACAAATATAGTGGCCGGCTCTTATTAGGGAAGAAAAGGTGGCCACGCTTGTATAATATCTAAGAGGCCGATAGCCTGCCACAAGATATGATATAATCCTAAACATCTGATATCATATTTAACCACATTGGCTCCAAGCGTATATAAAGTCTCCAATATAGAACAAATAGGCATGAAACCAAATTATTTTCCATGACAACTATACCTATTCTGAGAGTGCCAACTGTTCCCATTGAAGAAAAAAAATGACACCTATAAGGTTAGAAAGTATGTGAAACATATGTTCGTTGCATATTTAACCGATCGGTTCAATACAACTCCATCCAGATTCCTTGACTAATCCTACTTGCTTAATAGCCTCCTATAAGTTGTGGCCTTGCTTCCAGTTCCCAAACAAATGTCCAGGTTAGTAGTTCCTTGATACCAAATCCATGGAAGAATAGGCATTAGGAGAACCGAATACACTAACAATACGAGCCAAAACATGTGTAATTGAATAGACATCTTCTTACAGAACTCCTTAACAATACTAACATGACCAGATGTACAGAAAAAATCAGTCATGTACATACAGTGCCCAATGGATGGTTCGGTACAATATACCTCTGCCAGTGAAAACACCGGAGACCTTCATCTTTAAACATGAATAACTGCATGTTGTTAATACATGAGTGAAGACAATGACATCTGGCTGAACACATTCCTTTTACATGTCGATGAAAAGGATGAGAGCTTCACTGATTCTCCATTGCAGGCATATCCATTAATCATAACACTCTAGATAGCTAAATTTTAACCGGTGACGGTAACTCAGATCAATTACTTCCTGGCCAGCTCAATGCTCCAACACTTGCAGTATATCTTATCAGACTGGTAGCAACTCTGATCTGACTACAGTCCGATTGCTCAATGTGATCCTCAACTTTTTTTTGCCTGATTAGCACCCCAGATGTGAACAGGCTGAAAGAACTGTTGCATCTGTGTGCAACATGCTATCAAATAACGTCAGTGCCTTGTCTAGACGACCACCTTCAACGTATGCACTTATCAGTGAAGTCGGCAGCAATACAGGACTACATATGTGCGCAACATGCTCTTCCATTGAAGAGCATCGAAGACCACTCTGATCAGAAGAGCAAGCTGAACCTCGAGCTTCTCCGCATAGGACGACGCCAGCAGCAAGGGAGGCACCAGATCAAGACCCCGCCGCTAGGATCTGCGGCCGTGGTCTCTCCAGTCTCCCCGACACGTCCGACACGTGGATGGCACGGGGATTGCTTTGGGCTGCCTGTAGCGGCGGAGGATGGGGTCGATGCGCAGAAGGATGGTGATGGATGACACATACAACAACTGCAGCGGCGCGCCTACCACGAGAGCCACCCGTCGACTCCTTCCGCCGCCGTCCTGACCAAGCCGGTGTAGAGGAGTGCGGGAGATAGCCGGGAGACCAGGCGGGTGCACGTGTTTGGCTCGCTCGTCATCCTGGCCGCCGGAGAACGTGAGGAGGAAAGCCGGAGAGGGGGTCGTGAAGGAGCAGGCGCCTGCGGCGGCGTTTCGCGAGGTCAACGATGATAGCGATTCGGGTGCGAGATCGATCGGAGATGGAGAGGGTGCGGGAGATTTGGCCCCAGCTGTCGGCGCTAAATTTTCTGCCGAGGGCAGACCACACACGACGTACGTACCACGACGGATCATCACGACCACAGACTCCCATTTAATAGTAAAGATGTAGTGCATCTAAGTTTATTTCACTGTACCACCGGAGTCGAACCGCAGAATGGAGGAAGTGTTACTTGTCGGGGCATGTGATTGGGCGAACTCAGTCAGGTGTCCAGCGTGTAGCACATTGTGGGATTTTATACGAAGCAATTGATTCTGCCTGGGTTGGTTCTTGGTTGGTGTCGTATACTCTGGTTATATAGTCCACACACAGGGCTGCTCAAAGTATATTAGAAATGAGCTGAGCGGTGAGAGAAAGTATTTTTGTTCTGAGTCGAAAAAGGCTGTGCGTGCCTTGTTGGTTACAGGGACTCGGGTTGGCTCAATTTGCTGAAGACTGAACAAGTAATGATTGCTGTTCACACAAAAAATATAATTTTGGCTGGTTTTCAGTGGGTTTGGTTTTGTTGGCAGCGGAGTAGGGGTCTGGTAGCTCCATCCAGAGGTGACGCGTACTCATGCACTTATATAATATGCCAGGTTGAATTTAAAATAGCAAATCAAAGTTTCCACATGTCAACAGTTGTATTTTCTTTACTAATTTGGTTATCTTCTCAGCAGGCTGATACAAGATCGAAGGTGTTTCCCCAAAAAGCACTAAAGATTACAGATGTAGCAAGATCCGATAATGGCAAACAGTACCCTTGGGGTGCCTTCTTTCTAGCTGATTTGAAATTTGAGAAAGAAACTGGATAAGGCATTGGGACACAAGTTGCAAAGTTTAGTTTCCCATTGGGGCAAACGGAGCTTGGCTCTGATGGTTGGGTTCCCTGTGGTGGAACCAGCCCACCCAGGTTCAAGTCCTAGACTTGGCATGGGCGTTTGCATTTACCTGGATTTATTCCAGGATTATCCGGCGCTATTCTTTCAGTGGTAGGTGACGTGCCCGTCAACAGCGAGGCGCCTGTGGTGACTTCGTCAACCTCAAGATCTGCCGGCTCAGTCCTTCAGAGGTGCTCATAGGGGTAGGGTGTGCGTGCGTGCGTTCATAGGGGTGAGTGTATGTGCGTATTTGTGAGCGTCTGTGTTGTACTGTGTTCTCAAAAAAAAAAGTTTCCCATTGGGACCTCAAGTAACTTCTGTACAGCCTTCTCCAATACTAGTATTCGTCTGACATTGAAACGTCCTTTTTAATCAACACCTGAATTCGGTCATTTTTTGATGTGCACATGCACATCTAGCAATTAGCAAGAATAATCAAGGACCTGGGTTTACACTTTACACTGCAATAGTACAGCTTTGTACGGCTGTAGAAGTAATGGTATATCTTGCACTTTCGCAACCAAAAAAAAAAAGGTATAGCTCAGTCCTCGGTCCGCGACCTGATGATGAAAATCAGAGACGAGGCTGCCCTTTGGGCCAGCGCCGGCGCCTTAGGTCTTAGAGCGATACTCCCGCACACCTGGGATGTACATTGATTTGCTTACCCTGTAATCACCTCTTTGGAGGACTGTAAACCAAACTCTACCTTTTCAAAATAACGAAACACAAAAGTCTTTTGCGTTTTCTCAAAACAAAAAAAAGAAACGGTATATCTTGCAGTACAATTAAGCCACTAAAGTGTCAGCAAATCGCTTTAGAGCACAGATCACAGGTAGTTCGCAAACGACATTGCAAAGTTCCAGAAAATTCTGAAAAAAAAATAGATGTAGCCAATGATGAATCCTGCAATCTTGTAAAATCTCATTACGGTATTCTAGTATACAGAAAAATGGCAAAATCTTACAAACTCTGGAGTTATGAAAAATGAGCACTGCTCACTATACTCGGGTACACATTTTTGTCAATTCTATTTAGACTAGCATTCAATGTATTTCACATTGAGATTTTGCACACCTATTGTATGCATCATTGGCTACATCTGGAATTTTTTCCTAATATTTGAACCTTTTTTATTCCTTCTTCAAAAAAATGGGTCTCTGTTGCCTAAGAAACAAACACCGTGCTCAGTCTCGGGCGATAGTGAGACCGTTTAATTGAAAATTTGGTCGCTGAGTCCACACCTTCACCATATTATATAGGCCAGGTTTTGATTTCCCTAACGAGATAGTAGTGCAATTTTGGAATATATTTTTACATGAAAATTATATGATTTCTATCCACGGTAACATTTTGGAAGACCCGAGGCTAGCTAGTAGAATTTTCCAAATAAATACGCTTTGATTAATGCGTCTAGGTGATCATGCATGCCTTGGGCACCCCAAGATTTACATTGCCAAATTCATATACCATCGTCATGAAGCCATGCTTCCGCGCGAAAACATTCAAGTCTATTTTGACTTCTACACCAACATTCTTCCCTGACATCGTCCTAGCACCGATGAGGCGAAACCTCTCACTGACATGTCTTTTTCCGATAAAGCAAACCATTTCTTGCCGGGCATCGACGAGGCGAAGGCAAGCCATCAAGTCCACCGACGAGGCGGAGGCCGCCTACCTGTCTGAGCTGACGAAGCCAGACATCGACTAGTCGGAGGAATGCAGTTAACAATCGCCGGGGCGGCGAACATACCATAATCTACAAGACTACAACAAGTGAATGGAGAAGACGAGACTTTAAGACGACAACCATGGCAGCAGCTTAATAGGAGGTGGCCTGCGACCTTGTCTCGCGGACTTAATCTAGTGGGAGCCTTCTGAGGCCCCATGAACTAGAACTTCACAATCGCCTAAGTCATATTGGCCACACTAGCAGGCCACATAGCACATATTGTAAAGGGATCGTGTACTTTTGTTTATCTGTTGAGAGATTAATAAAATGCAAGTTTCCCTATATTACTTAGTACATTGGCACACCCAGATATTTTATTTTCCCCTGCCATGTATAAAGATAATAATTCGTATAGCGTTTTCATTATTTCTCGTGTTAAACAATATTGTCACATTATTTTTTAATTCACATACCGAGAGGGGGGCACAACCACCCCCCCCCCCCCTCTCTCTTTATGTTAATCAAATCGAAGAAAGCAAATCACCTATACAGGAGCTAGGAAGTGATATGCATATATGCAGTTGTTAGCGATTGGAAGCTATCTAGAAGAAGGGATATGAAGCACTTACCTAAAGACTACTCTTGCAATGACTTGGCTGCGTTTTGATGGAAGCAGGAACTGAGTCATCAATCATACAAACTAAATTAATTAGCAATAACAAATCAAATTATATAGGTCTTGGAAACGAAAGACCCTATTTTGCTGGAAAAAAATATGCTTTCGGCTATAAAAATATAACATAGTCACCCAAATCCAAAGCAAATGTGTGAAGCATTCTACAAGACCATAAAGAGTAAATTACGTGTTTATAAGGGCACCGTTTGTGATCATTATGGGGTGGCCACTAAAAAGTCAAAGCTACCTAAGAAAATTGGGATATATAAATTTATCACCGAGATTTCTATACTATCACATTATTTTTAATTCACGTATCGAGAGGGGGGCACAAGCCCTGCCCCCCTCTTTGTTATGTTAATAAAATCGAAGAAGGCATGCCGCCTATACACGATCTAGGAAGTGATTTGCAGATATGCGATTGTTAGCGATTGAAAGCTACCTAGAAGAAGCGATATGCAATCACTCATTCAACTCAATGTTGTATGGTTGATGTTTGTACTTTCCTACTTGTTATTTAGCAGAGAAGGTAATAAGTACATATAAGGCTGGAAGTTGGAATTGAATTGAATCTAAAATGGAAGCTACTAGCAAGCAGTTATGTAAGGACTACTCTTCCAATGACTTGGCTACGATTCCGATGGAAGCATGATCTCCGTCCAAGTCATACTGCGCACAGACTAACTTAATTGGCAATAACATATCAAATTATATAGTTCCTAGGAAACAAAAGAGCATATTTTGTTGAAAAAAATGTCATTTCAGCTATAAATATAACATAATCACATCAATTAGCCAAATCTAGAGAAAATGTGTGATTTCGGAGACATTGTGCAAGAGCAGAAAGAGTAAATTAGGTGTCCATTAGATGTAGGATAGGTGGCAATATGAAAACCTTTGAATAATGTAGAGTACTATGCATATTAAGCTTTCCAAATGTATTTGTCACATTCAATTTGTTGATCTGAAATGAGTGTGATCACATCAGAACACAAGGCCAGGATCTCTGAAACAGAAATGTTCATCGTTGAGTTTCACCACAAGCATTCAATGGATGACCGTGTGTCTATCTTTAATCTCCACAACGATGGTTGTAACGATGGCCTATAACTTTATCACAATTTGCTAAAACCACCTACACAGGAAAATAAAGTAGATAATTATTCCCTTTGTTATGAATCATAAGATTTGTCACTTTTTTGCGAATCACATGTATACGAATGTGTTTCTGTGTGTCTATTCACTCATTTCAGCCTCTATGTTAGTGCTTCAAAGTTTAGTACTTTTATTCACAATTCCAAGCTAACAATGTCATAGCAGCTTCTGAATGTTCGTGTAGATGATGTTATGAATGAGAGACTCTATGCCTCGTTCTCAGAACAGGAGATCAGTGATGCACTCTTTCAAATTGGCCCCCTTAAGGCCCCTGGACCCGATGGATTTCCTGCACGTTTTCTTCAACGGAATTGGGGGATAATAAAGGAGGACGTTATTAGAGCAGTTCAACGTTTCTCTGAGGAGGGTATCATGCCAGATAATGTAAATGACACGTCGATTGTGTTGATTCCAAAAAAGAACAACCCTGAGGAGCTAAAGGATTTCAGACCAATAAGCTTATGCAATGTGCTTTTCAAGGTGGTTTCAAAATGCCTAGTTAATCGTCTTTGTCCGCTCTTGCAGGATATTATCTCACCCACCCAGAGTGCCTTTATTCCGGGGAGAATGATCACGGATAATGCACTCATATCTTTTGAGTGTATCCATGCAATTCAAAGCAACTCGGTAGACCGAGCTCAGTTCTGTGCTTATAAACTGGACATGGCTAAGGCGTATGACCGTGTAGATTGGAGTTTCTTGGAAGGTGTTATGGCGAAGTTGGGCTTTCATAGTAAATGGATACGGTGGGTAATGCAATGTGTAACCACTGTACGATATGCAGTTCGCTTCAATGGAGGTCCCTTGTCCCCTATCTCTTCCTGTTAGTGGCAGAAGGCCTCTCGACCTTGATTCAACATGAGCTCGACAATGGTGGTCTCCAAGATTTCCATATTAGTAGAAGAGGACCGGGCATATCTCATCTTCTCTTCGCAGACGACAGTCTCATGTTTTTTCGTGGTACTGTGCATCAGGCCGGGATTGTGAAGTCTATACTTGATCGGTACGAATGCAGCACCGGTCAATTAGTTAGCCTAGGAAAATGCTCTATTTTTTATGGGAACCGTGTGGCTGATGATACAAAGGCGAAGATAAAGGACATCCTGCTATATGAGACAGAATGCTTTGAGTGGAAGTACCTTGGATTGCCGGTGCCTGATGGCTGTTTGCATAAAGGAAAATTCAAGCCAATAAAAGAGAAGTTTCGGAAGCGTGCGAACGATTGGGCCGAAAAATATATGTCAGCTGGCGCTAAAGAAGTGTTGGTTAAATCAGTATTGCAGGCCATCCCTACCTATGCGATGGGCGTCTTCAAGTTTCCGGTCGGACTCATTGAAGATCTCACAAAAATTATCCGTGATTTTTGGTGGGGTGACGAACATGATCGCAGACGCATGCACTGGATTGCTTGGGACAGAGTCGCACGGCCTATATCTTTTGGTGGTGTGGGATTCCGAGACTTGCGAGTGTTCAATCAAGCAATGCTTGCACGTCAAGCTTGGCGCCTTCTTAAGTTTCCAGACAGCCTCTGTGCCCGTGTGCTGCGAGCAAAGTACTACCCCGCCGGTAACCTACTGGACACCGCCTTCATCCAGAATGCCTCCCCTTCTTGGCAGGGTGTAATGCATGGATTAGAACTGTTAAAAGAGGGTGCTATATGGAGGATTGGGAATGGCAATCAGGTGAAAATTTGGAGAGACTACTGGCTGCCTCGACATGGATCGTTGAAACCTTCTGGCAGGCGCACAAACTCCAGAGAGAAGTGGGTCTCCGAGCTTATTGACCCGGTAACCCGCCAGTGGGATATAGAAAAGATTAGGCGAATCTTTCACCCACGAGATGCAGAATCTGTGTTGAGCATCAAGATCCCGGCTCGGCCTGTTGATGATATGATTGCGTGGCACCCGGAGAAGCATGGCCTATTTACAGTACGAAGCGCGTATTGCCTTGGCATGCGCTCTACCTGGCTGAACACAAGCAGTGGCCAAAGCAGTACTTCGCCGGAGGGTGAACGCTTGATTTGGAATCTTGTATGGAAGTGCCCAGTCCCCCAGAAGATCAGAGTCTTTGCATGGCGCCTCGCCACTAAATCTCTAGCAGTCATGGCCACCGTACACCAGCGTATACCCACGGTCAACCCGACCTGCTCCATCTGCGGCATGGAAACAGAGGATGATCATCATGCTGTTGTCCGATGTACTATGGCCAGAGGTCTCCGAGATGGGCTTCGCCCGGTCTGGAAACTACCTTCGGAGCGAGCTTTCAGGTATACAGGTGAAGACTGGTTCATGCATCTTTTGAGCACGTCGTCTGAAGAGATACGAGTAAAGGTCTTGTTCCTGTTCTGGCGTGCGTGGCATCACCGAAATAATATAATCCATGGCGATGGCAAAGCTTCGGTTGCTGCTTCTGTGTTTTTCCTTCAAAATTATGTGCAGACCCTACAAGCCCTGCCTCACATCACGACGGTCAACAAAGGTAAAAGCAAAGTGGTTTCTATTTTTCCTCGCACTGATGTACAATCTTTAGACCAAGTTTCAGCATGGAAGCCGCCTGAGCATGGATGGGCAAAAATTAATGTCGATGCGGGCTGGGACGTTGATACAGGAGTAGGCGGCCTGGGTGTGGTAGCCAGAGACCACACAGGCAGAATTTTGGCATCGCTATGGAAGCATGTTGCTTCTTGTACCAGTGCTGAGGAGGCTGAAATTCTAGCCATGCTAGAAGGTCTAAGATTGGCATGTACGTACATCCACAAGCCGATTGTTATGGAATCTGACTGCTGCCGCGTGGTTCAGGTGCTGGCGGCAAAGTCTGAGGATCGTTCAGCTTGTTGGAGTCTTTACAGGGAGGCGCAACACCTGATGATAGGGATTCCGGACATTCGCATTAGCAAGGTTGGTCGATCAAGTAATAAAGTTGCACACAGTTTAGCACAGTTGGGTAAACGTGAGTCGACTGGGGTTTTGCTTGAGGCAGCACCGTCCTGCGTGTCGGTGTTTGTCGAGTGTGATTGTATCAACTTGACTTCTTAATATATACAGCTCACGTTTTTCAACAAAAAAAAACAATGTCATAGCAGCATTAAACAATAAGTATTGCATATAAATAATAGGAATGGTAATGCGTGCTAGTTCAATGTATTTCACATTGAGATTTTGACACATATTGTATGCATCATTGGCTACAACTGGAAAAAATTCATAATACTTTTTTTTTTTTGAAAGGGAGCCGTGTACAAGATCATCGAGATGAAGAACAAACACACACGAACGCACGCACAGAGCACTCCAACCACGACGACCATGGCGCCACCACACACACCACACACCGAAGCAGGAAGCTCAGCCAACCTTGTTGTAAAGCCGCAGAAGCCAACCGACGCAGGCGCCGGCATCTTGCCAATGAACGAGCATCGACGCAGAGCCTCCTCCAAACCATCATCGCCGCCTCACGCCGGAGGCGAAGACGACGGCTCCATCCATCTTCCGCAAAGCCCACCAAGGACGCCGACGAAGGAGAGAGCTGCACCTGCAAACTCCCAGCGGATTTGAGCAAAAGCACCGCCTCGCACGCCGGCGAGGCCAGAAGGACCCCTAGATCCAGAGCCGCGGCCGCCACCACGGACGCCGGCTCGAGGGGAGGCACTCCACGGCTCCGTAGAGCAGCAGACGCGCCCGAGACGGCAGATCTGCCCGGATCCTCCGCCGGAGCACCGAGGGCAGAGGAGAGGACCGCCGCCTCCAGAAGCTTCTCCGACCGCGCCTCCACCTCCAACGCGCCGCCGGCAAGCAACCCACGCACACCTAAGCTATGTACACGCCGGGATCCGTCGATTCCCCGTCCTCCCGCCGCCGGAGCGGCCGCGGAGGGCGAGGGATCGAGCGGATCGCCGGTGGCGAGCTCGACCGCGCGGGTTTCGCCCAAAAAGTTGCCTTGTTCACTGTAGAGGTGGGGAACAGAGGGAGGGGTCCGGTGAATGCTCTCCTGTAAAAAATTCATAATACTTGAACCTCTGGAAAGCAATTTTTGATTTATATTTTTTTTTTTCAAAAAAGGGTTCTCTTGTGCCCAATAACAAAAACGCCGCTCTGTCTCAGTGGACAGTGAGCCCGTTTTGTTAAAAAAATTGGTTGCTGAGTCTACACTTTCACCATATAATATTTGTCGGGTTTTGCTTTTCCTAACGAGGTAGTATTACAATTTTGGAATATGTTCTTACACGAAAATTATATGATTTTCTATCCACTGTATTTTCTGTATAATTTTGGAAGACCCGACACAGTAGACTTCCAAATAAATACACTTCGAGTAGTAAACTACTACTTGGTCCGTAAGTGAGTCGGTGCTCTGAGTTTGTAGTAGGAGTAGTTTACTCGAACCGCCATTGGGTCCAAAATTGTTTAAGGTCGGTTCGCCTTGGCCCTCAAGCCTCCTCTGCTTTATATACGCGACGCCGGGCAGAGTCAGCGGCATCAACATCGATCAACCGATCGATCCCATCCAGCAAATCGATCTGAAAAAGTCTCGCAAAACCCTCCAACCACCGAGCTAACCGACCACCGAGCCGATGGCGCCGGTGACGCAGCGATCCGCGGCCTCCTACACCCTCACCGGCCCGCCGACGACCGGGGCCGGAGCGGCGCCCGTCGCCACTGCCACCAGCGACCCGTTCGTGGACCTGCTCGACGCCGGCTTCAACAAGCCGCGGCCGGCGCCGGCGATGGGGCGCACGGAGAACAACGCGCCGACGTTCCTCTCCTCGGGCGACCCGTGCCTCGACTTCTTCTTCCACGTCGTCCCGGGCACCCCGGCGGCCTCCGTCGCCTCCCGCCTCGCCGACGCCTGGGCCGCCGAGCCGGCCACCGCGCTCCGCCTCGCCTGCAACCTCCGCGGCGTGCGCGGCACCGGCAAGTCCGACCGCGAGGGCTTCTACGCCGCCGCGCTCTGGATGCACGCCAAGCACCCCGCCACGCTCGCGCTCAACGCGCGCCCCGTCGCCGACTTCGGGTACCTCAAGGATCTCCCCGAGCTGCTCCACCGCATCATCCACGGCGGCGTCTCCACCAGGACTGCCGGGAAGAAGGCCCGCCTCGCCGCCTCAGGACGGGGCTTCATGGGCTCCCGAGGCCGAGGTGGCGGCCGAGGCGGTCATGGAGGACGCGGCCGAGGCGGCGGCTTCAGGGGTCATCGGGGACGCGGCCGAGGCGGACACTTCATGGGTCGTCGCGGCGGCCACTTCATGGGTCGTCGCGGCGGCCACTTCGGTGCACCTGCGCCGCCGCGACGCGCGTTCAAGGGACACCGCTTCCTCGTCGGCACGAGCGAGGAGCGCGTCGCCGCCAGCCTCGAGCGCGACCGGAGGCTCTCGGCCCAGGCCGCCGTGGCCCGCAGGAGGAAGCGCGCGGAGGCCGTGGCCAGAGCCGTCGAGAGGTACAACCGGGACCCGAGCTACCGCCAGCTGCACGACCGCACCGCGGACATGTTCGCCGACCTCCTCGCCGCGGACATGCGGAAGCTCGTCGACGGCAAGCTCAACGACCTCTCGCTCGCCGCCAAGTGGTGCCCGTCGCTGGACAAGTGCTACGACAGCTCCACCCTCATCTGCGAGGCCATCGCGCGCCGCCTCTTCCCCAAGGGCTCGGCGCCGGAGCTCCCCGCGGACCTGCCGGATGCGCACTACGCCTACCGCGCGCGTGACCGCCTCCGCAAGGAGGTGCTGGTGCCGCTGCGCGCCGCGCTGATGCTCCCCGAGGTCTACATCTCGGCTCGCGCGTGGGGGTCCGTGGCGTACAAGCGCGTGGCCTCCGTGGCCATGAAGAACTACAAGGACCTCTTCCTCAAGCACGACGCCGAGCGCTTCGGCCTCTACCTCGCCGACGTGGAGGCCGGCAAGGCCAAGATCGCGGCGGGCGCGCTGCTCCCGCACGAGATCCTCGAGTCCATTGACAACGACCCCAGCGGCGTAGCGAACCTGCAGTGGCAGCGCATGGTCTCGGACCTGCTGGCGCTCGGGAAGCTCGGCAACTGCATCGCCGTCTGCGACGTGTCGGGCAGCATGGAGGGCCTCCCCATGCAGGTCTGCGTCGCGCTGGGCCTCCTCCTCTCGGAGCTCGGCGACGAGCCATGGCGCCACCGGGTGATCACCTTCAGCGCGCGCCCCCAGCTGCACCGCGTCGAGGGCACCACGCTCTCGGAGAAGGCCCGGTTCGTCCGCGAGATGCGCTGGGGCATGAACACCGACCTCCAGGCCGTCTTCGACCAGCTCCTCGCCCTGGCCGTCGCCGGCAGGCTGCCCCCGGAGCGGATGGTGAAGAAGGTGTTCGTCTTCAGCGACATGGAGTTCGACATGGCGGCGTCCAGGCCCTGGGAGACGGACCACCAGGCCATCACCAGGAAGTTCACGGACGCCGGCTACGGCGCCGCCGTGCCGGAGCTGGTCTTCTGGAACCTGCGCGACTCCAGGTCCGTGCCCGTGACGGCGACGCGCAAGGGGGTGGCTCTGGTCAGCGGATTCTCCAAGAACATGCTGAAGCTGTTCCTCGACGGCGGGGAGCTGCTGTCGCCCAGGGCTATCATGGACAAGGCCATCGCCGGACCCGAGTACCAGAAGCTCGTCGTCTTCGACTGAACATCCATGGATTTGCTGCTGCAGCTTCCTTCCAAACAACTTGCAGCGACTCTCTGGCTAGCTTATCGAAACGATTTCAGTGTCTCCGAACTTGTGTTTTTCTTCTATCTTTGGAATGAAAAGAAATCAATGTTTCTAGCTTCATGCATGCTGAAAATTTGCTGTCGTATATGCAATCGATAGTAGACACAAACTTGCGACCGTATCAGAAGCAAAAGGGACAGAGAATAAAACTCGAACAAATGCGACAAACACATGGAAAGAACCATCTTGATCTCTTAAAGGATTGAACTGAACGACTATTGGTACGATTTCAGACCCCCTACACACAAAGATCACCGTGAGTAAGAGCTTTTATATTTAATCAAACATACAAGACATCATAATTTCAGTTTAATACAGTGGTCGGAGTAAGAAATATTCAGATTAGCAGAAGATTTGAAACAAAACGATAAGAACAAAAACATCTCAAAGGTTTTTAATTGAGACTCTGTAACAAATGATAAGTACTCAAGATTTTCCTTGCACGTATATTTAAAATAGCTAACCATGGTAGAAAACATTTATCCCTCTCCTTGATTCAAACTATGAACTTCTTTCAACGATTGCTAGCTCTGTCCAGACCTGAAGATGACACTAATCTAATGAATGTATCTCCTACGGTTTTCTCATGATAGAGTGGTCTACTCCTAATTATGATTTCACAAATGTCTGGTACAAACAGTGTTTAAAGAAACGGTTTTTCTATTCCTGTCAATACTAAAACGGACCGCTCCAAATTATAATCTCACACCTTGGCTAAATGTTCATAATTCCCACAAGAACATATCTATGAATACAGAGTGGCGACATAAACCAAACCTTCGCATACAGCAAATAATATTACATAGGAAAGTGCGCTTTGCTGCGGTTTTAGTTTAGATGGTGAGTTATAATTTCAGTTAAACTGTTAAAAAAGAAGCAGAAAATGAGTTAGAAGACCTCACTCCTCTACACTCCGTTGACCCCAGTCCCCCACTACACTGTCCGAGACTCGGCCCAAAATACTCCACCGCCGCCGCCGCTGCCGCCGCCTCCCTATTCCGGCCGCCGTCCAGGCTCGCCCACGACCTAGCGGGCACACGACATGGAGGATCCGATGTCCAGGCTCGCCCACGACCTAATCGCAGAGATACTCTCTCGCGTCCCATTCAAGCAGCTCTGCATCTGCAAATGCGTGTCCCCGGCTTGGCGCGACATCATTGCCGACCCCGCTTACCGGAAGAAGATTGCGCAGTCCCTCGCCGGCTTTTTCTACCGTACTTCGTCGTCGACGAAGCCACGGCCGACTCCGCCGAGCCCTGCTACATTTCAGGCGTCAACTACGCCGATCTGTCCGCCTTCTCTTGGTCGAGCGTTCCCAGGACCTCCCCGCGCCTGCCGCTGCCGCTGCCGCCGGACTGCTGCTCTCTCAAGGATTCCTGCGATGGGTTGTTCCTCGCCCGCATTCATTCGGGCGCCCCGGAATTGAGATTCCGCTACGTCGTCTCCAATCCATCTACCGGCGAGTACACCGTGCTGCCCCACTCTGGGTACGCTGGCAACTGCTGCGGTTCTTACTTGGGTTTCGACAGTGGTGTGTCTACTGAAGAGTTCTGCGTGTTCGAGTTTGTAATGGAATGGCTCGAAGCATTCGCCCCTCTCCGGTCGTGGGAGGACTGAAGATTTACTCTACAAAAACAGGGGTCTGGGTGTCCATGGAAATCCAATGGGACATGGAAGTTAGCTTGTGTTGTTGTAAACCTGGAGTTTTCCATAAGGGGTGTCTCCACTTGCTCATACATGATTTTGGGTTGGCCATAGTTGATGCAAAGGGCTGAACTGGAGAACCATCCGGGGGCCAAATTCAGAATTCATTGATCCAAGTAGTCGGGTTTCATCGGAAAGTCTGCTGGACAGTTATTTTATATCAACTCTGCAATGCATATGGCTTAAACCGAATCTCAACTATATCAGTTTATGTTCTTAGTGTTGAGGTTTATCACTGGGGTGTTTCTCACTTGGACTACGAATCCGTGCATTGGAAATTCTTGCACAAGAAGAAGTTTTGGCTTGGCTTGAACCCCAATGTCATTGGAGTACACCCGCATGCCAATATGATTTTTATAACTGATTCTAATAATGAACTGTTGGCCTACGATCTGGATCATCCTGAGAGTACAACTGTATATCACATTGAACATAACTGCGAGAGCATAAGCCAGTTTTTTTCATATGTGTCATTGTTGTCCCCCTTACCGCTGGATGGAGGAATGCAGTTGGCAACTCCACATCGATATGAAGAAGGATGTGATGCTCCTCGCCCGGATTCGGATGGGGGTCCTGGAGCTGAGGTTCCGCTACATTGTCTCCAATACGTCTACCAGCGAGTATGCAGTGCTGCCCCACTGTGGCTACGCCGACTACTGCTGCAGCTCTTACATGGGTTTCGACAGCGGTGTGTCAACTGAAGAGTGGCCCGATGACGACGAAACTTGGGACCCCATCCCCTGGTCATGAGAGGGGTGAAGATGATACTCTTCAAAAGCTGGGATGTGGGTGTCGATGCAGAGCAAATGGGCTTCGAAGTTAGCTTGTATTCTGGTCAACTTAGAATTTTCCATAAGGGGTGTCTGCACATGCTCATATATGAGTTTGGGTTGGCAATTGTTGATGCACAAGGACTAAAGTGGAGAACCATCCTGGTGCTAACATTCATGGATCTGAGTTTCTCAGGTTTCATCGGAAAGTCTGCTTGATACCTATGAACTCCAAGTTCGCCCAGTTTCAGTGTTATCTGTTTCCTACTCATATCTAGTATTGTCTCTTGCTGCATGTTTCCCTCCTTGATGTGTTCGTGGGATTATTAGTGTGCTCTATGCCTTTGGATGTTCAACAAGCATAGCCTTATGTATGAGACATTTTGATGTGTTTCATTTTGTCTTTCGATGCTTTATCTGGTCGGCGAAGCCAGATCTGTGCATGTTCTAGTATGTGCACATAAAGTCTGAAGTTGGCAGTTCTATCTAGGTGTTTGCAATGCTAGTCTGAAGTTGGTCCAGTTCTATCAGGTAACTTTCCGTTGCCATTGCATATACTAATGAAACTTGTGAAGCATGTTTCCTAGTCACATATTCTGCTGAAACTTTGCGATTCTAGTGATTACCTACAGTAAGTAAGATCCTTGTTTCTTTCACACAATTTGGTTGACTCTGCGATAATTCTTTACAATAATGCTTATAAGTATTCGTATGAAAGATGAAGCTCTCAAACCTTTGTCATGTCAATTGTTCAATGTTCGCAACATATACACTATTAATTGTCTAATTTAGAGAATCATTACCCTTCTTCTGTAGCGATCTACCTTGTGATGAGGTAGCAGCAAAACAGTCTTTTTTATGTCGTGTTTCTTAGATTCTTGCCTCCCATGTTTTCCTTTTCTCGCTTCCATGATTCCTCTAAATAAAAATTTGATGTCCAGTGGGTCGTGAACTGTTACGGTTTGTGTTGCCTCCTTGGGCTTATACTGTCGCTAAGCACATCCACGCCAGGTCAGTATACAATGACAATTAGCAACATGATCCGTGATGACTGTATAGTCAGAATAGGAAGTTAACCTCAACTTGTCCAGGAAACAGCGCTGAGAAATGAAACGCCTGTATATCCATCTATATGTAGTATGTCTCTTTGGAGAAGCCATCAGTTCCTACCAAGAGATCTCCCAACTTGTCGAGGGCAGAAGTACAGTACTGAAGCGAAACACAGTTATGTATGTAGAGAAATAAGCACCGCACTGTAGAGACGATCAGCAGTAAAACCTAAACAAATTTTAACTGGAGATTCTTTTACTGAATTTAGCTTGACTGGCTGTTATGTAGTCGTGCCATTGTTTAACTCTGACTATGGGGTTACTGTCGCAACAAGTCGGGCAAAGTTATGAAGTTTAGGTCAGTTACACATGAGAGGAAATATGCAGCTTGTTCGATGAAAAAACCTTCTTGTAGTGGAAATATGTACGTATTATTGAACTGGAGCCGTATCTGAAGTTCTGAACACGTGAGTCACTATTCCTTTGCCCTGAATTAATGAGTCGGAAACGCATACGACTTGTGCTGCGCGAAGCAGCAAAACGTATCCGGCTCGAACAGCTACTTCAAACGGGAAGCTCGTGCATATATATACGAGCATACGCTCCCGTGAACGCTGAAGTGGTTTGTAGATGGAATAAAACTCGGGCATGGACCTAGACGACGACGAGACGAGAAAGATGCCGCCGTACCTGCCTCACGAGCTGATCGTGTCGGAGATTCTGGTCGAGCTGCCCGTCAAGTCACTGCTAAGGTTCAGGTGCGTTTGCAAGGCGTGGCGCGACACCATCTCCGGCGACACCTCCTTCTTCCAGGCGCACGTCAAAAGGATGCCCTCTCACCTCCTCATCGCACCATACATCAGAATTGTCGACGACGACAACCGCAGCGAAATATTTGACAGGCACGCCACCCCGGGGCTGTACCTGTGGGAGGAGAACCAGCGGCGGGATGGCGTTGCGACTGTGGTGCACGACATGGCCTGGTTTCCCTTGGAGGATTGGGGGGTGGCGAGGAACGGGTTCGCGCACTGCGACGGGCTCGTCATGCTGCCCGACGCCGAGGGTAATGTGCATGTGCTCAACCCGGCAACGCGGCGTAGGTTGACGCTGCCTTGTAGCCACAACAGCATGGCCGCTCGGCGTTGGATATTGCAGGGCTTGAACGCGTTCGGCTTTGGGCGTGACCCAAGCTCCGGCGCCTACAAGGTCGCTCGTTTCTTCCAACGTGATCCCGACGCCGACGCCTCCATGGGGATGGAGGTGTTCACCGTCGAAGAGGACCCTACTTATTGGCGTGAAACAGCCGCGAAACCGCCGTATCCTTTCATAGAGGGACGGACGGCGACCTTCTTCAAGGGCTCCCTGATATGGACGGTCGACCTTATGTATGATGTTGAAGGCGGGCCATACTTTGTCCGCTTTAGCTTGAAAGACGAGTCATTCAGCATCATGGCAGCGCCCTGGTGGTACCACAGGCTCAACCACGAAGAGTCTAGCCTAGCTGAGCTTCACGGGGAGCTTGCCCTAGCTCGTCTCAACGAGGAGTCGGTCGAGATATGGACGTGCGATGATGTAGACGATGTCAACCCGCCACTGTGGGCTCGACGCCATGTCCTCAACTTCCCATCATGTATTCTTCCGACAGCCGCGTTCGATGGGGGATAGTGTTCCGAGACAGTTCAGACAACCTCTGGCGCCAGACTAGTGAAGGTTCTAAGAATATGATTAGCATGAAAACCCTGAAGTATCGCAACCCCGACACCAACACGCTTGTTGAAAGCTCAAGCGTAACATTTGACGGCTTTGATGTAATCCCTTATATTCCAAGCCTGGTTCCAATCTAGTTAGAAGCTAGTAGCTTGGTAACCACGTAATCAGATGACTCCAACAGAATCCCCGTTTTGATATTGGTTTTATGAACTTCGATTGATGTTTCATTATGGTTTTCACAATAATGAGTTCTAGTTTGTTCTTAAATACTTGGGCTTTGTTTGTTTCTATAATTTTTTGGGGTTAATGGGATAATCCCCACATGGACTGGGTCAAACCCCAAGTTCACTGAATCTCATCAAATTCTCAATCCCCAATCCTAGTGGGATAGTGTTTTGTGTATTGAATAAAATACACTAGAGTTTGGTAAATTCTGGGAAAAGTGGGGATAAAACCTATCAAATACATTAAAAACAAACGGTCCTGTCGAAGGCTCTAGCGTAACATTCGAAGGATTTGATGTAATCTCTTATATTCCAAGCCTAGTTCCAATCTAGTTAAAAGCTAGCTTGCTAAGGATCGATGTGATCAGTTTACTCCCACAGAATTGCTGTCGAAGCATACCAAAATATGGTTGTTTGAGATTGATTTTATGAACTTGGATAAAAAAAATCATTATGGTTTTCATATTAATGAGTTTTAGTTTGTTCTTTTTTTAGTTTGTTCTTAACAGGTTTTTAATTGTTCCCTCTTTTGCTAATGGTTAATGTCCAGGCCCCTCCTCCAAATCCACAATGTCATGGCTATCTGCCTACAAACTCCGCCTTACAACTGTGTCAGATTTTTTTTCTTCTTTTTAAACACATCTTGAACTTCAATGCGGGTTGTCGAAAGATGCAGCCACGCAAAACTAAGCAACTTGCTGTCGATCAAGACTTAAAAGGTTTCAGTAAAAATGGCACTTCACCACCTGTGAGGCACGCACCGACGCTGTGAACCCGTGAACGCCGAGGTGGTTGTAGATCGACAAACCCGGCGGGCCATGGACGACGAGGCGAGGAAGATACCACCGTCGCCGTACCTGCCTCACGAGCTGATCGTGTTGGAGATCCTCGTCCAGCTGCCCGTCAAGTCGCTTCTGCGGTTCAGGTGCGTGTGCAAAGCCTGGCGCGACACCGTCTCCGGCGACGCCTCCTTCTCCCAGGCGCACGTCCGCCGACTTTGCCAGCGAAACAGGAGGCCCTCCAGCCTGCTCATCGCGCCGTTCATCAGAAGCGTTAACGATGACGGTGCATTCATTGACGAGTTCGTCACCCCGGGGCTGTACCTGTACTGGGAGGATAACCAGCGGAAGGATGCCGCCGTCGCGACCCTCGTGGATGACATAGCCTCGGGATGGAGGTGTTTACCATAGGAGAGGACCGTTGTTGGCGTGTGACAGCCGCGGCGCCGCCGTACCCTTTCATAGAGGGACGGACGGCGACCTTCTTCATGGGCTCCTTGATCTGACGGTCGATCTTGAGTCGTTTATGTATCATGAAATGTATTTCAATGATGCTGCGGAAGTGCCACGTATTGTCCGCTTTAACTTGGAAGACGAGTCATTCAGCGTCATACCAACGCCCAGATGGTACCCCGCGCCCGACTACGAGGACTCAAGATTAGCCAAGCTGCACGGAGAGCTATGCACGGTTTTACTTTGATGCCAAGTTAGAACCTTACATGCCCCAGTGCTCAGGAAACAGAGGAGGCCCTTTGGCATGCGAAATTGTGTTCCTATGGCTACCACCTACGTGAGACTGAAACGAAGACCATGGCAGGTTCTTCTCCCCTCCTCCAAATCCAAAAGGTCATGGCTATCTATGGAGATCACTGTCAGGTCAGGTGTCAGCCCAGCAAACTCTGAACTGAAACACAGGTAGACAGACAGAAATTTCGACCCAGCGGTACATTTTGGCTTTGAACTTTTTACATAGACGGTACAAATGATCAAGGAAGACAAACAATCAGATGAGAGGTACAACGAATGACAATGCATACAGTCATCTCAAATCAACAAAGCCAGGAGATAATGACCACAGATAGGACGAAACTTCACACAATGGACACTCAATTACACAACAGCTAGAAGGCAACTCGAACATGCAGCTGTTATTAACATAAGACAGCTCTGTTGTTTTCGAGAATACATACCATAGCTCTTTGCTAACAATACCAGATAGCATCCTTCCCGAAAAAAGTACAAGGTAGCATCCATATTCGACAAGCAATCACCCCAACCCATGCAACTAAGACAAGATAGAAAGCAGCAGCGTAGTAGAGGCTTAGCATAGGGATCAGACCTTTGGATCGGCACGCAAAGCCCGATTGCATCAGTGTGGCCTATAAATCTGAGACTGCACCGTCTCCTTTCTCACTCGCTTTCTTCCCCTTTTGCCTTTCTGGTACTATGTATCCTGCACTATTCTCAGTCAGTGGTCATGGGCTCAGAGATACAGCAGCGGAACCGTGCTTTACGGACATTGCTAAGGACATCCATCTCGGCACTCTCAAGCATGGTGACGACCTCATTGAACGACGGGCGGACTTCCGGATTTGCGTCCCAACAGCGTGCCATGATGTGGCTTAGAGAAGGCAGGCAATCCTGCGGGATCGGAGGACGGGCGTTCTTGTTTACGACAGCGAAAGCTGCCTGAACAGCGGTCATGTTTGTGAATGGGAGCATGCCAGTCATAAGCTCCCACAGAACGATCCCAAAGCTATACACGTCGACTTTATGGTCGTAAGGCCGGTGCTGGATCATCTCCCTGCAGAACACAAAATACATAAGCATATATGCTACGCGATTTGCACAGGTAAATATCCGTAGTGGTAGCAATTGACTTACGGTGCCATCCAGCGGTAGGTCCCTGTCTCTGGAGTCATTCCCTCGGTTTTTACCTCAATTCGAGCAACTCCAAAGTCAGCAATCTTGATTGATTTGTCTGCTGAAATTAAAAGGTTGTCCGACTTCAGATCTCTGTGAATTGATCCCAGGGCATGCACATATGCCATTCCCCGGGCCACATCAAGTGCCTGTTTCACTGCCAATCTCAGAGGCACAGACTTGGTCTGCCTTCGGGCAAGGAACTGCCTGACAGAGCCACCTTTTGCATACTCCGTAATGATACACCAAACAATCGACTTCCTGCATGCCCCGATGAACCTTACAATATTTGGGTGCCTCAACGTAGACAACATCATAACTTCTTGCACAAACTGTTGTTCCATCAACTGCGCTCTCTCCAAATCATTCTCAGGCTTCTCCAGCAGCTTAATGGCAACATCTTCCCCATTGTATGTCCCCCGGTACAGCTTTCCAAAGGCCCCTTGAGCAAAAGGAGGTCCCATGTCCAGCTTCCCCAGATCAATGGTCCACTCCTCGTAATTAGTAAGTATCTCCGTCGGATGAGTCGGGTCCATCAAAACCCGAGCCAACGCATCCTCCCTCAGAACAGATGCAGCCGCCCGGCTGGGATAGATGACGCTGTTGCAGACTGAATAGTTCGGTGTTGGAGCATCACGGAGGCCCGGGTGGTTGAGCATGACGGTGCGGGACTCGTTCGAGGCCACGCTGCTGTTATCCACCGACATGCCAACCGAACCGCCAACAAAGTTCATCGAGTTCATGTTGTCCGCGCTGTCCACCGACATGTGGGAGCTCTCGCCGACCTTATGGTAATACGGCATGTCGTAGAAGCCGTTGCCCTCGTTCTCCAGCTTCCCTCTGCCACCGCCGCCACCCATTCCAGCACCTCCTAGCATGTTGTGAAATCTTGCCCCCTCGATCATTTCCAAAGATCCAGCACTAACAGCAGAGTTTCTGAAAATTATCCCTTTTGCACCAAAGAAATGTCCACCTCAGCTCCCCCACTGTTCCCTACATATATAATCAAGACAGAGTATGTTAAACATGCTAACCTACTAAAATGCACAACATAGACAGCATAACTTAAGTAAATTTGCTACTCTACCTATAGCTAAGGGGTGAGGACTGCAAGACCTATAACTTCCATCAAGCAGCGAAACTGAACTTTCTTGCGAAAAACCAAAGCTTCACACGCACAAACGAACTAAAGATAATTTTTTGCGCATTTCCACAGCGAGATGTGAGGACTGCAGACCCCCAAATTCCATCCGGCAGCAAAACTAAAACTTTCTCAATACAAACCAAAGCTTCCTCACGCGAAAAATTACAAAACGTATAACCGAAGCTATCCTTCCCACGCATTTCCTCCCCAAAACTAACCTAACACTCGGAAGTTCAGAAAGCAACACGCTTTCGTCCAAACATGCCAATTCGCCGGCTACGCACCCCTGCCGAGATCACCAACCCCTCATAATCAACCCAAAATTCAGAGACCAAGCGATACAGGCCGCAAGACTCTGTCTTTCCCCAGCCCACGGCGAGCTAACGGAACGACGACCGACCGACGGAAAGAGAAAACATTCAAGCGCAACCCTAGCAGGCAAGGCGACCCGAGCTGGGGCGGACCGGGCGCGGGGCACGTACCTCGGCCTGGAGCGGCGGCGGGGAGGGAGGCCGGCGGCGGAGGCGATTGGGTGGTGGAGAATCCGGTGCGGGGGATTGCCTGCGCTGCGAGGCGACGACTCGGGGAGGAAAGAAGGAAGTCGGGAGTGGTGGGGAAGAGAGAGACCGAGAGGAACAGCTCACTGCTTCTCTTCTTCCAGTTCTACCCTCCGTATCTTTTTTCACTTTATTTTTTTTGGGGTGCCAGGATAACGTGGGATTTAGCAATCGTGGGCCACGCGTTTAAGCCCAGTACTCTGTTCCTGAACGAGTAGTTGGGCCTGGTGCACCGTACACGGCCCGCCTGGTGCAAACGTAGAATGGGCCTGGTAGACCGTACGGTTTTGGTGTGTACGAGTTACGAGGGTACAACTATAAAAAGAGTCCCTTCGCAAAGGGAACTCGTCTGAGCAAGCAAAATCAAATTTGGTTAGTTTGTACGGAGCTTAGACCACCGCGTCGCACGGCCGACAAGTCGTGTACGTCTCTGGGAGCAGCAAAGCAAATCGGGTACGTCTCCGCGCGGCAGGAGCAGACAAACGAGCTAAGACCCTCGAGTCGCGTACGTCGTGCGCCGCAAGAGCCACTGCGTGCGTACGTTGCATGCTGTGCTGCTGCTTCCCGCAAAGACGTAGGCCGGCCGGCCGGACGTACAGAAACCAGTGCACGTGATGTACAAAACACTCGGCACGACGAATTTTAAAAACTAAGATGTACAAGCAATACGGGAGTACATTATACGGAACACATGCACATGATGCTACTGAATGTACACGCACGATGATACTGGATGTACACGATGCTACTGGATTGTACAACCACGTTGTTTCTGGATGTACATGATGCTACTGAATGTACACACATGCACAACTACTGAATGTACACGCACGCTGATACTGAATGTACACGATGCTACTGGATTGTACAACCACGATGTTTCTGGATGTACATGATGCTACTGAATGTACACACATGCACAGCTACTGAATGTACACGCACGCTGATACTGGATGTACACGATGCTACTGGATTGTACAACCACGTTGTTTCTGGATGTTCATGATGCTACTGAATGTACACACATGCACAGTTACGGAATGTACACTCACACTGCTACTAGATGTACACGCTGCTACTGGATTGTACAACCACGTTGTTTCTGGATGTACATGATGCTGCTAAATGTACACACACGCACAGCTACTGAATGTACACTCACACTGCTACTAGATGTACACGTTGCTACTAGATGTACAAAGTACACAGAACTGGTTGTACAAAGTACGAGAAAAAAAAGTTTCTCAAAAACTATCAACATGGGATCTACTTTTGAAGATCTCGACGCGAGAATCTCAAATATGAAAACCGTCCCTAATTCGGATAAACAGTTCTAAAGATATTTCATTTTCAAAAAACGCATTTCGGAATAAATGCGTGCTACAACCACCGGACGTGGGAGAGGAAAATCTCACCAAAACTCTCTGGTTCTGCCACTTGTCACAAATGTAAGCACCCATGGGGGGCTGCGTGGTGGGAAAAGCTGTCACTTGGCGCGACCATGATGCGCGCATGTTCCCTTCGTAAAGGGAAGCCTTTTTTAGTGATTTCGGTATGCGACGAGCCGATTTCAGCTTATTCCTTGGCAAAGTCCACGGACAACCGGTTTATAGAATCATGGCTCTGCATGCATGGGCGTGTCCTGATTGTGTCGTCTCATCAGTATGAACCAAGTGCAGTTGACAAAATGTGGTCATTTGTGACATTGTGTCATCCTTCCAAGCATAATAATGTGCTTCCAAAGATCAGCAAGGAACATATGTGTTCATTGATGTTACGCATGATCAGTTGGATAAGTTTGTGGCGATAGCTTTGTCCTCCATGTATACGGGCGTCATGTTTTTCCATTCATCTATGTATGGTTTTATTTATACTCCTGTACAGACGAGTATGCAACAGGCCCATGTTCTAAAAGAAGAAACCGGTTCGGACAAGAACAACATCACAGCAAAACATGAATTCAGCACGCAAAAATTAAAGAGACTTAGGCGGGGCAAAAAATCTTTGCATATGCCCAAAAAAAACTGGTCGAAATCTGAAAGCTCCAACCAACAAGCACAAATTAGGTTATCTTTTGTAAAAATCATCTCACCTTTCTAGATTTCCTGTTTCTCCGTGACGTAGTGTTATCTTGTTTATATATAAATAAAGAAGATAACACTACGTCGCAGAGAAACCGCATGCATGCACGATTCATTTATGATCGATCCTTACCAGGTACTATAGCTGCCTAGCTAGCTGGAGGGGTAGTCCGACTTGCACGGAGCTCAGGTGAGGTGCCCGATCGGGAGCGCGACCAGACGACCAATCATCCAGTCCAGTCCATCGATCAGTGAGAGAAACGCGTCCCCGGCATTTCGTTGGGAAAGTGTGGAATATCCGCCGGCCGCCAAGACCGAGAAGAGAACTCGAGTGGCGAGTGGCGACAAGGGAAACCGCGTCAGTCGCGTGGGCCTGGGCCTGGGCCGGTGGGTGTCCACTGCCTGCAAGAGAGAAGGAGAAAGAAAGAAATACTAAATCGACTATGTTGCATATACTGACAGGTCTGAGCTAGGTCACCTTCTTTGGGTTCTTTACTTTCAGAATTAGGACGATCACATGTCATTCCATACTACTTGCGGTATAACACTTGTATTGACTGTTGTGAGTACGTCTGAAATCAGGTCATCACCTAGCAACAACTAGAATCTTTTGTATAAATCTGCACGTAGTCTCCATCATGACCAGGGCCCTTTTGATCGCTTGTATGGAGGGTAAATTTCTCGACTTCTAGTGTCGTGATGGGAGCTAGTAGATTTCTATTCATTGCATCTATCGTCCTTGAGAAACCAAGTCCGAAATAAAAAAATTGATCATGTTGATTATGAAGTAAACAAATTAGAGAATAGTTGATAACATGGTCATTTAGTAGCCTTTTGAGGAGATTTATGTTATTTGTGACACTTTCCCGCTATGAAAATATGAGGTATTCTGGTCACCATACAATAGCCAATTTGCTTGCCTCCATTAGGGCCAACAAACTTATTATTGTTGGAATAAGTTTTTAGTCAACACTTGGATTTCTGTTTGCCTTTCCAACTATTCTGATAGCATTTATCCTCTTCTTAGTATTTGTAGTTCCTATTTTAGTTTCGGATGCGAAGGAAAAAATGTCGGAGCTAATAGGCTTGTAATGGCTAGATGAATGGCATATGAAGCGCTGATCTGTGCCCTCAGTCGGGTGATCTTTATGTTGGCAAACGCATTTTTATACTAAACTTTGTTACTTTTAGTGTAATAATATTGTACACAAAATTGACCTCATATCTTTGGTTCCAAATAGAAAGATATGATGTTATAATACTTATTTCATTGCACATATATTTGTTTACAACAAAGTTTGACTTGGTCGTATCTATTTGGAGTCCGTCGTCTTATATAAAATCATTCACTGAACTTTGTCATTTGAGATTAAACAAATGTCTCTACATATTATCTCGTTGCATTATCTTAGAAGAACTATGGTGTACACACATGTGCTTGTTCTCATTTTAGTATATCTAGATATCTATGTAGAGACTTCAAAACGTACCGCATAACAAATATCTCGATAGCGCTATCTATGGTGCATGATTGTCCATCTTGGGAGTAAGTAGATAGAGAATTCTAGTGTCTGCGAGGTTCCTGCTAGGGGTTCGTCCTCGAACCTTTGTCATTGCTTATTTACTTTTTATTAGGCAAATATATCTTTGATGTCGTTTCAAGTTCAATCATTATCATGCAAACAAGCATTCTTTGTATTTGATATTAACATAGCATTTTCTAACAAACATGACAAATAATTTAAAACACAATTATGAGAATTTATTGTTGACCATTGGTTTGTCTCAGTTTTCTTATGTGTGATTTGCTTGTCATTCATGTCCAAATGTGTCCACATTTACTCATGCACCAGAATGGAGAAGGTGCTAGCTGCAGCCTACACCTATCCTTTGCTCTTGGTGTTTTTATAATACAGTGTATGTGTCTGGTTTTTTACAAATGTGTTACGTAAGTACATAACCTGGACAATTTGAGTTGTGCATAGTTGAACAAAATATTGGGAGGTTGTGCATAGTGGTTTGGAATGTTGCCCAGCAGATCACAAGTTTGTGTGATATGCATTTTATAGCACGACGCCATTATAGCACCTGCACGACGCCATTATAGCACCTGTTCGCGCCCTGTCTCCATGACGGGTGGGCCGCACCTGTCGGAGGGCGTGTCCGGACAGTGTCTGTCACCCCCGAGAGGGCCTCTAAACTTGGGAGCCCTTTCGGGGGTGTCGGACACGATTTGGCTCGGGCCGAGCACTTGGGGGTGCCGCTGGAGGCGTTTTTTAGTGTCCGGACCCCCATTGGGCGTTTAGGGGGCATTTGGAGGATGCCGGTGGTCGTATATCTTATACTCGAGACAGAGGCGCGCGTCCATGGTGGCACGCAGTAGGTGCCCGATCGATCGGGGTATGTGAATGAGAGCGAGTTGTAGATGAGACGACCAATCTATTACTGAAGAAAACCGCGTCAGCGCCCACTGCATCGCGCGTCGACGTACTCAAGTATGAGTACTGATAGGTGGGTCCGTCCATGGATTGCCACCGGAATCTGACTCCACTGATGGCGAGTCAAAGATAGACAGACAAGAATCGCCGGGTTGCTTGATCAGGTCTCCATCCACGGTTGATATCTGAAAGCTCCAACCAAGCACAAAGCATCTCGAGTTTCTACATTTTTAGTCTCTCCATGATGCATTGTTATCCTTTTATATAAATAAATATCGATTCGAAATAGTATACCAAGTCGATACAAGTGTAGACCAAGTATGTAAATAGATACTAGTTGAAATGTGAAAGCTCCAACCAAGCACAAATTTGGTCATCTTCTGCACAAAACCATCTCAACTTTCCAGATTCTCCATGATACGGCCGGCCGGTGTTATCTTTTTGTAATAAATATCGAATCAAAATATTATACCAAGTCCATATATACAAGTTCACACCCGGTATCTAAATAGAGGAGGTACTCCATATTGTTCTTATTTGGCTCCTTTGAGTGTCGGCTTGATGCACGCTACACAACCAGAAACGACAGCCTGAAATACAACCATCTGCAATACGATCGGTCCTTGCCTGAAATACGGGTAGTCCGACGCACGCAGCTGAGGTGCCCGATCGGGAGCGCGACCAGACGACCAGTCATCCAGTCCAGTCCATTACTGATCAGTGAGAGAAACGCGTCCGCTGGCATTTCGTTGGGAAAGTGTGGAATATCGGCGCACATCGCCCCGTTTTTCCTCGCTCGGCCAAGACCGAGAAGAGAAGAATGACGGGAGTCTTGGTGGAGATCGAGTGGCGACAAGGAAAACCGCGTCAGTCGCGTGGGCCTGGGCCGGTGGGCTGCCACTGAGAGAGAAAGAAATACTGTAAATAAATCCCACTGACACGGCGCAAACTTTTGCTCCGGTCCTCCTCACGAGTCAAAGAAAGAAAGTCTAGATAATCTTGACCTGCGCCAGTGGGCTGCTAGTGCTACGGCAGGACGGTGACAGGAGAATGCACTGCTGGAACCCAAGAATTCGTGGTGCGGCGGGATGATGCGATGTGACGGCTCGCATGTTCACACAAATGCAAACAGTAATATAAAGGGTTACTATTTTGTTTTGGCTGAAGCCACATGCATGATCCGGATATACTACTGAGAACCTGCTTGTGGCAGGATGCTTTTAGAAGGGGTCGTCGTATCCTAACCCATCAGAGTTTAAACCCCAAATTTGATACCGATGATTCTCATTTAGACGGAATATTCTTTAATGAGAGGCAACGGGAACAGTGAGCAGGCTGTGGCGACTTTGTCAAATCTCAAGACTTGATCGCCGACTCAGTCTCTCGGAGGTGCTCATAAGGTACGATGTGTGCGCGTGTGTTCATAAGGTTGAATGTGTGCACGTGTATGTAAGCGGACATTTGTACTGTATTTCACACAAAAAATATGACGACTCACATGTTCACGGCTTCACGCTCCGGATATACACAAACACGTACTCGCCAAGGACTAGGTGTAAACAGATCGGATCGGATCGGTGGTGGTTGCGTGGCGGACAAGTCAAGGAGGAAATCGAGGGCCGCAATGGAGTTAGGAGCTCGGTCGGGGGAGTGGAAGAAGGGGAACACGGTCTCGTCGAAGACAACGTGACAGGAGACGATGACTTTGCGAGTTTGAAGGTCGAGGCACCTATATCCCTTATGGCTAGGAGGGTAACCGAGAAAGACACATGCGACGGAACGCGGTGCTAGCTTATGAGGAGCGGTGGCGGATTGGTTTGGGTAGCAGAGGCATCCGAAGACACGGAGGGCGGCGTAGTCGGGTGGGGCGTCGTATAGGCGAATGTAGGGGATGGCAAACCCGATAGGTTGGGAAGGGCGCACGTTGACGAGGTATGTCGCCGCGGCAAGGGCTTCTGCCCAATAGGATGGTGGCATGGAGGACTGAAACAGGAGGGTGCGAGTGACATCGTTGATCGTACGGATCGCACGTTCGGCCTTGCCATTCTGTGCGGATGTATAGGGGCAGGAGAGGCGGAGACGAATACCGTGTGTGGTAAAGAACGAGGTGACCGTGGAGTTAAGAAACTCGGTCCCTTTATCGGCTTGCATGGCAACTAGTGGGCGAGAGAACTGTGTATGGGCATAGGCGACGAAATTGATAAGTATAGCGGCGGTGTCCGATTTCTTTTGCAAAGGTCCACATAAAATGAGAAAAATCATCGACAATAATGAGATAGTACTTAAAACCAGAATTACTAAGAATAGGAGATGTCCAAAGATCACAATGGATTAATTGAAAAGGTTCAACACTCATCGAAGTAGACCTAGTGAAGGGCAAGCGCACATGCTTGCCAAGTTGACATGCATGACAAACATGCGGAGCTGCTTTATTACATGGGATAAAAGACTGCTTATGAAGGTGTGACATAGTGTCACGACCCGGATGACCTAGTCGACGATGCCAAAGCTCGGTGGAGGTGGTGGCGAGGAGTCCATGGGCGTGGTGGTTGATGACCGATGACGGAAACACGTAGAGGTCTCCATGACTACTGCTGCGAAGGAGGACGGCCTTGGTTCGAAGATCCTTAACAGAAAAACCAAATGGGTCAAACTCGATGGAACAAGAATTGTCTATAGTGAAACGACGAATAGAAAGCAAATTTTTAACAAGATTAGGAACAACTAAGACATTATGAAGGAAAAGTGTGCGTGCGGAAGCTGGTATAGATGCATGGCCAAGATGTGAGATGGGCAAAGTGGAGCCGTTTCCGACAGTAACAAGAGAGGAAGGAGAGGAAGGTGCAAGATGTTGAAGCATACCGGGGTCGGAAACCATGTGTGCAGTGGCTCCGGAGTCCATAACCCACTCACCATTGTTTGACGGGGTGGCTGCGTTGTTCAGAGCAGCCATGAGCGCCGAGCAGTCCCAGCTCGGGGCGTTGGAGGTGGTGGTGTAGCCGGGGATGGGTGGCGCGTCGGTGCCGAATGCCTGTCCGTGGAGAGGCACGAGGGAGGTAAAGGCCTGCACGGGAGGGCGGCCGAGCAGGCCAGGGTCGGTGTTGGGCCGCACACCCATGGCCCGTGCGGGGGTCGGAGGCGGAGGCGCCTGCATCTGCTGGGCCTGGCCCATGTAGGGGTTGAAGCACACCCATGGTCCGACCGGCGCAGGAGCGCCGACGCCGCCGTTGCGGTTCCAGCTGGGGGCGCCGCCACCGAAGTTGCCGCCCCCGTTCTTCTTCTTGCGGTAGAAGTTGTTGCCGCCCCCGTTGCGGTTCCCGCTGTTCTGCCCGCCGCCAGTGTTGCCGCCTCTGTTCTGGTTGCCGTAGCCGGAGGAGCTTCCGCCCCCGTGGGAGCTGCCGACGCCGTTGGAGTTGGCGCCGTAGAGCGCGGTCTGGACATCCACCTGCGTGGAGTTGCCGAGCTGGGTCTCGCGCAGGGTGAGGAGGGAGCGCGTCTGGGCGAAGGATGGCAGCGGGTTCTGCATGGTGACGATGGTGGTGATGTCGGCGAAGCGGGGGTTGAGGCCGCGAAGGCAGTTGAGGACGAGGGCCTGGTCGGAGACGGGGGTGCCGACGTCGCGGAGCGCGTCGGAGAGCGCCTTGAGGCGGTAGCAGTATGCGGTGATGGAGAGGTCGCCCTGCACGACGCCGCGGAATTCTGTCTCAAGGTAGACGGCGTGCGTCATCTGGTTGTCGAGGAAGAGGTTGGTGATGAGCGCCCATGCCTCCTGCGCGGTCTGGTCCTCTGCCATGATGATGTCGAGGATCTCGTCTGAGATGGACCCATAGAGCCACGACCTGACGATGTAGTCCTCCCGAGTCCACTCGGCGGTGCGAGCGCCCGTGGCGGTGACGGCGTTGACGTGGTCCTGCAAATCGTATTTGCCGAGGAGGACACGAATCAGCATCCTCCACTTGGTGAAGTTGGAGGTCTTGAGGTCGAGGGTGACCGGCACGTGGGTGCGGACGCTGGCCACGTTGGCTGCCGAGGAAGAAGCAGAGATGGTTGAGGTCATGGCGGCGGAGGTGAGGGCGCTGGTGGTGGATTGGCCTAAGGCCGGAGAGGTGGCCATGGTGGGATCGGGGTGAGGCTAGGGTTTTTGGGAGATTGGATCGATGCTCGTGCTCTGATACCAAGCGAACGAGTAGGTTTAGGGGAAACGCCACACGATCGGGGCGATCTGTCATTAGCTTTATATAGGGTACAAGGCATGGAGATCAAGTCCGATCTCAACAGAATCAGTACCGAATCATATCTAGGTGATTCGGTTAGCTAGCCTAGGTACAGCTATACATGAGATATACGTGACAGAATTACATATGTTAACAGAATCGGCCGGCGAGAGCGGCGACAGAAAGGGGGTCGGGAGGAGCTGAACTTTCCGGACGGCAGTTGGCTGCTCGTGCCACGGAAAGGAAAGGATAGGGCAGCCCTCTCTCTGCCCTATATTTGAGGCAGAGATGAGCAAAATTTGGGGCAGCCCTATTTTAGGGCACGTGATAGGGCAGCTGTTGAAGACGTGTTTTTGCTCTCTCGTGTCCTAAAAAAACAGTTTTTTGGACACCAAGCCAATATAGGACAGCTGTTAGAGTGTCTGCGTTGGT
This sequence comes from Poa pratensis, assembly GCA_947311845.1. Lineage (NCBI taxonomy): Eukaryota > Viridiplantae > Streptophyta > Magnoliopsida > Poales > Poaceae > Poa > Poa pratensis. The sequence continues at coordinate 8,813,286 of CAMZMU010000080.1, read as the reverse complement.
GGAGAGTGGCGACGCAGGAAACCGCGTCAGCGCCCACTGCGTCGCGCGTCGACGTAGGTGGTGGGTCCGTCCGTGGATGGCCACCGGAATCTTTCTCCGGTCATCCTCTGACTCCACTCATCACGAGTCAAAGATAGCCAGACAAGAGTCGTCGGGTTGCTTGATCAGCGCGTCCATCTATGCAAGATACCCGTAGTATTGGCTAATCATCGGTCGTACTCATTCGAAGCTTGCCGCTTCCTGGCCTGGATTACATGGAAAAAATTTCGGCTCTCGTTCGTTACACATCGCCCTCCGACCTCCGCTCGAGAAGCGAACGCGCATCGCATTCGCATGCATCGCATTCGATCGGACGACTCGGTCTCGATCGCCATGTGCCGTATATATGGATTTGGGTTCAGATCTTTCGCATCGCACGTACAATCATGCATACCAATCACGTTAACCGGTAGCCACTAACAACACTACGGAGTACAGTACTTGCTTGCGTGCTTCTGTTATTTTGCTTTCAGACCCACACCAAGCCGTCAACTCGCACGCATGATCTGCTTATTGATGGATTAATTAATTGGTGCGGAGAGCACCTGGAATTAGGGATGCACTACATTTTTTTGGGACGTGCTTGATATTCGCGATCAAATCAACTGTCGAGGCAAAGCAGGCTAGAATCAAGTCCAATGTAGGCATCGTTGGTTAAAACCTTTTTTGCGAACAACAACCTCCTAGTCGTTCCATCTGAGTATCTGACCTTAAGGTCAAAAACATGGGTTGTCCTATATTGCTCATGCAATATTTTTTCTTGCGTTGGCAACATTGTTGCAACATGTAAAAAACATTAAAAAAAAAGTACTGTGACATAAAAACATGTAGCAAGAAATTATGGGCATGCATCTGATCCTCACTGGCTCAGAAAACAATTAGACGCGTCAGAACATAGGGAAATCAATACGTACGTCATCAAAGAGAACAATGTTCAACACAAAATACACAACCTTCCAAAGAGATATCTAAAAAGATTACAACATTTTCGTAAAAAAATCTATATTAAGTGCACCTTGTCAAACCACCCTCTCGAACATAAGAATTTTTTTATTTCAATGACCTCGCGATGCAGCTTGGAGTTCAAAATTTTGGTCACTAAAGAAAAAACAGCTCGTGAAAGCCCCACTAATGACACATCTGGTGCGTCCGAAGGCTAAGGTGTTGAGCCCTAACTAAGAGATTCATTATGTTGTCCTGATAGTTATTCCTAAAAATGGATTTTTCTAGTGGTCATGTTCAGGAGCTTTCATACGGTAGACAAGAGATCCATCGCATATTGCTCCAGGGATCCCAGTGGAGACATATCGCTACACGAGAATAAAACACATAGAGAGGCCAGAACGAAAAATGATCCTCGTTTGGGATGTTGTTTGTATAGAGATAGAAAGTCGAGGGAGAGTTCTTGCAGAACGTGCATGAGCGACCATATAGATATAAAAGAAACATCGTTGGAGTTGATGGATAAGTTCCTGCAACGGTGACACGGAAGGCAGATCCATGAGACGAGCTTTGTGCACCGATAGTCTCATGATCTGCATTTTTTACACAATTTTGTACTAAACTTTGTTATTTTTAGATTAATATTAAGAAAGTAACCACGTATATTTGGTGTCAAATACAAAGATACAATGTTATACTTTTTATGCATATTAGTGAAATATACTATGTTACAATGAAGGTTGACTTGGTTGTCTATGTTCTTAGGCATTCTGCTTATGAAATAACATTCATTAAACGTTGGTCCCTGAGATATGAGAAAAACAATCGCATGCCCCTGATTACTACTTATGGCACTTAGAAGAACTATTTTGTATGTACGTTTTATTCTCATTGTAGCATTTGTAGATATCCAGGAAGAGACTTCTAAAAATAGCACATAAAAAAATATTGACAGAGTTATCCATGATGTATGATTGTCCATTTTGGGTGTAAGTAGATAGAAATTCTAGAGTATACAAGGTAACTACAAGGGGTTTGTCCTAAAACCTTTGGCATTATTTATTTACTACTTTTACATGGTCATTTATTTCTTTCGTGTTTTTCAAGTTAAATAAGTATCTTGTAGAAGATGCATGCTCTGTAGTTGGTAATGAAATAGCATAATTTTCAATACATATGCTAGAAAGTCAAAAAAGAAATTAAGAATGTAATATTGACCGCTAGGTTGTCTCATTATTTTTGTTATGTGTGATTTTTTTATCATTCATGTCCAAATGTGTTTTTGTTTTCTCAATGAGGTGGTTTGGCACCATAATGGAAGAAGTACGTAACTACAACCTACACCTGTACTTTGCTATTGATGTTTTCATAATGTAGTGTATGCATCTACTATTTCACTAAGGGCATGTACAAGTACAATGGTGATATCTTAGACTCGCCATGTAGGATAATTGATGAGTTGGAAGAGAGAGAAACAAAGAAAAGATGTTTGTCTTCTCTTAGCTAAGAGATCATCTCTTAGGATCTCTTAGCAACATCTCTCTCACCACATATTTAGGGATTCTGGTTATTGGAGATAAGACTAAAAAAATAACCATTGTACACCATTTTTTATTGCTATATCTAAATTACGTGGCATGATTAAGATAAGACTGTCTTATCAACCATTGTACATGCCCTAATGTGTTACGGAGAATCCGCCGGATTCAAAGGAACATCTCATGTAAAATGCATGAAAATTAGATCATCCGAAAAATTCTTATGGCCTGCAATCTCACAAACAAGTTTTATAGGATTTTTTTATAAGAAACAAAATCCTCCTAAATCCTCGTAACATTTTCTCAAACCAATAAGGCACGAAAAATCTAGTCATTTCGGGTGAGATTCTCCTCTTCTGCACCGACCAATCTAGCCACAAGCACATCATGTTAAACCGTTAAACCGTGCTCGGACGACCTCCGGCTTCCCGTTACTTAGCCAAGATCTCCTCCCAGTAAACAAAACCTCTTATAAAATTCACCAAGCATCAAAACTAATCCACTATCACTGTCTAATCCCTCTCTCTAATCATGTGCACTAGCCACAACACCAGCCCCCAACAACAAAGCAAAGCTAATTTTTTTTTTAAAGCAAAGATTCTCTAATCTAAACAAAAAAAATAAAGCACAACAACAACAACAACCAAATAAACGTCAATCCCCTAATTTGCTGCGCCGCGTTTATTTATTAATTCGAAAGCAGCAGCTCTGGCACAGCTAATCCGGCGGCCTCTTTTCTCCTCCTTCCCTCGCCCCGAGAAGAGCAGAGCAGAAAAAGCTTTCCTTTCCAACTAGTAGTAGGAAAAAAAAGCCGCACCGGAAATTTCGGCGACGGACTCGGGCTGGTGGCGGACCCTTCCTCTCTCCCACGGCTCCGGCTGCCGGAAGAGAGCGCGGCCGGCGAGTACGGCGGAGGAAGCGGGGAATTCCGCGGCTGGCGCGGCGTGGTGGGGACGCGACGCGGATCTGGGAGGAGGCGCGCGCGATGGGCGGCGGGAGTAGGGCCGGGCCGGAGGGAAAGGCGCGATCTTGGGGATGGGGGGATGCTTCTCGCTCGACGAGCAGCGGCTCCGGAGCAGGACAGGTTCGTTCCCGCTCTCCCGCGCACGCCTTCTTAGCTTTCCTTAGTCTGTCTCCGGTTTAGTTTCAGAACTTGCGAGCTCGTGGGAGGTGTATGGTTCCTGCTTATCCGGATTGGGGGCTGTATCGGCGCCTGGGTTTGTGCCCAATTGCAGCCTCAAATCGTGGATTTGGAGATTAGTTTGATTGGTCTGGGTTCTTAGGTATTTCGGTGGTTAATTATGCTGCGGTAAGGCTTCTCCAGGACTGGTCTGGTGCGAAGATTGTGCTAGTGAGCTGCTGGAACGAGTGATGGAGAATGCCACACTATATTTGGTGCTAAATTTTGTATTCTTATTGGACACATCGGGATCCTCTATTTGCGGCGTCTAGACGAGGTTTGCATGGCAATGCTTTGGGTCTTCGATGGCCTGCGGTCTGCGCAAGACATGCTATGGTGATGTACTGATGGCCTGCATGTGTAGCCGCAGTCCGAAGCAAGATCCATGGGAGTAGTAGTCTGGTAGAATAAATCACATTTAGCTCCTATTTTGGTGTAGAACACGCCTATGTAGTGGGCAGACTGACAGACCGTAAAGGCGGAGTTTAAAGAATCATATAATGCTAGGTGCAATTGCAAACATACTTTAGTGTGAGTCCACAGGAAGGGTATTGAATTGTAAAAGGGTGGTCTAACGTGAAGGTGCAAATTCCTTTCCGAGATAATTAGGAGTTATAGGTAAGGCTAAAAATCTAGTGCTGGAATTTGAGAATTTTCCCGGAAATTGCTTTATCCAGAAAATCAGGGAAATGGAAGAAGGCACATATGCTACCCTCTAGATAGGGCATGTGGCTGCAAATGCTCATTCAGAACTATTCCTAGAACATATGTCAACGGAAAATGGATACTTTCCTTGTCCATGTCCTAGCCCTTAGCCGCACATTCATGATCTGCCGAGTGAACTCGGGGACGTGATAGATAACTTTCATCATTGTAGATCTGCTATTAAGTATAGCGTATAGGTGGAGGATTTCTCAGGTCAGGTGAGGAACACCATTTGAGCCACTGATAATTATATAACTATTTTCTATATTCTTTTAGGGAAAATATTTTAAAAGGAAATATTGTCCGTGGCTTGCTCATAAAATAGAACATTTGGGTTAGATATTAGAAAAATAATGTTGTTAGAGATAACTTGGGTTTCTGATAAAAGTTATTTTATCTTCAGATTGTCCATATGCATGCTCTTAAAATAGAACATCCTGGTCAGGTTGGATTACAAACGCATTATCTTTGATTCTTCTCTGCCATCAAACTATGCAATCCTTGTCCCTTTGAGTTCATTGGAATGTCTTTGCTTATGGTTTTGGTGCGCTGAAGTTATGCTTCTGACTATACACAATAACAGGCACTTCAGATGGAGCTAGTGGACCGGATGGGTTGAGGAAGTGCAAATCTGATTCTAAAGCTATTTCAAGTGTTCTTGCTCCTCCAAAAGACGTGGAGGACCTGCAAACAGAAGGCTATGGAAATGTTAACATTTTCAGATACAATGAACTGCGAGCAGCCACAAAGAACTTTCGCCCAGACCAAATTCTTGGAGAGGGTGGATTTGGAGTCGTTTACAAAGGCCTGATTGATGAAAATGTTAGAGCAGGTTTTCCATCTACACAGGTTGCTGTGAAAGAACTAAACCCAGAGGGCTTTCAGGGAGACAAAGAATGGCTGGTAAGTCCCCCTGCTTCCTTACGTTTTCCTGAACCTTGATAGCTCATATAGACATATACCTTAACAAGAAGTCATGTTCCTTTATCTACTATGTGAAATGTTGATGAACCTTCGCAGCTTATATGCCTTTTTAAGAACTCATGTTGATTTGTACATTATGTGAAATCTTCATGATGCCTTTTTAGCTGGTTGGATTATAAGATTCAATATAGTGACCAAGCAGTTGTTCCATAACTTGTCTTTTTATCTTTTAAGAAACAAACATAGCAGTAGCGCTGTGTCCAAGTTGTAGTTGTACATACAGTAATAGGTCCAAGTAAAGAACATACTGTCGTGGTCGGTCACAGATTGCCTCACGACCATAACATGTTACATCTGTCAATATTGGAGGACTAATGGTGCTTTTCTTTTGTGTTTCCAGGCAGAAGTCAACTATCTCGGACAACTTAGTCATCCAAATCTAGTTGAACTGATTGGCTATTGCTGTGAGGGTTCACATAGATTACTTGTCTACGAGTACATGGCTTGTGGCAGCCTTGAAAAGCACCTTTTTCGACGTAAGTTCTAACTCTTCCTTTCTTGGCAACTCCACTCCTGCCCTCCTTAACAGTCACCTTTTCAAAGCAGCATAACCTGCGTCCATATACCTATGCTATTAATTGTTGATTCTGAACTAGATTTAGTTCTAGAATAAGTGCAGTCAACAACTAAGCTTTTAAAACCTTGATTGACAACGAGTGGTAGTATCTGCTTCCAAGTAGGTCTTGAATTACATACTGGAGTTGTCAAGTTTGTCATGTGGCAACTATATATTTGATCTGAACTGTTCAGTTGGTTCTATGCTAGCAAGTGTGATCTAAGATCTGCATACACATGGGTAACCTGGCTTAAGATACTTGAAAGAAATATCGTAGCGGCAGCTGAACAACAATTATCATTTAGCCAACAACCCGACACCGTAACAAATGTTAACCTGGTCCTGGCAGGTACCAAATCTAGTTTGTTTCCTCATGGATTAATATGTTTTTTTTGAAGCCCTCATGGATTAATATGTTGAGCGAACATGCTTGGTTTCATCGTCATAATTCACAAGATATGTGAACAATGAAAAGAATAAAATGGTGGCAGGAAAAAATATGTCAAGCGGATTTGTACAAATGTTTATTTTGTGAAAAACAGTTATATGTATGTCTTCCGTTTAAAGGGCACATTTTATCTTCTTTTGCGGAACATTGATTTTATCTTCTTGATTCTAAACATTAGGGGTTTGCCTTATGTTTACCTGGTACTGGCAGGTACCAAATCTAGTTTGTTTCCTCATGGATTAATATTTTTTTTTGAAGCCCTCATGGATTAATATGTTGAGCGAACATGCTTGATTTCATCGTCATAATTCATAAGATATGTGAACAATGAAAAGAATAAAATGGCGGCAGGAAAAAAATATGTCAAGCGGATTTGTACAAATGTTTATTTTGTGAAAAACAGTTATATGCATGTTTCCGTTTAAAGGGCACATTTTATCTTCTTTTGCGGAACATTGATGTTATCTTCTTGATTCTAAACATTAGGGGTTTGCCTTAATATGCCATGGTCAACTCGTATGAAGATTGCGCTCGGTGCAGCAAGGGGCTTGAGTACCTCCACGGAGCCGAAAGATCCATCATCTATAGGGATTTCAAGACATCAAATATCTTGTTAGATGCGGTTCGTATATCGTCTTTTATTGTTTTGTTTAAGCCCATTTCTGTGTCCAAGTTTCATTTTGTGTTCCCAGCTAAGTTTTATGGCAAAATATATATTTCATTTACAAGCCATGCAGTGATTATATTCTGGTGTATTTTACTGTCTATGGAAATTTGTTAATGTTAACATCCAGAAGTGTAATTCTATATATTATGAGAAATGAACCACCAAACGAATCATATTTTATTTACCCTTGTTACCCCCACAATGCTGCTGCTTGGCGTGGCACCACCATTTAGAAGTAGAAGACATCACATGACTTGTATTCTTGTTCATACTGTACAAATAGAAGATACTGCATGCTGATGTTATGTGTTGAAGATACTACTCAGTCTCACTCCGCGTTACCCTTGCAGGATTATAATGCTAAACTTTCGGACTTTGGCCTAGCAAGAACTGGACCTAGTGGAGACCAAACCCATGTCTCAACTCGGGTAATGGGAACTTATGGCTATGCAGCTCCTGAATATGTCATGACTGGTGAGCCAATTCTCTTCCAGAAGGAAACTTTACTGAATATATATGGTCCAGGAATGGTTACACACTGCATTTTACTCAGAAGTTTGTTGTGTTAATCCAACCATTTATTTTATTACAGGCCATTTGACAGCACGGAGTGATGTTTATGGCTTTGGTGTTGTGCTTCTCGAGATGATTATTGGGAGGAGGGCTGTGGACAAGAGCCGACCGAGCCGTGAGCATAACCTAGTTGAGTGGGCACGCCCCCTCCTAGTCCACAATCGGAAGCTATTCAGGATCATCGATCCAAGAATGGAAGGCCAGTACTCCACTAAGGCTGCCATCGAGGTGGCCAGCCTTGCATACCGATGCTTGAGCCAGAACCCTAAAGGCCGGCCAACCATGAGCCAGGTTGTGGAAACTTTTGAGACGGTTCAGAACATGCCAGAATGCCAGGACATACTCCTGCAGAACTGTATCACCGGTTCTGTGACACTCTACGAGGTCCCAAAGGAATCCGTTGAGCAAGTTGAGACAGAGAAGGCGAAGCAAGAACCAGCTGCTAAGATCGATGCCGTGGTCGTGGCACCGATGGTGAACGGGAAGCCAGTGCCTCAGAGCAGGAGAACACGGCCAGCGAACGGCCGGAGCAAGAGCGAGCCCTCTCTGGAGTGCAAACTGTACATCCCTTCGCCCGACTCCGACGGGCAGCAGCCTGGGCTGGAAGCCCTAGCATCATCGCCTTCCAGAAACAGCAGTAGGCATGATGATCCTCCTCCTCTGGATGAGGATCTATACAAGATATAAGCAACAACGACAGCAGTTTTGGACGACAATCGAGTTTCCTCGCTCGTTGTTTGTCAAGATCGATGGGTCAGTCTGTCAGTTAGCCTGGTGTTACATTTCTTCTGATGGCAGAACCACCTTGCTAGGTTTCTTGATCCTCCGGTTAGCAAAATTGTACGTAGAGGAGAGTTGTTTGCCGTGACGATGTCCATGCTGTAGACTCGAAACAGTTCTTTGGGAAGGATCCACACCAAAATGGTAATGGAGAGATTTGTCTTGTCGCTGTCCGTTTGTTTTGAGTAATTTTTGCAGCTATGAATTTTCTTGAGCTGCAATAATAAGGCCCATAACATGCCTAGTAGAATTGAAACTGTGATCGAATTCTGAATCTGAATCCAAATGTCTGACTAGTTCACGGATCTGTTTGGACGCTGGAGTCGATTCGGGTTCTTGGAATCGCTGAACTCGGTTTCAAATCTGAATTCGAATTAGGCTACAAACTATGATGATTCCCCTCTATTTTTTTTGTTTGGTTTCAAAGAAATTGTCAAAGTTTCATGTCGCTGAAGGGTAACGAAATCTGAAAAATAATCACTAGGCTTCCCTCAAAAAAAAATAATCACTAGGCTGCTCTACTGTTAAAAATCCATCCTTCCTCATCTCTGGCGACGGCGAACTCGCCGGTCGCCGCCGCTTCTCCTAGCCACCTCCACACCCGCGCACCGCGCCGGCAATAACCACTCACCGCCGCTCCGCCGTCTTCGCTGCCGCCCTCGCCGCCGCCGCAACCCCTTACGCCGCGGACACGAGTGCCCTAATCCCCAAATCCATCTGCGCCACCGCGCCCGTACATGCTCGCGAGGTTCCGGCCCCTCATGGCAACGGCGCCGAAGACGCAGGCCGCCCCGACCGTAGCGTTCTCCGCGGCGGCGGAGCGTGACGGCTACGCGCAGTACAACCACACCGACGCGTGCCAGCACCTCCGGTGGACTGCCAGGTAGCCTCCTCACCTCACTTCCTCCAGCGTTTTATGGAGCCATTAGCATGCTTGGTCCCCTTACTACTGTTCCGGCTGGGCAGGGAGAGCTACGAGTACATGTACGCGCGGCCGTGGAGCAGGGTGGTCGACTTCTACGCCTTGCTGGTGGCACCGGCGCCGGGCGGCGGGGCTCACCGAGCTGTTCGGGAAAGATGAGGTCCGCTGAAAACAGTAGAATTTGGCACCCTTACAATGCCGCAAATTTAGATTATAATTTTTTTTCATCTTGAAGTGTTCCATCTTCCATGTCAGTGACAATTCTTTTAGTTGTGGCAAATGTTGATTCTTGACCCAACTAAGAAATGCTTGTTTACTGAATCTCACTCACCCCACAAAAGAACTCAGGATCGATCACTTGGCCAAACACTACCGTGTTTTGCATTAATCTGCCATGGCTTAATGTAGAAGTAGCACTGAGCCATGAACTGTGGTTTTAACTAGAAACTCTAGGAACGTCCGGTGTTAGCGCATAGAATAGATTTTCAGAGTTTCTCCTAGTAGGTCCTTGTTATGCATTTTATATTCTAACAAAGTCCATCAGATCTTCCTTTTGCAGAAAGATCATACCTGCAACACGAATGGACAGGAGCCTTTAACATCATCTGAGAAACAAATGTCGGCTAAATCCTCCAAAGGCCGGGGAGGCAGGTGGGAAAGGCAAATTTTAAGATTGTTCTTTCTTATCATGGAGGGTCGTTTGATGGCTGGCAGAAGCAGCCTGACCTCAACACTGTTCAAGGGTAAGTATAATAAGAATGGAGTAATATCATTTACACGAGTTTGCTTTACAGTTTGTTAATTTGTTTAGCCTTTTCTCTCCATTTCATTTACACTTCAAGACAGAATAAAAAACACTGACGGTTCTTTGTTCATTCTTGTCGGTTGCAGGTTAGTGGAAAAACACCTCGGACCATTTGTTGACGAGAGAAAAGCTAAGCAACTTCAAGATAGATCTTTGCCAATAGAAGGCTGTGCCACTGTTGCTGGGCGCACTGACAAAGGGGTGACTGCTCTTCAGCAAGTCTGCTCATTTTGTTAGTTACACTTGAGAACACATACGTTGCATTGCCTATGTATAATTTAATCATGTTTAAACTTGTTATGATGCATATCAGTTTCTCTTGAGGCTTAGCTTGTGCAACTTTAATTCACAGAAACAAATCATGGAAGTTATTTGCGTCTCGCATATCTTACTTTAACAAATCATTAACCATGACAGCATACCAAACTTTGACCAAAAGATTGTCTGAACTTTCTTTGTGTGCGAAAAAGTGCTAATATTCCTTCTGGCTTCAGTCTAGCAATGCATACCAGGCAGTTAGCTTGGTTTAACGGAACTTATTGTTTGCATAATCCAATTAGTTTGTCCTGGCGGGCTTATCTGAATTTTTTTCATCAGTAGTCTTGATCTATCACTTCGGATAATTGACTTGAAATGTTTTTGTTAATTCCTTAGATACATGGAGAAAGGATGTACACCTAGTGATATAAAACACACAATAAATGAGGCTGCACCGGGTAAAATTAAATCTTTGGTTGTGTCCGAGGTATTTTCCCTTCCTCTTGCAGAATATTTTGTTGCAGTTAATGTCTATGCTGGCGATTTCATTCGATATTGACTAGCTTTGCTTCACTTATTTTTCTAGTATGAGAGAGATGTTTCAGTTTCGTGGCTGAATGTTCTGAGAATACCAAGACCTCCACCCTACGTGATGTTATGCTGAATATTAACCGATGACATAATTTGCAGGTTTCGCGTGAATTTCATCCTAATTTTTCAGCCAAATGGAGGAGATACCTGTATATATTTCCTCTTAATGAGGATGCCAAATCAATATCAGGGGACGAGCAGTCCTCTATAATACTTGAGAATCCTGAACACAGCATAGCACCTCGGAGCTTTGAGGTGGCCAAAGTTGACAAAATCATCAGACAACTGGAAGGAAAAATGCTATCTTACAAAATATTTGCACGTGATACACAAGCTTCACGGAGCGCGTAAGTTTCATATATCATAGCATTTTTTATATTTTTCAAGTAAAAAAATTGTTCCTCATGTGGATTGGCCATAGTTTCATCACCCCTTATTGTGACAAGGTCACATGGCTTTCACCAGACCTTAACTGTGTGTCACACCCATCATGAATGCTTGTTTCTTAAGGGAACATGATGCGTCTCTTATTTTATACGTGCTTTGAGCTCAGTACACTCATCAGTTACTTCGGTTGATGCCCTGTTGTTTTTGCAGTGGCCCAGCTACAGAGTGTTTTATGTTCCATTCCCGAGCTGCAGTGACCAAATTGTATTCTGCTGATGAGGTGATTCCAGTATTACTTATTTTTTCTCCACTTAATGCTAAAATTGCATTTATCCAATGGAAACATATTGTGTACCTTTGCTTATTCGGACTACTTTGCTCTGAATTTTTTCCTCATCGTCGCATATGCAAATACATCACTTCAGTTGTAAATTTATGTTCAGTTCTTGTTTTTCATTTTTGCAGAATTGCAAAGAAGGCACGACAGTCATGTGCGTTGAGCTAGTAGCAAACCGGTTTCTACGCAAGGTAATGCAAAACTCTGTTATATATGGTAATATTTGTTTCCCTACCATTCCTTCAGTTTTAGTTATCACTAAAAATTAATTTACAACAAACAGATGGTTAGGGTTCTTGTCGCTACCGCAATCAGAGAGGCTGCTGCTGGAGCTGAGGAAGACACCTTGCTGAACCTGATGGAAGCCACTTGTAGGCGAGCAACGGCTCCCCCGGCACCTGCAGAGGGCCTCTGCCTCGTAGACGTTGGCTACGAAGATTTCAATGAGCAGAGGTGCTTCATTATTGACTAAATGAAGAAGTAATCTTCCTGCTAGAGCAGAGCACAGGATACCTGACTATTCAGCAAGTGAAGACCAGATCCTCGCGGTTCTGATTGTGGATCATATTCTTATATCCCTCACATTCCATGTTTGCTTGTGTATTCATTCACAGATTGGATTCGGCGGTCCAGCCAAGAAACGATGGGGCCCATTTATTAAATTTTACTAGTGGACTGCATTTTTCCATTGAAAGCACAGATAAAACATTCACAAAGAGGCACACAAATCATAGCGTTGCAACAGTTAATGGTCCACAGTAGCAATCAAGAGGTAATTGTTTGTTAAGTCTAACCACACATGATTAAGTAATCTACAACATGTCATAACTTTAAATAGTCCAACAAAAAGCACCAAGAATACACATTTAGTGAAACTCTTGATAGTTAGCACAAACAGAGATTAAATGAATAAAAAAATCTAGCAGCTAAGATCTAGTTTTACAACAGAATCGAAGGCTAAGAAAAGCAATCACCCTAACATTGTTTAAAATGAATAAACACGCTTCAAAAACTCATGAATTCATAAAGCCCCCATGGTACACCGGTTCTCTGGGTTGCGACCCCTGACCGTGGCCTTGAATGGTTCGGGTGGCAACCTGGTGTTGTGTAGGCAGCAAGATCGTTAACCCTGTTGCTTTGACTTCGGTCGATCTGGCTGCTAACTTGGGGCGGCGACCCCGGATTCGGTGCATCGTTCGAGGTCTGCGAGCGGTCACCTGGGTATCCATGGATACGAGACCGATCATGCAGCGTTGGTGTCGAGTGGTGTATGTCGGGGCGGCGGACCCGGAGCCGCTAGTGTGTGTTTTGTGTTTGGGGGATTTGCATTACGCGAACGATGTTTTTCTTGCTTGTGTTCACCCCTCCCCTTTTTCGTCGTAAACAGGGCATTACTTTATGGTTTTCGTACATGGTTTTCATTATAAATTGGGCTAACCCCACTGACACATAATAACAATGAAAAATCCATTTATCCCGACATCAATACTTTTAACGAACTCCTGGTATCAATTACATGTATTATTGTTAGATCTTAAACCCATACGATCCTCATTTTATGAGAGATAGAAGGCTACACAAAAAGAAGTAACAAAATACATACTCCCTCCGTTCCTATATATAGTGCGCCTAAGCTTTTGGAAAAAATTCCTAAATATAGTGCGTATTGGTATTCTACTGCGATTCTGAGCAAAAAATACGTCTCGCAAAGCGCAGGCAATCCCTGGAATCGGGGGAGGTGCTGGATCGCATGCACCTGCCATATAATGGCATATGCACCTACCGTAGAATTAGCTCTTTTTTTTCTCTCTCTCACGTAGCTTAAATAGGAATTCTACCGTACCATTAGGTTGCACCTACCGATCGCTCAACCTGATCTCGCGCTGTAAAAAGCTCTTCGTCTTCCATGGGTAAAGAAGACACCAAGCCGGCGAGCTCCGTTCCAGCGGAAAAGAAGGACACCAAGCCGGCGACCTCCGTTCGCGCTGTAGAAAGCTCTTCCTCTTCCATGGGTAAAGAAGACAGCAAGCCGCCGAGCTCCGTTCCCATGGAAAAGAAGGACACCAAGCCGGCGACCTCCGTTCGAGCTGTAGAAAGCTCTTCCTCTTCCATGGATAAAAAAGACAGCAAGCCGGCGAGCTTCGTTCCCATAGAAAAGAAGGACACCAAGCCGGCGACATCTGTTCCCATGAAAACGGAGGTGATTAAGCCGTCGACCTTGATGCCATGCCCGCGGTGTCGTTAGTTGCCCAGAACTAAGACTGACTTCTCGCATTGGTTAATTGAAATGGCAAAGTATGAGTGTTTCGGGTGTGGCGAGATGAGAGCTTTGTACGAGCCACCATCAGATGATGAGTCTCCACCGAACGGCTACGACATGGCTAGCGATGAAGAAGAAGAAGATGTACAGATGAGTCTGCAGTCACAATTATGCTTAAAACTTAGAGTATGTACAGATGAATTTGAGCAAAAGTGGTACTGGCCGGACCAAGGCGCATCTCATGAACTACTACTCGTACACACATGATGAACTACCACTATAGACATGATGAACAACTGCTAATCTACAGTCTACTACACATGCAAACTAAACACATGAAACGGAATGAGAGTGACCTTGGAGATTACCGAGTCCGGGCCATCTTGTCACCGGTGCTCTTAGATGGCTGCGCCCTGTCAGTCCAAGACGTAATCGCCCACGTGCAACCACGCCGCTGCCGCTTCCCGCCTCACTGCTACGGTGAACGACGGAGCGTACCCGCTGACGAAGCCAAGGGTGCCTGATGGGCGGAATGTGAAGCCCTTGACCCGCCTGTCCATGACCTCCTTGCCCGGTGAGTCCCAGCCTTGCTCCACGCCGGCGATCGGAAGGTTCAGCTTGATGAACATCTACCATGGAAAGAACAGCGGGTCACGTACACATGAAACGGGGTGCAAAAAATAATCATGGTCGATGACGATTGACGAACCTTGTTCGGGAACAACCCATTCGTAGTCGTAGTTGAGATCGTCCGCATCCTCATCAAACTCTTCTTCTACTACATCCCAGTTGAGCCGTGCTTCCACCTGACTAGCCATATGAACTGGATATCGGGAGAGAATCGGTGGGGGAGATCTGCAGCAAGAGAAGCTGCGTCGAGAGGGGCCAATGGTGAATGGGGAGAAAGAGGGCATGGAGGCGGAGGATTTATAGGGTCGTTTTGGCGGCTGAAAAATCAAAATTCAGAACAATTGCCGCCATTGCCTTGCCGCCCATTGGTACGAAAGCTGCTAAGCAAGACTCCTTCAAATTTTCGCAACTTTCTGTACCTGTGTGAGAGGAATTGAGCGGGAGAGTTTTAGAGGTTCAGGAGGAGAGCTTTTTGTTTCCGCGCTAAACATTTTCCCGCGAGAGAGATACGGAGTAGAAGCTATCGAGGAAAGAGATCAGAGCGTGATCGTGGAGTTCCCGGCCAGCAGGAGCAATTAATTATTGTGATCGTTTCTTTGGAGGGGATACGATCGCACGGATTCTTTCCAATCATTGGCTGATACGGGCTGCTTTCCTTCCGTTTTTTACTGTCCGAGTTCAGTCCAATACGTACATTATACAGCTGTGTTAATATTCGTGCAAAAAGCTTAGGCGCACTATATATAGGAACGGAGGGAGTATAACTTAATATAAATGTCGTACTTTTCCAAAATTAGAGATTATGAAAAATCGCATATACTTCTATGTGGGACACGGCCCATGCATCTTAGATGATTGACATTTCAACAAAAAACATGCCATTATTGCTAACTCATATTTTTTTAAATACGACGTCCATTCTCCTCGCCTAGAGACCACACTGACATAACAAATGAATCATATACGTTCACTTAGATGTAAGAGCAACTATCTTCTTCACATACCTGAATCAATTTATTGAGACATGTTTTATTTCCATTAAACCATTTTGTCGATTAATATCTCATATAGAGAAGCAAACTACATGAATAAATAGTTCAACAACAAACCTACATATTTCTCTGTTTTGATGAGTAGTCATAAACATATTCATAGCAAACATCATTTTTTAATTCTACTGAGATCCTTATATGTGTAAGAAATATTTCTGCGGATCCTCAAGAATATCTTGTCATTCCAAAATCCTTATGATTGTTCTCATGAGAGATGGCCGTAGATGAGAATGTTGTTTCCATTAAAAAATAACAAGTTGTTTCCATTAAAAATAACAGGTTGTTTGTACTATCCACATTAGCTCCTAATACATCTATTACCCTTATCTTTAACGTGCCTCTAGCTTGAGTCTTAAGTAAACGAGCTAAGCCCGAGGATTTCCTCTGGACTCGTCACACCTTACATTGCATTGATAACATAGTGGAATGATGGATAACAACGTACAACTCAAGCACTAAGAACTAAAGTACACAACTTATGAGAGAGACTACAACTACGGAAGATAAGTAACTTAACTACACACTACCATCATGTCTGTGCCCACCCTATCACTTTAACTTAGGGTCCTTTCATGACCTTCGTAAGACTCTAGTATATAGTAACTCTTCTCTTAGTATGTTACAAGGGAGGCCCACGAGGAGAGGACACCCATATTTATAAGATCACAAGATCATTACATTGTTATTTCTACAATAAAAAATTCATTTCTAAAATATCCCTTACAAATATCTTAGTTCTAGAGCATTCATCATGAATATTAGTAAATAATCTCAAGCACCTTTGATGGCACCATATCTCTGCCTATCTCTAGTTTCTTCAGTAAAAAAAATCTTGGAATTCCCATGCTGGGAGTTGTTATCAAGTACTCCCTCCATCCACAAATAAGTATAGTTCTACGTTTTATTCTAAGTCATTTTTTAAAAGTTGACCTACTTTATAAAAAAAGTGTACCGATATTTACGATATAATATTATTATATTATGAAACTACATTTCAATACGAATAATGAATCTAATGATATTTAATTTGGCGAGGTAAATATTAATATCTTTTCTACAAATATGGACAAAAATAAAAAGTTTGACTTAAAACAAAACCTAGAAATACACTTATTTATGGACTTAGGGAGTATGCATTATTTTCAACACTGTTCAGTACATACTCTCTCGTTGAGGTTGGTTTGAATCTTTTGAGCTCTTCTAGTCCACTTTTTTTTTCTTCACATTTTTGAATGTTGAGAGTTGAGACAACTTGTGCTCAAGTTGGAGCTTCCGCTCTTGCAAGAGATCATGCGAGCAAAGTGTTGCTAAATATTTCCTTCGTCCATCATTATAACCTTGTAATCGACTTGTCTTCCTCGTCCTTTTCACGCCACAGCCATCAAACAACAGCACCTACTAATTAAGAGACGTTTTTGCTAGGTGTTGTTTGGTATTCATGCCAACAAAAAATCGAAGACATACTATACCTAGTTTAGATGATACTAGAGGCAGCTGCTAGCCTTCTACTACCTACTAATGCTGTTACAAGATGTCTAGCGTCTTTACGTCAGAAAGAGATGTTTTTTCTAGCAAACTGTAAACATGTACTGTAGCACTGGCTGCCCTGTTTTGATTGTGTTTGGGCTGAGGTTGCGGTATTCTAAGCCCATGATCGTCCAGTAGTCTTATGGCCTTCTAAGACGGAGCAAACCGGCCTACAAGGCCGTGCCCGTGCTGGCAACATTTTAACTCATGTTGGAGGGTGTCAGGCAAATTTCGGTCCAATTAACCGAACAGACCAAGGGGAAGCAACTTTTAGTCCCACATCGGGGAGCCAAACACGTTCATCCCATCATAAATTACAGCCGGCCTGAACGCGTGACGTGCAATAAAGTAAAATGAGAGCACATCCGATCCAAACATGTGCGGCATGCACAACGTAGCAAACCCTAAGTGGAAAATGTTGAATTCATAGATGATCCTGCAGCGTATGACATGTACGCCTGGTAAACTATTCTTTTTAGTTTTAGAATTTTCTGTTCCCATCTGAACATGTCCATCAGAAAGGAGCAGCAAGAACTCATCGGTGACGGACACCAATCAAACTCCTTTGTAGCTTTGGCATATATACTACTCTCTCCGTTCGGAAAATGATGTCACAAAAATGGTCTATGACATGTACGCCTGGTAAACTATTCTTTTTAGTTTTAGAATTTTCTGTTCCCATCTGAACATGTCCATCAGAAAGGAGCAGCAAGAACTCATCGGTGACGGACACCAATCAAACTCCTTTGTAGCTTTGGCATATATACTACTCCCTCCGTTAGGAAAAGGATGTCACAAAAATGGTCTATCTACATCTTTTTCCGAACGGAGGGAGTAGTTGAATGGCTCCACATGTAAACATAAAATACACATATATTGGAAAACATAGACACGTTGTATTAAAAACACTTTTGTTATTTGATATCTTTTATCTATTTCATGAAAAGTGTAAATTTTCCACTATCCATTAGTAAAAATATTACTCGGGAGGAACTTGGAATTATAGCAAATTACATTTGTCAACACACATATACATGTAAATTACATGTATATAGTGTAAATTAGATGTTACATTTCGACTTTTGATGAAAGAGAAAAAAAATCAAATATACATGTGCCATGTCATGTCTGGAACAAAAAAATAGTTGATTTCATGTGCTCAAATTACATTTTCAAATACGCTCCTTGACCAAATCTGTTTGCAGCCATTACAATACTAATGAGAGGTATATAATGATCATCAAGTAAGTGCTCAAATTTTGCCCGAGGACTTAAAGTGGTATGACTTTTTTGTAGACCGTTTTTGTGTGGTCATTACTAAGGACTCGGGTCTTTTCCTCTTATTTGAATTGTTGGTTTCGTCCTTTCCCTTGTCATTGATGGCAAGATTATAGATGTTGCTCTTTACTGTGGCTCGGGACAACGCGACGTAGAGCTAACCATCAGGTTCGGATAGGTACAAATCAATAATCGAGATGGTCTGCCCTTGCACCTTGATTATTCCGAGGTGTGACGATACCTAACCATCGCCATTACCATTAGATCCCATGATGGAGATCCGCTCGAGGCCGCATGATGCATTGCTGCTTCAGTTACTTCGTTGGCTTCCAACGCCCGCATGATCTCCCCGAGAGAATCCCTTTGTAGCAGGAGAGTCTAGCCGTTGGAACAACACCGGTTGATAAGATCCGCCATTGAAGCGTGCCGTTGCGGCATCATCCCCACCAATTGAGGGTCACCGAAGTCATATCCCTGTAGTACTGTCCTATAGACTCCATATCCTAGTTGGGAATCAACTCCACTAGGCCCACATGCTTCTAAACTCTCCATCTCTGGTGTGCTCACTCTCTTCGACTTTGGATCCAGATATGTCCATTGATCCATTAAATGAGAAATGGTGCACCACCAGAGTCGGAGATATGTCCAAGCTAAGTGAAGGCATGCGAACTGGTAGCGGCAGTGGTGAGAGCGTCGGAAGATCGCCAGCGGGGAGCGGAGCAATGTACGCACGTACGTAGGGGTGGTGGGGGGGGGGAGGAGGAGGAGGGCGGTAGAGAGCGTCATCTCCATCCTTCCTGATATACGTTTTGCTTGATATCTTTCTTGATGTACATTTTGTCCGGTGTTGTTCTAAATTCTTTCTTTATATTTGTAATTATTAGTAATACGAAATAACTACTTCGCGGTTGACCGTGGCTGCGGTTGAACACGCTCGTCAGGTACGCTGGGCAACGTTTTTTTTTTCCTGTCGAGACACATGCATGGTGGTGCCCACAGATGTGGTCGTGAACAGTTTCTCTTGTTTATCGTTTTTCTTTCTTATGGTATTTCTCGTTCTGTTTGTGCGGCCCACTAACATGTGTTTATCCAGAGTTTTTCCCGTAAAATTCCAAACATATTAAATTTGCCAAGATTATTTCAAAAATGGAAAGATGCAAATAATAGTAAGTGCAAGAATGGCAAAGTTTCTTATATAGGAAAACAATTATGCCCGAAATCACTCACGCGAGGATAATTTGGCAGTTAACCGTGAACAGTTATAACTTGGATCCACCTCAATAATACTTCAGATTTTCCTCTACTTTCAACGATTAATGTGAAGATCTCTAGCGAATATGTAATTATATGAGCACCGAAATCACATCCTCTATAAAATGGGCTGCCTTTCTTATTCGTTCTTCTCCACAAGCTACAAGTCAACCAGAACATCCGCATCTCCTAGCAACGCCACCGTTAGCCAAGATGAAGACTACCCTGATGTCCGTGACACTAATCTTGCTCATGCTATCATCATCATCAGGTACTCATTTGTTCATGCTTCAACAACTCGTCCAACGAACTAGATGTGTGATTCTTTATTAATATTTGCAATGGTCATTTGCAGATATTTTTGCAGATGCTAGACACGAAGCTTGCTTTGGACGATATACTGGGACGCATGATCCATGCAATTCCACCAATTGTGACGATTCATGCCGCATCGAGAACAAGGAGGATCCTACATGTCAGGGGAGGTGCTCCCAGGTTGCCAAATGCCGTCCAATTGGTTGCCTCTGCAAGTTTTGCATTTGATGAACGTAGATCTA
Source organism: Poa pratensis (assembly GCA_947311845.1). Lineage (NCBI taxonomy): Eukaryota > Viridiplantae > Streptophyta > Magnoliopsida > Poales > Poaceae > Poa > Poa pratensis. The sequence continues at coordinate 8,793,019 of CAMZMU010000080.1, read as the reverse complement.
AGATAGAAGGACACGTTTGTATTGAATAACGGCGCATCGAACTTGATTAGCTGAAAGTTGCTACAAACTTGAACTTTGTATGCTCTCCAAAGTTATATGAAATTATGAAGTGAGCTTTGCATGATGTTTGATCGCGCATGTGTTGGTTTGGTCTTGGAAGTATGTTTAACATGTAATCGTACCCAAAATAAAATATGGTGTTTGGTTCTGCTAAGCGAATGATATTACGGCGGCATCAGGTGATGTAACAGACAATTACTTTTTGGTTCGTGCCGGTAGAGAACTAGGTCTGCCACCAGCACCGGCGTTGCTGCAGGGTGGAGGAGGAGTCGCCGGAATCGATTGGTGGCAGAGCAGACGACCGGGGAAGGAGGTGAGTTTTCGTGGCAGAGCAAATTGGGGAAGGTGATGGTCAAAACCACTGGCAACTGGATCAGGCGCCCATTACGTCTGTGATGAACTGATGATTGACTCGAAGCACTGTCAATCAGTTTTTCCCTGTTGATCAAACCTTCAGCCAAAGTTCAGTTCTTCTAATAAAACTGAAACTGTCGAAGTTTACTGTAGCATATCAGGGGCAGCAGCAATGGTCGAGGTGCGCGGACGGCGTCGAGGCGCGCGGTTTAGTCCAGGACCCCAGTTTCCTGCATCAATTGCTCTATTTTGTTTCAGATTGGGTTTCTTGGTGCGTGTGGGTTTCGGTTGTGGGCATCAAGTTCATAGAGTTGAGCGGGGCTGAGATTCAGAATCTGCGCCTCGCAAATTGGCAGCTTGCGCATCATCTATGTTGCTATCAGAACTCTGAATCTTCTTTTTTTTAGAAATGGGTGTCCCGGCCTCTGCATCGTGATGATGCACACAGCCATTTTATTAGAATTTAAAGAGTATAAAGTATTACAAAAAGTAGAAGGAAACATCCAAAGTGACTACAAGCCAGCCACATAAAAGTCGTGTGAAAAATCTAGGTAGCGCAGATTCTTCTGTCATGCTGCCACCCATCTCGGTTGAGGATAGCCCGCACCACCGCCATTAAACGGGTACAGCCAGCCTCCATCAGGGGTCGCTGGTCGTGCGGTAAGAGGAAAGACCACATAGTAATCCAGTAAGTAGCCCGGTGAACAACCTGTAAAAAGTGAGCATTTTCAATTTTGTTAAAAACAACATCGTTTCGACAGTTCCATATTGCCCAAATGAAAGCACAAACGCCAATGCGTATACGATTCTTTGTTTTCTTATCAATCCCCCCAAGCCAGGATCCAAACATATTAGATAGGCTTGTTGGTGGTGGAATGTTAAAGGTAAACTGGAGCAATCCAGATCTTATGAGCAAAAGAGCATGAGATGAAAAGATGTTCAACCGTTTCGTCATGGTGACAAAAAACACATTTCTTATCACCATTCCAATTCCTCTTAAGTAAGTTATCCTTTGTGAGAATCCCCTCCGATTAACGAACCACATGAAGATTTTAATTTTTAATGGAACCTTCATTTTCCACAGGTACTTACGAAGGAATGGTGTATGTCCATTCATGTATTCAGTATACATAGACTTAACCGTGAATAACCCATTGGTGGTCAAATTCCACCTGAAGGTATCTCCCTCCGTTGTTAAATTAACAGTCATCAATTTTTGTACCAAACTTAGCCAGTCCGTCCATTTTGATCCAGTTAATGATCTACGAAACTGAATATTAATTGGTGGAGCATTTGAAACCACATCCGCAACAAGAACATTCTTATTACGTGTGATATTAAACAAGCTTGGATACTGCACAGATAGTGGCTGAACACCCAACCACGTATCTTCCCAAAATCGTGTACCTTGGCCATTACCAACAACAAACGAGCCTTGGGAAAAAAATCATGTTTAACCGCCATTAACCCCCTCCAAAAAGGAGAATCTGTTGGCTTAGGTGTAACTTGTGCTAACGTTTTACCACAAAGGTACTTGTTGCATAGGAGTTCCTGCCAGACCCCTTCTTCATTTAATAATTTGAAAAGCCATTTGCTTAACAGACATTTATTTTTAATTTCTAGCAACTCAATGCCTAGGCCCCCTTGATCTTTCGGACGACATAGTATGTTCCACTTGGTTAATCTATACTTCCTCTTTTGTTGATCACTTTGCCAAAAAAACCTACTACGGAAATAATCTAGCCTTTTCCTAACTCCCACTGGGATTTCAAAAAATGACAATAGAACATTGGAAGGCTAGTGAGGACCGAGTTAATCAGTACTAATCGGTCCCCATAAGATAACAATTTTCCGGCCCAACTGGCTAGTTTTTTCTCAAACCGGTCTTCTATAATCTTCCATTCCTTATTAAGTAATTTTCTGTAATGTATAGGGATTCCTAGATATTTAAAGGGCAGAGAGCCCACCTCACATCCAAAAATGTTTCGGTAGTCATTTTGGTACTCCGTTGCTTTGCCAAAACAGAAAACTTCACTTTTATGAAAGTTAATCTTGAGACCGGACAGCTGTTCGAATAAGGACAGTATAAGTTTCATGTTAACTGCCTTATCTAGGTCATGTTCGAGGAACAATATCGTATCGTCAGCATACTGAAGAATTGATACTCCTCCATCCACCAAGTGTGGTACCAGACTCCCAACTTGCCCGTCTTCTTTAGCTCTTGCAATTAACACTGCCAACATGTCAGCAACTATGTTAAAGAGCACCGGGGACAGAGGATCACCCTGTCTTAATCCTTTTAATGTTTGAAAATAATGACCAATGTCATCATTGACACGAATCCCCACACTACCACCTTGCACAAATCTCGCCACCCATTCGCACCATTTAGGATCAAAACCTTTCATGCGAAGAGCTTGCTGCAGGAACGACCATTTTACTTTGTCGTATGCCTTTTCAAAATCAATTTTAAAAAGAACACCATCCAATTTCTTCCTCTGCAGTTCATGGATCGTCTCGTGCAGAATTACCACCCCTTCAAGGATGTTTCTACCCGGGATGAAAGCAGTTTGTGTAGGCCTAATAACTTTCTGGGCAATCGAAGAAACCCGGTTTGTTCCCACTTTAGTGAAAATTTTGAAGCTGACATTCAAAAGACAAATCGGTCGGTATTGCTCAATTCGACTGGCATCTTCTTTCTTGGGTAGCAAAGTAATCACCCCAAAGTTCAGTCTGAACAGTGGTAATTCACCTTGTTGAAGTTGTTCAAACAACGACATTAAATCATCCTTAATCACTGCCCAAATTTTTTGATAAAATTCGGCTGGGAAGCCATCTGGTCCCGGGGCCTTATTGAGCTCCATTTGTGAAATTGCCTCTAACACCTCCTTTTCAGTAAAGTTAGATGTTAAAATCGCATTCTCATCGCTTGAGATTTGAGGTAAGTCATGAATCAGTGTTTCATCCAACGAAAACTGATTCATTTGTGGCGCCCCAAACAAATTTTTGTAGTACTCTGTTATAAAAGTCTTAAGATTTGATTCTCCAACTATCGTACCTTCATCTTGTTCGAGTTGGAAAATTCGTTTTTTCTATGTTTTCCATTAGCAATTAAATGGAAATACCGCGTATTGTTCCCACCTTCTTGAATGTGTTTTACTTTTGCTCTTTGGGCCCATTTGGCCTCCTCATCTCGGCGAAGCTTGGCGATGCATTCATCTGCCTCTTTCTTAGCCGTTCTCTCCGCTACAGATAGCGGTGTAGTTTCAGCTTTAATGTCTAACTCGTTAATGAGTAATAACAATTTTTCCTTTTGTTTCTTGTATTCACCACTTTGGTTTTTTGCCCATCCTCTCAAGAATTGTCGTAAATGGCGAATTTTAGCTTGCCATCTCTCAATCGGTGTACCCCTATTCCCACATGAAGACCATTCCTTGGCCACCAAATCATAAAACCCTGTCTTTCGAAGCCATGATAGTTCAAAAGAGAAGTGTGATTTGTTACCAAGATGACTTGGTGACCCGAATCAATTATCAATGGTGTATGGTCAGAACCCGTACGAGTCATTGCATGAACGGTTACCAAGGGATATTTCTGCTCCCATTCGTACTAGCAAGAAAGCGATCCAACTTTTCAAATGTTGGATTCGGCCTCCGGTTTGCCCAAGTGTACTGCTGCCAGAGAGATCAATTTCTCTCAAACTCAGGCTCTCGATGATGGCATTAAAAATAAATGGCCAACGGGCATTAAAATTGTCATTGTTTTTCTCCTCTTGTCTCCTAATAATGTTGAAATCCCCACCCACCAACATGGGTCTTTCCTCTTTCTCGCAGATACGTACAAGTTCTGCCAAGAAATCAGGTTTTAACGAGTCTTGTGCAGCCCCATAAACTATAACTAGAGTCCACAAGAAGGCATCTAGTTTATTTTTGACCTGTATCTTTACACAAAAATCCCCTGCTACAACATCTTGTATCATATATTCAGTGACATTGAAGCCAACTAGAATGCCACCAGAGCGGCCTCGTGGAGGTAGGCAATACCACATGTATTCCTTACCTCCAGCTAGCTGTTTCAAAAAAGGTACAGAAAAATTTGATCTTCCTGATTCTAAAATAGCCACAAAGCTTAAATTTTGTTCCCTAATAGTCTCCCTAACCGTAAAGTGTTTCGCTGTATCTCCGAACCCATCACTATTCCATACCATCCCTTTCATTGCTTATTTTTATTCAGTTTTTGAATTCTAGCACTTCTTCTTTGAACACCTAGGCCAGTGCCTAATTTATTATTCCGCCTACGTTTAACTACCTCTTTTGCTGTATTTCGACCCATATGGTCTACAGCAGGTTCCTGTTCTTCGTTATCCAAGTCATCACAAAGGTTAGAAGCATTCCTAATAACTAGACTCTGTGTCTCTCCCTCATCCAAGGTACTCAAAGTATTGTTAAGAAAAGTTATGGCACGAGTCTCCTCAATCCCTTTCAGTGCATTAACCGACCCCTCTACCTGAGCTGGTGACTCTCCCAAAGATATTCCTAAACGCGAAGCTCTCGCAACAATTTCTTCATTTGGCAAAGAAATAAAAGATAACTTGCGATTAACTTTCATACCTGAGATATAGGGGTCTGCACGTCGCTGCGCCAATGTTGATGCCCGCTCCATTTGAGTGGCGTCAGCATTAGCTTGAGCCTTGATCCTCGAGCTAGATCTCACCCCTTGAGACTCCGGGTTAGCAATCCCGCCAAAAGCAACGATGTCTTCAACTGTAGCAGCACTTGGAGTCCGAGGAGCACTCCGGCTTGCGCCATTCTCTGGTCCACCCTCAGTGTCTTCCAACGATGACCGAGCCAAGGGAGACGCCCCCATCACCACAGACGGGCGAGAACAAGTTTTCTTCGCCTCCTTCCTGGGCGACGAACCCACGCGCTGCTTCGTCTCCTGCCTTGGCGGAGAAACGGGCGACAATTCAGCCCTGGCAGCGTCGCCTGAGGAGACATGCTCCATGCATGGCTGTGGATTTGGCGAGCCCACAGAAGTACGAGACAAACATTCTCTGAACACAAATGTCCAGGGTCCTGAAGAACAACATGGTCAGACAACTGAATTACAACATTACTTTCCAAAGTGTTAGCTTCTGCATCAGGAACTACCAAAGTAGCCGAACAAGATGATTTCGGATTAAAACAGGAGCTAACCTCTTTTGTACCATCGACAGCTGAAACACAAATCTGCTGTGAAGGTGGACTCGGCAAACGATCGTCACACAAACCCCACCTTTTTCCTGATGTATGACATCAACATTAGGAGACAACCATTCATCATTGGAAGGAGAGACATTAAAAGAATGTATGCAAGAGTTGGGAGTCAAGACTCCTTGGTCATGTACCTTCTTATGGTTCGAATCTACCTGCAGCTTCGTAGTCATTTTTCCACGAGCTAGAGAATCACGCTCAGCCGCAAGGATTTTTGCTACCCCTGAAGGTGACCCATGCACGCTTGGGAGCTCCATTTGCGCCTCCGTTTCTCCATTGAGAATTCTACGTGCAATAGACATTTCCTTTCTGATTTGAGGTGAGAAAAATACCCCGGGCACCTGCCTAGTTGTCCTCTGTGATGCATCATTTTGTCCCGCACCAGCGGAACCATTTGCCTCAGATGATGGTTGTGGTTGCATGGGGGGAATAGGAATACTGGACACATCCATCTCGGTATTGAGATCATCATCCTCCTTTGTATTATCTCCATCTCTGTCATTATCATGTTGTTCTTCCCTCATCTCCACATCTTGCCCGTCACCCTCCTTCTCTTTCTCAAAAGTCAAGAAGTAGAAACCATCCTTGATGAAAATAGGTAGTGACTTAGGTATCTTAGTGTAATCCACACAACCAATAAATATGCGGAGCACACCATGCTCTCTTGTGTATTTCATGTCCACCTTAAAAGGTTTCCCAAAAAGAGTTCCTAAACTCCACATAGCAAGGAAATCTCCTTTGTGTTGAGAAGGAATCCCATGCATCCGCATCCAAAATTTGGGCAGCAGCATAGATGGTTCCGATTTGGTGAACCAAGAATCCACCGTTAATTCAAACGGAGTGTTAGGCACACGGAAAGCTCCAAAAGCTTTTAATCTATCCAGTTCTGCCTTAGATGGAAATTGCACCTTGTAAATGTTTTGACCCACCTGCATCAACTCCCACTGAAATTGTTCAACCGGCACCACACGCTGCAATTGTCTAGTAATCTGTGGGATGGTCATCTCTCCGCCCTCAACAGAAACCAAGCCCATGCGCGTGTTCACTGTCTTAGGTCTATAAGTTTCCGTTAGCACTGCCTCATAAAAGGTGAGATCATCATGTGCATGCCCATATACTATCACATGCGGCTTGACCATCTTCAGCAAATGACAATCCTCATCAATATGCCCAGTGCCCTCGCAGTAATCACAAAGGAGTGCGGGGCAATCCGCCAACACATGGCCTGGAAACCCACACTTAAAACATTTACCCACTTTCTTCCCCTTCTCCAGCTGATTCGAAGCACCAGCAATGAGTTGCTTAGCAACCGGCATGAGAACCTCTGCCACAGCCGAAACCTGCTCCTCAGCCGGCAGGGAACCATCGGCCTCTACCGCTGTCTGACTTCCGGAGTTTCCTGATCCAGCCCTAGCCTTCGCCGTCACCACCGCCCTAGCAGCACGGCTATTAGCTAGCCCTGTCAAAGCACCACGGCCAGCGCCATTGTACCCCGACCTATTAGCTGATCCACGGCCATTGAAACGCCCTTGGAATCGGCCCTGGAAATTTTCTTGGCGGCGTCCATTTGCATTAAAGCCAGCTCCGACATTGAACTGGCCCTGGGGGAAACCTCCATCTTGACGCGCATTGAGAAATTGTTGTTACCGAAATTCTGATTAGACGAGTTGTTGTTACGGAAATTGTCGCCTTGCCAATCCATGCGGCCATTGCCACCTCCACCTCCCGATTCTGACCATAGTCATACCTTTGTCCAGCTGATCCGCTGGAACTCCCAACCTCAAAGTTGTTGTTGAAGCCATTGAAGTTGTTGTTGTTTGCATAGCCTCCATTGCCGTTGTTAAAATTGTTATTAGCAAACCCTCCATTGCCATTGCCACGGCCATGGTTTCCACCTCTGCCGGCAAAACCACCACCGCGATCAGATGCACCCCTGCCTCCACCACGATCTGGACCGCCTCTCCCTCCACCACGAAACGCCATGTCGGCGGAACGCAGCGACGAAGGGAACCCTAGCAGCCGCCGCTCTCGAGATCGTATTGTGAAGAAAGTCCTCCGAGACGGGCTTTTGTCAATCTGAGTATCATCACAGCCCAAATGGCTCGGAATTGGACAGGTTGGGCCATCCCGCACGGATGCCAAAGTTCGGCCCATTGGCCTGGAATTTTGAACAGTTTCAAAATTCGAAAAAGTACTTGCCGCGATCCGCGATCAACGGGTGGCCTCGCCGGCGAGCAGGATGTCAATTCATCCGAGGCCGACGCAGAATCCCGACGACGGCGTCGTCTCACCGTGATCCACCCAGATTCATCCTCACAATGATAGATGCTGGGCGACATAACCGGAAATTTTGCTGCACCGCCATGGCGGCCCGACCTGATCTTACGAGAAAGGAACGAGGACCTTACCGATGAGGAAGGCGATGATCGAAGGATCATCGCTGCCTCCCGCTATAGTCTCCGTTTTTCCTCTCTTCTCCATTTCTTCCTGTCTTCTTTGAGATCCCGCGACTGCGACGGTGTCGGAGTACGACACAAGTACCGCAAGGACCTCTCCTCCGACTCCGTAGCCTCGACCTCCTCGTCAGAACCCTCCGGCGAGAGCACCCAGAACCGGCCAAGGTGCCGGGCGCCAGATCGCTGGAGTTCGGCTAGATCGCCTGGCGAGTCGCCAGAGCGGCCTCCCAACGGCTCCATCCTGTCTACCTCCCAACAGAGAGTTTTTCCACTCTGAATCTTCTTAGTTATGTGAATTCGTTACTTGTTGACGGCTAAAGTTACCATTATGTCTCTCAAATTTTCAATAGTAATCACTGAGCTCTGATATTGATAGGGATTGTCTAACTGTCAGCTAGATGATTTCAAATTCGCGCACAGACAGATTTTTTGGACGAATCAAACGTTGCCACGTCGTCCTGTCGCAGTCTTGCGCGCGTATCTGTTCGCTTGATCAGTTCAATTCTTTTTCGCGCGTCTCTGTTATCTCGTCCAATTCGCGCGGCCCAGTTAGTTGCCTTAACGGGTTGGATTTTTAGTTGTAGCTCAACCCATACCCGAAAAAAACAGAAGGAACTGAAAACAAAAACTGGGCCTGTTTCTGCAGTGGGCCTCCTACCGTGTGCCATGCAACTGGAAAAAAGACAAAAGGGCAGATGATCGTCTTCTTCCCCAAGAAAGAAGAGGAGCTCGATCAGATGCTGCCCCGCTCCCATCTTACCATAGAAAGGAAAAAGAGAGAAAACCAAATGAGATACACACACAGATCAGCTGAATTGTGAGATCTGGGGAGAGAAAAAGACTCCAAATGGAAGATCATGTAGAGGGGAACAAGAGATCTGACGGGGAGATGCTAACCTAGACAGATACAAAACCTCCAATCTTCGGGTAAAATTCCCTTGCCAGCACTTCAGTACGAACTGGGATGATAAATTCAAGGATCCTTCATGCTTCAGTGCTATTTCCCCCCTCCCCTCAGAAAAACTTATGCATGATTAGCTGAACCCAGATAGTAGATACAGTATGCACATGAAAAATCTGAGGAAAACATGCAGTAGAGAAAAAAGGAAATGTTACTAGTAAGATAGAGAATTCGAATAAAACACATATATAGATGGAGTTCAACTTCATAGCTCGCGTGTTCTAGAGTGTTCGAATAAAAAAATACAAACCACATCAGTGGATATATAGTTTCTGCATTTTACTAGTAAGATTACGCCATAGCATGACCTGGAATTACATTCCAGCGACAAAGGACATAGATACCAACACATAGCACTAAGAACCCACTCCATGTCTTGATGTTCTAAAGCACATCAAAAGTGACCATCAGGAAGTTGTTGTCGTTCTTGTGGAAGAGGATAAGCACATCCATCCCCTCTACCAAACCATTCACAGTTGCAAAATTTGGCCATCCATTCTTGAAGCAAACTCTTCCATCTCTGGCCATGTAGTAATATAATATACTACTATAATAATATACTGAAAAAAGATAGATGCAGGAACAAATTATACATGATATAAAAAGAAAGAAAGAGAGATTCAGAAAGACAAATAGATGCACAAAGTAAATTCAATAGAGAAACATATATAGAGAGAGAGAGACCTTAAGCTAGAGAGACACATGAAAACCTGTTATTATGCGAAAATCAAATAGAAAGAGAGAGAGAGAGAGACTGAAACACACAGAGAGAGATTCAGAGAAATAAACAATAGAGAGAGAGATTCCTCAATCTAGAGAGAAAAATAAATAGATAGATAACTCAATCTAGAGAGAAAAATAAATAGAGACAGATATGCGAAAATCAAATAGAAAAAGAGAGAGAGAGAGAGAGAGACTGAATCATAAACACACAGAGGATTCCGAGAAATAAAAGATAGAGAGAGATATATATATATATGAAGAAATATAATAGAGAGAGATATGAAGAAATATAATAGAGACAAAGAGAGATGAGCAAGTGACATAGAGACACACAGAGACAGATAGAGATAGATGCCTGGATATAGAGAGAAATATAAATAAATTAGATAAAGAGAGAGAGAGAGAGAGAGACCGAATCAGAAACACACAGAGAGAGATTCAGAGAAAACATAGAGAAAGAGAGAGAGAATGAATCGGAAACACACAGAGAGAGATTCAGAGAAATAAAAAATAGAGAGAGAGAAAACTTATATAACCATACTTCTAAAAAAATTCAATAATTAATTAAATAATGATTTTTTCAACAACATGGTGATGACGCATATAATGGACAGAAACATGACCAGGATAACACATTCAACTTCGACGACGTGTTCTTCCAGGTATGTGATACCAAAAGACATTATATGGATTAATGTGCTATGCTCAATTTTCGTATTTATTTACTGATAAGAAAAAATATATTTATATGCAGCAACAAGATTTTTCGTACACGGGACTAATTCAGGGGGAGTTTGACAAATTGTACACATCAAAAAATTGCACAACTTCAACAACGGTCAGTATAACAAACAAGACTAACATGTGCAGTTTTGGTTTATGAGATGAGGAATTGTTTAAAGCAAACTTATCAGTGATGCTAACAATACCATCTATGACCTGAAAAGAAAAAGAAACAAAGAATGAGACAAAAGGGAATAAAGGGAATAAAATGGCCAAAGAAAAGTAAATGAAGGGAGATGAAATTAACCTGTTTCATGAAACCAAAAAGTGCATAGTCTAAGACCTTGTCCCTACTACTTCTAACACATTCTGTCCCCTGCAAAAAACACAAAAGGGAATAAAGCTACATACATTAGATACAACACATAGGGGTCAAAAACCCCAAAACTCAACAAAAAATTGAAAACAACCGAACAAGCTTACATCGAAGTCGCTAGAGAAACTGTGTCCTTCAGTGTAACCAGAGCCAATATGATCATCCACAAAATCAGTTGAAGCAGAGTGCCTTCTGCACAAGCAAGAAACAACAACAAATTATGAAACTAATGCTCACACACAAAATGCAAAAAAGGACATGAAGAGTAATGTAATGCAATGTGCTATTCTTGACACCATGCACACAATAATTGACTGTTCCTCTCTTTCAGTTGAACTGTAATGCAATGTGCTATTTTTGGACAAATACAAAATCCAAATCGGTTCAGTTTAAACATCACCAACCCACCAACAAAAACCCAAGCTACCATACTACCAAGCTAAGCATGTTTTTCTACTGAGTACACATCCCAGCTTAACTAGTGACACCTTACAACCGGGCTTACAGAAAATATCGCAGGAGCGATCAACATAATCTCCATCCAGCTACATCAGCAAACTGTCTCACAAATTGCCAGTTAGACAACACCTGACCAAACACTTCCTAGTGCGTGTAGGAGCGTTTAGACTAAAGTTATGCTTCTCTAATCAAGGTTTAGAATAGAGCTACACTTTTCTGAAATTGGCTACAAAAAACTTCAGACTAACAAAACTTGCTGCCCCAGTGGTGAAATTGAACTACACACAAAAAACACCACCACCACAAAGGTATGTTCAAGTCAAAACACCCACGCCCCCTGGCCCTCGCATGAAGCAGGAGACCAAAAATTGCAACACAACACTCTTGAAAAATTCAGAGACATGAAATTCCATCCCCTTCCTACAACAAAACACACCACGCCAACAAAAAAATCAGATGTATGACAGACTACCGAGGAGGAACTAGCGATTTCAGAACTAAAACACCACTAGAACCTGAGATCTGGTGAGGACACATGCCAAACGCCCCCCTACCTAACAACGATACAGCTAACAAAAAGCTTCGACAAGCACAACTAATATAGCACGGGTGAAAATAGACAAAGCACACATCTAGCTCCGCCAAACCACGGGGAGAAAAGGACTGCGCTGGTTTGCCGCCAAAACAAAGCTCACGGGTCCGAATCCCACAAACAAAGCTCACGCGCGACAAGGGGAAAGGGAGGGATCTGGGGGAGAGAGCTACCTGGTCGGCCGACGACGTCGTCGCCACCCTCTATCCCCTCCTGGGATGGAAGCCATGAGCAGACGCGGGTGTACGCCGGCGAGGTCAAGCTCGTCGCCCCTTCCGCCTCTATCCCCTCCTCCGAGTGACGCGTAGACGGAGAAAACAGAGGACACGAGGATAACGGAATAAAATGAAATTCAAAATAAAACCCCAGCAACGCGACGCCAGCGAGAGAAAAAAAGAAAACGGGTTGCCGGGTTGGAAACAGCTGTTAACGGGCTCGACACAGCCCATCGAGCCGGCGACGAGCCGTGCGACAGACGGGCCAGACACACAGACACGCACGAATCACGAAGAAAGATGGACGGACAGAAATCTGACTGTGCACGAAATACAAATCAGACAGCTGATAGATAGCAAAGGTCTATTGATATATAGCTTCCCAGATTTCAAGTAACTTTAGGAACTACCAATGCAGTACTGATATAGTTCCTGGAATCTTCACCTTCTGTATTTGCAGTTTATGGTAGCCATCCTACATTCATATTTGTGTAGATGCCTCAGCAAATCCATGTAAGCATGTTATGGTAGGTTGTATCTTATTTTGATCATGGTTTTGAAAATATGCGGCTGCAGCTTACAAAAAGTAAACAATCTCTTGTTAAACAATCGCCCATCCCTATAATATTTACCAGAACTGCATTCGTTTTGTTGGGAATATTACTTGAAATTGCATGCATTTGTCTAGTTATCTCAGGAGCTGGCCAAGTTGGATAATGTTGACCTGGTCCAGAATGATGGAAATCCTTGTGGTTCTAAGGACTTTTTGTTGTGGAATCCCCCATTACATATGACAAAGGAGGGAGGTTCAAATAGTATTTCAGTAACTAAATGCTAAGGCAACTAACGTTCAAATAGTAGTATTAAGAAATACATTCCAATACTAAATGTAAGTCTTGAAATATAGTCTGCTACAGACTCATATGGAAAGATTTATAGAGCTTAAATACGTTCATTAGCTTGTGCTTCTGGTTAGTTGTCTTGACAATGGCATCTTCTTTCTTCTCAGAAGTAGGAACTAGCCAGCACTAGCAAAAGAACCAATGGGTGGATAACTGAGACCGACAATTTCGGGGATGCGTTTGGCAGCCGTGGGTATACATCTGAGGGCGGCATCACACACTTGTCACCATTGAAGTACACTCTTCTTGGAAAGGCCCATCCTGCCGCAGGGTGAATGTTGAGGGGTCCTTCCGGAAGAGAAGCTCAGACTGAACATATCCATCAGGTCCAGCAGTCAACAGATAGTCATTGTAGTGCTTGATTCCCCAGAACAGTGCGGTGTCATCTGCGATAAGAGAATCTGTCAATAGAAGAACATTCACACAAAGAATATCAAGTGTCACAGGGATCATGTGCTCACTCATGAGTTCATAAGGGTTCAGAGCTGTGTAGTTGAAGCTGGTAATGCTAGTCAAGCTGTTGAAATTAGGGTGCTGAGCTACTAGGTTCCACTGCGAATAATTCATCCGGTAGTTGAAGTTTGTCACTGTGATTTTGGCGCTCCAGTAGTCCTTGTAGTTAGACTTCACATGCCAATGAACCCTTATTGGGCACATATGAGAAGTGCATTGGACCAGAGGTGCCAAGTTCTTGTCTTGACCAAGGTAAGCCTGTAAGGTGAGTTTCCCCTGAAAAAGTGTTAAAACCCACTGTCAGATAACTGAACAATAAGTTGGCTCTTCATTAGATTATTCGGGATATATTAAATGTAACATACTCTACACAGATTCCTTGTTTTGTACTGTTTTCTTGGCAACCACAGGAGCAGTTTGGGCAGGTAATTAGCTTGTCGCTGTAAAACGCTGAGAGCGACACACAACATGTTGGAGATCTCATTGCGGAGAATTGCGAATATGTACAGGTCAAAGTCCATGTCACTACACAAAGAAAACAACAGTCACCAATATGCTAGTTACCGACATATTCTTTCCATGCATAACATATTAGATAATTACTTACCGTGGGCTTGAGTTGTCCTCCGTCCATCTGGTGTGAAGAACTTAGTCGGTTGCTCAAGTTTTGTGGCAGGTCCACAGGTATACCCTGGACCGGGGCCTTTAGAGTGAAGTTCACTGGCAATTCAATGGTCTTGGCTGTGGTTCCTGATCGGCCAACTGATATTTCGAAAGATGCGACGGCATTAGCAGGGTCTTGTGCCAGTGAGCTGAGGACTCCTCCTTTGCAGCAGTTGGCACTCTGTTTGTCGTAAGGTGCCCCGGGAAGCCTGTCGACAATCTCTGGGTTCACCTTGCAGCTGTGAGGGATGTTCTCTTTGAATTTGGAGCAATCACCTTGCTCTGTAGCCTGTCCACCTTGCACATACCAGATCACCTCCTTCTTTGACCACACCCACCCGAGCTTCCATCCCGGTGGTTGAATGTGGCGGTACTGCTGATAATTGAATAGTGAAACCTCAGCCTGGAGAAATTACATCATGTCAGCATTTGGAAAGCAGAGTAAACTGGGGAGAGACTAAACATTTATTGCACTGGCATTATAGTCTGCGCTCAAAATATACATGTTGCATATCACCTAGTGTTTTCTTCAGAAATTGTGTGTCATGAGGTACATAATTATTTATATGAATCATGGCAAGGGCTATCGGATCATGGCTCTGTGTTTGTTGTTTGGTTTTCTGATTCTTGAATTGAAGTGATGGCAGAAGTCATTAGGTTTGCACAGAAGTGAGTTTCTTAGTTGAAACTAATTTGGAGCATTGCAGTTTTCTTATAGCCGGCCGATGGAGAGTTACAACAACCGAAAGGTACACTCTCATGCGTGAGCAGTCACTGCTTGCTGGTAATTTCATTACTGTAATTTCTCCGACTGCTGCAACAGATACATATGTCCAATGCTTCCCTTTGTAAATTATATCCTTAACATTCTGCAGTGGGAAAAAACTATCTTTCCTATTGTGCTGAAAAACCTATCTAATGATTCTTCATTTTCTAACTTACGTGAGTTTATCGCCACCATTTGCTTCATATGTTAATTAAATCTGTAATTAAAATTCTTATGTGAAATGTATGAGTCGAACTGGTAGGCAGATCGGTGATACGCAAATTGTGTGCAATTGGTATGTGTGTTTTTTCCCCATAAGTTGAGAGGGGTCCGATACTACTCCGATCTATGTAACCACTTGAACAGAGCAAGATATGCTTATGCATTTGACAATGTAGTACTGTAGAGTGAATATTACTGTTCAAGAAGTGACAAAATTGATCCTTACCACGTAGCCATCTGGAAGCCAGCTTTTAACATCCCATCGAATGGTTATGTTTCCCGTTGGATCAACGGGATCGTAGGCTCCTGCAGAACAGAGAATTTCTTGTTAACAACTTTTGCCCTGTTGCAACAAACCTCATCAATGAAGTAAAAAGTGTAACCAATGTGGCTGCAGAAGGTTTGTCATGTTTGTTACAACGCAGAGGGGTTTTGGGCAGACTAGAAGGTCTAACGGTGGCGAATTCGGCGACACCAATCAACCATCTCTTATTTGCAGAGGATAGCCTTTTGTTCTCCAAAGCAAGCCAGGAAGGAGCTCAGTAAGTTTATTTAGCTCTAAATCAACATTGTATTGCTTCGGGACAGAAAATTAATAAGGAGAAGTCTTCTATCTTCTTTAGTAAAGGATGTCTGGAGAATACAAGAAATGTAGTGAAATGAGTTTTGGAGGTTACAAATGAAACTCTAACTGAGAAATACCTAGTATTGTGTTAATATGTTTGCAAAGACCACGGGGTAACTTAAAACAGGACACTGAAATACTGAATACAAAGATGTTGCTTGTACAACAGATTTAGTTAATACTTCCTTTCCCGAACAGACAAACATTGTTCAGGCCATCCTTGGATCCTTTTCCACACCCTATCTTTAAAATATTTAAACGATCCATTCACAAATTTCCCCACATCAGAAGGCATGATCAGGAAGTTCTTGTGGGAAGCAAACAGGGGCAGAGAAAGCGGACACAGTGATACAGCCAAAATACATGGGAGGTTTGGGGTTTAAGGATCTGGAATTTTTTAACCTTGCCTTGTTAGCATGCCAAGCATGGAGGATACTACAAGAGCCTGAATCATTGAGCGCGAGAATTCTTAAGGCACTATATTTTTCGAACTGTGATTTGTTGACTGCTTCGGTTGGGAGCTCACCATCTAAAATGTGGAGATCCATTCATGAGGGTGCTGGAATTCTCAAGCAAGGTCTGATAAAGAGAATAGGAAATGGTCAAATGACTAGTGTCTGGGTAGAGGGAGTACTGGTGAGGCGCATATCATAGCTAGGAATTCTTTAGCTAACTCTTTTTGGTCGCCGTTTGTGGCTGGCCCAGCCTGGTGATTGTATTCCCCTGATGGTTGTCGTTAAAACCCTTATGACCCATCAAAAAAGAAGAGGAGAGAAATCATTGAGCTAGGCGATGATCTAAGGGGACATTTGGTTGCAACTTGCAAGGTTTACGGCAGACCTGAAAAAACAGCTAGAGGAGAGAGAATGTGCTGACCTGACGAACGAAGAAGACAAGCCAAGACGCACAGGAGTAATGCTGGACACAGACAGCGAGGTAGTCTTGCCATGGCGCTCGCTGAAGAACCCGATTTCTGCTGAAGGAGCAAGACGAACTTCAGAACAGAGAGTTGTGGGAGGAAGAGAGCGAGGGCCGAGGGAGGGGAAAGTTGTGTGGGGAGAACTTTGCCATTTTGGGCGCCGGAGATTAAACTATTAGGTTTAAAATGTTGCTGCAGATAAAAACAAAGGGTTATTCTTGTCCTTACTGTTCGGCTTGTTTCAGCCCTTTGAATTACCAATATTCTCGTTTCAGTTCATCTAATCTTTCCATATTTAAACTAGTGCTAAATAACCACACGAAAATTCAATGTCTTGACGTGCAACATCCCGTTTAGGACAGATGCAACAGCAGGGTATGCAGTTCAAATATATTTAAAAACAATTACTCCCTGAAGTTCCCCACTACAGTAATCAGTACACCACCTAAACAAATCAAAGATAGACATCGCTCTTTACCCCTTCACGACGGAGGGTATGATTATTATTAGCGGATTATATAGCAGAAATTGTCTTTGTCTCCAGAGATCCCGGTGTTTAAAAAATTGAAAAAATATTTACAAGTTAAAACAAATCTGAAAAATCCTGGAGGTAACCATGATGTGTCCCACAAATGTGCAAACGATCAAATTCAAATACTTTGTATTCTGCGCTACACAAAAATAACAAAATGTGATAAAATTTGGACATTTGAAAAAATATATTTAGGTCCACAGTTTGTTCTTTTTGTGCAGCCCAAAATAAAATATTTGAAATTAATATTTAGCACGTCTGTGGCATACATCATTGGCTATATCTGGGATTTTTTTCCAGATTGTTTTGAAACTTGCAAAATTTTCAAATTTTTTAATACTTCAGGATCATTAGTGCCTGGGAGCATGAAATCTGCACTCTTTAGCTAGTCATAGTATAGCCCTGTTTGAAAACTGTATGACCAATTTGGATTTGTATGCAATGTACGCTTAATACGACCGTACCCGGATGAAATCCGTATGGTCCATATGGCCGTCAGTTTTCACCCACACCGTTCATGGTGGCCACTGTCCTCGTTGGCGCCGATCGGTCTCACGCCCTCGAGGGTGGAGGCTGGAACGAGCGGTGGTGTCCCACGTCAGCAGCGAGCGGGGGCGTCCCCTTGGCGGGGCGGGGTGTTCATCACGAGTTGTGGCATGCCCTGCTGTGACGACACCACAACAATGGTGTTCGGCACGAGTGGGTAGGGCTGAAAAACCCGGGTGGTACTCGGTCGGGACCCGTACATTACGACTACCTAATTGAGAGCACCCAGGCTATGATCGAAGGTTGGCCTCGACAATTGGGGTTTTATGTTGTGCAGCCATGGGATCAGGAGGAGCACGCGTGACTTCTCCTGGTTTGACTGTGGGCTTGGGCTTGGACTTGGATGTCCATGGGTCATCATATCTTTTTTTTTGCAAAAAAGCCCGCAGATTTATAATAATAATCAACAACAACATTATGCATATCTCAATGGGCCAGCAGAAGCAAGACAGAGGCATGCCGCCTTCTCACCTCTCCCTCCTTGGAGTCAGGCATAACTTGTTGTCGTAGAGCTTGTTGTAGTAGACAAAGAGAATTCGTCGTGGTAATACCCCAAAAGATCAACGCACTAGAGCAGCAACCATTGACAAAAGATGAAAATTGTAAATCACAAGAAGCAATACACGCAACCGCAGCAACTAAAATGAAAATTGAACGGATCTTACAGGGATATGTCGGGGTGAAACTTATGCTAACACTGGGATGTCCCCCACTACCTAACTACCAGACAAAGACACCGAAATTAAATAAAAAAGAAGCGGGAGCCATCCCACTGGCGTGAAGCCAGGGTCATCCGCCTCTTCAGGCTCTGTTTGTTTCTAGAGTTTTTTTAGAGATTGGTGGGGATTATCCCGGTCAAACTCCCCAAATCTCCACATATCCCAAAATATCGTTTGTTTCTAGTGTATTGGACAGGTTTTATCCCCACATTTTCCCAAAAATCCTCAAACTCTAGTTCATTTTTCTCAATAACCAATACACTACCCCTACCTAGTGAAGTTTGGAGTTTCACCCAATCTACTAGAGGATTATCCCCACCAATCACCTAAAATACACTAGTAACAAACAAGGCCTCAAGGCAAAAGCAAAATCCATCTGAGGCGGGGCGGACCGCCAGGAACGACGGAGGGGATGAGAACCCTAGCCTTGAGATCATTTTCTCCTTTCTCTCTTCTATCGGTTCGATTGCCCTTTTTAATTATTTGTGAAGAGGGGTGGTGTGTACACCGAAACAGAAGTGCTCAGTGAGTGCTCTGAACACGGAACCGCACGTCCGGAGAATTGTTTTCAGTCCACAGCATGCACATTGACGTCCTACTTTGTCCCTTTCCCTTTTTCTTCATTCTGCTTTATTTCCATTCGTGTGCATGTATAATTTTGTTCTCAGTCCACATCCCGTCCACGTCCTACTTTTTATTTACCCCAAGCATCGAGGGAAATGTACCCACCCACTCATGTCTTCGTTTGCTACGCCGCCAGCTAAAGCAACAACTGCCCATCTTCAGTCACACTGAAACCAGTTTACCTCCATGCCCCTGTTTCAGTTATTTGGTCGGAACAAATATAAATGTTGTTGTCCTTGATGAAAAATCAAGTTCCTCAACCAAGTAATTGAGACAATAAGCTACTAACATAAGGACACATACAGTAGCAGATACATAACAGTCTATGTTTTTTAGTTGGTAAATTCAAGAACTTCTCTATCTGATTTGCCAACACTAAATTTTTGTTTCAGAGAGCCTCGCAAGTATATCAGATTGTCATGTTGTTGCACAACCATCAGAATAGGTTACCTAAAAAAGGCGTATTTTCAGAGGGCGATTTGGTGCCCGAGCGCATATGCACTGGAAATCTGCACTGTGCGGAACTGGTTGAGATTTGTGTTCCAGGTTCTTGTCCTTATGTGCATGGGGACAGTAAAGAGTTGGTGGCACGGTAAATCCCAACAACCCCAGTCTCGTTGTGGGACCAATTGGTTGTACTGTAGCCACGTGAGACGCGGCATTCGGACGGCTGGTAACGACGATTTATGATGTCCCGGAAGAACAGGACGTTACAAAATCATGGTCCGTGGGACAGTAAAGACATTGGAATTAATATTCTTAAGATTAACATAATTTGAAGATTACATAGCCAGTGCTTTCTGCTAAAGCAATAAGCACAGATCAAACTTACAAACTTACACCTAGGACAGTGCGCTTAACTAAGCACTGATGGCGCTTACACAGAAAACAACAAGTTGGACACTGCAATTATCTAACCACTGATCACGCTAGCACCATTGCACCTAGTTCTTTGGCCCTATCACAAGGGCGATCAGAACACCTAGAACAAGAACTGTAGCGAGGAGATTGATTAAGGAGACAACAAGGATCATCCTGGCGATGTCCCGGGTTGATTTGCAGGAAGAGCACCTTAGGATGGAGGGCTTGTGCGGACGACCTCCTGCAAGCGCTGCTGCCGCGACATCGACATGGCCACCTAGATCCTGAAGTACAGCAGCTGAGGCAGCAGCATTGTGAGCCGACACGGCGACTCCTTGAGCGGCGACGGGCTGGGCAGAAGCGGCCGCGACAGATGCTGACGGTGACTGGGGTTCTGCGACGGTGGGGGGAGCAGCAATGATGACAGGCACGGCCAGATCTTGTGGGTGCCGGACCGGGGCATCGGGCATGCCCTCAAGGAGTAGCGTACTCCTCATGCCACTCGAAGAAGTGGCAACTGCCTGCGTGAAGAACTTAAGGTTCAGGACGAGATTGGAGATCGGTATGCAGATCAAAAGATTTTTGACTTACTCTGAATCGGCAACATTTAACAAGCTGCACTTGTAGAATCGGACCCCTGGCCTGGTTCCCTTACGACAGACGTACGAGAGCATCTCAGCTCCGCACAGAGGGCAAGGACTCAGATGGAGTAGGTCTTGGAGGTGGGGAGCGTTGGGCGGAGGTGGCGGAGGGACTTGGGAGGAAGAAGCAGAGGAGGACATGGCGCAGGTGGAGGAAGAAGAGAATGGGGATCTAGGTGCTCTATCGTGTCGGGTGCCAAGGTTGAAGACGTCGACTGAATAGATCTAGGTTTCGGAATAAATGTGGATCTAGGTGCTCTATCGTAACAGCGTCTCTTGTTCACGGAACAGAGGTACGTCAAGAAACGGAACTCGGTCCGACAGACAATTTAATGCGCGGACCCACTGGACCACATGCTGGTTTTCTTTTTTTGCGGGGAAAAGCAGATAGTATTACAGCAAGGTTCTTACAGAACAGTCCAGAAAAAACAAGGAAATTACAACCAGGTCCTTCTGGACCTCAACTCCACCGACGACCTGCAGAACGCGCCGGCGGCGCGCCGCCGCAACCGCTCCACACACGCCTTGGAACGGACGCAACCCCTCTGCAACCGGGAAGTCGCCGACCCTCAGCTCCGAAGAACCTCCATCATGCATCGCCTGTGTCGTCGCCTTGCTCCAATCCATCTGCAGCTCCAAATTATTCAGCTTCCGGACCCGCCACTGCTCGGAATCCGGCAAGGGGGCGCCATGCGCCGCAGCTCCGAGAAGCTGCAAGCACGGTGAAGACAGACCGCCGATCCGCGGTGAAGCTCCAGAAAGCCGCACCGCTGAAGAGGACGACCGGCGGCCGCAAAATCCACTCCGACCCCAACTCCTCGGCGGCGCCGGCTGGAACCCTACCCGTACCTACACTATATACACGACCGGATCCAAGGTTCCCCCACCCTCCCGCCGCTGGAGCGGCCGCCGGAGGGCGAGGGAACCGGCGAATCGCCGTCGGCGAGGTGGTGCGACTAGGAGGATGCAAAAATCGCCCTTCTTACTGTAGCAGGGGAAGGGAGGGGTCCAAGGTCCCTTTAGAGAGCCACATGCTGATTTTCTATCCCGTAGGCCTTCCCGATCCCCCATATGCAGCCGCCCATCCAGCGCCGGCCATCCGTGACCTCCCACGCCACCTCCCAACCGCCGGCAAGCTCTGGTCACCGGTGCGCCTCCCCTCCGCCTGCGAGGCTCCCGGCCGCCGGCGCGCCTCCTCTCCGCAAACCCGACTCCGGCGGCGCCGTGTAGCTCGGCGACCTGCCATGCGCGGGCGCGGGCGAGCCACGGCCATGGCGCGGGCGAGATCCGCGAGTGCGACGCGTGGGCTAGCTCCGAACATGGCGCGGGCGGCTCTCGCAGGGGAGCCCATCATCGAGGGCCGAGCGGGTGCTCAATTTATCCAGTGATCAATTTTTTTTGACTGGTTATAAAAGTGAATAAAGTACAGTGACTAGTTATATTGGTGTCGCAGACGTAAATCTATGAAATAAGAAACCCAACCACAGTAAGGCAAAGTCTTGACTAGAATGAACAAAAGGAAAAAAAAACAGAAAATACAGAACATTTATAGTTCTGTGCCTGTACTTTTCGTGCCGCTTCCTCCTGTACCGGTCACTTGTGGTGGTCCGAAGCCTCCACGTACCGCACCACGACGCAGTCTTAACAACGACGCAAACGGCGGCCATCTCCAGTATACGTGACATATATTCCCTCACCCTGTAAGAAAGTTGGATCGTGTTATCTCTATGTGGAATATTATGGCTTAAGTACATACAAGCATTGATTCACTGTGAGCAACTGGACATGTGTTCGGCAGTGGACTTGATGGAAAATTTTGAACACAAGGAAACGTTAGAACAAAGACCGAAAAGGCCCGGCGATAAATTAATAGCGCCAGTCGGCGAGTAAGATACACAGTGCTGAACCCAGCATACAACACAACCCCGCACATACACAAGGAACAGAAACTACTAGACGATTACAGGTGAACACCGAACAACACCGCCACCGTCCACACAGGTAGACAGGCTCCACCAGGAGGCCTCAAGGGGACGCCGAGGAGCCACGCTCAACAAGGGGGCCACATAGCGACGCACCGTGGAGATAATGTGAGCGCCGACGAGCACCGCCATTGATCACAGAAGCTGCAGACACGAATTCACCGAAGATCGCCGCCACCGTCCAAGGAAGACAAGCTCACCCAACCCCTCAACGGGCCGCCGAGGAGACTAGGACGAAAACATCACCACTGACCACACAGGTGCAGCCAGGCTCAACAAGGGCCACAGAGAGACGCCGGTGAGATAAGGTGAGCGCCGACGAACACCGCCACTGACCACAGCAGCTGCAGACAGGCACTAGGAAGCTCCAAACAAGAAACGCCGATGTGCAAAGGAAGCTGTAGAATTTGCCAGAGAGAGCTCGGTGAGAGGATGCCACCGCAGCCAACACCGACCAACCTCCGGGAAGCAACCATCCGTGTGCTCCAAAGCGGCGTTTTCAAGAAGATTACGACGAAAAGGCGTCGCCGTCGCCCGATCCGAGGATCTGAGGTTTTCACCCGGAGCACGAAGGAGGGCCAAGAGAGCCACAACGGCGCCTTCAGGAAGGCAACGGCGTCCGAGGACGTCGACGCCGCGGTCCGGGGAGATCCCGGACAAAGGTTTCCCTTTGGCATAGACTCTAGGCCTACCACACACGGGAAGTCGCAAGTCAGTCACCACGCCGCCCACACGGCCGCGGTCACCCACCAGCACCAGAACCGCCGGCACGCCCGACAACCGACGCGGTTCCCACCATCCAAGGTCGCCACCCCGGCGTCCAAACTCCTCGCACCACCGCACCAAGCTGAGCAAGGAGCACCACCATGGCGGCCAGGACCCGAACCTGACCCCGACAGAAGCATAAGTTCCATAAGGATAAGTAAAAGTAGTTTTCTCTTGATCTTGATGTTTAACAGCAATTTGTGAAAAACCAGAATAACCATCAAGAAAGCAAAAATAAGTTTTCTTAGACAACCTTTCTAACATTTGATCAATAAAAGGTAAAGGATAGTGATCTTTCTTAGTAACTTTATTAACCTTTCAAAAATCAATGCACATCCTATATCCAACTACTACTCTTTGAGGAATAAGTTCATTATTTTCATTTGGCACAACAGTAACTACTCATTTCTTAGGGACACAATGCACAAGACTTACCCATCTAATATCCGCAATAGGATAAATTATACCAGCATCGAGAAGTTTTAATACCTCATTTCTTATCACTTCTTTCATCTTAGGGATTAAACGACGTTGATGCTCAACAACTGGTTTTGCATCAGGTTCCATGTTGATGGCGTGTTGACATATAGTAGGAGAAATCCCCTTTAAATCATCCAAGGTATATCCTATAGCTCCTCGATGTTTCTTCAATACTTCTAATAACCTCGCTTCTTCATTACCTGAAAGTTTAGAACTAATAATAATAGGATATGTTTTATTTTCATCAAGATGAACATATTTAAGATTATCAGGCAAAAGTTTTAAATCGAAAACAGGATCTTCCTTAGGAGGTGCAGAGGTACCCAAATCCTCTACAGGCAAATTATGTTTAAGTATTGGTGGTTGACGAAGAAAGATATCGTCAATCTCATTTCTTTCTTCCATAAATACCTCACTTTCGTGTTCCTCCATGTATTGCCGCAAAGCACTGTTAGGAGCAATGGCAACAGAAGCAAGTTGTTCAATTTTTGAATCCTCATTAGGTAATTCGGTTTCATAAATATTTTACCAAACTTAGAAAAATTGAACTCATAAGATTCTCCAACAAATTTAATATAAATTTTCTCTTTCTTACAGTCTATAATTGCACCACATGTATTTAAGAAAGGTCTACCAAAAATAATAGGACAGGTTTTACTAGCAGCAGAACCAAGTACTAGAAAATCAGCAGGATATTTAGTCTTACCGCATAAAACTTCAACATCTCTTACAATACCAATTGGGGAAATAATTTGTCTATTAGCAAGCTGAATAACCACACCAATATCCTCAAGTTCACAAGGACTAATTTCATGCATAATTTCTTTATAAAGTTTAAAAGGGATAGCACTGGAACTCGCACCAATATCACATAAACCATAATAGCAATGTTCTCCTATCTTAACTGAAAGCACAGGAACACTTGTTTTCCTACCTCTACCGGGATGTGCAACAATATTAGAGGCATCTTCACAAAAGATAATATGTCCTCCTTCTACATTTTCGGTTACCAAATCCTTTACTATTGCTATTGCAGGTTCAACAGTTTTGCGAAAGGGATGATATATTAATTCTCCGAACTTACAGAAAGGTCCATAAACAAAGGAAAAATTACAAGGAAGCCCTCTGGATCCCGACAACGACGACGAGCCGGAGCTGACGATGGCGCGCCGCTGCTGAAGCTCCCCAAACATTGGATCGCCGGAGCCCACCACACCGCAGACGGGAAGTCACCGAGCACCGCCTCCGAAGAGATTACTGCCGGGAACGCCGGCGCCGCCGTGAAGAACCTCTGTATCATCCTCTTATTGAACTGCATCCAGATCCACCGCATACCTGGATCTGGCCGTGGTGCAGGGAAAATCGCGTACAGGTCGGTGAAGCCCCAGGGAACGCCACCGCCGGAGGGGATCTGCGCGGACAATAGACGAACCAACAGCACCTCCACCTCCGAAGCGCCGTCGGCCGGACACCTGCCAAGCCCTACCATGAATACACGCCGTGAGACGGGCTTCCCCCACCCTCCCGCCGCCGGAGCAGCCGACGGAGGGGAGGGAACCCACGCCTCACCGGCGGAAGAGGTGGACCGACGGTGGACTCTCAAAATCGCCTCTCAGATCTGTATCGGGGAGAGGAAAGGGAGGGCGACGCTCTGACTCTTGACCAAATCGACCTACTTTCTACTTTATTGCAGGTTCAACAGTTATTTGTTCATCAGGTTCTATAGCTTTCTTTGTACTTTTATTAACCACACTAGCTATTATAGAATGTTCCTTAACTTTAACAGGAAAATGCATTTTCTCAATATAAGGTTCTGGCAAAATGTGATCAACAGTATGAACTTCAATGTTTTTAATAGGGGCAGAATTAGCATTATCTTTATAAGGTACATGGTACTTATTCCACTCTTCTTTAGGAACATCAAGATAAGAGGCAAAAGCCTTATAACAGTTTGCAATAACTTGAGAATCAAGACCATACATATCATAAAGACTACGAAAATTATCAGTATCCATGAAAGTTTTAATGCATTCATAATCATACTTTATACCTGATTCTCTACCTTTGTCGTTCTCCCATCCTTAAGTATTTTCCTGAATCCGATCAAGAAGGTCCCATTTAACTTCTTCTTTATTACGTGTAAATGATCCGGAACAAGAGGTATCCAATAGAGTTTTATCCTGAAGAGAAAGCCTTGCGTAGAAGTTATCAATAACAATATTACCCGGAAGCTCATGAATGGGGCATTTGAGCATTAATGACTTCAATCTCCCCCACGCTTGGGCAATACTCTCTCCATCATGAGGCCAAAAATTATATATATGATTCCGATCTTGATGAATTTCACTAGGAGGATAAAATTTAGAGTAAAAGAGAGGTACAATTTCCTCCCAGCCAATAGAACGGCCATTCTTCAGCATCTTATACCATTCCGCAGCTCTGCCCGTCAGTGATATAGAGAATAATTTCCTCTTGACTTCTTCCATTGAAATACCTGCACACTTGAACAACTCGCATAATTCATGTATAAACAGCAAATGATCACCAGGATGGACAGTTCCATCTCCTACATAGCGGTTATTCGTAACACGTTCAACAATTTTCATAGGTATTTTAAATGGAATTACTTGATCAGGTGGCGACTTGTCTACTACCGTAGCAGTGGTAGTAGCATTCCCGAATAGAGATTCAAATGGAGATCTCTCCATAATGAAATAGAGTAGCAAGCAGAAATAAAAACAGCACTTACAGTAAAAGTTTCCCTTACCGATTCCACTTACCAATAGCACTTCACTCCCCGGCAACGGCGCCAGAAAATAGTCTTGATGACCCACAAGTATAGGGGGTGTATCGTAGTACTTTCGATAAATAAGAGTGTCGAACCCAACGAGGAGCAGAAGGTGTTGACAAGCAGTTTCGGTCAAGGTTTCACTGTAAACACTAGCAGAGAAGTTTTTAGGGGTTTTTGATATAGCAGATAAATAAAATACAAGTAAATAAAGACAGTAATAATAATTGCAGCGAGTGGCCCAATCCTTTTTAGAGCAAAGGATAAGCCGGTTGGTTTACTTATGATGACAAAATGTTCTTGAGGACACACGGGAATTTAGTCAAGTGCTTTCGCTTCATACAGTTGATTAATCTTGATTGTTTTGATATGTGTTGTGTGGGTGAACCTATGATAATGCACCGCCCTTACTTGGACTAATACATACTTGTGATTATACCCCTTGTAAGCATCCGCAATTACAAGAAATTAATTAAGATAAATCTAACCACAGCCTTAAACTCTGAGATCCTACACTCCCTCGTGCACCGGTTTACTAACGGGGATTTAGATTTCTGTCACTCCGGCAACCCCACAATTAGCGACCAACTACACAATGCATTCCCTTAGGCCCATAAAGGCGAAGTGCCATGTAATCGACGTTCACATGACACCACTAGAAGAATAACACCACAACTTAAATATCAAACCATTAAATATTACTCAACATAATTCCAATACTAGCGACAAGACTTTCCCATGTCCTCAAGAACTAAACGAACTACTCACAAGACATCATATGGATCATGATCAGAGGTGATATAATGATGAATAACAATCTGGACATAAACTTTAATTCACCAATAAAACTCAATAGCATCAATCACAAGGAGTAATTAACACCCGGAGAGTTCCCCCTATGAACTAGACAAAGTATAGCCCTAGATGTTACAGCGGAACGAAGTGGAGCGGCGGTGATGATGGTGATGGCGGTGGAGATGATGATGATGATCCCGATGAAGTCCAGCGTGATGACGATGATGATGGCGATGATTTCCCCCCTCCGGGAGCGAATTTCCCCGGCAGATTTCTCCCTGTCGGAGAGCTTTTTCTCTCTCTGTTGTTTCCGTCCCGTGGAGGCGGCGGAATATTTCCTCGGGCGCTCCTTCTCAAGATTAGAGTTGAGGAGGTCATGTACGCGAAGGGGGAGCGCCAGAGGTGGGCCAGGGGCCCCACACCATGCCTCGGCGCGGGCCCCATGGTGGCCGCGCCCTAGGGTGGTGTGGGCCCCTCGTGGCCCATCTCAGCCTCCCCTTTTGGCTGCCTCCGTCTTCTGATAAAATAGGAGCTTCTGTATATTCGTCGTGGTTTTTGGAACTCCAGAAATATAGCGTCTTGATGGTGCTTTTTCCAGCTGAAATCTGACTGCGGCAGTTAATTCTCCAATAATCATCAAACATGCAAAATAAGATAAAATAACATAAGTAACACATCTTGATATGAAATATATCAATGAATAACAGTAAATTATGATATAAAATTGTGATGCAAAATGGACGTATCAACTCAATCTTTTACTTTCATGTTGAGTCACCATCCTTTCTTTGAGCACTTCTTAGAGAGCATTGTTGTCACTCTTAGTGTGATATGCTTGTCTCAAAATATTATTAGTTGAGGTATAATTTTGATGCTTCTATCTTTGATATCTTTACGTCTAGTCTACATTTAAATTTCGGGGGTGTTCTGGCATTTATGTTTTGCTAGCTATTCCAACAAAGAGCAAGCGAGATACCATCATACCATACTTTATTATGTGCATTGCAATCCTGCTTATGAATATACTACATGTTGTTAATCCTTAATATGTTGTTACCTTTTCATGAGTTCACATACTTATTATTATCTTTATATTCATGGGTTTCATCATGTAAAGTTTAAGACCATGGCTTTAGCATAAGTATGTATACATCATATGAAGCAAATGTGTTCTTAAAAGTTCTTCTTTTATCGCCTTCAGTTTGTTGACTGACTTGCTTGAGGACAAGCAATCAGCTAAGCTTGGGGGAGTTGATACGTCTAAAACGTATCTACTTTTCCGAACACTTTTGCTATTGTTTCTCCTCTAATTTGCATGATTTGGGTGAAACTAATACGGACTAACGCTGTTTTCAGCAGAATTGCTTTGGTGTCTCGTTTTTCTGCCGAAATTCAATATTCCCAGAAAAACACCAGAAAATTGGAAAAGTGATTTTGGCCCAGAAAGTTCACGGAGCCAGGAAGGCAGCCGAGGGGGTGGACCACAGGCACCCGGCGGGCCCACGGCGCGGGTGGCCCCATGGCCGCGCACCTACGCCGTCTCTCCCCCTTGGCCATTGATTCGCGATGCCCTCTGGATTACTTAAAGCACTTGACCTAAAAACATTGGGACGGAACTCCTTCTAACGAAACACACACCCGAGCTCCGCCGCCATCGAAAACCCTAGTTCGGGGGTCTGCAGTTCCTGTTTCGGCACCCTGCCAGGACAGGGATTTGGAGGAGATCATCGCCGTCTTCATCATCATCACCTCTCCTTCAACCATCCATGATTCTCCCATCCATGTGTGAGTAATTTCTGCTGTAGGCTGTAGGGGATGGTAGGGATTGGATAAGATCGTTCATGTAATAGATGTCAGATTGTCAGGGCATGGTGCCTAGTATCCATTGGTAGTACTATCTATTATTGTTGCAACTTGTTATGCGTAATGTTTGACACTTAGGGCCCGAGTGCCATGATTTCAGATCTGAATATGTTATTGTTTCATGAGAATAATTATTGTTTTGGATCATATCTGCAAGTTGTATACACCTGTTATTGTCTTGAACCTGAGGTCCCGGAGTGACAACAATCGGGGTAACCAAGGGGGATAGTTATAATTTGAGGATCACGTGTGTTCACGGAGCGTTAATGCTTTGTTCCGGTACTCTGTAAAAAGGAGCACCTTAATTACCAGAAGGTTCCTTTTGGCCCCGCTGCAAACGGGCTGGTAGGACAATAGATGTTGTGCAAGTTTCTCATTGCGAGCACGTACAACTAAATACGAAACACACGCCTACACATGATCAGTACATGGATGCTTTTATCATTATTTACCTGCATTGCCCTGCGTTATGACTATTAAATGAGCTATCTTATCCATGCAACGCCCGTTCATCCATCCCTATGCCTACAGTATCTTTGATCCTGCTGTTCACTAAAGTCACTGCTGCTGGCCCTATTTTACTGTTGTTACTATTCTGCTACTGTTTCTACTGTATTACTGTTGCTACTGATAAATCGTGCCAGGCAAGTCTACTTTCATGTGCGGCTGAATTGACAACTCCGCTGCCAAGGCTTATAAATATTCTTTGGCTCCCCTTGTGTCGAATCAATAAATTTGGGTTTCACTTCCCTCGAAGACTGTTGCGATCCCCTATACTTGTGGGTCATCACAGGTCAAGATGCGTGCGATCCTCGCACAGTCCAATGATCTTGACGATGTGCTGGAGAAATTCGGCGACAAGGCAGCGGCAGATTGGACCGCTGATGAGAAGAGGAAAGACCGTAAGGCTTTGTTTCTGATTCAACTTCATCTATCTAATGATATTCTGCAAGAAGTACTGCAGGAGAAAACCGTAGCAAAGCTGTGGGCTAAGCTGGAGTCGATCTGCATGTCCAAGGATCTGACCAGCAAGATGCATGTGAAGATGAAGTTGTTCACGCACAAGCTGCAAGAAGGTGGTTCGGTAATGAATCACATATCGATCTTCAAGGAGATCGTTGCCGACCTAGTGTCGATGGAGGTAAAATATGATGATGAAGATCTAGCTCTTTTACTTCTGGTTTCGCTGCCAAATTCCATTGCAAATTTCCGTGATACCATACTGTTGAGCCGTGATGAACTAACCACTGCTGAAGTTTATGAGACCCTGTTGACGAGGGAAAAGATGAAATGTATGGTACAGAAGGAGGAGTCGTCCTCCAAGGGTGATGCTTTGCAGGTCCGAGGCAGGCCTGAGCAGCGCGAGATTAACGGCAACCACAACAACAGATATAAAAACAAGAGTGACAGAGGTCGCTCAAAGTCTAAAGGACGAGACAAGTTCTGCAGGTACTGTAAGAAGAGTAATCACACCATTCATGATTGTTGGAAACTGCAGAACAAGGAGAAAAGAAAAGGTACTTACCAACCAAAAAATAAAGATGAAGGTAATGATACCGGTGAGGCTTCTGTTGTTGATGGTACTTCTGATGGCGAATGCCTAGCTGTTGTAACTGTATGTGTTTCTCGTCAGGATGAATAGATTCTTGATACTGCATGTTCGTTTCATATTTGCTGTAACAAAGATTGGTTCAGTTCTTATGAGCTAGTGCAGACTGGAGATTTTGTGCGTGTGGGAATGACCAACATGTCACATTGCTGGCATCGGTTCTGTTCAGATCAAGACACCTGATGGAATGACACGCACATTGACAGGTGTGAAACACATACCAACCATGGCGAGAAATTTGATCTCGCTCGGTACCCTTGATTGTGACGGGTACACGTATGCCGGCGGGAACAGACTCCTGAAGGTATCAAAACGTTCTCTCATTGTTATGGTTGGTGATATGAATTCTGCTAAATTATATGTCCTTAGAGGTAGCACTTTATCTGGTATTGTTGTTGTTGTTTCTCATGATGATTCAAGTAAACTAACCTTTGGCATAAGCGTCTTGGACATATGAGTGAGCTTGGTATGGCAGAATTGATTAAGAGAGATCTACTGCGAGGCTGCAGTTTGGGAAAGATGCAATTATGTGAACATTGGATTTTCGGTAAGCACATGAGAGTAAAGTTTAATGCTTCCGTTCATACCACCAAAGGTATACTTGATTATGTACATGTTGATGTTTGGGGGCCTCCTCGTAAGCCCTATTATGGTGGTGCTAGTTATATGCTTACTATTATTGATGATTACTCTAGATGAATTTGGCCTTATTTCATGAAAAATAAGGATGATACGTTTGCTTCTTTTAAGGAGTGGAAAGCTATGATAGAAAGGAAAACAGAGAGGAAGGTGAAATTACTTCGTACTGACAATGGTGGCAAATTTTGTTCGAATGCTTATAATGATTTTTGCAGAACAGAAGGAATTGTCAGGCACCTCACCATCCCGTACACGCCCCAGCAGAATGGTGTAGCAGAGAGAATGAATAGGACCATTGATGACGTGAAACACACGTTCGTTGGGAGACCCCAAGAGGAAGGTATGAAGAAGTGCAGCAGCAAGTTTTCCCTCAGTAAGAAACCAAGGCTGTCAGATCCATGAGGAGTAGGATCACTTCAGAAGGTTGTTGGTGGCGCCGTTGCTCGATCACCAACGTGGAACCTGCACACAACACAATCAAACTACTTTGCCCCAACGAAACAGGAAGGTTGTCAATCTTCCCGGCTTGCTGTAACAAAGGATTAAACGTATGGTGTGGAAAATAGTATTTAATTGCAGGAAGTAAAAGAGAACAATTGTTTGCAGTTGGTGGTTTTATCAGTGTAAAAGAATGGACCGGGGTCCACAGTTCACTAGTGGTGTCTCTCCATAAAGATAAATAACATGTTGGGTAAACAAATTACAGCTGGGCAATTGATAAAATAGTGAGCGCATGACAATGCATATAAATGACAAGATGACTACCATGATATTTAATTGGGCATTACGACAAGATACATAGACCGTTATCCAACCGCATCTATGACTAATAATCCACCGTCAGGTTAACATCCGTGTCCCCCGTTGGTATTAAGTTGCAAGCAACGGATAATCGCATTAAGTAATGTGCGTAATGTAAACAAATACATATGACCGTAGACATAGCATTGTTATGTTATCCCTAGTGGCAACAGCACATCCACAACCTTAGACGTTGCTGTCACTCGCCCAGATTACTGGAGGCATGAACCCACTATCTAGCATAAATACCCCCTCTTGGAGTTACAAGCATCTACTTGGCCAAAGCATCTACTAGTAACGGAGAGCATGCAAGATCATAAATAACATGTAACATAGATTAATAATCAACTTGATCATAGTATTCAATATTCATCGGATCCCAGCAAACACAACATGTAGCATTACAATAAGATGATCTTGATCATGTTAGGCAGCTCACAAGATCTAAACATGATAGCATAAAGTGGAGAGACAACCATCTAGCTACTGCTATGGACCCGTAGTCCAAGGATGAACTACTCACGCATCACTCCGGAGGCAGGCATGGCGATGTAGAGCCCTCCGGTGATGATTCCCCTCTCCGGCAGGGTGCCGGGAAGAGCTTCAGAACCCTCCCGAGCTAGGGTTGACGACGGCGGCGCCTCTGGAACTTTTCGTGGAATATGACTCGGGTATTTAGGGTTTTCCAGACGGGAGGAATAAATAGGCGAAAGGGCGGCGTCGGAGGCCACCCGAGGGGCCCACACCACCCCTCGGCGGGCAGGAGGTGGGGCCGCGCCGAGCCCAGGTGTGGCCGCCTCCTGGCGCTTCTCCGTCTCTCCTTTGGACTCCGTGGACGTGTCGGTGAAATAGGGACCTCCGTTGATTTTCGTCCAATTCCGAGAATATTTCCTTAACAGCTTTTCTGAAATACAAAAACAGCAGAAAACAGGAACTGGCACTGTGGCATCTTGTTAATAGGTTAGTCCCAGAAAATGTATAAAAATGATATGAAGTGTACGTAAAACATGTAACAATTGGTATAATATCAACATGGAACATCAAAAATTATAGATACGTTTGAGACGTATCAGCATCCCCAAGCTTAGTTCCTACTCGTCCTCGAGTAGGTAAACGATAAAACAAAATAATTTTTGAAGTGACATGCTACCATCATAATCTTGATCAAATAGTATTGTAAGGCACATGTAAATGAATGAAGTGATCCAAGTCAATGGTCTATAGTTTGCTACCAAATAAATAATGAGTAAACAACTGAATCATACAAGCAAAACTTTTCATGAATAATACTTTGGAGACATTGCATCCACAGGTTTACATAAGAGTTAACTCAAAAAGCAATAGATTCTAGTAAAAGGTATTTAACCAACACAAAGGAAGATTTAAGTTTCAGCGTTTGCTTCAACTTTTAACATATTTATCTCATGGATATTGTCAACACAAAGCAATATAATAAATCCAATATGTAGCATATAACAATTGTTGTACCAAAGTTGACACTAGTGTTTGCTTGTGGAAGATAGAAAGAAGTAGGAAAACTGACTCAACATAAAAGTAAAAGAAAGGCCCTTCGCAGAGGGAAGCAGGGATTAAATCATGTGCTAGAGCTTTTTAGTTTTTGAAATCATATAGAGAGTAAAAATTAAGTTTTGAGAGGTGTATGTTAATTGGTCAACGAATCAGTAGTGGAAAGTACAATATGACCCCGGCCAAACAGACTTTTAAGAGCGGCTCCCATGAAGGACGTTATTTCTACCAGCAAGGCAGATCATCCCTCTTTTTCTCTTTGGTTTACACATGCAGATGTTTCACTGAGTATTCAGTTGACAAAATGTGAAGAGATTAAGCGGTTAAAGTTGTAATTAATTGGGACTGGGCACCCCGTTGCCAGCTCTTTTTGCAAAATTAATAGATAAGCGGATGTATATGCCGCTAGTCTGAAGGTAAAGTCTGCTTGACAAGTGACATAAAGACATCCACCACGTCCTCATGAGCTTGGTAAACATTGACACAAAAAGGAGTAGTAACAATTTTGAATAGTTTAAAGGTAGCACATGAAAAATTTACTTGGAGTGGCAAGGAAATACCACATATAGGTAGTTATGGTGGACACAGATGGCATGGATTTTGGCTCAAGGATTTGGATGCACGAGAAGCATTCCCTCTCAGTACAGAGTTTAGGCTAGCAAGGTTATTTAAGCAAACAAGACTATCAACCGGTACACCAAGTTTTATATGACCAACATATTGCAAAAATTATAAGACTCCACACTGTCTTCCTTGTTAACCAAACCCTTTTACTAGAAAATATCTAGACCTTAGAGATACCACTCATGCAAACCAAATTTCAACAAGCTTTACGGTAGTTCTTCACTAATGGGCTTAACTTACATGATGCAAAAGTTTAATCATGACCTACTTGTTAACTCAAAACAATTGACAAGTATCAAATTATCCAAGTTAGTGATCTACAAGAGTATGTAAGTCTTTTCCATTATACCATTTACCACATGCAACATTTTCTGTTCCAACCAAACACCAATCAATTTATTTCAATAACTCTCCAAACAAGTATAAGTGAAGTAAGAGAGTACTTTCTTTAAAAGAACTAATAGCTCTGACAAGAGATACATGAAAACAAGAGCTAAAAGCTTAACAGCGCTAGATATGAATACTCAACAAGTATAAGTGAAGAATAGGAGTATTCTAATGAAAAAGCGGAGCGTGTCTCTCTCCCAATCAAGAATGCTAGGATCCAATCAAGTTGATATCAGAAAATAAAAATAACATACTGAAAATAAAAGCACACAGACGCTCCAAGAACAGCATATGATGTGAAAGAATTAAAATATAGTTTCACTAGAGATGACCTGATAATTTTGACGATGAAGAAGGGGATGCCTTGGGCATCCCCAAGCTTAGACGCTTGAGTCTTCTTGAAATATGCTGGGGAGATCCATGGGAGCCTCCCCAAGCTTAAGCTCTTTACTCTTCTTGATCCTATTATATCACTCTTCTCTCTTGACCCTTGAAAACTTCCGCCACACCAAACTCAAAGTAAATCTCATTAGAGGGTTAGTGCATCAATCAAAAACTCACATGTTCTGTAAGGACGCAATATGACCGTTAC
The DNA here is from genome assembly GCA_947311845.1 of Poa pratensis. Taxonomy (NCBI): domain Eukaryota; kingdom Viridiplantae; phylum Streptophyta; class Magnoliopsida; order Poales; family Poaceae; genus Poa; species Poa pratensis. The sequence goes on along the minus strand of CAMZMU010000080.1, from coordinate 8,757,523 downwards.
TTTAAACATTAACTACTGCCACTGATGTTATGTGAAGCTCTTCCACCCAAAAAAAATTCCACCCAACACTAGTAAAAGAGAGAATGCAAAATAAAAGACATAATCTGTCTAAAACAGAACAGTCCGCAAAGACGAATTTTTTCGAGGCACTTACGTTGCTCAGATCGAAAAACTTTGAACTAACGAAAGATGCGTACATACATCAGGATTACGCACAAAAATTTGCAGATTAAAATCACATTTCTATGAATTTATAATTTTCGTACAGTGAACAGCAAAAATCTGTTTCTGCGCAGCAATCAAAATCTAGCATCATCTTATCATTAGAGACTCTTCTTGGCACAACAATGCGAAAAAGTAAAGATACAAAGGAGTTGCTACAGAAGTAAACAAGTTCCTTGACTCAATAAAAAAAAAATTGCAGAAATAAAAATAATGGGTTGCCTCCCATAAGCGCTTTTCTTTAACGCCTTTTAGCTAGGCACAAAGCATGCATCAAGTATTACCAAGTGTAGAAGCATCAACAGAAAGGTTAGAAGTTTTCTCAACAATGCATTGTATCTTATCTATATAGGTTTCAGAAACTCCCCTTTCAATACTTTTAGGCACACTATTCTTATCAAATAGGTTTTCAGGAACAATCCAATCAAAATTCTTTTCTAGTGCCTCATGCATTCCTACAAGCTTAAAAGGTATTGGTATTTTAACTTCCCCCTCATAATTGGCTTCATTAGTGTACTTAAGCCTATCTTTTTCCAGTTTCTCAAGTGTATTAGCAATATCAATAAAATAGCCAAGCATCTTATATCGAATAAAAACTTTTCTAGCCTCCCCAGCAACATCACCAAATTCTTTAAGAAGGGTTTCTAAAACAAAATCTTTCTTCTCACCATCTTCCATATCATGAAGTTTAAGAAACATTTGCTGCATTATAGGATTAAGATTAACAAACCTAGCTTCCAACATGTGAACTAAAGAGGCTGCAGCAATTTCATAATTCGGGCAAGTTCTACCAAGGACCTATCTTCAAAATCTTTAAGTCTACTGACATGACTAAAGAATTCTTCAATGTTATCTCTTCCAATGATAGACCCACTACCCACCGATATATCCTTTAAAGTAAACTTAGGGAGAAGCATGATGAAATAACAAAAACTAAAACGAAAATAAACTAGATGCAAGTAACTAATTTTTTTGTGTTTTTGATAATTTAAAGCAAACAAGATAAAATAAAAGTAAACTAAGCAAGACAAAAAAAAAGTAAAGAGATTGGAAGCGTGAGACTCCCCTTGCTGAAGTCTTCTATCTCCCCGGCAACGGCGCCAGAAAAATAGCTTGATGACGTGAAACACACGTTCGTTGGGAGACCCCAAGAGGAAGGTATGAAGCAGTGCAGCAGCAAGTTTTCCCTCAGTAAGAAACCAAGGTTGTCAGATCCAGGAGGAGTAGGAGCACTTCAGAAGGTTGTTGGTGGCGCCGTTGCTCGATCACCAACGTGGAACCTGCACACAACACAATCAAACTACTTTGCCCAACGAAACAGGAAGGTTGTCAATCTTCCCGGCTTGCTGTAACAAAGGATTAAACGTATGGTGTGGAAAATAGTATTTAATTGCAGGAAGTAAAAGAGAACAATTGTTTGCAGTTGGTGGTTTTATCAGTGTAAAAGAATGGACCGGGGTCCACAGTTCACTAGTGGTGTCTCTCCATAAAGATAAATAACATGTTGGGTAAACAAATTACAGCTGGGCAATTGATAAAATAGTGAGCGCATGACAATGCATATAAATGACAAGATGACTACCATGATATTTAATTGGGCATTACGACAAGATACATAGACCGTTATCCAACCGCATCTATGACTAATAATCCACCGTCAGGTTAACATCGTGTCCCCCGTTGGTATTAAGTTGCAAGCAACGGATAATCGCATTAAGTAATGTGCGTAATGTAAACAAATACATATGACCGTAGACATAGCATTGTTATGTTATCCCTAGTGGCAACAACATCCACAACCTTAGACGTTGCTGTCACTCGCCCAGATTACTGGAGGCATGAACCCACTATCTAGCATAAATACCCCCTCTTGGAGTTACAAGCATCTACTTGGCCAAAGCATCTACTAGTAACGGAGAGCATGCAAGATCATAAATAACATGTAACATAGATTAATAATCAACTTGATCATAGTATTCAATATTCATCGGATCCCAGCAAACACAACATGTAGCATTACAATAAGATGATCTTGATCATGTTAGGCAGCTCACAAGATCTAAACATGATAGCATAAAGTGGAGAGACAACCATCTAGCTACTGCTATGGACCCGTAGTCCAAGGATGAACTACTCACGCATCACTCCGGAGGCAGGCATGGCGATGTAGAGCCCTCCGGTGATGATTCCCCTCTCCGGCAGGGTGCCGGGAAGAGCTTCAGAACCCTCCCGAGCTAGGGTTGACGACAGCGGCGCCTCTGGAACTTTTCGTGGAATATGACTCGGGTATTTAGGGTTTTCCAGACGGGAGGAATAAATAGGCGAAAGGCGGCGTCGGAGGCCACCCGAGGGGCCCACACCACCCCTCGGCGCGGCAGGCAGGGGGGCCGCGCCGAGCCCAGGTGTGGCCGCCTCCTGGCGCTTCTCCGTCTCTCCTTTGGACTCCGTGGACGTGTCGGTGAAATAGGGACCTCCGTTGATTTTCGTCCAATTTTGAGAATATTTCCTTCACAGCTTTTCCAAAAATAGCAGAAAACAGGAATTGGCACTGTGGCATCTTGTTAATAGGTTAGTGCCAGAAAATGTATAAAAATGATATGAAGTGTATGTAAAACATGTAACAATTGGTATAATATCAACATGGAAAATCAAAAATTATAGATACGTTTGAGACGTATCAGTCCTCGCCATAGGAAATCAAGAAAGGAGGTTCGAGGTGCGCTTACCGTATGACAAGTTTGGCTGTGGAAATGTTATGAGGACGCATGAAGTGAGAATTGGAAATGAAGCCTGGCCAACATGTGAGTGCACATGCAACAAACCAAAGTTGCTTCACCTCCCTTTCTCACATGTACTTGCTTCTTGCGGGCAGATTGGGCTGGCCGCCATCTCGTTTGTGTCTCCATATTTCCTGAAAGAGTCTGTCCTCAATACCTGGACAGGTGAGATGGTTGGATTTCACGCCATGGGTAATTTCAACACTGTTGATCCCGCGGAAAGGCAGTACATCCCTGACCAAAGACTAATGCGTACCGGTAGAGGGCGACGCCAGTGCAAGCGCATCCGTAATGATATGGATCAATCTGAAGCCGGAGGCCCAACTAGGCAGTGTTTTCTCTGCAACGCGTTTGGCCACAAGGACGACAATTGTCCACGATTCGGGACTGGCAAAGCTGCTACTAGTGGTGGAGGGAACCGGCGATGAAGCGAGAGAGGAAGAATCTACAGCTGGTCGTATTATGTTTTAAATTTGTAATAAGACTATGTCTCGATTCGTACTAAGTGTGGCATTATGTTTTAAATTTGTAATAAGTGTAGAACTTTGACTCTACTCGTACTAAGCGTGGCCCTCTAATTTGTAATAATTGTGGAATTATGTTTTTATTCGTACTGAATGTGGCACTGTGTTTTAAATTTGTAATATGTGTCGAATTATGTTTCTATTCGTACTGAGTGTATGTTTTAAATTTTGCAAGAATGGAGCGGGTTCTCCCCCAAATTCGCCGCCGGCGACCCAGGACCTCCACCGCCACCTCGACGCGCCCAGGGCCACCCGCACCGGCCGCCGCCCGCCCCGGACTGCTGCCCGTCCAGACACGCCCGGCGCCCGCCCCGGATGGCGCCCTCGCGGCCCCGCCACCTCGACGCGCCCTGCGCCGCGCGCCCCGGTCGGCCTCGCGGCCCCGCTGCCCTCCTCGGCGCCAACCCGGCCTGCGCAGGTCACCCTCCTCCCTCCTCCCTCCCTGCCATCTTCCTCCTCCTCCCTCCCTGCCATCTTCCTCCTCCCTCCTCTCCATGGAACTATGCACTCTAGGTGCTTGTGGAAATGCCCAAACCGGCATTTCAGTGTTTTGCTGCTATTAGGATCATTTCAGTGTTTTGCTGCTAGTTGTTTTAGTGTTTTGCGAGTTGTTTTGCTGCTAGTTGTTGATTATTCCACTGGACACGGCATTTTTGTTAAGTACAACGTGATGTAGTAGCATGTTAGCAGTGCTTGCTTGCTAAATATAATTACAATGTAGTTAAATTTGTATTATTGCCGTGCCGTGCTTGCTTGCTTGCAGCAGTAGAGTACCCCATATGTTAGCAGTGGATTACAAATATAAACCGAGCTTGTTGAGTACCCCATATGTCTATTTTCTCACCCTTTTTTTTTTTTGGTTGTACAGGTGCAAAGGTTCTTGTGTGTGCTAGAAGTTCTTGTGTGTGCTTCAAGTTCAAGAAGACGCCCTTTGGTGAGCTATTGGTACCCGATCGAGAAGTTGTGTGTGCTTGTGTTGATCTGTGCTACCACGACCATCGTGTCGTGGTTGTTTGTGCTCGACCATCGTGTCGTGGAGATGCCGGCCGGAGATGCCGGCCGGAGATGTGGATATTTTTGTGAAATTTATGCAGGTACCCCGAGACCCTTGAGATTGCCGGAACGTCGATTAAATTCCGTTCCGGCAAATTCGGGTACTCCATATGTCCCTTTTTTAGCAAAAGTCATGCCGAATTTTTTCGTGATTTTTAGCATGACTTTGCTAAAAAAAAGGACATATGGGGTATTGCGACTAATGCATGGGCCGGGGTATCTTAGTACTTAAGTAAGTGATTTTTTACTTATATTTTTGTTGTACTAACTTTTTGCCTCTTTTTAATGCAGTGCAAAGATGTCGGCCGACGCGGAGCCCGACACTTTTAAGTGCATGAGCGTCGAAGAAATAGCTAGAGAAAAGAACAAGTCGTTCTGGGAGGGGGAGGATGCCGCCGCCACTAGTGGCGCCGACCGTCCGACGATGAGCAAGAGGGACGGGAGGACGACCCCGAATACAACCCAGGAGAAGGTCACGGCGGCCATGAGGATGACACTAGTACAGAACGACACATCGGAAACGGGCCAAAAAGCCCATCGGAAATGGAAAAAGGGTCCGTGTCCCGACCCTGTCACTGATGTGAAGGCTCTCATCGGCAACGGACAAGAAAAACCGTCACCGATGAGGCTTGATTTTGGCTACGGTTGCCATCCAGTCTCCGTTGCGATGTATCTGGACATCAGAAACGGAGATTCTGTTTCTGCTCGTTTGCATTGAGGTTTCTTCATAAGCCTAGAGCAGGAATAGATTTGGCACTGGACATTTAAAATTTCACATCAGAAGCACAAAAATGCTAACAAATTCATTCATAAGGTATAACAAATGTCACCGATACATTGCATCACAAGACAACCAATTACCTATCTTCATTGTCATGCCTCTCTAAATCTATCATTGACATGTCTAGCTAAATCTATCGATGTCATGCCTCTATAAACTTATCCTTGTCATTTCCAACTTAATTTATCTTCATGACTTGCTGTTAGAGTTCATGAATTCAATCTTCTTCTTGGACGGTGTCGCCAAAATATAATCAACTCGCCGCTTTGTCCCCGACCTTGTAGTTAGCTCATTTAAATGAGCTAAACGGATCAGCACCATGCTCTGCACATAGTGCAATAAGCGAGTGCTGATGTACTGAAGGTGCCTCTATTGTAAAGTGGTCACTGAAATGCAAAGAGAGAACATATGACTCCATGTTAGCTCACTATACATCTAGCATAAAGGACATACAACACAAAAGGATGCATAAGACAGAGTAACAAACTTACAAATCCATTGCATAGTTGTTGTGTACCAACAATTATGCCGGACGACAAGCGCACCTTGGCTAAGGACCCGGCTTTTTATACAGTGTCACCGAAATGTACATCTGTTTTGCAAAAGAGATAAGTCAGCCATGACTTTCATACACTACCGATTTGTGCTAGTTATGTTCTTTTCGAGCGACACTACGTAGTCGTCCTCATCGTCCTCGGATGTATTACAACCCTAGTTCTAGTTATGTTCATGAGTGTCCTATGGAAGAAAACCTAAGTAGAACAATGACAACAACCCTAGTTCATCGGCACGACGGCCCGTCACAAATAGATGTATTACCTTTGGATCTGGCGGCGGGAGTACGTAGTCGTCCTCGTCGTCCTCGGATCGACACGCCATGCGCCCTCCAGCTACAGATCAGGCGACGAGATCTGCCCGGGGAGCAAAGAACGGGTACGCGCTGCCACGGTCAGAGGAGAGGAAGATGCGCGCCGACACGGTCAGAGGAGAAGAAGATGCGCGCCGCCACGGTTGGAGGGAGGGAGATGCGCGTCGCCACGGTCGGAGGAGAGGAAGATGCGCGCCGCCACGGTCGGAGGGAGGGAGATGCGCGCCGCCACGGTCGGAGGGAGGGAGATGCACGCCGCCACGGTGGAGCTAAGATCTGGTGCTGCGTGGAGGCACCGCCACACTTTGAGAGTGAGGCTGAGAGTGAGCGATAGAGTTTAGGGCTGTGTGAAGGGCGCATTTATAGCAAAGTAGAACATCGGAAACGGAGGGTATAAACAACCGTTTCCTTTGATTTTTTCCACTGACACACTGGGCTTATACAGATCTCTACCAGTATTGAAGTTTAAGAACATAAAAATAAATAACTATAACTACTCCTCGGCCTCCGCCTTCTCCTGCTCGTATGCGAGGAGAGCCGCGTAGTCGTCCGTGTCGTCGCGCGGCTCCTCGCCGACGATGTCATCGCCGCCCGTGCGCCCCTCCCACATCTCGTCGTCGTCATAGGCAGGATCTTCGCGCAGCTCGGCGGGAGGAGGAGCCGGCGGCTCTGAAGCAGCTCAACTCTTTCCGGCGGCATAGGCACCGATGCGCGGTTGAGGTGCCAGCCACCGGGTAGCCGAACCTTTGACCATGGCACGGGCCTCCTATATTGCCAGTGCCGCTCCGCGACGGCCTGCCCGACGATGACGCGGTTCCATCCAGGCGACCGCGGACGAGCGTCTCTCCGCCGCGGCGAGCGGCTGCGGTCGCGGGCGCCCGAGGATCCCACGTCCTCTTCCGGCGGCATAGGCACCCTGCTGTCGTTGACGCGCCAGCCAGCGGGGAGGCTAACATTTGACCAGGGCACTGGCCTCCTATATTGCCAGTGCCTCTGCGCGACGGCCTCCGGCACGACGACGCGGTTCCAATTCAGCGAAAGCGGGAAACTGCTGCGGCGAACGCCCGAGGAGTTGCTAGGAGTATCCATGGCTGCGGCGAAGTGGCGTACTGAGATAGCAGGGAGATCGTGGGTTTTTAAGGAGTAGTGGGCGGTGCCGCGGCGCCACTACGCCACTACGCCACTACGCCATAGCAGTTACTCCGCCTTGCTTCGAATTCCAAGAAGATGGAACGTGTCCACATTGGAAACGGACACCAAAAGTCTCCGTTGCTATAGAGGCACATATCGGAAACGGAGCCAGAATTAAGACCGTTGCCAATACTATGGGTAACGGAGTTAATACTTTCTCCGTTACCTATGTTGACGGGCCAGCCACGGCCCAGGTCAGGTTTGTACGCACTGGCCGCGCGGAAAGCGCGATTCTCCGTCTCCTAACGCCTGCCGTTTCCATAGAGGGGTATCCGATGTGTCGTTCTGTACTAGTGTGACACCACCACCTCCGATGGCGGTGACCACACGGATGGTGGTATTGGCGGCAGCAACCCGACCGCTCAGAAGAAGAAGAAGCCAAGGAAGGATCGGACACCGCAATCGGTCGGCAATGTCACGGACGTGTTTACTGAGGTCACGGCAAGTGGCCTACCAGTGGCGCCTGAGAAACTTGCCTCAGGGTACAGCATGCAACTAGGGTGCATCCTCCGGGAAAGCGTGTCGATCAACACGAAGGACCTCAGAAGCACAGCCAATGAGGCTTTGGTCGAACACCTCCTCAAGAGGGTTCACCAACGATACACGTTCCCGCTGCCGTTCAACAAAAATGTGGACAGTTTCGCCATCACGAAGATGAGCACCGCCTTGAGCAGCTGGAAAAGCCGGGTGAAGAGTAAGATTGACAAGGGTGACAGCTGGGAGGAGATTAGTAAAAAAGACCCGCACATCACCGAAGAAGAGTTCGAGGAATTCAAGTTGACCTTAAAATCTGAGGACGCTAAAAAATGGACCCAGTGGGGGAGGGACATGCGGGAGCTGAACATAGGTAACCACCATTTGGGAAGCGGCGGTTACCGAGGGAAAAAGCGCGTTTGGGACAAGGAGGATGCCGAGATTGCACGTCTTGGAAAAGAAAACCCGTGGGAAAGATTCACAGACGAGCAGATCCGGAACTGTGTCCGGTCCCGCTACCATCTGGACTGGAAGACTGGGGAATTCATTACCGACGATCAGGATGTGAGGGACTTCGAGAAAGTGCTGGTAAGGGAATTTAATTACCACAGATATCTCAAAGTCCATTGCGTTAATCTAATAAGATCGATAACAAAGCCAAATTTCTAAGTGGGTTCACCTTTGTCTGCAGGAGAAAGAGTTGATGGCTGACGCTGAGGCCGGCCCGTCGTCCCAGGGGTCGACGGAACCGTGGGACACGACTTTCAACAGGGCGACGAACATTTTCAAGAATAGGGACAAGTCGGCGCCGCCGAGTTCAGCTGGCCGTGTGTCCGGCTTTGGTACGAGCATGAAGTTCACAGAGTACTACAGCTCGGACGGCGGCGCGACCAGAAAGGAGAGGAGGAAGCCGACCATGGATAGAGCCGAGGTTGTAGAGCTAAGGAAGAAGGTGGAGTCACTAGAGAAGGAAAAAGTGGACTCCACCACGGTTGACAAGTTAGTGACCGACAGTATCCGGGAGATGTTTCCCCCTGGGTTATTGGAGGGGATAGCTGCCTGGAATGCGGGTGGTCAACAAGGGCCGATCTATGTGCCCAGCTTCTCCGGCAGCAACTCCACCATGAACCAGCAGAACCTGTCGCCGGACCTGGTGACCCCGCCGCCGCCCAACGCCGCGGCGCCGCCGCCGCTCCATTTGGTCGCACCGACGCCCCCTATGGTACCGGCACCCGAGAATAATAGTTCGGCCGCCGGCACCCACGCCCTTGTCTCGACATTAGCCGAGCTGGACTCCATCACCAAGGTAACTAATTAGTTAGTCCGCGTCATCTTCTATAACTATGCCTGCTTTGATGACTGCCATCTCATGATGCCCAACATGTGTTGTTGACTCAGGACTCCCCTTGCATACTCCTGCATAGGTTAGAGGCCGGCGGCGAGTTGAAGGAAGTTGCTGCGGGCATTGTCATACAACGAAGGAGCCACGAAATGCACCACACTAGAATGGACGAGGCCAATATGAAGGTCAAGGTAGTTACGGTAGTGTCTGCGTTTTTCGACATCGACCCCCCCATTCAACCTCCGGGAGCCGATGGCCACATGGTACTTGGAAAGTGCCCCAACTGGGTCACGCCATGGCCGAAGAACCAGATTCGTCTTGGGGGGGGGGGGGGGGGGGGTCTTCTTGATGAGGGCCCAAGACGCACCACCGGCGCCACCTCGAAGTTCCGGGCCGTCCCGATCCGTCCCCCGAAGCCCTCGAAGCATGCAGCCGTCGCCACCGCCCGGAAGGAACCGGCGGTCGTCGCCACCACCAGCCGCCACTTTAAACTGTTGGGAGCGTCTGAACCGCAACCGTCCCAATTAGGCAACGCCTCTGCACCTCAACTTGATGGCAACGGCGACGATGATGATGAGAATGTCGACATCGATGCCTTCATCAACACTGGCGCCAGCAAAGATATATACATGCCTCCTGTGGATGACGAACCCTTCCGTGCTCATGCCGATCAACCTGCTCGTCCCACTACAGTCACGCAGCATCTGACCTTCCAGGGTTTATCTCAAGAGACGCCTCCAGCGGCCGACAATGAAGCTCTAGACAAACCGACTAATGTTTTCTCCCCTGGCACAATACGGAAGACGGTTCGCGAGGGGTTTATAGCCCCAGAGAAGACGGTTGGCGAGGCGGGGTGAGCACCCCCAGAGGTGAAGACCAAGAAGCAGCACAGGAAGAGAAAGCCAGGCGCCGCCTCTTCGAGCCAGCCACCTCCTATGATCCGGGGTCGTGAAGACTTGGTACCACCCCGTCCGGATGGCTTGGCGCACCGACTTCATGAAGCTGGTAAACCGATACTGCCTCCTGAGATGCTCTGCTTCGCATATGGACACATGCACTCTTTGCATCAATCTATCCTGCACCTAGAGGGCCTCCTTCTTCAAGACAAGTATCCAAATTACCCGGTGTTCACGGTCCAAGTGCCAATGGATGATGAGTTCGACTTCGTCCGTGAAGCCCCACAGATCTGTTCTTCATAGCGTACGAGGACGTCTTCAATATATTTCACTACAATTGGCTGAACTATAACTTGGTCCGCCTATACGCGCTCAATGCGGCGATGAAGGTCTATAGAGATAATCTCCTGCACGTCGCGGTAGCGGATCCCTACTACATGCGTGACATCCAGCTGGTGGAAGGATCAAGGACACGGAGCAGGGCGACGGAGTACCTCCAGAGGTTCATGCTGAAAAACAAGAGGAAGAGCAGCCTTCTTGTGCCTTTCTTTCCCGAGTAAGTACACATCCGCTCACCGCCGTCGTAACTTATGCTTTCCTATCGATTTCTTCCATTGCTGATCCTTTCCAACATTCCGTTTCAATTGTGTTGAGCAGTGACACGTTCTGCATCCTCATCGTCCTAAACCCGGGGTGGTCCCTTGCCACTTATTTCGACTCGGGGAATGTGCAGAGGAAGAAAGACTACACCAGAATAAAGGGTGTTCTCGATGATGCTATCGAGGGCTAGGCCCAAAAGGGAGGCACCTTCGAAAATAAGGCGGAAGCTTTTACGAAAGACAAGAAGCACCGGTTCAAGCATGTGACCGAGTTCCCTTGCCTCAAGCAGCAGCCTGGCAGCGTGAAGGATGCCTTCTACGCCCTCCATCAACTTAAAGGGTATGTCCGAGATGCAGATCAATTGAGGATGCCATCTTGTATGCGGGAATGGGTCAAACATGACGAGGACCTCACCGATGCTGATATTAGAGAAGACTTCCATCGCATCGTGACGAAGTTATCGGAAATCATCGTCGAAGATGTCAACACAGCAGGGGGCCTTGAACTACCGCGGCCGAGGTAGGATGTATTATAAAGAAAGCCTTGGCTCACTTGCAAGAAGTGCTTCTTTATTTTCTTTTATTATAGATTTATCCACTTAGATGAATAAATCATGCATACTCTATTTATATTATTAACCAATATATATCCCAATCCATCTCCAGTGCCAGAGGGACATCGAAGAACGGCTAGAGTTGCAGAATGACGACATGACGTGGACGACGAAAGAGATGTATAAACCGTTCCCGGCGCCGCTCAAGAAGAAGAAGGCTCCATGATCGTCGTGCTCCCGATCTTGCTCACCATCATCGCCGATGTACTCGATTTGATCCTAGTGTAGGCGGTGACCATTTCATTTGTAACGTGTGACATGATGAACTTTTGTGTCAAACACTTATGTAAAAATTCCGCACTTGTCACTCCATATGTATGTATCTCGGGATATAAGTAATGATGTGATGACCACATAGTAATGCTTCTGTTTTCATATACCTGTCAAAATATATTCTTGTTTGTATTATTGTTTGTATAAATCCTGTAATATACCTGTATTCTGTAATATACCTGTATTTGTACAGCGGGCAGCAGCAATTTCCAAATACTAGCACAGACATTCTGTGGCGCATTGTATATTTTTCTGTGGCGCACCGTTTTCTGTGGCGCACCGCCTGCTGCTGCGCCACTAAAAAGATTTCTGTGGCGCACCCCAGGTGCGCCACAGAATTCACATTTTTGTGGCGACAATTCTGTGGCGCACCCCCATGCGCCACAGAAAGGCAAAGTGGGTGCGCCACAGAATGCCTTTTCCCTAGTAGTGGAGGGCCACTCGAGCTATGTCATGCAGGTGGCCTTAAACCCTAGGGACCCCCACGCTTTCGCGAGCGCATCGTTCGACGGCACCGCAAAGCTATGGAGTTTCGGTTCTCCGTATCCTGAATTTACGCTCGAGGGGCATCAAAAGGGTGTCAACTGCGTCGACTACTTCGCTACTAGTGACAAGACCTATGTGATTACCGGTTCGGATGACTACACTGCAAAGGTCTACTTTTGTTCTTCTTCTTCTTCTTCTTCTAGTATTTTGATGATGAAACTTCAGGTGTTGTAGTAGAATCCTAAGATGGATGGATACTTATGGTAAACATGAACCAGTAGGATTGGGATTACGAAACCAGGAGCTGTGTTCAGACGCTTGAAGACCATACACACAATGTTTCTGATGTTTGTTTCCACCCCGAGCTTCCTATCATCGTTACTGCATCGGAAAACAGGACACTTCGTATATGGCATTCCTCTACTTACAGGTATTTACCTTCTATTTTGCTTACTGGTGATGCAGATGCTATTTTCCAATAATCCGGAAAATATTGACGACGTCGGCCTCCCAGATAGCACAGAACTTCTGTTTTCCCCTACAAATTTTCCATTGTTGTGATGTTGAAATTTTCATTTATTCTGTAGGCTTGAGTCCACGGTAAACTATGGCTATGGACGAGCCTGGGCTGTTGGATGCATGAAGGGATCAACACGGTATATGATTTGATTTCTGCATTGTTTTATCTGTCGGGGCCTAAATAGTACTACTATTTTACCATTAGTTAGAAGCATCGTATCATCCTATGTTTCCCCTATCATCATTAACGGATATATTTAATGGTGTTATGCTTCGCAAACTAAATTCTGATACAAATTATCATGTTTCCTTCTAGTACATTATAATTTGGGCCTTATTTCTAGCATTGAAACTGATAATCCATTAATTTCCGTGTCATCTAGCATGGCGATGGGTTATGATGAGGGAACTATTATGATTAAAATGGGTGACGAGGTAGAAACAGAGATTGCTGGTGCAAGCTCTAAGGTCAGTTTTCTCTTGACCTGCATGCAAACAAATTCAATCGAATCGACAAGTTTGGCTGATTGCTGTTAATTGTTTTTGTACACCTCCAGGTGGCTACTGACGGCCAGCTGCAAAAGAATGCTTGTCTCTGCGTTTGGTGCAAGGCGTGGCGCCCGATGTGATGCCCTTCCTTTTGGCCGGCCCGGTGTAGCCGAGCCAGATGCTTATGCTAATGACATATGAATTGTTAGAACAAGGAAGGTTCATCAGTTCATGTAATGAGAAGCAAACGGAGCTTGGCTCTGATGGTTGGGTTCCCTGTGGTGGAACCAGCCCACCCAGGTTCAAGTCCTAGACTTGGCATGGGCGTTTGCATTTACCTGGATTTATTTCAGGTTTATCCGGCGCTATTCTTTCAGTGGTACGTGGCGTGCCCGTCAACAGCGAGGCGCCTGTGGTGACTTCGTCAACCTCAAGATTTGCCGGCTCAGTCCTTCAGAGGTGCTCATAGGGGTAGGGTGTGCGTGTGTGCGTTCATAGGGGTGAGTGTACGTGCGTATTTGTGAGCGTCTGTGTTGTACTGTGTTCTCAAAAAAAAAAAAAGTTCATGTAATGAGAAATAGTCAGATAACAAACTAGACGTATGATGGCTACTTGTACTGTGCTTGTTGTATTCTTTTCCTAGCTGAATATGTACATAGAATCACATACATATAGTAAGAAACGTATTCTCTATTTCCTTTTAGTACCGAAAAGGTTGGTTAATTCGTTGAATGGGCTTTACTGGCCGTTTTCTTATTGTTTGGGACGGACGGGCTGAATTAGTGGCTCTTCTTGGCCCGAACAAGATTTGGGTAGTATAAGATTTAGGCACTATATATTCATCATGGGCTCTGGGCCGTCGCCCTTCTTGCCCCACACAAGATTAGGGTATTATAAGATTTAGAGTCCCTATTCATCATGGGCCCTAGGCCGTCGCCCTTCTCCCCCCACCACAGGGACGGCCCTGGCAACAATGTGGTATATCTTTGAAGAGGACTTAAGAGGGAACTCCTAAGTGTGTGAAATCAACCTTTGTTTCATCATCAACATGTGGGATTATTGTTGATGTGGCGAAGATAGATGATTTTTTTTTATGGAGGAGAGATAGAAGATTGACTCGTCTTCTCCACAAAGCAACTGGTACGCGATTGATCGTGCACCTATAATTGCCCTTCCCATTATGAGTGCAATTCAGTTGAACAACATTTATATGCATGTGCCCTGGTATACCTTCATCTAGTTACTAAGAAGACACTACTTAACAAACATAGTACACATTCCTGAGCAAACGCTTCTTAACTAATAAGTAGTATTAATAAACTAATGCAGACATATATGTACTTCTTCGAATTGCGCACTAGTACAGAACGACACATCGGAAACGGGCCAAAAACCCTTCGGCAACGGAGAAAGGGTCCGTGTCCACGACCCTGTCACTGATGTGAAGGCTCTCATCGGCAACGGACACGAAAAACCGTCACCGATGAGGCTTGATTTTGGCTACGGTTGCCATCCAGTCTCCGTTGCCGATGTATCTGGACATCAGAAACGGATATTCTGTTTTGCTCGTTTGCATTGAGGTTTTTTCATAAGCCTACAACAGCAATACAGTTGCCAATTGACATTCAAAATATCACAGCAGAAGCACAAAGTTGCTAGCAAAACCGTTCATAACTTATATAACAATTGTCACCATTACATAGCATCAAAAGATGAGTTACACATGCTTCGCTAATCCTATCATTCTCATGCCTCCCTAAACTGCAGCTAAGGCTTGCTCCCTAAACACACATCCACAAAATAACCGGAGAAACTGAAAAAACAGAAACTACACCAAGCCAAATTGCCAAATTCTTCGTACTGAGGCTTGCTCCATCTTGGACGGTGTCGCCGAAATATAATCCCACTTTATAAGTAGCACATTTAAAGTTTGTTCGGATCAGCTTTGTGCTTCTGGATAAAAATACATGGATTGATAGTTAGAGAAGAGCCAAAATATAATGCTACATGACATAGATATAATTTAATGTGAAAAAAGTTCACACCTTTAAGCGCCTATATCCGTGTGCTTGCAGTCCGATCCAACGATTTGGAGGCATAACTTGAAGGTGATGTTTCCTTCAAGAGCCTCATCATTTTTTATACAATGTCGCCGAAATACTATTACTTCATACACTAGCTACACAAAACAATAACGTGGATTAGCACATTGACAAAAAGTTGTGACTGGATCTATTCATCATCGGTAGTACTACAAATAGTTGAAATTAATTCACCCTACTAGACTTTAAAATAGTGCAAGATACTAGACAAGTTTTCTATATACTAGACAAGTTTTCTATGCTAGACTAGAAAACTAGACAGAAACAATAAAGTGCAAGATACTAGACGAGTTTTCTATATACTAGACAAGTTCTATATACTAGACAAGTTCTATATAAAACCAATTGATGAACTAGTTCATGAGCTGAGCGATTTAGACCTCACATTTTCTTCTCCGTGGACGGCGCCTCGAGATCGGCCACCTCCTCCTCCGTGGACGGCGCCTCCAGATCGGCCACCTCCTCCACCGTGGACGGCGCCTCCAGATCGGCAACCTCCTCCACCGTGGACGCCACCTCCTCCACCGGGGACGTCGCCTCCAGATCGGCCACCTCCTCCTCCGTCGACGGCGCCTCCAGATCGGCCACCTCCTCCACCGTGGACGGCGCCTCCAGATCGGCCACCTCCTCCACCGTGGACGCCACCTCCTCCACCGGGGACGTCGCCTCCAGATCGGCCACCTCCTCCACCGTGGACGCCACCTCCTCCACCGGGGAAGTCGCCTCCAGATCGGCCACCTCCTCCTCCGTCGACGGCGGATCCGCCACAACTGCTGCATCACCACCCGATGAATGATCTGATCCAGCTCCGCGTGGCCCAGAGGACGCGGGGCATCACCGGAGGTGATGAGCCTGACGCGCTCCCGCACCTTCCGCATCACAGCCGCCTCCAGATCTGCCCTATCACGAACAGATGCAGCTAGATCAGTGCGGCCGCTAGAGCCGCGGCTGCGATGGCGAGATCTAGAAGCGCCGGCAGAGGAAGCCATGAGAGAGTGAGGAGAGTAAAAAGCTACAATGTGCGGCGGCTAGGGTTGAAAGATGGGCAGTGAGGGATTGAGAATGAGACTGATGGGGCTTGCTGCGCCAGTACATTTATAGGCACCCAATTCGCAACGGACATTTTATATAACCGTTTCCATTGGATACAAGTTCATAACTACTATGTGCTACTGATTTCCGTAGCTGCATACGAACATAATACATTCTAGTGATTTTCAAAGTGCATACGAACCTAATACATTGTACTGATTTGCATAGCTGCATACGAACCTAATACATTCTACTGATTTTCATTGCTGCATACAAGTTCACACCTAACAGTAGCACACAAACACACAAAATCATTCTAGCAATGCTCACAAGAACATTTAACTGAGCTATTTCTGTTCCTTTATGCCGCTCCTTGCGCACAGCAACAACATGGTCAGATTTAGTCGAAGTGTTTGTTGGGCTCCATGCCAAACCAGCTAGAGCTGCTGCAGTGTGCGGCTTCATCTCCATGTTCACCTTCTTGACTATCAAGGCTACATTTTCCAGCTCTGCAGCTTCCACTTCGACGCCATTAGCAAGCAGCATCTCAACATAATCTTCAATCCAAAAAAAATAATCGCAGCTCCCAGAATACTCTTCGCCCCTCCCCTGCCAAATGGTAAATTGAATCCAGAGGCAAATCAGCATCACACATAGAATAGAATCAATCAAATCTGGTCGAAGCGTCGAACTAACCCTGTGATTTGGACACTTGAAGTAGATCCGGCCTGGGTTCAGATCCGAACGCGACACTCGACGAATCGCGTTCCGACAGCGGCAGCAAACGCACTTCACAAGCGGCAGATCTGACCCGGCCCCGGCGGCGCAGGAGGAGGACGCATTCGATCTCCCCGACGAGCTCATGCTCTTGGCCATGGAGGACACGAGTGCGGAGTAAAAACAAGCTGGAGCGGAGGAACAAGGGCGAATCGACAGTCTTTTATAATATCTAAGATAGTGCTAAAAAAGAAATTTTATATAAGCAACCTCGCCAACGGTTGTATACAAATGTCCGATGCCATTGAAGAACATATCGCAAACGGAGTCGAAAGAAACTCCGTTACCAACATATCGGCAACGGTTAATAATTCGCGACCGTTACCTATGAAGGCGGGACGCGGGCCAGCTTGCCTGGCGGGGCGGGTTTTCTCACGCGGAAAGCGCGATTCTCCGTCGCCTAACTCGTGCCGTTTCCATAGAGGGGTATCGGATGTGTCGTTCTGTACTAGTGGCGCCTACTGTTACGAGTACAAAGTTACCAGAGAGTTATAGTGTCAAGTAAAAAACAAAACAAAAAGAGTTGTAGCGTCATCAGTTTGGGCTATATTCGATGGATGGATAGATTTGGGCCCATCATACATCGTATAGGTTATTTATTTCGGTTTCTATGGGTAATCGGGCAGATAAACGATTTTTCCAAATTAATTTTCATCTAGGATCCAACAGATGAAGAAAACATTATGTGACCAACTTTTATGCCGTATCTAAAAAAATACAACGGTTCCATGTAAAAGAAAAACCTCCCGTCCCGCGCCCCCGCCGGCACCCCTCCTCGGCATGATGCGGCTGGGGGTAACCCGTACATCTTTTGTGACGTGGTGGTGTGCCCAAACCTTTTTGCTGAATATTAA
The DNA here is from genome assembly GCA_947311845.1 of Poa pratensis. Taxonomy (NCBI): domain Eukaryota; kingdom Viridiplantae; phylum Streptophyta; class Magnoliopsida; order Poales; family Poaceae; genus Poa; species Poa pratensis. Next base: position 8,739,650 of record CAMZMU010000080.1, on the reverse strand, counting down.
ATAAAAAATGTAGACTTTTCCGAGTATTAAAATCGACAAATGTGAATAAATGAAATAAAAGGCCATATGCATCTCTTCAATGCAGAGGCTGGACTTCCCTTTTCGAAAAATTAAAATCGACAAATAAGGCATTTGGTCCCTTGCCAAGTATTAAACTAAAACTGGCACATGGAAATTGTCTTTGCCGAGTGTTTCGTTGTAGCACTCGACAAACGCATATACCAACATTATGGACATGTGACGTCTCCCCTTTCGTGTAGGGTTTGCCGAGTGTGCCGTTGTGAAACTTGGCAAACATGTATACCGGCGTTTCAAAAATTTCACTTGGCAAACAAGGGGGACAGGTGGCGGATCCCGTGTCTCCCATGTTTTGCCGAGTATGTTAACATGACCCTCGGCCAAGTTACTAGCGCCATTTCTGTTATACGGGCTACTTCATGTTTCCAAGTGTAGGCCAATAATAATGTTTATCAACATGGCCAATTTCCAAGTATGGTTTGCCGAGTGTAACACTTGGCAAACCGTATGCGGATATGCTTTCGGCCTTTGCCGTGTATTTGGCAAACATGGTAAACTAGTCGATTCCAGTAGTGGTTGGTTGGTGTTAATTAGTCAAATCGATGAGAATCTCCAAGTCTCTTCAACATACTAGCATATTCAGACCTGCAACAGGCAGGATCCACCCATGTTAATCGATCCCCAAGTCTTTTCACAGCAGAGATCCATATCATCTGACTTAACTTGATCTGGAGGAGGAGCCATGGCCAAGACGGTGTACCTTCATCGGTATCATCTGCCCAGCAAGTTGCTCCTTGTTTAGGCCAGTGCGTACGCGTCTTGTTCACAAAATTATAATTCATTAGCTGTTTCCACAGTTAGCCCATCTTAATTGGTAGGGTGGATCTCGATCGATCCCCAAGTCTTCGATCTCACAGCAGAGATCGAGATCCCTTTTTAATTAGTCTCCTAACTATGGATGCTTGACAGTAGCCATTTGATTATTATGCATTTTAAGAACGCTATCTTGGCCTGCCGCGCAACTACCCCAGCACAGCACTTGACTTGCTCTTGCTCCTGTTTACAAAATTCTAATTCATTAGTAGCTGTTTCCACGGCCGGTAGCCCATCGATTACACATTTTAATTTTTAAAGAATGTCATCTTGACCTGCCGCGCACCACTGCTCCACCACAGCATACGGCTCTGGGACAGATGCCCCAGCTAGGTTCATAATGCTCTGAATAAGAAGGAAGAATTCATACACCACCAAGTCTTCAAGAATATATGTATAAACACTAGTGGAAACAGGAGCTTTGGTGGAGAGGGGTGTTGGGCTCTAGTCCCGGGCGTGGTTCGAACCCGGACTAGAGGAGGGAACTAGTACCGGGCCGGCTGCTCCGACGCTGCGCAGGTCGGGTCCCGGGTTGTAGGGCACCTCTAGTTCCGGGCCGTGATACCACCCGGGACCGAGGCAGTCAGCGGCAGGGTGGAGACAGGAGGGTGGACCTTTCGTCCCGGGCCGTGGTACAGCCCGGGACTAGAGGTCCCGCTATATCATCTCCCACCCCGGGCCAGCCACCATTTTTGAACTCTCAAGCTCATCTTCATTGTTTCCTCTCTCAAGCTCAAGTGTAGCCCCATTTTTTTCCAAGATTTGTCAAGATAGACGGCACCCATCTCTCCAAGGGTTAGCAACACTTGATCCTTTCACCCGGCGGCCGAATTTTAGCCATTTCCATACAAGTTTAGCTCATTTCATTTTTATAGTGCTACCTAGGTGTTTGATGAAATGCCTAAGCTAGGTAGTTCATTTTTTTATGTATTTTGAGCTCAAATTAATTTATTATTTGTGGATTTTAGTGTCGTCTCGGTCCTCACCGCCGTCGATAGCCCCCGCCATCCCGTGACCGGCACCACCTCGGTGAGCCTCTTCTTTTATCTGTTATTTTACAAAATTACTTGTATGATTTGAATGCATAATTATTTTTCTTGTATAATTTTCTTATGTTTTTTATGTATAGTGTCATGGTTTTGATATCCGTCCCCGTCGTCCCTCGTCCGGTCTATGATTCGGATGTGGTATATTTTTATCACTATTTATTTTGTTTCGTGTTTATAACAATCATGCCGACCAAATTGACATAGATATATTTTTATTTAGGAGGTAGTTGAACCGGAAATTCCAGCCGACCCTATTGTAGAGTTTTTTAAAAAGAAAACAACGATTTGAAAGCAAAATTGAAGATAAGTGAAGATCTTCGTCTCCAATGCCTAGAAGAGAAGATGGTATTGGACTTGAAGATTGCCGACATCGTTGATGCTCACGGGGTCGAGCTTACCGACGTCGTCGCTGTTCACGAGATGAAGATGGATGCAATGCGCTTGAAGCTTAGAAAGATTAGAAAATATGTCATTAGTCAAGAGGCTTGGTATCATTATGCTGTTGGTTCAATAGTTACCTTAGTTGCGATTCTGATCGCATTTGTTGTTGGATTTAAATTCTTTAGATAGTTGTATTCTAGTTTCAATTAATTTATGTTTTATGAGAACTATGTATTACATTTGGTCACTACTATACTTTGGTTTTAATGTGATGAACTTGTATTAATGAATATGATATGTTTCCTATTATGTTGGTTTATCGTAATGGGTTTTAGCGGTGATTTGCAGATGAGTCATCCGTGGATGTACGCTGACCGACGCTCTAAAGAGTACATGGATGGCGTGCAATCTTTTCTCAATGTGGCTAAGGATAACAAGGGGCCGAATGGTTTTATGTGTTGTCCATGCAAGAAATGTCGGAATGAGAAGGATTACCCTAACACAGACAGAATTCACCTCCACCTGATAACTTCTGGTTTCATGCCCGGCTATAATTGTTGGACCAAGCACGGAGAAAAAGGGGTTATGATGGAAGATAACGAAGAAGAAGAGAACGATGACAACTACATGTACCCTGAATATGTTGGTAACCCAACAGGGGAAGCTGATGATGAAGAGGTACCAGATGATCCCATCATACATGATGATTTACGTGGGGTCATCGTTGATGCACATACCCTAGCAGAAACTACACTTGAGAAGTTGAAGTTGGAGCGCATGTTAGAGGATCACAAAACAAAGTTGTACCCAACTTGCGAAGATGGCAACACAAAGCTCGGTACCACACTGGAATTATTGCAATGGAAGGCAGCGAATGGTTTATCTGACAAGGGATTTGGGAGTTTACTGAAAATAGTGAAGGACAAGCTGCCGGCTGGTAACGAATTGCCCGAGAGTGCGTATGAAGCAAAGAAGATTATCTGCCCTCTAGGATTAGATGTGCAGAAGATACATGCATGCATTAATGACTGCATCCTCTACCGCGGTGAGAAGTATGAGAATTTGAATGAATGCCCGGTATGCGGTGCATTGCGGTATAAGATCAGAGCAGATGACCCTGGCGATGTTGAGGGCCTGCCCGCCAGGAAGAAGGTTCCTGCCAAGGTGATGTGGTACGCTCCTATAATACCACGGTTGAAACGTTTGTTCAGAAACAAAGAGCATGCCAAGTTGTTGCGATGGCACAAAGAAGACCGCAAGAGCGACGAGATGTTGAGACACCCGGCTGATGGGTCGCAGTGGAGAAAAATCGATACAGAGTACAAGGAATTTGCACGTGACCCAAGGAACTTAAGGTTTGGTCTTAGCACGGATGGCTTTAATCCTTTTGGGGAGCAGAGCAGCAGTCATAGCACCTGGCCTGTGACTCTATGTATCTATAACCTTCCTCCTTGGTTGTGCATGAAGCGGAAGTTCATTATGATGCCAGTGCTCATCCAAGGCCCGAAGCAACCCGGTAACAACATTGATGTCTACCTGAGGCCATTAGTTGATGAACTTTTACAGTTGTGGCGTGATGAAGGGGTACCTGTGTGGGATGAGTACAAACAAGCGGAATTTAACCTACGAGGGTTGTTGTTTGTAACCATCAATGATTGGCCTGCTCTTAGTAACATTTCAGGACAGTCGAACAAGGGATACAATGCATGCACACACTGTTTAGATAGCACTGAAAGTATATATGTAGGTAACAAGAATGTGTACCCGGGTCATCGTCGATTTCTTACAACTCAGCATCCCCTAAGAAAGAAAAGCAAGCAGCAGCATTTCAAAGGTGAGGAAGATCGCCGGCCGAAGCCACCCCTCCAAAGTGGTGAAGATATATATGATGCGGTCAAGGATTTAGATGTAATCTTTGGAAAGGGTCCTGGCGGACAGTCTGTTCCGAAGGACGCTAACAACCACGTTCCCCTGTGGAAGAAGAAGTCTATATTTTGGGAACTACCCTATTGGAAAATCCTAAAGGTCCGCTCTGCAATCGACGTGATGCACGTGACGAAGAATGTTTGCGTGAACCTGCTAGGCTTCTTGGGCGTGTATGGGAAGGCAAAAGATACTCCGGAAGCACGAGAGGACCAGCAACTTTTGAAAGACCCAAAGAACCTGCATCCAATGAGGACGGATAAAGGACGTCTACGTCCTGCTAGCTACGTTCTTACCAAAGAAGAGAAGGAGATATTTTTTGAAGTCCTGAGCAGTATGAAGGTCCCGTCTGGCTTCTCGTCGAATATAAAGGGAATAATAAATATGGCAGAGAAAAAGTTCCAGAACCTAAAGTCTCATGACTGCCACGTGCTGATGACTCAACTGCTTCCGGTTGCATTGCGGGGGCTTCTACCGGAAAATGTTCGAGTATCCATTGTTCAGCTATGTGCGTTCCTCAATGCAATTTCGCAGAAGTCAATCAGCCCAACCACTCTATTAAGGTTACAGAAGGATGTGGCTCAATGTCTCGTTAGTTTTGAGTTGGTGTTCCCACCATCCTTCTTCACTATTATGACACATCTCCTAGTACACCTGGTCGACGAGATTCACATTCTGGGTCCTGTATTTCTACACAATATGTTCCCCTTTGAGAGGTTCATGGGAGTGTTGAAGAAGTATGTTCATAACCGTGCTAGGCCAGAAGGAAGCATCTCCAAAGGGTATGGAACAGAGGAGGTCATTGAGTTTTGTGTTGACTTTATTCCCGGCATTAAGTCGATTGGTCTTCCTGAATCGCGACATGAGGGGAGACTAAGTGGAGAAGGCACTCTAGGAAAGAAATCATACATATGCAGGGACGGGTATTCTTTCACAAAAGCACACTACACAGTTCTGCATAATTCCACTTTGGTGGCTCCGTATATCCAGATGCACAAGGATATTGTACGCTCTAACAACCCGGGGATGGATGACTCCGCCATTGCAAAGGAACACATGGAGAATTTTGGCGGTTGGTTGGAAACGCATCTGAACAACAACAACACAGTCTCAGATGAGCTGTTCTTGTTGTCTAAGGGGCCATCTTCGACTATTTGGACTTTCCAAGGGTATGAGATAAACGGGAATACATTTTACACGAACGCCCAAGATAAAAAGAGCACCAACCAAAATAGTGGTGTCCGCTTTGATGATAAGAGCACGAATGAGGCCACGGTCACATATTATGGTTGCATAGAGCAGATATGGGAACTTGACTATGGACCTTCTTTGAAGGTCCCTTTGTTCTGGTGCAAATGGTTCAACCTGAGAGGCGGCGGGGTAAAGGAAGACCCATTGTACGGAATGACTACAGTGGATCTCACGAATGTTGCGTACGACAACGAACCATTCGTTCTAGCCAAGGATGTGGCTCAGGTTTTCTATGTGAAGGACATGTCTACCAAGCCAAAAAAAAGAAAAGATAAGGAAGTGAATACATCAGCCGATGAGCCAAAGCGCCACATAGTTCTTTCAGGGAAAAGAACCATCGTGGGAGTGGAGGACAAGACAGACATGTCAGAAGATTACGACAAGTTTCATGAAATTCCGCCCTTCAAAGTGACCACTGACCCAAGTCTCAAGTTATATGCAGACCCTTGTCCATGGTTACGGAGCGATCAGAAGAAAGGGTCTCACAAAAAGAAAAAGCGAAGACTAAATAGGGATGTTGTTCATGATGTGTAATAATTTATTAAACTTTTATATAATTTATAGTATGGAGGACAAGACAGACATGTCAATGAAATCAAGCGTATGGCGGTGGCGGAATGTAGTACTTAATTTATAAATTTTTGATGTAGCATCAAACTTTGTGATGTGAAATGATCCACTGCGCATGTAGTACTTGATTTATAAATTTTTGAATTGATTTTAAATTAAGCGTATGTAGTACTTAATTTAAAACCAAGCGCATGTGATACTTCATTTTAAACCAAAACAGAAAACAGGAAAATGAAAGCAATTTTTACTTAATTTAGACAAGTAAATCAAAAGATATAAAAAAAGTAAGAAACCAGAAAATTAAAAAAATTAACCTCTAGTACCGGGCCGTGCGACCACCCGGTACTACAGGTCCACTGGGCTTGGCGCGCAAATTTTCGCGGCCCTGAGGGACCTCTAGTACCGGGTGGTAACACGGCCCGGTACTAGAGGGTCTCTAGTACCGGGTGGAGCCACGGCCCGGTACTAGAGGCCTTTTTGGCGCTACTTCTAGTGGCTCGGGCCGAAAATTTGCCCAAGTCCAGCAAATCGACGCTCCGCCTCCGGGCTCCAGACGACGCCGCCCCTGCGCCGCCAGGCTGCCGGATTTCGTCCCCGCGCCGCTGCCGCCCTCACCGTGGGTCGCCGTCCTGCTCCTGCTCCGGGCGCGGCCGTCCCCGCTCTTCCCCCGAGCAAGATCGTCGTCCCCGAGCAAGCAAAGCTCGCCCCCCGACCCACGGTGAGCTCGTCCCCCCGACCAACTACTCTCTCCCTCTCTCAGATCTAGCGCGCGGCGGCGGCGGACCCTAACCACGGGGCGGCGCCGGAGTTGGCAAACAAGAACAGATTTTTTAGGGCCTAAGGGCCGATTTCATTATGGGGAGGCCACAAACGGCCGATTACATTGGGGGGGGGGGGAGGCCATTAATAAGGCCATTACATTGGAGGGGGGGGGGGGTCGTCGTCGCCGGTGCCGCCTAGTCGTCGAGGACGATGAAGGGCGGCGGGGTCCAGAGATGCTCCGGTGGCGCCTGCTGCTGCGGTGGCGCCTCCTGCTGCTCCGGCGGCGCCTCCTGCTCCTGCTCCTGATCCGCCGACCAGCTCCCGCCGGTAAAGACACAGGACTGGCCAACGAGGCCGGGAGGCAGAGGAGGTGGCGGCGGAAGGTCCTGCTCCTGCTCGCATTCCATGGCGTAGTGCCACGGCTCGACCTCGTCCGGGTCGTAGTGCTGCGGTGGCTGTCGTGGGTTTGTCACGTCAGGTGTCATAGATGACTTCGTAGGTGTGGGATTACGCGAGTCAAGCATCTCCGAGCTTGGGATCGCAGGAACAAAGATCAACACAGATTTACCCAGGTTCGGCCCCCTCAATGTGAGGTAAAAGACCTACTTCCTGCCTACCCTAGATTGGTATTGATATGATAATCGAGGTGTTACAATGGAGGCGATCCGATCTGGTACTCGCCGTATGAGCTAGGGTTTGGGGCTTGATAGCTTGACCCGCTCTAAGTCCTGCGAGTCCTCTTTATATGCACAGAGGCTCGCTAGGTTACAAAAGGAAACTTCCCCATAAGGAATACATCCACAGAGGCCTACTCGGAGACTACTTGGTCTTCACGTCCTCCGGGATTTATCTTCTAGATCTTTCTCCTTATGGCGGTTCAATATTGGGCTTGTTCCCAAGTGGGCTTCATCCGTGCGAGTAGTTAAGTCGCACTGGGCCGCGGGTTAATCCAGAAAGTATTCCCCCGACATTAGCCCCCAAGATTGGTTAGGACTTTACGGTGAGAATCTTCTGGCCTCTGAAATGATCTCTGGCCGCACTGTAAGCGTTCTGACCAATCTCCTGACTCATGCGATTCAGCTGTGACTCATCCGCGCGACTCATCTCTCCTTCTAGAAATATTCTGTTTCCTTTAATTGCGGACCGTTACTCTTTTTGCGGGCGCAAATTGTGCCGTTGGTTGCGAGCACAGAAAATGCCGTTAGTTGCGGGCCCTTCAGTTATAAGCTGCGGCCACCTAGGTCATTATCCATTTGCCCTTGCAATCTTCTCATCCCTAGCCGCGCCGTCTTCTTCCTCGACCCGAGCCTAGTTCCCCAATTCAATCTCCCCCTCGCAATGGCGCCCAAGGCGAAGCCATCTGACAATAGGCGCCAGATCTCCTGCAACTGGGAAGGATCCTGGGTAACAGAGGAAACTCTTGCGGATCTGGCCGAGGCTGGCTTCTTGCCGCCGAAGGGGGACGGCGTCTGGCGGGCACCGGCGATGAAATCGAGCCGCGCCCCAAGCCCAACGAGCTGGTGATGTTCGTGGAGCACGTGGAGCGTGGATTCACGCCGCCAGGTTCTCCCTTCTTCCGCAATTTGCTGAAACGCCTAGGCCTCCGTCTTCACGACATCGGGCCCAACTCAATGCTCCAGGTGAGCAATTTTCACGTGCTGTGCGAGGATTACCTTGGCATAGCCCCCAACATCGATCTGTGGCTGGCCTCTTTCACCTGCAACAGCCAACTTGTCTCCAAGGGTGGCGCCTACGTTCAGGTCGGCGCCATCTCTCTTCAGCGCCATAGGAATTCTTGCCTTCCCAAGCTAGCCCTGGCGAATCGACCCAGGGCTTGGCAAAAATCTTTCTTTTATTGCCAAGATACTTCACCGGAGGGCGAAACTCGCCTTCCCTCCTGGTCTAACACCCTCTTCGTGCCTACCGAGGCACTGAAATCAAAACCCCGCGACTCATCCATGTCCTTCATCAATGAGTCGCTGATCAAAGTCCGCGCCTTAATAGGTCATGGTCTTACTGGCCTTGATCTTCTCTCTTGCTGGACCAAATGGCGCATTCAGCCCGTGAGTCCGCGACAGCGATCTTTCCTTGAGTGCACAGGCACCTCTGCTGACGTTGATCGTATCAAGGCTTCGGACTGGAGGCCTGAGGATTGGGTGGAATTTGTCACCCGCGTGACTGAGGAGAAGGACATCTCCTTCGATAAGGTGGGGCTTGCCCCTTTCAGTGTTAACAACAAGCCTTTTGAGGTAACTCCTCTTCTCTGTCTTTTCGCCTTCGTAGTTGAGTCGCATTCCTTTTCTTAATACTGCAACTTATATTTCTCTCATCCAGGCTGACGAGAACTACTGGTCGCTGCCTGCGACTGTGGCCGGCACTGCTGCTCCCAAGCGTGCCGCACGAAAGAAGCTGCTGCCCACTTAGAGGGCAGCGAGACTGCTGATATCCCTTCTGTTGCCTCTGCGGCCTCAGATGATGAAGAGACCGAACTGGACGAGGACGAGAGTCCAGTGCCAGCCGCGAGTTCTGTTGCCGCGGCTGAACCAACTCCCCGTAGAGCCTCCAAGAGGCTATCTCGTGAAGAACCAGAGGTTGATGCTCTGGAAAACCCCGAGGCCACGAAGCGTCGCAAACCTGCTACGGGCGCGATCTCCTTCGTTGCCAGGCGTGCTTTCAAAGCCACCGCCTCTGCTGAAGAAGACATGGGTCCCCACTCTGGTAATTTCTGCTGTCTTGTCATCTTGAATGCTTATTCTTTTTCCTCTACTGACATGCAAAACTCTACTCGTAGATTCTGGGACCCAAGGCCTGTCCTCACCGTCAAGCGGTGAACTTATGGCCTTTGTGAAGATGGCTCCAGAGTTAGTAACTTTTCCCTGTACTTTCAATACTTTTATTCTGGCTTATGTTCTTCTTCTTCACACAATGCCCTTGCTTTTTTCAGAAGTGCGGCTGAACCCGCGACTGAGCCTGGAGCCGCGGTTGAGCCGCATTTATCACCTGCGGCTCATACCGCCGTGGTAGAGGGCGTGGCCACCACTGATGACCTGGCCACGGTCCCTGTTCTTGACACAGCCGCCCAAGAGGTGGCTCTGGAGGATAGAACGGATCCCTTATGATCCAGGACGTGGAGAAGGTCAACCCCTCCTCCATAGATGTAATGGCCAAGGATGCTGATACGCCAGTGGTTGAGTCGCCAGTAGCGGACAATCTGCGGTCGCCAATTCTACATGCTGAGGTTGCTTCTTCCTCCTCCACAAGCCGTGCTGAGAAACTGTCAGAGGCTATCATTGCCTCAAATGACAAGCAAGCCATGGAACTCCGCAAGGCATTGTCTGACCTGTCTGCGGCTTATAAGGTAAACTTCTATTTCCAGTTATCTGTCTCTAGCCCCCAAGGATCAAGTTTCTTCTTTGACTGTAAAGGGAGACTTGATGCTTCTCTTTTAGCTGTTGATATATACTTACTGACTGATGTTCCCTTCATAGGAGGAACTAAGCTCCATAACAGCTGCCAAAATTGCTTGGAAAAGCAACTGGGGGATACTCCCTCTGAACTGGAGAGGCTACGCGAGCTCCTTGGCCAGCGTGACGCTGAGCTAAAGAAGAGGGAAACCAGGATGGGCGAGCTATCTGATGAAAGCTTCAAGTTTTCTGAGCAAGCCAAAAATACCGAGCTGCGACTTAAAACTGTTGAAGAGAAATTCCATGAGAGGGTCCAGCAGCTGGAGCTCCAAGTCAGTGCTCAGAAAGACGCCATTGCTGATGTCAACGAGGACGCAAGGCTTAAGGCTGTTTCCATTGGTGAGCTTGAGAAAAAGTTGAAGAAAGTTTCTGATGCCCATAACCTCGTCCACGCCAAAGTGTGCATCATGACTCAAGAATTAACTGGTATGTATTGCGACTTGTAACTGCATCTTTTTTCTCTACTATCTTTTCCTGTGTGTTGTAGAGCTGACGGAGACATGCCTTGATGTAGGTGAAGATGCCAAGGAGCAGCGCGGCAGTACTCAGGAGCAGCTGGAGTATATCCGCGATTTTTCGCGAAGGGCTTGTGACGCCATGAAATCACTGTCTAAGTGCCTGCTGCCGACCAAGCCAGTCCCCGGTGATTCTGAAGGGCTGCTGAAAAGACTGCTTAGGGCGCCTCAGTTCTTTTTGGACTGGAAAGAGTCCTCAGCTCGCACCGGCGCGGCTCATGTTCTTGCTTTGGCCAAGACGTACTATCCTTCTTTTGATGCTGCCAAGGTTGCAAAAGGTAGGCCCTCGAAGAAGGTGGATGGCACCGAACTGACGGCCTCAGAATATGCGACAACTTGGAAGGATATGCGCGGCCATGCGACTGAACTGGTGGAGGGGATTGATCTTGCGACCTATATGGGCAAGTATAACGCAGATGGAAGCAGATGGGAGAAGTTACCCGCTCCGTCGTCCAGCGCGGTGATTCCGCAGGACAAGAACCCCTCTCCAGGCGTATCCAGCTCTGCAGCCCCCAAGCCCGCGACTGAAGAGCCCTCCAGCGAGCCTGCGACTGCTCCTTCTGGCAAGCTTGGTAAGCCGCCTGTTCCTCCTTCCCACCGGCCAAAAGCTGCGCACAAGTGAAGAAGAGAAAACAATGGTTTGATGGCCTTGGCCCTTAGCGGTCTGTAATAATTGTTAGAGTTTATGTGTCATAAGACAATATTATGGTTTGCTTAAGTACTCTTGGCAGTACATGTTTCGACCAATAGGCTGGTCCTTATGATTTGTCTCGGTTTTTCCTCACTTAGGCCCTTGCGCGGCTCAGTATTTCCCAGGTAAAAAGTGCGTGTTCAGGGTCGAGAGCGGCCATGATAGGCAATCAAACTCGATTGACGCCGCACCCCCAGTACTTTGGCCGCATAGTGCAAGTCGCATCCAAGAGAGGTTGAGTATAATCACGATAAATGCCACTTGTTTGGCGATCCCAAGGAATAGGCCGCGCTAAAAAGCTGCCGCACCCCCAAGGGACCAATGATTAAAAAATAAAAGACTCACAACTCAATTGGTAGTTTGAGATGCTTTATTTCAGAATCATTATATGATACATAGGGTCGGTCGCGCCTAGGTGGCGACCAGAAGTGATGCTTGGGTCGGTTGCGCCTAGGTGGCAACCAGAGATGTTACATGGGTCGGTCGCGCCTGAGTGGCGACCAGAATTGGGTCGGTTGCGCCTAGGTGGCAACCAGAGATGTTACATGGGTCGGTCGCGCCTGAGTGGCGACCAGAATTGGGTCGGTTGCGCCTAGGTGGCAACCAGAGATGTTACATGGGTCGGTCGCGCCTGAGTGGCGACCAGAATTGGGTCGGTTGCGCCTAGGTGGCAACCAGAGATGTTACATGGGTCGGTCGCGCCTGAGTGGCGACCAGAATTGGGTCGGTTGCGCCTAGGTGGCAACCAGAGATGTTACATGGGTCGGTCGCGCCTGAGTGGCGACCAGAATTGGGTCGGTTGCGCCTAGGTGGCAACCAGAATTGGGTCGATCGCGCCTAGGTGGCGATCAGAAGTGTCATATTGGGTCGGTCGCGCCTGAGTGGCGACCAGAATTGGAATTTTTAGCCCTGAGTGGCCAGCTTGATGATGTAAACTCTTAATAATTTTGCTGCGGCTGCTGATGACAACTCGCGACGCTTGGGATGTCTCCTTATTGGCAATGGCTCGTAGCCTTTGACTTCCTTGCCTCCCTTGCGGCTGTAATCTGAAGTCGCAAGTCAGGCAGGTGCCTTTTGGCCTTCACGATGTCATCAAAATTCTCCTGCGACTCGTGCATGGTCGCGCTCTCTGCGATGCAAGCTGCTCTGGCTATGGCCTTGTCGCCTTCTTCACACTCTTGAGCTATTCTTTTATCGCCATTGATGGTGATGACACCTCTAGGGCCTGGTATTTTGAGCTTTAGGTACACATAGCACGGCCTAGCCATAAACTTTGCGAATGCTTCTCTGCCAAACAGCGCATGATATGGGCTCTGGAAATCTACAACCTCGAACCAAATGTACTCGCTCCTGAAGTTGCTTTGTGTCCCAAAGGCGACCTCCAAGTTAACTCGCCCCAATGGCTGAGCTGATATGCCTGGTACGACACCATGAAACGTTGTTCTTGATGGGTGTAGCTGCTTTTCTTGAAGGTTCATTCTTTTGAAAGTTTCATAGTATAATATGTTGATACTGCTGCCTCCATCCATCAGTACTTTGCTCAACTGTACCCTGCGACTTGAGGGGCAACCACCAGCGCGAGTTTTCCCTCTTCATTTATTTCTCCTGGTGATCCTCGCGGCTCCAAATTACTGGTTGTTCGGACCACTTTAGCCATTGTGGGACGGCTGGTACTATGGCATTAACAGCCTGATTGCGTCGTCGCAGTTTTTGTTCCCTCCTTGAAGTATTCACCACAATGGTATGATACTGACCCAACTGTTTTGGGAACTGTGGCTGATCTGACTGCGGATTTGGGACGGCGTTGTTGCTGTTGTTGCCTCCGCCATGTTTACCTTCCTCATCGTTTTGATGATTGAAGTTTGTGTTGAGTGGCTGTCCATCCTTCCACTTTTTGTAATGATAACACTGTGCCTTCGTGTGGTTGGGTGGTTTCCCATCTTTTCCTATATGGATGTCGTAGGGGCGGTTGAAAACCTCTTCCAAATTAACTGGATGAAAATTCCTTCCTCTGCCGCTGCTTTGTTTGTAACGAGTATTCGTATTTGCGACTAAACCAGAATTTCCTTCCTCGTTTTTGCGCTTGTTATAACTCGCATTGGCATTGCTAGCTTGCTGTTGTTGAGGCTTGCTACTGGCCTTCTTTCCCTTGCCAGTGCTTTCCTCTTCCTCTCCATCAGATGCGTCCCTGGTTTTATCCGAGCTAGCATACTTGTTGGCCGCCGCCATTACCTCGCTTAGGCTCTTGACTTTATCCTTCATGCGACCTAATTTGTGGACTAGCGGCTCAAATTTGCAATTTTTCTCCATGACAAGGACTGCTGAACTGGGTGGTATATTGTCTGAGGAATGTATGATCTCTGCGACCCTTCTCATCCAGTGGCGACTTGACTCGCCTTCCTTCTGTACACAACGCTCTAGGTCCTCTATGCTGCAGAGTCGCTTGCATGTTCCTTGGAAATTCTTGATAAAAGCTTCCTTCATCTCATCCCAAGAGTTTATCGAATTTGGTGGCAAATTTTGTAGCCATATGTGGGCTGCGCCTTCTAACATCATGTTTAGATAACGTGCGCAGATCTCTTCGGATGCATTTAGGATGCTCATGCCCATCTCGTAATTGTTGAGCCAAGTAACAGGGTCCATGCTGGCGTTGTAGTTGGCGACCTTGCGAGGTCCTTTGAAATCTGCAGGAAACGGTTCAGACCTGATTCTTTCGCTAAAACAGACTGGGCCTTTGAGTCGCGACGATAGGTTGGACGAAGCTGGTCTTCCTGTTGGAGTGGCCGCCATGCGTGGCTGCACAATCTCTATGGGTTGAATCTGCTGAAGTTGATTTTGAGCCGCAGGTTGATCTTCCCTTTTTCGCCTAGCCGAGCTTGAGGTCGCAACGTGTGGCGACTCCGCGTGGATGCTTCTCTCCGCCGTTGCTCTGCTATTGTAAGGGGTGGAGTGCAGCCGTCCTGCGTGTTCGGACATATTCGCCTGCTGTATTACTGCTGTGCTCAGCATCTCGATGGCGCGCCGTGCCTCTCTGTCCATCGGCGTGTCTCCTGCTGGCGCTAATCTGGCAAGATGTTTGTGGCCGCAAAGAGATTCTCCACTGGGCTAACATAATGCCCTTGCGGCGTGTGGAACCTTCGAGGCTGCTGTGGCGATTGCTGAACAAAGGTTGGCTGCGTCAACGGCGGGGGCATCATGGCCCTGTTGTTAGCCTGTACTATGGCCCTTGACCCTGGTATCTCTGCTACTCTTGGTGCTGCGAAAGATGGAACCGCTGGTACGATTGATGGTGCAGCGAGTGCTTGAACCGCGGGCGCAGCTAACGGGGCCGCGGATCGCATAACCATGGCAGATGGTGCCATGCGTGCGGGTACCGCGACTGAGGGTTGTGCGACCCCTGACCATGCGACCGGGTGCGCCGTGTTGGTGGCGACTGATGGGTTAGTGTTGGCGGCAGCTGACGGGACCGCAATTGCCGGTTCAGTGGTAGGTGATTGGAACAGCTCCATAGGGTTTACTGTTCCTGGCTGCAGGCGACTCGCGTGGCGCCTGTGTGGCAAGGTGGCCTGTATTCCTTGCAGAGAATTGGTTTCCTCGATGAGTCGCAGTTGCTCCTGTTGAAGGCGCTGTTCCTCACGCGCCAGCCTGGCTCTCTCATCTGCGATTCTCTGGACTTCATCATATAGCCCAATCCTGGTAGCCTCCAATTCTGTCACCCTAGCAGCCGCGTTAACCGCAGATATTGGTGTAAACAACACACTTCCCTGTGGCGGCGTGACCGCTGCGCTGGGGGTTACCCTTGCCCCTGATTCCACAGGCGCGACTCCAGGTGGAGTTTCTCTGTTTGCGACTCCTGAGGCCGCGACTCCTGGCGTCATCGCAGCGGATGCCGCGACTCCTGATGTATCTAGCGCGGCTTGTTCTGCTGCTTCCGGCGGTGTGGGGGCTAAGCTGCCTGGTGGCATGCCCAGCCCTTCGTCTGCTTCTGTGGTCCTGTAGACCCCTTCCACGTGCCGATCTTCTACAGAGGGCAAGCCACTGTCCACAGGGCCTCCGCATAGCCTTTCCTCAAGGACATATTCAATGGATTGGCCTTCTTCGTCTTAAAGAGGCAGTGACTCGTGGTTGATAGATCCTTCTTCTTGGTCCACTGTCACCGCAACTCCTTCTTCTGAGTCGCCATGCTGCGATGGATCCTCTGACTCGCCGCCAATGAAGCCGACGAAGACGTTGATGGATCCAAAGGGGATGACGTGGCCGGTCTCCAAGTAATCTGCTTCCGGTCCCCAGCTTGAATCGTCGATGAGGGGTGTGCCATTGACCGTGATGATACGGCCAACAACAAGATCTTCAGCTCCCTTCATGGATCCTGCGCGGAACGTGACGGTTTTGACCGCAGGCCCCACGGTGGGCGCCAACTGTCGTGGGTTTGTCACGTCAGGTGTCATAGATGACTTCGTAGGTGTGGGATTACGCGAGTCAAGCTATCAAGCCCCAAACCCTAGCTCATACGGCGAGTACCAGATCGGATCGCCTCCATTGTAACACCTCGATATCATATCAATACCAATCTAGGGTAGGCAGGAAGTAGGTCTTTTACCTCACATTGAGGGGCCCGAACCTGGGTAAATCTGTGTTGATCTTTGTTCCTGCGATCCCAAGCTCGGAGATGCTTGACTCGCGTAATCCCACACCTACGAAGTCATCTATGACACCTGACGTGACAAACCCACGACAGTGGCGGCGGCCGCGGCCGCGGCCGCGGTCCTCACCTTCTCCCACCTCTTGATCTCGTCCTCGACGAGGCTGAGGTTGGAGGCCTCGTACGCGCCACCATCTCCGGGTCATCCTCATCCTCGGGGACCTCCTCCTCGAACCACAGCGCGTCGGGCAGCGCTGGGTAGGCGGATTGGACGGCGCGGGGCGCCAGGGCGAAGTAGGAGTGGCGGCGGTCCTCGTGCTCGTCCTTGAGCCACTGCTTCCCGTGAGGGGAGTCCGCCGCGTAGGCGGGGTCGTTGCGGAGCGCCGAAGGGAGGAGGTGGCGCCGGCGCGCGATCTCCCTGTCCAGTTGCCTCCCAGGGAGCGGGACCGCCGGCACCGGAATCCTCTGCGGGTTCAGGTGCCAGCCCTCGGGGAGGTGGACGTCGCTCCACTCCAGCGTCGCAATTGACGAGGTGAATGCAACTACTGGCCAACCACTGGCACCCGTGCCGAACGCAGTTAAGTTTGTGCATCAATGCGGAGTCACTGTCAGGGATAACGTTTATATCAGCACTCAGGAATGGATTAAGCCAAAGTTAGAGGGAGTTAGTTACGTCGACAAGAGAACCAAAGATGTGCTTTGGAACAAGCTCATTGCACATTTCACCCTACCGGTCTTGGAAGATGAGGTGAAGACAAAAAAAATGACGGACAAAGGCAAGCATTTCGCTCTTAAGAAGATGGCTCAACAATTCAATAACTACAAGAACAAATTATTCCGTGAGTGGGAAGAAGATGGGAAACTTCCGGATTTCACCGGCACACGAGAGAGGCAGCGGCCTCACTGGCCTGCATTTCTGGAGTTCAAGAAATCAGAACAAGCTAAGAAAAGGTCGCAAACGAATAAGAATAATGCAGCGAAAAAGAAGTATCACCATAAGATGGGGCCAGGTGGCTACCGAGTTGCCGAGCCTAAGTGGGAAAAAATTGAGTCCGAGTTGCGTGCAAAAGGGCTCACCCCGGTCACAGAGGAATGGGACAGAAGGATAAGGAATTGGCTACTTGCGCATGGAGGGGAGTATGACATGGAAACAGGGGAGTTAATAATTGATGAAAGCAAAGTAGTCAACGGAGCCCAAAAAAAAATTATTGACTTAATTGCCAAGTCTAAAGAGGGAAAGTTTATTTCCGACAGAGAGAAGGACGAGCTGTCAGAGGCCCTCGGGACCAAAGAAAAAGGAGGATCAACACGAGGCTTAGGAGAAGTGCCGTGGATTGATGGGTTTCCCGAGGACCGTGCCTCTTATAGAAGCCGATTGAGAGCAAAGAGGAGGAAGGAGCAGCAGGAATCAGACCGGTTGATGATCTTAGAAAGAAATCATGACCAGATGGTTGCTCTCTATAAGGAGCAGTAGAAGCAAATAGATCAAATGCACGAGCAAGGGGCGCCAACTCTTCAGCTGGAACAAGCGAGTCAAGGCGGCCCATCGCATCACAGAAGCAGCGTGGCTTCCTCGGTTATGGTCGGTGATGATGAGACAAGTTACCCCGTGGATTATATCACGGAGAAAACAACTTGTGAGCTGCATGTCCCAGTATTTAACTTATCCATGAAGGCGGCGGACGGCTATGCATTCTCCATTGACTCTATAGCATCGTGGCTTGGCAATGCCATTCCAGATGGATTTGCTCGTGTCGGTGTGGATCAAGTTGTACAAGGATATGAATCACTGAACCTTGAGTTCCCAAGAGCTGATGATGAGTCGGTGCTAGGGGACGTCGTGGGTGGTCTAATTCTATGGCGGAAGAAATACATCAAATTTGAAGGCTGGGCGCCAAGGCCACCATCGTCTCCGCCAATTCACGATTCACCACCTGATGACGATGAAGGGGACGACAACCATCAGTCGCCTCCGCATCAGTCGTCTCCGCCGCCGCGTGCGCCGACTCCACCGCCGCGTGAGCCGACTCCACCGCCGCGTCAGCCCACTCCGCCGCCGCATGAGCCGACTCCACCGCCGCATGAGCCGACTCCGCCGCCGCATGAGCCGACTCCTGAGCCCCGACATAGGAAGGGCGCCACTTTGTCGTCCATGGGATTCGGGCGAGACCCCCGACGTTCGCCCCTCCAAAAAGTACCCAAAAGCCTTGACGACCTCAGAGCTTGCGACATGACTAAAGAGCAATTGGATGCGTTGGTGGATGCAGACACAAAAAGACAGCTTGCACGGAAAAAGCCCGAGGAAAAGCAAACATTTACTGCAAAGGAAAACAAGTGGGCTATTGGATTCATCACGGAACCATCGCAATATGAGAAAAATAAGCCAGATGACTATTTACGAGCTCTGAGTAAAAGTAGTAGCTCTCCCAAGACGAGAAGTAGTAGTGCCAGAGGGAAAAGAGACGTTGCCCAGCTCGGACAACAGGCAAACCAGTCGATAGCCCCGCTCGTAGTTATACCCAGTGGTCATGGCTCCGTGACGGACCTAATTCCTACTTTATCCTTGAAGAAGGACTTTGCTGCAGATGCTGGTATTACTCTTGCTCAACTGGACAACGAAAATCTCTTTCCGTCTGATGTAGATGATTCATGGAAATGGAAATGGGGGAGGTCCCTGCTGCGAGGTGATCAGATAAAGTGTCTACCGACATGTATGCGACAACTCCATAGTTGGTACATGAAAACCACAAAGGAATTTGATGACTTTTTGATCTGTGTGAAAGTTACAAAAAATCATTTCGCGGGTGAAGACATGTTCACAATTCAGCTCGAAGAACTCTGGTACTTATACAACCTTGACTCCCTCGACTTGGCTCTCGTCGGTGCCTACTGTCTGTAAGTGATTCAATTCATTTATTTCCAAAAAAGATAAAGTCTTTAGCTCTCAGCTCGTTCATTGCCATCGCTAATTATGCTCACTACGGTATTATGCAGAATGAAGAGTGATGAATGTGGTAGAAAGGGCATCTATGGCTTTGGGTTCGTTAACCTAGTACGAGTTAATGGAAGGACACTAAAAACCACGTGAAGGACACGGAGAAGAACTTGCTAAATGCCCTAATGAAGCAACATTTCAACACGGAGATAATGTTTCCTTACTTCTTCAGGTAAGAGAGTGTTACTCGCTTGTACAAATTAAGTGTAACTGATGAGTTACTGACGTGTATATAATCATGCGCAGCGATCATTACATTCTGCTAGTCATTGAAGTTGATAGATCAAGAGTTCAAGTCTACGACTCATTGGACTGGCCTGAGGAGAGGTATCAAAGCATTCTAGATATGCTCCAAAGGTAATTTCAAACATTATCGCACTATATCAGTCTCTCTTATTGATTTCAGAGATATCAAGCAACTAATAACTCATTTATTCTTTTTTTTGGCCGTAGGGTTTGGAAACAATTCAAAGCGAGGACAAAGGGTTCAGGTTCATTTGAAGAACAGCTGACTTTTGTTCACCCACAGGTAGGTAGTACGGTCTAGCTAGGTTCGCGCATCTCTTTATTTATAGTTTTCAATACCACTATATGTTGACTATGATTTGATTGAATTCTATTCTCGTAAAGTGGATCGAGAGGCAACCACAGGGGACCAATTTCTGTGGATATTTCGTTTGCGAGTGGATTCGTCGTTCGGTCACTGAGCGGGACCCAAAGAAATTTTTAGACGTACGTGAACAATCATATTCATCAATTGATCTCCAGTGTCATTCATAATTTTTGATAGTCATGATTAATATTCGTATTGATCTCCTTCTTTTATAGGCAGAGCCATTGCGCGAGTGTATGCCACTAAAGAAGCGCTTTCAAGCACTAGCAGAGGAACTTGCGGGGTTTCTGCTCAGCGAAGTCATACCTACAAAAGGAACATACAATGGAGAATAGCGGTGAAGTCCCGGTTATGATCTCCCGTGTAACCGAATAGACGGGCTCTAGTCCCGGATATGATCTCCACACACGTGTAATCGAATAGACGGGCTCTAGTCCCGGTTATGAGCACCTCCATGTAACCGGATAGACGTGAACATATTTTTATTTATGAACATTTTGATATGTTATATGTAGTTTCTGTTTTTAATTAATTAAACGCATATTTTTTTGCACCATTTCAATATTAAATTGGGAGGAAAAACAAAAAATTACAGGCTGCCACGTGTGAGGTCCTTGGTCCCGGGTCGTATGACCAATCGGGACTAGAGGTCCTCCACCACGCCCGCGCCTCGGCGGCCACGTGGGAGCCTGTTGTTCCGGGTCGTAACGGACCCGGTACTAGAGGGGGGGCCTCTAGTGTCGCCTTGCTAGTCCCGAGTGGACACCCGGTACTAGAGGCCCTTACGACCCGGGACCAGTGGCCCTGTTTCCACTAGTGAAAAGATGTCGCTAGCTGTTAATGCCATAAAAGAGAGAGTAGTTGCTAATGGCTTGTGTTCGTTCTGTCTGATTTAAAACAAATCTGACGGTTCATACCTTTGCTTGAATTGTGAAATATTTAGGACTCCCCTCTACAGTGCAGAGCGGGCGACCAGGGCGGCGAAAAAGTTCCTCTCGTTCTCGCCGGAGCCGGAGCGGATCTCCGCCGCCTCTCGCCGCCTCGGCGGTGGGGTGGGGTGGGGATCTTGCTCCCGGTTCTCCGGCGTGTAAATAGAGTAGGATTAGCTTCCCTCGGTGGCGAATCTGAGAGGGATTCGGCGCCGATAGGGATTTGTGGCTCCGGCTCCCTTCCTCTGCCTCGCCGGAGACGGCGAGTGGGGGCCGTTTTGGTGGCTCCGGACGGTGGCTCCGGTGGTCTTCGTGCTCCCCGTTCTTCGGATCGGTGGAGGGCTGCTTCCCCTGGGCAATTGATGGGCGACGCCGTCGATTTGCCCTCTGTGGGATCCAAGTACCTTCGCCCCATCGTCGCCATGGATCCGTTCTTCTCCGGCGGAGGCTGTGGGGTGTGAGGTGTTGTGTAGGAGAGGGGGGCGTGCGTCTTTTGCTTCTGGTGCAGGTTCTGTGGAAGCTGGGTGGCTGATCTCGCGCGGCCAAGCCGTTCCGGCGGCGACGGGCGCGGGTTCGGGAGCTGCTGAAGGCTTGGCCGTGCGTGTTCACTGTGCTAGATTCCGTTGCTTGCGGCGGATGGATCTTGCGGTCGTCGACAAGGTTCGTGGTCTTCACTCCTCCAAGGTGCGAGTGGTGCTGCTCTCTTCTTCCTCTTCGTCGGCGTCGGCGTTCTGGAAGTTGCAGTGGCTGCGGTGGTTCGGCGTTGTTCGTCGTTGCTGTTGTGCCAGTGGCGTTTGCGTGCGTTGTAACCGGTGTGTATCCGTACTTTGTACGCTTATACTATGAATATACACTGGTTTCCCTTGTTCAAAAAAAAAAGTATCGAAAAGCCTCTTTACATCACGGACTTCACGTAGCCCCTATTTTGAAGTTTTTTGAAAACGACATGTTAAACTATTCGGTTTACACACAAATGACGAATCCATACAAATCCGAAATTTTTCGAACTTTGCACTGTTCACTACCTCATGTACAAAAACTGTTATTTTTACACAGCCAAAAATACATAATTGGTTTCTTACACACTGATAGAAATCATCATTGTCTACATGTAGGATTCGTTCATAATTTTTTAAACTTAGAAATATGATATTGTTTTTAATTTTTCATAAAGGGCTCCATGGAGCCTGTCCTGCAAAATGCTGCACCCAAATATATCAACATCTATAACTGATCGGGTGAGTTTACAAACGCCGAGGTTTTACAACAATCGACTTATCCCAACCGGCGGCTTACAAAAGGTATATATGGTGGTGCAAAACACTAAGTCGGCTGCAATCCGACTCGGCAGCTTTATCTTTATATGAACACCCAAAAACAACATAGATCCAGCACACACACACACCCCCCCCCCCCCCCCCCCCCCCCCGCAGCAACGGAGGAGCAATTCTTTGAGGCGATGGGTAGTCACGATGACCTGGCTGGGATTGGATATTTGGATAGTGTAATATGGGATGGGACATCATGCTGACAAATGGACCAGGTACTTGCAAGTAATACTAATTTCCAGTTGTATTCAGAGGAGGCGGTGGGTGTTACGTGCGAGGAGGATGCACAAGAATTGGCTCGCGCGTCGCACGGATCTTGTCATGTTCAAACCAATTACTTAGCTCTTCTCTTCTGCAAAGCAAGTTGCTCCTTGTTTAAAAGTTCTGGCATCTGCTTAATTAAGCGTCATGTTAAGCTGTTTCCACGGTAGCCAATTGGTATGACTTTTAAAAATGCCATCTTGGCCTGTCGCGCAACTAACCAGCAAGTTGACTTGATCTGGAGGAGGAGCCATGGCGAAACGGTGTACTGCGATCGGTATCATCTGCCCAACAAGTTGCTCCTTTGTTTAGGCTAGTGCGTACGCGTCTTGTTTACAAAATTCAAATTCATTAGCTGTTTCCACGGTAGCCCATCGACTATGCATTTTTAAGAAGGCCACTTAGGCCTGTGGCAGCATACGGATCTGGGGACAGATGCCTCTTGGGTTTTTTCTTTAGAAATGGGAGTCACAGCCTCTGAATCGTGATGATACATATGACTTTTGTATTAAAAAGATGCCCCTTGGGTGCGACGAACAGCTAGGTATTAGCATAATGCTCTGAATAAGAAGGAAGACTTCATACACCTCTCAAATCTTCAAGAATATATGTATTAGTTGCTAGCTGTTACAGACATAAAAAAGAGAAAGTAGTTGTTACCGGCTTATGTGTCCCTTCTGTCTGGTTAAAGAAAATGTGGCGGTTCATACTTTTTTTTTTGAAAGCCCACGTATATTCAACAACATACCAAGTACAGAGTACAAAGTACAGAAACGAAGAACAGTACATCATACGTAGGGGATACAGAGCATTGGCAAACCACAGCAGATCCACCGGCGTCGAGGACGAAGGCCGCCGTCCCCCTTCTCACCACGCCCCGAGAGCACCTCTCTTGTTGAAGAACGCCGCAAAGCTCGTCCGCCGCGCAGCGACGGAAACCTAGCCGATGAACGGCACGGCGAGTGCCCCCTCACACCATCTTCTCCACCTTGCCGCAGCCGTCTTCGTCGTCGACGCAGAGAGGTGGCGGTTCATACCTTTGCTTGAACTGTGGAATACTCTCTCCGTTTCTAATTATAATATGTTTTGGATATTTTAAATGTGACTACATACGGGCTGAAATAAGTGAATTTACACACTTAAACACATTTAAATACATGTGATTCAGAAAAAACGAAACATTTATTATTTCGGAACGGAGGAAGTATATAGGAACAAAATGTATCAACATCTATAACAGAAAATCAATATCCTAACTAATCATCTCGGTTAATTAATGAGGATTTGAAATAAACATTATCTTAGTTTAGCTTTTTCTTATTCTTGATTTGTAAAAAATGACTTTTATCATTTGTAATCATGTACTCCCCCTATCCGTTTAAACTGTCACTGGAAAATACCTGAGTTGGTACAAATCGGTAGTATATATGGCGACAATTATTTCCGATCAGAGGGAGTCGTATCCATTCAAATCTTTTAAATATTCTCAAAATTTCAATGTTACATTGTAATATTATTTCTAATTATAATATGTTTTGGATATTTTAAATGTGACTACATACGGGCTGAAATAAGTGAATTTACACACTTAAACGCATTTAAATACATGTGATTCAGAAAAAACGAAACATTTATTATTTCGGAACGGAGGAAGTATATAGGAACAAAAAGTATCAACATCTATAACAGAAAATCAATATCCTAACTAATCATCTCGGTTAATTAATGGGGATTTGAAATAAACATTATCTTAGTTTAGCTTTTTCTTATTCTTGATTTGTAAAAAATGACTTTTATCATTTGTAATCATGTACTCCCCCTATCCGTTTAAACTGTCACTGGAAAATACCTGAGTTGGTACAAATCGGTAGTATATATGGCGACAATTATTTCGGATCAAAGGGAGTCGTATCCATTCAAATCTTTTAAATATTCTCAAAATTTCAATGTTACATTGTAATATTTATTTCTTATTTTTGCACATTTTTTACCATTTATTCAAAATGAGTTTGTATTATTCATGATTTATCTGTTATTAATTAACAAATCTATTGCCATAAATGTGATGATGACTTGTGTTTTATACACTATTTTCCATAAACTCTCCCCAAATATATAGAAAATAAATTACAACATTTGTCATATAAAATAAATATTCTGACTAATCACGTCGGTCCATTAGGGGAGTCGTGCTAATGCATGTGACCAGATCCGCTTTAATGACCTAGGCTGGAGGCGCTGACTAATCAAGTGCCACATTAATTTAACTAAGTACGTACTCATCTCGGCTCTCAGAACGTTACAAAGATACACAAACCTAGAAAATTTCACACCTCATGATACGGGTATGGGTTTCCCACCTAACTCCCCTATAAAAGAACTACATCTTCGCAAGGTTGGGAGCAAAGAAAAAGAGAGCTTCAACTTTTGCCTTCCTCGGCTGTACGAGTGTAACCAGCTAGTACTTAGTCCACAACACCCATCGATTGAGAGGAATCACGGCAGGAGATCATGGCAGAGACGGTGGTGAGCATGGCCAGGTCTGTGCTAAGGGGCGCCGTCAGCAAGGCCGCCTCCGCCGCCACCGCCGAGTTGAGCTTGGTGATGGGCGTGCGCAAGGATATTTGGTATGCGTGCATTTTTTGCTTATTTTAACTAACTTGTTCAATTCCTTGTAGAGGTCGACGTATTTCCGCTTTTCAAAAATAAAAACTTGCTCAAGTTATGCACCATCACCAACTCAACGTCTGAGGACGTTTAATGCATGTTTTGATGAGATCACATTTTCCACTGTTAGAATTTTCACTTTTTCTTAAAAAAAGAATTTTCACTTTTCAGTTACCAATGAAGATGAATTTAAAAACCTTTATATTTATCAAACAATGGTAAATGAGATCTGATCACCTTTTTGTCACAACTCTTGATAGCGGTCTATTATTTGTCGCATACTTGCGGTGCATGAATCGTAGATTGACACCGAAAGTTGTTCTAAGTTTCTCTCCAAACTTTTTTTGGCAGGTTCATCAAAGATGAGCTAAAGACGATGCAAGCATTCTTGGCGGCTGCAGAAGAAACGAAGCACAGAGACATGCTGCTGAAGGTGTGGGCGGAGCAAGTAAGGGACCTGTCCTACAACATAGAAGATTGCCTGGATGAATTTATGGTTCATGTGAGGAGCCAAAGCTTGACAAAACGGTTAATGAATCTCAAAGATCGTCGGCGGATCGCTATTCAGATTTGCGACCTGAAATCAAGAGTTGAAGAAGTGAGCAGAAGGAACACACGCTACAACTTAATCAAGACGGAGGGCTCCAGAACCGTTGATGACGTAGATTCCTACCCCCAAGATGTTCGCAATCTTTCTGGTAGCAACATCGATGAAGGAGAACTTGTAGGCTTTTCCAAGCCTAAGGAGGAGTTGATTCAGCTGCTGGATGTAAACAAAAAAGATGGCCCTGCCAAAGTTATTTGTGTCGTTGGCATGGGTGGTTTGGGCAAGACTACTCTTGCAAGGAAGACATATGAAAGTAAGGAAGATATTGTGAATAATTTTTCTTGTTGTGCTTGGATCACTGTCTCGCATTCATTTTTCAAGATAGAGCTGCTCAACGATATGATCAAGCAACTTCTGGGCCTGAAAGAACATGAAGGAAAGGTGATGCAAGTAAAGGACCTCGCCGAGTACCTCAGAGAAGGGCTCAAGGATAAGAGGTACTTCATTGTTCTTGATGACTTGTGGACCTTAGAAACGTGGAGGTGGATCGAAGATATTATCTTTCCAAGTAGAAACATGAAAGGTAGTCGAATAGTCGTAACAACACGGGATGTTGGGTTGGCAAGGGAATGTACTCCTGAATCCGTTATCTACCACCTTAAACCCTTAGATTCAGTAGATGCCACAATTTGCTACTAAAAAAGAGTAGGAAATTTCATGAAGACATGAAGAAAGATGATAAGTTCAAGAGTTTAGTTGACCGGCTAGTTAAAAAGTGTGGTCGTTTACCACTGGCTCTACTTACCATTGGTGGCATCCTTGCCACTAAAAAGGTTGTAGAGTGGGAGCAAGTCTATAGCCAACTCCCCTCGGAGCTTGAGAGTAACCCAAGCCTTGAAGCAGTAAGGAGGATTGTTACTTTGAGTTACAACCACTTGCCATCTCATCTTAAGTCATGTTTCTTGTACCTAAGCATCTTTCCTGAGGATTGGGAAATCCAGATGAGGCGTGTAGTAGAAAGATGGATTGCTGAGGGGTTTGTTAGAGCCAGCACTGGGGTGAACATTGAGGATGTGGGGAAAGCTTACTTCAACGAGCTAATCAACCGAAGCCTTATTCAAGCATCAAGAGTGAACATAGAAGGAGTTGTTAAGAGCTGCCGAGTCCATGATATTGTGCGTGATGTCATGGTCTCAATCTCCAGAGATGAAAATTTTGTGCACGTGGCAGGAGATGATGTAACAACTAGTGTTACAGAGGAGACCTTCCGCCATGTAGCAGTCCATGGTAGCAAGTGCCAAAACATAGACATGGATTTGAGCCATATCCGGTCATTGACCGCGTTTGGTGAGAGACCCTTGCTGCAGTCACTTGCAGTTAGTTCAGCTGACTTGAGAATGCTCAGAGCCTTGGATCTAGAAAATGCACAGTTCCAAGTCACACAGAAGGATATCAGCAACATAGGATTGCTACGCCACCTGAAGTATGTGAATTTTTCTCTTCCTAATGGAAAATGTTCAACTATTGATAAACTTCCAAAATCCATAGGGAAGTTACAAGGGTTGCAGACTTTGAACATAGGACAGAGTCATATTTCGTGGCTACCTAGTGAGATTAGTAAACTTAAGAGTTTACGTAGTCTCCGTTGTACTAGGTATTATGGAGTAATAGGTAGACCCTTTGACCAAGCTAAGGAACGCCTGCATGCAGTATTTCGTTTTCCAGTTCTTTGGGTTGATCCTAGTCATAACGAGGCGGTTGATGATGAACTGGACATGGCCATGTCTAGCTGGACGCCCCATTATTCCGCAGGTGTGAGGGTGCCAAGAGGAATCGGCAACCTAAAAGAGTTGCAAATACTAGAGGTCGTGGACATCAGCCGAACTAGCAGCAAAACAGTTAAAGAGCTAGGTAGGCTTGTGCAGCTGAGAAAACTAAGTGTGGACACATACGGGACCACCAAGCAAAAACGCAAGGTACTGTGTGATGTCATTCAGAATCTCTCTGCCTCCGCTCTCTTCAAGTGGAAGGTGTCAGGTTCATTACGGAGACCGTAGGAAACTGGTCTGAAAGTGAAACACTCGAGTGGCTGGATGCGGTTTCCTCTCCTCCTCCCCTGTTACGGACCCTGAGGTTGTCCGGATTCCTTGCGCAGATTCCCGTATGGGTTGGCAATCTGATGCATTTGGTGAAGCTTCGCTTATACATGACAAAACTAAAGGAAGAAGGTAAACCCATGGAAGTACTAGGGCACTGCCTAACCTCATGCACTTGAGTCTTGATTGGGGCTCATACTGTGGGGAGATCCTCGTTTTCAAAACAGGAGCATTCCCAAATCTCAAGCAACTTGATATTACTGACGACTTCAGAAATTATTGTACGAAAGAGGTGAAATTTGAGCATGGCACATCACCTCACATTGAAAGGATAGAAATCTATTATGGCCGGTTGGAATCAGGGATTAATGGTATCAAACACCTTCCAAGGCTCAAGGAGATTTCACTTGGTGCCAGTGGTAAAGTGGCCAAACTTGCTGTGCTGAAAGGCGAAGTGGACACACACCCCAATAGTCCCGTGCTGCGATGGACAAGGGCCTTGAGCGACCATGACCTGAGAGACGTCGACCAAGGATCCAATGATGCACAAGCGAAAGGAGCGACACCTTTTCCTTCCGAGCCTAGAGCAGCAGCATCTGCAGCAGCGGAGAGCTCCTCCCAGCCGACGAGTGACAGGTCAGATACTTCTATCTTTTTGTTCGGTAGCCAATATGTTAGCTGCTATGAATACAGTTCACTTACTATCCATACCCTTCTTGTTGTCTCTAGCAGCCAAGATGTTCGATCCGCTGCACACGTACAATTCATGCTGACGGAACCTGCCGGGATGTACGTTTCTTCTCTCCTTCCTGCATCGCGTTGGTACTTACTGCTTTATAATACACCCATATGTTTGCTTAGTTCCATCTTTCAAAGTTTGCCGAAGCATTTTTTTTTCGAGTTAATTAGCATTCCAGTATTTTTTTTCCCCGTTTCAATATTCTTAGGCATGAAAAACTCGAGTTTCCTCCTGCTGACTCCATTTAGTTGTGCAACAAATAAAGTTTCTTACAAAGTAAATTTGTACTGCCTCACATACGCACTTTACCATACTGGCTCTGTTATACCATCTATGTAATTGAACGGAGTCAGTGTCTTTTTTGTTTGCCAAGTTAGCCTTTTTCTAAACCTGGGACAAGCTAGACCATTGTATTATTTGTCCTCTAAAGCTAACATAAATTTCACGAATCTTAGTATTCAGCAGCAATTTAAGAAATGAGACTTTATCCCTCTAAGTTGATGTACAGAAGTGACCGCTTTGTGCAGGACAGTTGACTGAAGCGAACTTGAAGCTGCCGGTCCCTTCCAGAGACAGGAAAGAGGGGTCATACAGACGATAGCCGGTCAGTTCTCCAACATCTCGTTTTCATTTTTGACATTGGTGAAGTAAACTAATGCTCTGTGTGCACCCAAAACAGGCGTGATGGCTTCACAGAGCTCTCTGTACGCTGAGCATGCTTGTACGTCCTCAGTTACCTGTTAGATTGTTTAATCATTTTGATCCATTCTGAAACTCATCGATTGTGACAAAAACACCTCTGCCATATTTCAGGAAGCATCAACGGTCAAGCCAGGATATGGTCTCTCCCGGATCATTAATTGTTCCCTCGATCTTCGACCAAGCTACAAGATCATTTGCAAAGCTGCAACTAAGTTTCCAGAGATGACATCAATTGTTTGAAGTGGCACTATTGGCGCCGGTTGAACAACTAGTAAATGGGAGACAAAAATAGAGCCACACCGGATGAAATAATTGATAATTTTTTCTCTCAGTCCCCCCCCCCCCCCCCCCCCCCCCCCCCGAGGCCAAATAGCGTCGTTTCGGCGTAAAATAGCGCCGGCGCTCCCAGGCCAAACCCAGCCCGTTGGTTCCGCCTGGGGGGCGAAATGGCGCGAAAACAAGGCGGGCCAGCGCTGTCAGCGAGTTGGGCGAAATGGCGGGGAAACGAAGCGAAAACGCGGCGTCGTCATCCCCTCGGCTCCCGCACCGGTCAAAAGCTTGCCGGAGTTATGGCGTGTGGACTGCCGCGCCGTCAGCGCCACTGCCGTCGCGTCCAATCCCTTGCCACGCGCTGGAGTTATGGCGCGCCACCGTTCACCTCCCCTGCGCCTATAAGATCCCCCATCTCGGCCGTGGCAGGGCACACCGCTCACTCTCTCTCGCCCTCTCTCTCTCCCCAACGAGCACACCGGTGACCAGCAGCAATGGCCGAGCGATTCCCCGGCGACGATGCCGCCACCTCCACAAAGATGAGGCGCGGATGCTCTATGAGGCGGGCTACCCTCGTGGCATCCGAGCGCGGGCGGCGTGCCCGTGCCTCCGCCGCCAGAAGGGGCGGAACGCGAGCATGCGATCCAGGAGGTGATCGCCGGCCTCTCCGACGCGCAGGCGGCGGATCCTCGCTGGCATCCGAGAACGACACGTTCTGGACGCAGTACTTCGTCCGGTGCCACGAGCAGGCGAAGGCCGCAACGGCCCGGTGGAAGGCCGTTGCAACTCCAAGGGCCGTAAGCGGTGGTGGGGCCCCCGAGCACGTCACCTCGCCCTCGCTCCGCGTCCCCTGAGCGGCCGCGCCCACCCAGAGGTCGCGCCATGTGGCGTCTCCTGATGCGCCGACGCAGTCTGGTCCCGTGAGGACCCCCGCCTACTGCAGGATCTTCTGCACTGGGCAATGCTGAGCCCTCTGGTGCTTCACCACCGGTGTTCGTACACGCCTTCAAAGAGGAATTCGCAAACCCAATATTCCACAAGATGGCACTGTTCGGTATGAGGTAAAACGAGGTAAAATTCGTTATGGTTTGGTGTCTTCTACAGGAGAACCTAGTAGTCTCTCTGAAGCTCTTGATGATGCAAAATGGCACAATGCAATGCAAGAATAGTATGATGCTTTACTCAAAAACAAAACATGGCACCTGATTCCGAATAGCTCAAATAAAAACCTCATTGATTGCAAGTGGGTTTATCGTATCAAGAAACGTGCAAATGGTACCATTGACAGGTATAAGGCTCGTCTTGTTGCAAAAGGTTTTAAGCAAAGGTATGGCATTGACTATGAGGATACATTCAGTCCAGTTGTTAAAGCAGCCACTATTAGAGCTGTCTTAGCTATTTCAGTCTCACGAGGTTGGAGTTTGCGGCAGCTAGACGTCAAGAACGCGTTCCTCCATGGTGTTTTGGAAGAGCAGGTTTATATGAAACAACCCCCTGGTTTTGAGGACCCTCATTTCCCAAATCATATGCAAACTTGGCAAAGCTCTTTATGGTCTCAAACAAGCACCTAGGGCCTGGTTCTCTCGCCTCAGTTCTAAGCTGCATGCCCTTGGTTTTATTCCTTCCAAGGCTGATACATCATTGTTTCTTTATAACAGATCTGGTGTCACCATATTTCTGC
Organism: Poa pratensis; assembly: GCA_947311845.1. Classification (NCBI taxonomy): domain Eukaryota; kingdom Viridiplantae; phylum Streptophyta; class Magnoliopsida; order Poales; family Poaceae; genus Poa; species Poa pratensis. Next base: position 8,708,683 of record CAMZMU010000080.1, on the reverse strand, counting down.
TAATTTATATTGATGATATTATTATTACAAGTTCCTCAATGCAGCTGTTACAGCCTTACTTCGAGACTTGAATGATGACTTTGCCATCAAGGATCTTGAGACTTACACTATTTTTTGGGTATTGAAGTCAAGCGTGCTGAGGATGATCTTCTCTTGACTCAAGAAAAATATGCTTCTGATTTGCTTCATAAAGTTGGTATGATTCATTGCAAACCTGCACCCACACCCTTATCTCCTACTTAGCCATTATCTATTGCTGATGGTGAGTTGCTCGGTTCTGAGAACAGTACTAAATACCGCAGCATTGTGGGTGCCCTTCAATACCTTCCACTTACACGACCTGATCTGTCATTTTCTGGGATGCCCAAGGGATGGGCAAAGATGAGCAAAGATGAGCATCTCACAATTGACGAGGTGAATGCAACTACTGGCCAACCACTGGCACCCGTGCCGAACGCAGTTAAGTTTGTGCATCAATGCGGAGTCACTGTCAGGGATAACGTTTATATCAGCACTCAGGAATGGATTAAGCCAAAGTTAGAGGGAGTTAGTTACGTCGACAAGAGAACCAAAGATGTGCTTTGGAACAAGCTCATTGCACATTTCACCCTACCGGTCTTGGAAGATGAGGTGAAGACAAAAAAAATGACGGACAAAGTCAAGCATTTCGCTCTTAAGAAGATGGCTCAACAATTCAATAACTACAAGAACAAATTATTCCGTGAGTGGGAAGAAGATGGGAAACTTCCGGATTTCACCGGCACACGAGAGAGGCAGCGGCCTCACTGGCCTGCATTTCTGGAGTACAAGAAATCAGAACGAGCTAAGAAAAGGTCGCAAACGAATAAGAATAATGCAGCGAAAAAGAAGTATCACCATAAGATGGGGCCAGGTGGCTACCGAGTTGCCGAGCCTAAGTGGGAAAAAATTGAGTCCGAGTTGCGTGCAAAAGGGCTCACCCCGGTCACAGAGGAATGGGACAGAAGGATAAGGAATTGGCTACTTGCGCATGGAGGGGAGTATGACATGGAAACAGGGGAGTTAATAATTGATGAAAGCAAAGTAGTCAACGGAGCCCAAAAAAAAATTGACTTAATTGCCAAGTCTAAAGAGGGAAAGTTTATTTCCGACAGAGAGAAGGACGAGCTGTCAGAGGCCCTCGGGACCAAAGAAAAAGGAGGATCAACACGAGGCTTAGGAGAAGTGCCGTGGATTGAAGGGTTTCCCGAGGACCGTGCCTCTTATAGAAGCCGATTGAGAGCAAAGAGGAGGAAGGAGCAGCAGGAATCAGACCGGTTGATGATCTTAGAAAGAAATCATGACCAGATGGTTGCTCTCTATAAGGAGCAGCAGAAGCAAATAGATCAAATGCGCGAGCAAGGGGCGCCAACTCTTCAGCTGGAACAAGCGAGTCAAGGCGGCCCATCGCATCGCAGAAGCAGCGTGGCTTCCTCGGTTATGGTCGGTGATGATGAGACAAGTTACCCCGTGGATTATATCACGGAGAAAACAACTTGTGAGCTGCATGTCCCAGTATTTAACTTATCCATGAAGGCGGCGGACGGCTATGCATTCTCCATTGACTCTACAGCATCGTGGCTTGGCAATGCCATTCCAGATGGATTTGCTCGTGTCGGCGTGGATCAAGTTGTACAAGGATATGAATCACTGAACCTTGAGTTCCCAAGAGCTGATGATGAGTCGGTGCTAGGGGACGTCGTGGGTGGTCTAATTCTATGGCGGAAGAAATACATCAAGTTTGAAGGCTGGGCGCCAAGGCCACCATCGTCTCCGCCAATTCACGATTCACCACCTGATGACGATGAAGGGGACGACAACCATCAGTCGCCTCCGCATCAGTCGTCTCCGCCGCCGCGTGCGCCGACTCCACCGCCGCGTGAGCCGACTCCACCGCCGCGTCAGCCCACTCCGCCGCCGCATGAGCCGACTCCACCGCCGCATGAGCCGACTCCTGAGCCCCGACATAGGAAGGGCGCCACTTCGTCGTCCATGGGATTCGGGCGAGACCCCCGACGTTCGCCCCTCCCAAAAGTACCCAAAAGCCTTGACGACCTCAGAGCTTGCGACATGACTAAAGAGCAATTGGATGCGTGGGTGGATGCAGACACAAAAAGACAGCTTGCACGGAAAAAGCCCGAGGAAAAGCAAACATTTACTGCAAAGGAAAACAAGTGGGCTATTGGATTCATCACGGAACCATCGCAATATGAGAAAAATAAGCCAGATAACTATTTACGAGCTCTGAGTAAAAGTAGTAGCTCTCCCAAGACGAGAAGTAGTAGTGCCAGAGGGAAAAGAGACGTTGCCCAGCTCGGACAACAGGCAAACCAGTCGATAGCCCCGCTCGTAGTTATACCCAGTGGTCATGGCTCCGTGACGGACCTAATTCCTACTTTATCCTTGAAGAAGGACTTTGCTGCAGATGCTGGTATTACTCTTGCTCAACTGGACAACGAAAATCTCTTTCCGTCTGATGTAGATGATTCATGGAAATGGAAATGGGGGAGGTCCCTGCTGCGAGGTGATCAGATAAAGTGTCTACCGACATGTATGCGACAACTCCATAGTTGGTACATGAAAACCACAAAGGAATTTGATGACTTTTTGATCTGTGTGAAAGTTACAAAAAATCATTTCGCGGGTGAAGACATGTTCACAATTCAGCTCGAAGAACTCTGGTACTTATACAACCTTGACTCCCTCGACTTGGCTCTCGTCGGTGCCTACTGTCTGTAAGTGATTCAATTCATTTATTTCCAAAAAAGATAAAGTCTTTAGCTCTCAGCTCGTTCATTGCCATCGCTAATTATGCTCACTACGGTATTATGCAGAATGAAGAGTGATGAATGTGGTAGAAAGGGCATCTATGGCTTTGGGTTCGTTAACCCAGTACGAGTTAATGCAAGGACACTAAAAAACCACGTGAAGGACACGGAGAAGAACTTGCTAAATGCCCTAATGAAGCAACATTTCAACACGGAGATAATGTTTCCTTACTTCTTCAGGTAAGAGAGTGTTACTCGCTTGTACAAATTAAGTGTAACTGATGAGTTACTGACGTGTATATAATCATGCGCAGCGATCATTACATTCTGCTAGTCATTGAAGTTGATAGATCAAGAGTTCAAGTCTACGACTCATTGGACTGGCCTGAGGAGAGGTACCAAAGCATTCTAGATACGCTCCAAAGGTAATTTCAAACATTATCGCACTATATCAGTCTCTCTTATTGATTTCAGAGATATCAAGCAACTAATAACTCATTTATTCTTTTTTTTGGCCGGCAGGGTTTGGAAACAATTCAAAGCGAGGACAAAGGGTTCAGGTTCATTTGAAGAACAGCTGACTTTTGTTCACCCACAGGTAGGTAGTACGGTCTAGCTAGGTTCGCGCATCTCTTTATTTATAGTTTTCAATACCACTATATGTTGACTATGATTTGATTGAATTCTATTCTCGTAAAGTGGATCGAGAGGCAACCACAGGGGACCAATTTCTGTGGATATTTCGTTTGCGAGTGGATTCGTCGTTCGGTCACTGAGCGGGACCCAAAGAAATTTTTAGACGTACGTGAACAATCATATTCATCAATTGATCTCCAGTGTCATTCATAATTTTTGATAGTCATGATTAATATTCGTATTGATCTCCTTCTTTTATAGGCAGAGCCATTGCGCGAGAGTATGCCACTAAAGAAGCGCTTTCAAGCACTAGCAGAGGAACTTGCGGGGTTTCTGCTCAGCGAAGTCATACCTACAAAAGGAACATACAATGGAGAATAGCGGTGAAGTCCCGGTTATGATCTCCCGTGTAACCGAATAGACGGGCTCTAGTCCCGGTTATGATCTCCACACACGTGTAATCGAATAGACGGGCTCTAGTCCCGGTTATGAGCACCTCCATGTAACCGGATAGACGTGAACATATTTTTATTTATGAACATTTTGATATGTTATATGTAGTTTCTGTTTTTAATTAATTAAACGCATATTTTTTTGCACCATTTCAATATTAAATTGGGAGGAAAAACAAAAAATTACAGGCTGCCACGTGTGAGGTCCTTGGTCCCGGGTCGTATGACCAATCGGGACTAGAGGTCCTCCACCACGCCCGCGCCTCGGCGGCCACGTGGGAGCCTGTTGTTCCGGGTCGTAACGGACCCGGTACTAGAGGGGGGGCCTCTAGTGTCGCCTTGCTAGTCCCGGGGACACCCGGTACTAGAGGCCCTTACGACCCGGGACCGGTGGCCCTGTTTCCACTAGTGAAAAGATGTCGCTAGCTGTTAATGCCATAAAAGAGAGAGAGTAGTTGCTAATGGCTTGTGTTCGTTCTGTCTGATTTAAAACAAATCTGACGGTTCATACCTTTGCTTGAATTGTGAAATATTTAGGACTCCCCTCTACAGTGCAGAGCGGGCGACCAGGGCGGCGAAAAAGTTCCTCTCGTTCTCGCCGGAGCCGGAGCGGATCTCCGCCGCCTCTCGCCGCCTCGGCGGTGGGGTGGGGTGGGGATCTTGCTCCCGGTTCTCCGGCGTGTAAATAGAGTAGGATTAGCTTCCCTCGGTGGCGAATCTGAGTGGGATTCGGCGCCGATAGGGATTTGTGGCTCCGGCTCCCTTCCTCTGCCTCGCCGGAGACGGCGAGTGGGGGCCGTTTTGGTGGCTCCGGACGGTGGCTCCGGTGGTCTTCGTGCTCCCCGTTCTTCGGATCGGTGGAGGGCTGCTTCCCCTGGGCAATTGATGGGGCGACGCCGTCGATTTGCCCTCTGTGGGATCCAAGTACCTTCGCCCCATCGTCGCCATGGATCCGTTCTTCTCCGGCGGAGGCTGTGGGGGTGTGAGGTGTTGTGTAGGAGAGGGGGGCGTGCGTCTTTTGCTTCTGGTGCAGGTTCTGTGGAAGCTGGGTGGCTGATCTCGCGCGGCCAAGCCGTTCCGGCGGCGACGGGCGCGGGTTCGGGAGCTGCTGAAGGCTTGGCCGTGCGTGTTCACTGTGCTAGATTCCGTTGCTTGCGGCGGATGGATCTTGCGGTCGTCGACAAGGTTCGTGGTCTTCACTCCTCCAAGGTGCGAGTGGTGCTGCTCTCTTCTTCCTCTTCGTCGGCGTCGGCGTTCTGGAAGTTGCAGTGGCTGCGGTGGTTCGGCGTTGTTCGTCGTTGCTGTTGTGCCAGTGGCGTTTGCGTGCGTTGTAACCGGTGTGTATCCGTACTTTGTACGCTTATACTATGAATATACACTGGTTTCCCTTGTTCAAAAAAAAAAGTATCGAAAAGCCTCTTTACATCACGGACTTCACGTAGCCCCTATTTTGAAGTTTTTTGAAAACGACATGTTAAACTATTCGGTTTACACACAAATGACGAATCCATACAAATCCGAAATTTTTCGAACTTTGCACTGTTCACTACCTCATGTACAAAAACTGTTATTTTTACACAGCCAAAAATACATAATTGGTTTCTTACACACTGATAGAAATCATCATTGTCTACATGTAGGATTCGTTCATAATTTTTTAAACTTAGAAATATGATATTGTTTTTAATTTTTCATAAAGGGCTCCATGGAGCCTGTCCTGCAAAATGCTGCACCCAAATATATCAACATCTATAACTGATCGGGTGAGTTTACAAACGCCGAGGTTTTACAACAATCGACTTATCCCAACCGGCGGCTTACAAAAGGTATATATGGTGGTGCAAAACACTAAGTCGGCTGCAATCCGACTCGGCAGCTTTATCTTTATATGAACACCCAAAAACAACATAGATCCAGCACACACACACACCCCCCCCCCCCCCCCCCGCAGCAACGGAGGAGCAATTCTTTGAGGCGATGGGTAGTCACGATGACCTGGCTGGGATTGGATATTTGGATAGTGTAATATGGGATGGGACATCATGCTGACAAATGGACCAGGTACTTGCAAGTAATACTAATTTCCAGTTGTATTCAGAGGAGGCGGTGGGTGTTACGTGCGAGGAGATGCACAAGAATTGGCTCGCGCGTCGCACGGATCTTGTCATGTTCAAACCAATTACTTAGCTCTTCTCTTCTGCAAAGCAAGTTGCTCCTTGTTTAAAAGTTCTGGCATCTGCTTAATTAAGCGTCATGTTAAGCTGTTTCCACGGTAGCCAATTGGTATGACTTTTAAAAATGCCATCTTGGCCTGTCGCGCAACTAACCAGCAAGTTGACTTGATCTGGAGGAGGAGCCATGGCGAAACGGTGTACTGCGATCGGTATCATCTGCCCAACAAGTTGCTCCTTTGTTTAGGCTAGTGCGTACGCGTCTTGTTTACAAAATTCAAATTCATTAGCTGTTTCCACGGTAGCCCATCGACTATGCATTTTTAAGAAGGCCACTTAGGCCTGTGGCAGCATACGGATCTGGGGACAGATGCCTCTTGGGTTTTTTCTTTAGAAATGGGAGTCACAGCCTCTGAATCGTGATGATACATATGACTTTTGTATTAAAAAGATGCCCCTTGGGTGCGACGAACAGCTAGGTATTAGCATAATGCTCTGAATAAGAAGGAAGACTTCATACACCTCTCAAATCTTCAAGAATATATGTATTAGTTGCTAGCTGTTACAGACATAAAAAAGAGAAAGTAGTTGTTACCGGCTTATGTGTCCCTTCTGTCTGGTTAAAGAAAATGTGGCGGTTCATACTTTTTTTTTTGAAAGCCCACGTATATTCAACAACATACCAAGTACAGAGTACAAAGTACAGAAACGAAGAACAGTACATCATACGTAGGGGATACAGAGCATTGGCAAACCACAGCAGATCCACCGGCGTCGAGGACGAAGGCCGCCGTCCCCCTTCTCACCACGCCCCGAGAGCACCTCTCTTGTTGAAGAACGCCGCAAAGCTCGTCCGCCGCGCAGCGACGGAAACCTAGCCGATGAACGGGCACGGCGAGTGCCCCCTCACACCATCTTCTCCACCTTGCCGCAGCCGTCTTCGTCGTCGACGCAGAGAGGTGGCGGTTCATACCTTTGCTTGAACTGTGGAATACTCTCTCCGTTTCTAATTATAATATGTTTTGGATATTTTAAATGTGACTACATACGGGCTGAAATAAGTGAATTTACACACTTAAACACATTTAAATACATGTGATTCAGAAAAAACGAAACATTTATTATTTCGGAACGGAGGAAGTATATAGGAACAAAATGTATCAACATCTATAACAGAAAATCAATATCCTAACTAATCATCTCGGTTAATTAATGAGGATTTGAAATAAACATTATCTTAGTTTAGCTTTTTCTTATTCTTGATTTGTAAAAAATGACTTTTATCATTTGTAATCATGTACTCCCCTATCCGTTTAAACTGTCACTGGAAAATACCTGAGTTGGTACAAATCGGTAGTATATATGGCGACAATTATTTCCGATCAGAGGGAGTCGTATCCATTCAAATCTTTTAAATATTCTCAAAATTTCAATGTTACATTGTAATATTATTTCTAATTATAATATGTTTTGGATATTTTAAATGTGACTACATACGGGCTGAAATAAGTGAATTTACACACTTAAACGCATTTAAATACATGTGATTCAGAAAAAACGAAACATTTATTATTTCGGAACGGAGGAAGTATATAGGAACAAAAAGTATCAACATCTATAACAGAAAATCAATATCCTAACTAATCATCTCGGTTAATTAATGGGGATTTGAAATAAACATTATCTTAGTTTAGCTTTTTCTTATTCTTGATTTGTAAAAAATGACTTTTATCATTTGTAATCATGTACTCCCCCTATCCGTTTAAACTGTCACTGGAAAATACCTGAGTTGGTACAAATCGGTAGTATATATGGCGACAATTATTTCGGATCAAAGGGAGTCGTATCCATTCAAATCTTTTAAATATTCTCAAAATTTCAATGTTACATTGTAATATTTATTTCTTATTTTTGCACATTTTTTACCATTTATTCAAAATGAGTTTGTATTATTCATGATTTATCTGTTATTAATTAACAAATCTATTGCCATAAATGTGATGATGACTTGTGTTTTTACACTATTTTCCATAAACTCTCCCCAAATAATAGAAAATAAATTACAACATTTGTCATATAAAATAAATATTCTGACTAATCACGTCGGTCCATTAGGGGAGTCGTGCTAATGCATGTGACCAGATCCGCTTTAATGACCTAGGCTGGAGGCGCTGACTAATCAAGTGCCACATTAATTTAACTAAGTACGTACTCATCTCGGCTCTCAGAACGTTACAAAGATACACAAACCTAGAAAATTTCACACCTCATGATACGGGTATGGGTTTCCCACCTAACTCCCCTATAAAAAACTACATCTTCGCAAGGTTGGGAGCAAAGAAAAAGAGAGCTTCAACTTTTGCCTTCCTCGGCTGTACGAGTGTAACCAGCTAGTACTTAGTCCACAACACCCATCGATTGAGAGGAATCACGGCAGAGATCATGGCAGAGACGGTGGTGAGCATGGCCAGGTCTGTGCTAAGGGGCGCCGTCAGCAAGGCCCCTCCGCCGCCACCGCCGAGTTGAGCTTGGTGATGGGCGTGCGCAAGGATATTTGGTATCGTGCATTTTTTTGCTTATTTTAACTAACTTGTTCAATTCCTTGTAGAGGTCGACGTATTTCCGCTTTTCAAAAATAAAAACTTGCTCAAGTTATGCACCATCACCAACTCAACGTCTGAGGACGTTTAATGCATGTTTTGATGAGATCACATTTTCCACTGTTAGAATTTTCACTTTTTCTTAAAAAAAGAATTTTCACTTTTCAGTTACCAATGAAGATGAATTTAAAAACCTTTATATTTATCAAACAATGGTAAATGAGATCTGATCACCTTTTTGTCACAACTCTTGATAGCGGTCTATTATTTGTCGCATACTTGCGGTGCATGAATCGTAGATTGACACCGAAAGTTGTTCTAAGTTTCTCTCCAAACTTTTTTTGGCAGGTTCATCAAAGATGAGCTAAAGACGATGCAAGCATTCTTGGCGGCTGCAGAAGAAACGAAGCACAGAGACATGCTGCTGAAGTGTGGGCGGAGCAAGTAAGGGACCTGTCCTACAACATAGAAGATTGCCTGGATGAATTTATGGTTCATGTGAGGAGCCAAAGCTTGACAAAACGGTTAATGAATCTCAAAGATCGTCGGCGGATCGCTATTCAGATTTGCGACCTGAAATCAAGAGTTGAAGAAGTGAGCAGAAGGAACACACGCTACAACTAATCAAGACGGAGGGCTCCAGAACCGTTGATGACGTAGATTCCTACCCCCAAGATGTTCGCAATCTTTCTGGTAGCAACATCGATGAAGGAGAACTTGTAGGCTTTTCCAAGCCTAAGGAGGAGTTGATTCAGCTGCTGGATGTAAACAAAAAAGATGGCCCTGCCAAAGTTATTTGTGTCGTTGGCATGGGTGGTTTGGGCAAGACTACTCTTGCAAGGAAGACATATGAAAGTAAGGAAGATATTGTGAATAATTTTTCGTTGTGCTTGGATCACTGTCTCGCATTCATTTTTCAAGATAGAGCTGCTCAACGATATGATCAAGCAACTTCTGGGCCTGAAAGAACATGAAGGAAAGGTGATGCAAGTAAAGGACCTCGCCGAGTACCTCAGAGAAGGGCTCAAGGATAAGAGGTACTTCATTGTTCTTGATGACTTGTGGACCTTAGAAACGTGGAGGTGGATCGAAGATATTATCTTTCCAAGTAGAAACATGAAAGGTAGTCGAATAGTCGTAACAACACGGGATGTTGGGTTGGCAAGGGAATGTACTCCTGAATCCGTTATCTACCACCTTAAACCCTTAGATTCAGTAGATGCCACTAATTTGCTACTAAAAAAGAGTAGGAAATTTCATGAAGACATGAAGAAAGATGATAATTCAAGAGTTTAGTTGACCGTAGTTAAAAAGTGTGGTCGTTTACCACTGGCTCTACTTACCATTGGTGGCATCCTTGCCACTAAAAAGGTTGTAGAGTGGGAGCAAGTCTATAGCCAACTCCCCTCGGAGCTTGAGAGTAACCCAAGCCTTGAAGCAGTAAGGAGGATTGTTACTTTGAGTTACAACCACTTGCCATCTCATCTTAAGTCATGTTTCTTGTACCTAAGCATCTTTCCTGAGGATTGGGAAATCCAGATGAGGCGTGTAGTAGAAAGATGGATTGCTGAGGGGTTTGTTAGAGCCAGCACTGGGGTGAACATTGAGGATGTGGGGAAAGCTTACTTCAACGAGCTAATCAACCGAAGCCTTATTCAAGCATCAAGAGTGAACATAGAAGGAGTTGTTAAGAGCTGCCGAGTCCATGATATTGTGCGTGATGTCATGGTCTCAATCTCCAGAGATGAAAATTTTGTGCACGTGGCAGGAGATGATGTAACAACTAGTGTTACAGAGGAGACCTTCCGCCATGTAGCAGTCCATGGTAGCAAGTGCCAAAACATAGACATGGATTTGAGCCATATCCGGTCATTGACCGCGTTTGGTGAGAGACCCTTGCTGCAGTCACTTGCAGTTAGTTCAGCTGACTTGAGAATGCTCAGAGCCTTGGATCTAGAAAATGCACAGTTCCAAGTCACACAGAAGGATATCAGCAACATAGGATTGCTACGCCACCTGAAGTAGTGAATTTTTCTCTTCCTAATGGAAAATGTTCAACTATTGATAAACTTCCAAAATCCATAGGGAAGTTACAAGGGTTGCAGACTTTGAACATAGGACAGAGTCATATTTCGTGGCTACCTAGTGAGATTAGTAAACTTAAGATTTTACGTAGTCTCCGTTGTACTAGGTATTATGGAGTAATAGGTAGACCCTTTGACCAAGCTAAGGAACGCCTGCATGCAGTATTTCGTTTTCCAGTTCTTTGGGTTGATCCTAGTCATAACGAGGCGGTTGATGATGAACTGGACATGGCCATGTCTAGCTGGACGCCCCATTATTCCGCAGGTGTGAGGTGCCAAGAGGAATCGGCAACCTAAAAGAGTTGCAAATACTAGAGGTCGTGGACATCAGCCGAACTAGCAGCAAAACAGTTAAAGAGCTAGGTAGGCTTGTGCAGCTGAGAAAACTAAGTGTGGACACATACGGGACCACCAAGCAAAACGCAAGGTACTGTGTGATGTCATTCAGAATCTCTCTGCCCCGCTCTCTTCAAGTGGAAGGTGTCAGGTTCATTACGGAGACCGTAGGAAACTGTCTGAAAGTGAAACACTCGAGTGGCTGGATGCGGTTTCCTCTCCTCCTCCCCTGTACGGACCCTGAGGTTGTCCGGATTCCTTGCGCAGATTCCCGTATGGGTTGGCAATCTGATGCATTTGGTGAAGCTTCGCTTATACATGACAAAACTAAAGGAAGAAGGTAAACCCATGGAAGTACTAGGGCACTGCCTAACCTCATGCACTTGAGTCTTGATTGGGGCTCATACTGTGGGGAGATCCTCGTTTTCAAAACAGGAGCATTCCCAAATCTCAAGCAACTTGATATTACTGACGACTTCAGAAATTATTGTACGAAAGAGGTGAAATTTGAGCATGGCACATCACCTCACATTGAAAGGATAGAAATCTATTATGGCCGGTTGGAATCAGGGATTAATGGTATCAAACACCTTCCAAGCTCAAGGAGATTTCACTTGTGCCAGTGGTAAAGTGGCCAAACTTGCTGTGCTGAAAGGCGAAGTGGACACACACCCCAATAGTCCCGTGCTGCGATGGACAAGGGCCTTGACGACCATGACCTGAGACGTCGACCAAGGATCCAATGATGCACAAGCGAAAGGAGCGACACCTTTTCCTTCCGAGCCTAGAGCAGCAGCATCTGCAGCAGCGGAGAGCTCCTCCCAGCCGACGAGTGACAGGTCAGATACTTCTATCTTTTGTTCGGTAGCCAATATGTTAGCTGCTATGAATACAGTTCACTTACTATCCATACCCTTCTTGTTGTCTCTAGCAGCCAAGATGTTCGATCCGCTGCACACGTACAATTCATGCTGACGGAACCTGCCGGGATGTACGTTTCTTCTCTCCTTCCTGCATCGCGTTGGTACTTACTGCTTTATAATACACCCATATGTTTGCTTAGTTCCATCTTTCAAAGTTTGCCGAAGCATTTTTTTTTCGAGTTAATTTAGCATTCCAGTATTTTTTTTCCCCGTTTCAATATTCTTAGGCATGAAAAACTCGAGTTTCCTCCTGCTGACTCCATTTAGTTGTGCAACAAATAAAGTTTCTTACAAAGTAAATTTGTACTGCCTCACATACGCACTTTACCATACTGGCTCTGTTATACCATCTATGTAATTGAACGGAGTCAGTGTCTTTTTTGTTTGCCAAGTTAGCCTTTTTCTAAACCTGGGACAAGCTAGACCATTGTATTATTTGTCCTCTAAAGCTAACATAAATTTCACGAATCTTAGTATTCAGCAGCAATTTAAGAAATGAGACTTTATCCCTCTAAGTTGATGTACAGAATGACCGCTTTGTGCAGGACAGTTGACTGAAGCGAACTTGAAGCTGCCGGGTCCCTTCCAGAGACAGGAAAGAGGGGTCATACAGACGATAGCCGGTCAGTTCTCCAACATCTCGTTTTCATTTTTTGACATTGGTGAAGTAAACTAATGATCTGTGTGCACCCAAAACAGGCGTGATGGCTTCACAGAGCTCTCTGTACGCTGAGCATGCTTGTACGTCCTCAGTTACCTGTTAGATTGTTTAATCATTTTGATCCATTCTGAAACTCATCGATTGTGACAAAAACACCTCTGCCATATTTCAGGAAGCATCAACGGTCAAGCCAGGATATGGTCTCTCCCATCATTAATTGTTCCCTCGATCTTCGACCAAGCTACAAGATCATTTGCAAAGCTGCAACTAAGTTTCCAGAGATGACATCAATTGTTTGAAGTGGCACTATTGGCGCCGGTTGAACAACTAGTAAATGGGAGACAAAAATATAGAGCCACACCGGATGAAATAATTGATAATTTTTTCTCTCAGTCCCCCCCCCCCCCCCCCCCCCCCGAGGCCAAATAGCGTCGTTTCGGCGTAAAATAGCGCCGGCGCTCCCAGGCCAAACCCAGCCCGTTGGTTCCGCCTGGGGGGCGAAATGGCGCGAAAACAAGGCGGGCCAGCGCTGTCAGCGAGTTGGGCGAAATGGCGGGGAAACGAAGCGAAAACGCGGCGTCGTCATCCCCTCGGCTCCCGCACCGGTCAAAAGCTTGCCGAAGTTATGGCGTGTGGACTGCCGCGCCGTCAGCGCCACTGCCGTCGCGTCCAATCCCTTGCCACGCGCCGGAGTTATGGCGCGCCACCGTTCACCTCCCTGCGCCTATAAGATCCCCCATCTCGGCCGTGGCAGGGCACACCGCTCACTCTCTCTCGCCCTCTCTTCTCCCCAACGAGCACACCGGTGACCAGCAGCAATGGCCGAGCGATTCCCCGGCGACGACGCCGCCACCTCCACAAAGATGAGGCGCGGATGCTCTATGAGGCGGGCTACCCTCGTGGCATCCGACGCGGGCGGCGTGCCCGTGCCTCCGCCGCCAGAAGGGGCGGAACGCGAGCATGCGATCCAGGAGGTCGCCGGCCTCTCCGACGCGCAGGCGGATCCTCGCTGGCATCCAGAGAACGACACGTTCTGGACGCAGTACTTCGTCCGGTGCCACGAGCAGGCGAAGGCCGCAACGGCCCGGTGGAAGGCCGTTGCAACTCCAAGGGCCGTAAGCGGTGGTGGGGCCCCCGAGCACGTCACCTCGCCCTCGCTCCGCGTCCCCTGAGCGGCCGCGCCCACCCAGAGGTCGCGCCATGTGGCGTCTCCTGATGCGCCGACACAGTCTGGTCCCGTGAGGACCCCGCCTACTGCAGGATCTTCTGCACTGGGCAATGCTGAGCCCTCTGGTACTTCACCACCGGGTGTTCGTACACGCCTTCAAAGAGGAATTCGCAAACCCAATATTCCACAAGATGGCACTGTTCGGTATGAGGTAAAACGAGGTAAAATTCGTTATGGTTTGGTGTCTCTACAGGAGAACCTAGTAGTCTCTCTGAAGCTCTTGATGATGCAAAATGGCACAATGCAATGCAAGAATAGTATGATGCTTTACTCAAAAACAAAACATGGCACCTGATTCCGAATAGCTCAAATAAAAACCTCATTGATTGCAAGTGGGTTTATCGTATCAAGAAACGTGCAAATGGTACCATTGACAGTATAAGGCTCGTCTTGTTGCAAAAGGTTTAAGCAAAGGTATGGCATTGACTATGAGGATACATTCAGTCCAGTTGTTAAAGCAGCCACTATTAGAGCTGTCTTAGCTATTTCAGTCTCACGAGTTGGAGTTTGCGCAGCTAGACGTCAAGAACGCGTTCCTCCATGGTGTTTTGGAAGAGCAGGTTTATATGAAACAACCCCCTGGTTTTGAGGACCCTCATTTCCCAAATCATATGCAAACTTGGCAAAGCTCTTTATGGTCTCAAACAAGCACCTAGGGCCTGGTTCTCTCGCCTCAGTTCTAAGCTGCATGCCCTTGGTTTTATTCCTTCCAAGCTGATACATCATTGTTTCTTTATAACAGATCTGGTGTCACCATATTCTGCTAATTTATATTGATGATATTATTATTACAAGTTCCTCAGATGCAGCTGTTACAGCCTTACTTCGAGAGTTGAATGATGACTTTGCCATCAAGGATCTTGGAGACTTACACTATTTTTTGGGTATTGAAGTCAAGCGTGCTGAGGATGATCTTCTCTTGACTCAAGAAAAATATGCTTCTGATTTGCTTCATAAAGTTGGTATGATTCATTGCAAACCTGCACCCACACCCTTATCTCCTACTTAGCCATTATCTATTGCTGATGGTGAGTTGCTCGGTTCTGAGAACAGTACTAAATACCGCAGCATTGTGGGTGCCCTTCAATACCTTCCACTTACACGACCTGATCTGTCATTTTCTGGGATGCCCAAGGGATGGCAAAGATAGCAAAGATGAGCATCTCACAATTGACGAGGTGAATGCAACTACTGGCCAACCACTGGCACCCGTGCCGAACGCAGTTAAGTTTGTGCATCAATGCGGAGTCACTGTCAGGGACAACGTTTATATCAGCACTCAGGAATGGATTAAGCCAAAGTTAGAGGGAGTTAGTTACGTCGACAAGAGAACCAAAGATGGCTTTGGAACAAGCTCATTGCACATTTCACCCTACCGGTCTTGGAAGATGAGGTGAAGACAAAAAAAATGACGGACAAAGTCAAGCATTTCGCTCTTAAGAAGATGGCTCAACAATTCAATAACTACAAGAACAAATTATTCCGTGAGTGGGAAGAAGATGGGAAACTTCCGGATTTCACCGGCACACGAGAGAGGCAGCGGCCTCACTGGCCTGCATTTCTGGAGTACAAGAAATCAGAACGAGCTAAGAAAAGGTCGCAAACGAATAAGAATAATGCAGCGAAAAAGAAGTATCACCATAAGATGGGGCCAGGTGGCTACCGAGTTGCCGAGCCTAAGTGGGAAAAAATTGAGTCCGAGTTGCGTGCAAAAGGGCTCACCCCGGTCACAGAGGAATGGGACAGAAGGATAAGGAATTGGCTACTTGCGCATGGAGGGGAGTATGACATGGAAACAGGGGAGTTAATAATTGATGAAAGCAAAGTAGTCAACGGAGCCCAAAAAAAATTATTGACTTAATTGCCAAGTCTAAAGAGGGAAAGTTTATTTCCGACAGAGAGAAGGACGAGCTGTCAGAGGCCCTCGGGACCAAAGAAAAAGGAGGATCAACACGAGGCTTAGGAGAAGTGCCGTGGATTGAAGGGTTTCCCGAGGACCGTGCCTCTTATAGAAGCCGATTGAGAGCAAAGAGGAGGAAGGAGCAGCAGGAATCAGACCGGTTGATGATCTTAGAAAGAAATCATGACCAGATGGTTGCTCTCTATAAGGAGCAGCAGAAGCAAATAGATCAAATGCGCGAGCAAGGGGCGCCAACTCTTCAGCTGGAACAAGCGAGTCAAGGCGGCCCATCGCATCGCAGAAGCAGCGTGGCTTCCTCGGTTATGGTCGGTGATGATGAGACAAGTTACCCCTGGATTATATCACGGAGAAAACAACTTGTGAGCTGCATGTCCCAGTATTTAACTTATCCATGAAGGCGGCGGACGGCTATGCATTCTCCATTGACTCTACAGCATCGTGGCTTGGCAATGCCATTCCAGATGGATTTGCTCGTGTCGGCGTGGATCAAGTTGTACAAGGATATGAATCACTGAACCTTGAGTTCCCAAGAGCTGATGATGAGTCGGTGCTAGGGGACGTCGTGGGTGGTCTAATTCTATGGCGGAAGAAATACATCAAGTTTGAAGGCTGGGCGCCAAGGCCACCATCGTCTCCGCCAATTCACGATTCACCACCTGATGACGATGAAGGGGACGACAACCATCAGTCGCCTCCGCATCAGTCGTCTCCGCCGCCGCGTGCGCCGACTCCACCGCCGCGTGAGCCGACTCCACCGCCGCGTCAGCCCACTCCGCCGCCGCATGAGCCGACTCCACCGCCGCATGAGCCGACTCCTAGCCCCGACATAGGAAGGGCGCCACTTCGTCGTCCATGGGATTCGGGCGAGACCCCCGACGTTCGCCCCTCCCAAAAGTACCCAAAAGCCTTGACGACCTCAGAGCTTGCGACATGACTAAAGAGCAATTGGATGCGTGGGTGGATGCAGACACAAAAAGACAGCTTGCACGGAAAAAGCCCGAGGAAAAGCAAACATTTACTGCAAAGGAAAACAAGTGGGCTATTGGATTCATCACGGAACCATCGCAATATGAGAAAAATAAGCCAGATAACTATTTACGAGCTCTGAGTAAAAGTAGTAGCTCTCCCAAGACGAGAAGTAGTAGTGCCAGAGGGAAAAGAGACGTTGCCCAGCTCGGACAACAGGCAAACCAGTCGATAGCCCCGCTCGTAGTTATACCCAGTGGTCATGGCTCCGTGACGGACCTAATTCCTACTTTATCCTTGAAGAAGGACTTTGCTGCAGATGCTGGTATTACTCTTGCTCAACTGGACAACGAAAATCTCTTTCCGTCTGATGTAGATGATTCATGGAAATGGAAATGGGGGAGGTCCCTGCTGCGAGGTGATCAGATAAAGTGTCTACCGACATGTATGCGACAACTCCATAGTTGGTACATGAAAACCACAAAGGAATTTGATGACTTTTTGATCTGTGTGAAAGTTACAAAAAATCATTTCGCGGGTGAAGACATGTTCACAATTCAGCTCGAAGAACTCTGGTACTTATACAACCTTGACTCCCTCGACTTGGCTCTCGTCGGTGCCTACTGTCTGTAAGTGATTCAATTCATTTATTTCCAAAAAAGATAAAGTCTTTAGCTCTCAGCTCGTTCATTGCCATCGCTAATTATGCTCACTACGGTATTATGCAGAATGAAGAGTGATGAATGTGGTAGAAAGGGCATCTATGGCTTTGGGTTCGTTAACCCAGTACGAGTTAATGCAAGGACACTAAAAAACCACGTGAAGGACACGGAGAAGAACTTGCTAAATGCCCTAATGAAGCAACATTTCAACACGGAGATAATGTTTCCTTACTTCTTCAGGTAAGAGAGTGTTACTCGCTTGTACAAATTAAGTGTAACTGATGAGTTACTGACGTGTATATAATCATGCGCAGCGATCATTACATTCTGCTAGTCATTGAAGTTGATAGATCAAGAGTTCAAGTCTACGACTCATTGGACTGGCCTGAGGAGAGGTACCAAAGCATTCTAGATACGCTCCAAAGGTAATTTCAAACATTATCGCACTATATCAGTCTCTCTTATTGATTTCAGAGATATCAAGCAACTAATAACTCATTTATTCTTTTTTTTGGCCGAGGGTTTGGAAACAATTCAAAGCGAGGACAAAGGGTTCAGGTTCATTTGAAGAACAGCTGACTTTTGTTCACCCACAGGTAGGTAGTACGGTCTAGCTAGGTTCGCGCATCTCTTTATTTATAGTTTTCAATACCACTATATGTTGACTATGATTTGATTGAATTCTATTCTCGTAAAGTGGATCGAGAGGCAACCACAGGGGACCAATTTCTGTGGATATTTCGTTTGCGAGTGGATTCGTCGTTCGGTCACTGAGCGGGACCCAAAGAAATTTTTAGACGTACGTGAACAATCATATTCATCAATTGATCTCCAGTGTCATTCATAATTTTTGATAGTCATGATTAATATTCGTATTGATCTCCTTCTTTTATAGGCAGAGCCATTGCGCGAGAGTATGCCACTAAAGAAGCGCTTTCAAGCACTAGCAGAGGAACTTGCGGGGTTTCTGCTCAGCGAAGTCATACCTACAAAAGGAACATACAATGGAGAATAGCGGTGAAGTCCCGGTTATGATCTCCCGTGTAACCGAATAGACGGGCTCTAGTCCCGGTTATGATCTCCACACGTGTAATCGAATAGACGGGCTCTAGTCCCGGTTATGAGCACCTCCATGTAACCGGATAGACGTGAACATATTTTTATTTATGAACATTTTGATATGTTATATGTAGTTTCTGTTTTTAATTAATTAAACGCATATTTTTTTTCACCATTTCAATATTAAATTGGGAGGAAAAACAAAAAATTACAGGCTGCCACGTGTGAGGTCCTTGGTCCCGGGTCGTATGACCAATCGGGACTAGAGGTCCTCCACCACGCCCGCCCTCGGCGGCCACGTGGGAGCCTGTTGTTCCGGGTCGTAACGGACCCGGTACTAGAGGGGGGCCTCTAGTGTCGCCTTGCTAGTCCCGGGTGACACCCGGTACTAGAGGCCCTTAGA